>BPUM01000873.1:0-600000 GCA_020521455.1 Prunus kanzakura | reverse complement strand
AGGGCAGAGGGGGGTATTGCATCAAACTCAGCTGCACACAGGTCACAAGGGTCACTATTGTTGAGGCCCAAAAAATCACGAGAAACCCAAAGACATTTAAAGCCTAATATAACATATAATGTTGGTCATGTGTTAATCCAAACTGTATTTTAGGAATTAATTCATTAAATAAATATAGAAATAGTGTGCATGCCATGCCAAGCCAATAATACATTTTTTTTATATGTCAATCACCTACTAAACTCACATGAACCCAAGTCATGTGGTTTACGGGGCTTGCACGAGAGATTATGGTGTGGAAGGTTACGGAGGTCCACAAGGCCCACGAAAGCTCTTAGACAGTAGAGACTTTGGGCTAGCTACTTGGAAGCACCAAAGTCCAAGCCCATTACTTGGAGTTCTCCAATGTGAGTAAGCAAATGAGATATTCTTCAAACACTCCCTATTACCCACTAGAAATAAGCCAATTTCGACACTTTCTTTTACCCATAGGAAATAGTCATTTTCCAATGTCTACATTTACCTGTTGGAAATAAGAATGTCCCAATTCTTCCTTTTACCCGTTGGAAATAAATTAGCTCCAAGACTTCTTTTTACCTATTGGAAAGCAAAGAGAGCCTTCACCTACTATAAATTAGGAGGCATTGCCTAGGCAAAACCAACTTTTCTTGGTTGCTGCAAGCCTCTCAATAACCATGAGAACTTACCCTTTCTTCAACTACTGCAAGCATTCCAACAGTCATCACAGTCATTCCGGAGCCATCAACCTCCATCTCTTGGTTACTCAAGTACTCCAGCACCCATCAGACCACCTTGCTTCCTCCCTTCGATTGCTGCAAGCATTCCAACAGCCATCCCAACCATTCCTCAGCTATCACAACCATTTCTTCTACTTTCTTAGCCTTGAAATCCTCCATTTTCCTTATCAAGCCTCACCAAGCATAACTCCAAGTTTTTCCTTCCTCCTCATACCCTTCCAAGCTATAAACACCATAGCCTTCAAGTCTCAAGCTTTTCCTTTCATCCTCCCATCTCAAGAATTCATAAATCTCTCTAAAATCATAGTCACAAACACTATAGCCTTCAAAGTCTTAAGCTTTTCTTTCCTCAGCCGTGCTTTTTGAAACCCCATTCATTTGACTGCAATAAGCATCCCAACAACCAGTACAGCCAAACAATCAAACCCCCATAGCCATAGCTTCAAACAATAAATTCTCAACACCCAAACTCAAGCATATCAAACACCAAGCCAAGCACAAGCATTCTCATTTGCTAAATTTGTGGGTCTTTAGCTCCCACACTCCAAGCTCTCATGCCAAGCTCATATAATCTCATATCAACATCAGCAAGTCATCTTCAACCATCCAGAGCATAACCAAGCAATCATCAAGCTGCTAGAAATCTACTCAAGCCACTCATCATTTATCTCTCTCTCTCTCTCTCTCTCTCTCTCTCTCTCTCTCTCTCTCTCTCTCTCTCTCTCTCTCAAAAAGCTCCATCCAAAATCCGAAACACTCATCCTCTCAAGCTAATTTGAAACCACAGTCATTACCTTTTTGGTAAGAAAATGCAAACATCGCAAGCTCTTTGTCTAACTGCCGAAAACACCCAAAATCTCACGCTTTAATCCTTTCTTTATGCTCATTTTCTCTTAGCTCCCACGTCACAAGCATCTCATGCCAAGTCTAGTAGTATCTTGATTCACCAAAGCAAACTCTCATGCCAAGCCTGTGCAACATCAATGCACCATCACCAACTCTTCGTCCAGCTGCCAAAAACATTAGCTCAAACTACACAACCGCTGGAAGAAGAACAAAATACTCCCCTAAAACTTGCTTCTCCGTCGGGATGCTTTGGACTTGTTTCTCGCTAACTCAGAAAAAGGAGCAACGAAGGCTTGATTCACCACTCTATGGCGGTCCAAGAATCAACAAGCCTAGACGAGCCTTCCGAAGGAAAAAGACCCCAACAATTATCACAATTTTCAGGCACAATCGATCGGTCACATCCTAGGATGCGACCGGTTGATTCTTCACAGAGAACGATTTCGTCATTGCCAGACTCAGTCGACTGGTCAAGTTCCAAATGTCGACCGGTCATTTCTTCACAAAGAGTACCATCTTCAGCTCCAGGCTGTGGCAACCGGTCGTTTTCTCCAGTGCGACCGGTCGTTTTCTTCCCAATAGTAACATCTTCAAATATATCATTCTGCAGTTCATGTCCAAGACTCTTCAATTAACTCCCCTTCTCCCCCTAAATTGGAGATGAATGAGAGATATAATACGGCACTTCTTCATGGAAAGGCATGTCCATAGTAACATGAACATTCTGGATAGGTGGATGACAGCACTTATAACCCTTCTAAGTAGAAGGGTAACCAATAAATACACAGCGCAGAGCATAAGGATCAAGTTTACTCCATTGATGAGAGTAGACATGGACATAGGCAACACACCCAAAAAATTTATAGGTCAACTTGGAAACGGAGACAGGGGAAATATGGTCACCAAACAAATCATGTCAAGTCTTGAAATCAAGAACCCCGCTAGGAGCACGATTAATCAAATAGGCAGCAGACATAACAACATGCCCCCAAAGATAATGGGAAACAAACATATCCAATATGAGTGAGCATGCAACTTCAAGAAATTGTCGGTTCTTCCTTTCAAACACACTATTTTGTTGAGCGGTAAATGGGGTTGTCTTTTGGTGAATAATATCTTGAGCACGGAAGAAATACGCTAAAGTATTATTCACATATTCTACTATGTTATCAGTCCGGAATACTTTGACCAAAGCCTGAAACTGAATAGACACCATAGTACAAAACTATAGATGGATGGAAGCAACATCATATTTATTTTTCAGCAAGAAAACCCAAGAGAGTCGGGTACAATCATCAATAAATGTGACAAACCAACGTAATTCGTTCCAAGTAACGTGAGTTGAACCCCATATATTAGAAGGCTTATTTACTGTAGCACCCCCTGAAACTTCGATCAAATCTCACTTAACCCCCCCAAAGTTAAAATGGCCCACTTTACCCCCTTGACCGTGGTTTGTGTTCCACTTAACCCCCCACCATCAACGCCATCCAAAAGACCGTCAAAAAAGCTGACGTGGCAGGGGAATTATGGTCATATCATCCACAGTGCCCAATTGCTGACCCTATTCAGCATCCTACGTGGCATAGTGGACCCCACATGCGTTGAAAATCCTAATCTAAGGTGGAGACTTAAGGAGCGGACCCCAAATAACAATCTCCCCTCTTCTTCTTCGATAATAGGGTTGGTAAACCCAGAAAAATTACTTGCCACCATTTGAAGGATTTAGGGTTCCCCAGAGAAAAATCTCTCCATCTTTCTTCGATTAGAGGGTGTGAAGATGAGGAAAGAACCTTCAGGAGGAGAAGAGCTGGCCGTTGCAGCACCTCATTGCTACTGTGGGAGGCTTGCTCGGCTGTAGACTTCTTGGACAGAGTCCAACCCACTTCGGAGGTTCTTTGTGTGTCCAAAGTCAGAGGTAGGTTTTGGATTTGCTAGTTTATCGAAAAGTGGACAAATTTTTTTGACAATGTGATGGAATTGTTGTTTGAATGCAGAGGGGGAAAAACGGTTGTGGGTTTTTTGTATGGGTTGATATTGAAATGTCTCGCCATGAGAGAGCTCTGATGGCTTGGCTGCTGAGGACAAAGAGAGAAGTTGAAGATCTGATTGTGCGTGCGAGAGCAAGAGAAGAAGTTGTGGATTGCTCTGTTATTTCTTGGGCCTTTGTGTTTATGGTTTGGTTTGGCAATGTTGGGTAATGTAAGTTAGGCAATTAGTATGTTTGAAAGTTAGGCAATGTGGTATGTTTGAAAGTTAGGTAAGGTTGTGTAATGTACGTAGTTGAATGGCAAGTCAGGGAGATGAGAGCCTTATGTAATGGCTGTAGCATTTTGCAAATGTAATGGTTTCAAAGCCCTTTTGTAATGGTTAAGACTAGAGACTTTTGTAAGCACCACTAATTCTGCAAACATTTAAGAGCTTTTAAAGTGCCATTGATTAATACATAAATTGTACAGAGTCTTGAACATATATTTTATATACATAACTCAAAATACTTTCTAAGCACATGTTACAGAAGACCTCATATGCACCTGTTTAATCCATGGAAATGCCAAATAGTTTGAACCCAAAAAAAAGTAGACAATAAAATACCAAACAGACATTTCTACCCAAAAATATATGCGTCTACCAACACACAGCAAAACATCAAAACAGAGGTGAGTTTTTCAATATCTTCATGGCTTAAACCTTCCCAGGAAGGCTTTCCTCTTAGCTGGAGACTTAAGCCTAACTTTCCTTTGTGGGGAAGCTTGTAAAGGCCGAGACGAATTTGGTTGTTCAGACTGGGAGGCTTGTTCAAACAAAGTAGCTTCAGACGCTTGTTCAAACTGAGAAGCTTGAGATGGTTGTTCAAACTGAGATGCTTGACATGGTTGAGCTGGTTGAGGACATGGTTGTTGAGCTTGGTTAGACTGAGATGGTTGAGATGGTTGAGGTAGTTGATGAGATGGTTGAGGAGCTTGGTCATGATTGGTCCTTTTTTTAGCCTTTGATATGATCTGAAAACATAACAAAGTTAGATTAACATGGCTGCTTTTGGATTAATATGCACAAATGAAGAGTTCCATAATGTTAATTGAATAAAAGTATCCCAACTTACTGGCTGTTTCTGCCTTGATTGTCTTGTAACTCTTTGACTTGATCTCTTGCCTTGATGTGCTGTCTTCTTTTGCCTTTGTGATGGTACCTAGCAAACAAACATCACTGGGAAATCCATATCAGAATGCCAAACATACAAAACTTTTAAAATCACATGCTGTTGAATATACCTGGCTGCTACTCCCTGCTTCATTTACCCTTGGACATTTCCTCTTATTATGCTCTGGTTGCTTACATATGGAACATTTGATTTCCAAATTATACCTTGGCAAGTGTTTAGCTTTAGGATTAGAGCTTGAAGATGGTTCACCAGCTAAGCTTATCCTAGATTTCTTTGGCCTCCCTGGCTGCTTATGAAATTTAGGTGGCAGCAAAGGTGGGAAATTTGTTTTAGGCCACAAGTCTTGGCTTGGCATTGGATGAACCATGCGTTTGTAGGCTTTCATGAAGGCCTCTTTTTTGTAATAATCATGGACATCGCTGATGTGATTGCCATTTAACTGCCCAATGGCAGCACAAGCATGCTTACATGGGATCCCAGTTAGATCCCATTGTCTACATGAACAACTTCTGTTCCTCAAATCAACAACTACCTGAGTGCCTCCAAAACACTTGACCTCATATTTGCTCTCCCCAGCAAGCCTTGGAATGCACCAGGCTGACTGCTTCTTAAGCTTCTCCAGAGTTGCAAACACCTTTGGCCCCACATCATGATGCCATTTCTCCATAGCTTCTCGTCTAGTTGCCATCAACAACATGATGTAATACCTGATCCTCTCAAGCAATGTTATAATAGGCTCGTCTCTAGCATCAAGGATAGAACTGTTGAATGCCTCACACATGTTATTCAAGAGCATGTCACACTTTGAGTGTGTTCTGAAGTGAGATCTACACCATTGCATTGGATCAAGCCTTTACAACCAATCAAAAGCTGGTCCTGACAAATCTTGGAGCTTTTTCATCTCAGCTTGAAACCAAGGTACAGTTGTACTTCTTGCAGCACCCTCCATGTGTTGTTTCAAAACTAATCCTCTATGCCCAGCAAGTATAAAATTGGCATGCATATGTTTAAGGCAATACCTATGCTCAAAGTTTGGGAACATGTCACCCACTGCATCAATTAAGCCCTTTTGTCTATCTGTAATGAACACATATCCATTGCTATTTTCAATGCCAAGATCAACAGCTAAAAGTTCTAAAAACCAAGTCCAAGTTACATAATTCTCAGCCTTTGCCACTACATAAGCTATTGGATACATGCCGTTGTTAGGATCAACACCAACAGCAGATAGTAATTGCCCAGGGTGTTGCCCTTTGATGTGACAAGCATCCAAACCAACAACTGGCCTCAAAGCATCAATAAATCCTTGCTTTATAGCTGCCAAGCATATATAAATCCTTTCAAATCTGGATTTGTCACCCTCCAAATTGAACTTAATCTTGACAGTAGTTCCCACATTTGTCCTTTTTAGCTCCTCAACATAATCCCAAAGACTCTCAAATTGTTTTGTGTAAGTGCCCTCACTTACAGCAGTTGCCTTTTACCTTGCTCTGTATATTTGTGATCTTGAAGCTATGACACATAGATCTTCATTCACCCTTTCCTTAAAAGCTCCTATATCCCAATTGATTATTCTAGACAGCTGTGTAGCATATCTCTCTGCTAACTATGATGAGTTAGCATGGACATTGCGTTCAACAGTCCCACAAGTGTGCTCCTCTTCATAACTCTAAATTTGAACCATGCTACTTCCATTTACAGCTGAAACATAAACAAACCATGGACATTTTCCATTCTTGATCCCATCACAAACTGCTCTAACCTTATCTTTATCATTCTTGGAGAACTTAATCTTCCTTCTGTTGAATACTGAATAGTTTCTCACTGCTTTCCTAAATACATAGACATTGGGAAATCTTAGACCAAGCTTAAATATTGGGTTATTCAAATCTGTTTCAGGCCTAAAATCTTCAAACTTGGGCAGTTTCCTCTTCCTTTTTCTCATACGCAAATCAACCTCATCACATGAGCTACTATCCAAGCTATTAACATCACTTACAACCATATCATCTGACTTCTCTCCTTCATCTGCAGCTGGATCAATATCTGGAGCATTGTGGTCAACATAGTTGTCAAATGCTCTATCATCCTTCTCCAGCAAGCACTGTTCATCTTCACTTTGCTCATACGCACTGTCATAAAATTCACTGTGTTCACTGTGTTCACTGTCGTCACTGTCTTCACTCTGTTCACTGTCTTCACTCTCATTTTCAGCCCGGTTGTCATTCTCTCCCTCTTCATATATAGTCTCATCCTCCACGTTGATCCCATCTGGAACAATACCTTCATCACCATCCTCATCCACATTTATACCCTCAGGAACGGTGCCTTCATGCCTATCCTCAGCCACCTTTGAACCCTCATGTACAGTGCCTTCATGCCTATCCTCAGCCACATTTGTACCCTCATGTGCAGTGCCTTCATGCCTATCCTCAGCCACATTTGTACCCACAGGAATAGTACCTTCATCACCCTCTTCCTCCTCATCAACAGCAATGCCATCCTCCTCATCCTCCTCATACATACCCTCATAACCAGGCTGTTCAAATTCAGCAGTTAGGTTTCTTGCAATAGGACCCCTCTCCCTCCAAGCCACTGCAGATTCGTCCACATTGATAACAGTGGGGTGTTCCAAGTAAATGACAATGACTCTTTAAAAGCTAGGAGGCACCAAATGACACCAATCAACTAGCTGAGCATCACTATCTATACACACCTTTTTACCATTTTGTATCCCCGTCACAACCACTTGGTCATGGTGCCCAAGCTCTTTTGCATACGCATATATCTCTAGCAAATTTATGTAGTCCAGAAGACACCAGTTCAAATAATCAACAGACCCCCCCACATAAAACCACCATTCATTGACATTTGGGGATTTTACCATTCTACCTCCGTGGTGTACTTCAAAGGTGACTATTGCTTTGTCATCTGCACAACATAACATAAAAAAACACACTTTAACCACTGCCTAGTCATATGTATAGTTCAACCATTGCCTACTCATATGTATACTTTAACCACTGCCTAGTCATATGTATAGTTTAAAAAGGACAACACAACCACCAAACTACCAGTAAACAGACATGGAACAAGATTCAAACGCACCTAACATGTTTAAAGCACTAAAACAACCTTTAAACTACTAGTAAACAACAAAACATAACAGCAACGCATAAGGGACCACAACACTTTTTTATTCCAGGCTAATCAAACCCAACAAAGCAAGCAGACAATAAAGAATTCAACCTGGACCACACAATCTATCGCTTTCGTCGAATCCATTTCAAAAGCAAAGGGCTACTTACCATACTCGGGTTGAGAACCTCCTTTCTCTCTCAGCACCGTCATTGTCCTTTTCCAATATTCGCACAGTACCCAAGATGTCGATTGTTCTGATTTCACTCTTCTGCAATCTCAGATGTTCGAATCTCTCTCTCTCTCTTCGATTATACAGTCCAAACCCTAATGCCCAAATTATATCGACTGATAAGAGATTTCACTCATCTACAATATTCGCTTCTTCTCAGATTTTCGAATCTCTCTCTCTCTCTTCGATTATACGTTCCTAACCCTAATCCCCAAATTATATCGACTGAGAAGGGGGTTCTTTTGCCAGACTCGATTTGTTTTTTTTTTTTTTGGGTCAATAGACTATACAAACTCAGTCGCTTAGATTAGGATTTTCAACGCATGTGGGGTCCACTATGCCACGTAGGATGCTGAATAGGGTCAGCAATTGGGCACCGTAGATGATATGACCATAATGCCCTTGCCACGTCAGCTTTTTTGATGGTCTTTTGGATGGCGTTGACGGTGGGGGGTTAAGTGGAACACAAAACCACGGTCAAGGGGGTAAAGTGGGCCATTTTAACTTTGGGGGGGGGGGGGTTAAGTGAGATTTGACCGAAGTTTCGGGGGGTGCTACAGTAAATAAGCCTATATTAGAATGCACTAAATCAAAAGGCTTTGCAGCTTTACTGTCACTCAAAGGAAACAAAGTGCGATGGCTCATAGCCAAAATACATGCCTCACATTTAAAACTGGACTCATCACAAGAGCGGAATAAAGATGGAAATAGATGCTTAAGGTAGCCAAACAATGGGTGTCCTAAGCGATGATGTCATAACCAAATTTGTTGTTTATCTTTGACACTGCAACTTTGAACAGTATTAACGACACAATCACGAACTGGTGTAGCAGGCAATGTCAAATAATATAACCCCCTATCCGTTTACCATGCCCAATCGTCTCGTGAGTCTTGACATCCTGAAAAGAGTAAGGTGTAGGATAGAAAGTAGTAGAAACATTAAGTGTATTAAATAATCGACCAACATATAACAAGTTACAATGGATAGTAGGAACTAGTAGCACACGAGACAAAAACAGAGTAGAAGTGAGAGAGATTGTGCCCTCACCAATAATTGGAGAGGGCAAGCCATTAGCACTAGTTATGTATAGGTCACGGGTGTTACTAGACAACTCATCAAAAAATTTAGCATAATAAGTTATATGATCAAAAGCACTAGTGTCAATTATCCAAGTATTGGAGTCAATACCTGGAATATAGTCAGAAGCATACAAATTTGCAGAAGCAACATCAACAACACCAACAACGGAATTATCACTCATGATTGCAGCAGAAACTCAATAGATCACGGTAAAGAACATGGCGGAACACAGTAGAGGCACAAATACTGTAGATGCACAAAGACAACCACGAACAATACAGAGTACACAGTGGAACACCGTAGAGGCACAAATACTACAGATGCTCAAAGACAAGCACGAACATAGTAGAGGCACGAACAACATAAAGTAGATAATGGAACACAGTAGAGGCACAAATACAGCAGATGCATGAAGACAGGAACGTCACGAACAGTACAACACAATACACAAACCCATGAGGGCACACACGACACAGGTAGAAAAAAAAATGAAGCTATAAAACAGGTGGGCACAACACACAAGTCACCAGAAAGTCGGCTCTGATGCCAAGTCAAACAATATGGGGTAGAATATTTTCTAATATATTTTCATTCTCCAAAAAAAGGTATTTATAATACAAGTGTGTAAACCATAGTAGGTTATACAAGGAAACAAATAAACTCCTAATTACACAAGATTTCCACAAAATAGAAATACATAAAATCCTAATAGAATTAGGATCTCGCCAACACAAACTGCTGAATTAGCCAATTAAAATGCACACTTTTCTACTAGTATAAGGCTCTTTCTTATCCATTACAAGCAAGTACGCGGAAAAGTATGGCTAAGAGCAAGTTACATGGGGGCTTTAAAGCAAACCACCATGGGGCTCCAAGATGTAGCAACCTAAGCAAAAAATCCATCCCTAATGGTCGACTTTTTAGGCTGCAAATCCCTAAGTCTAGCCGGAGGGATGCAACCACATACATAAATATAGGGACATGGTTGAAGCCACTGAAACTCAATTGGGCCCCATGCGAGGAAAAGGCCCAGCCCACATGCAACTAGGAAGCCACTTGCCCGACGTGCTGGTAATTCTTACTCTCCGCATCCCACCGCATCTTGTTGTTACCATTGCTGAAAAAGCTGCAACAGTCACAAACAATATCAATGCTATTCGGTTTTTTTTTTCTTTCAATCGTTCGATTATTGGTTTAATAAGTAGCAATGGCTACCTTTATGTTAAGCAACGGCAAATTTTTATAAAAAACGACTACTTTTATGAAATAAATTGTTGTTTTCATAATCTCATCCAAATTTTAATTTTTTTTACTTGAAATATTTATATATAATAAAAAAAACTAATATAACATAAATATACATTAACAAAAAAAAGTTCACAATAAAAAATTTAACACGTAAATTACAACATGAAAAATATAGAACCTTCGTTGTGAGAAAGATTCTTTTAGAGCTCGAAAGATTCCACCAGAGCTCTAAATGAGGCTACATCCACCATTTTTAGAGCATTTAGAGCCAACCATTGAACTTGCCCTAACGAGGATAAAATTGAAGTAAACAAACACAACACACAACACATATTGGGGATCACCTTTACAATGGGATTTGCTGTAACAATTTTGTACAAATATTTCTTAAGTCCCCTATCTCCTTTTGTTAGATTATTCATATATACAACAAATAAAGAAAAGAAGTTTGCTAGATGACTAAGGGCTCATTTGTGAGTGATTTTGGATAGGCCAACAAGCACTTTTATGGAGAATCACTTCTCTATATAATCACTTTAAGAAAGAAAAAGAAAAGGAAAAATAAAATGAAAAAAGAAATAACTTACTATCTAAAGGCCTATATGAGAATTCAAACAGTATGATATTATTATTTTTTGTTACAGAACAAAAAAGAACAAGTTAAAAATAAAACCATTGATGCGCATTACCTAGCTTCAAATCTTCATCGCAAATGAAACAAGTACATTCACAAACCAATATTTTCTAGGAGTGGAAGTCACTCGATCTAAACATGGCCTATTTCTTTCACAAAGGAAGTATGTCATTAACCTGCTAGCAAATATTAGGATGCTTGATTGTAAACCAGCTGATACACCTATTATTGAGAATCATAAACTTGAGGTTTATGTGGATTAGGTCCCAACTAATGAAGAAAGATACCAAAGGTTGGTTGGGAGATTGATCTATTTATCATTGACATGCCCTAATATTGCCTATGCGGTAAGCGTTGCTAGCCAATTTATGCATTCACCTAGTGAGGATCATATGGCTGCTGTGATGCATATTCTGAGTTACTTAAAATCTGCTCCTGGGCAAGGTTTATTATTTAAGAAAAATGGTCACTTGGATCTAGAAGGTTACAATGATGCAGATTATGCAAGGAATATTACACATAGACTTTCTACATTATGTTACTTCACCTTTGTTGACGGTAACCTAGTTACCTGTCGTTGCATGAAGCAAAATGTTGTATCTTGGTCCTCTGCAGAGTCCGAGTAGAGAGGGATTGTGGAAGGGATTTGTGAAATACTATGGTTGAGGTGGTTACTTGCTGCAATTGGGTTTAGACCAGATGCTACTATAAAGCTCCCCTGTGATAGTCAGTTTGCATTTGAATTGCTAACAATCCGGTGCAATATGATCGAACTAAGCATGTAGAAGTTTATCAACATTTCATTAAAGAGAAGCTGGAGCATAAGTTAATTTCTATACCTTTTGTGCCTTATTGAGAGCAGCTTACAAATATGTTGACCTATACCATGTCAAAACGCTGATTTGAAGACTCATTTGACAAGTTGGGCATTACCGATATCTATGCACTAACTTGATGGGGAGTATTGGCGTGAGTCAAAGTCAACTTTCCTATTAGGAGAATTTGTATTTTATTGTAATTATTTAATTTGAGTAGAATTATGAGATTTTGTATATATTTCTTATTTGTACGCACTCTATATTTAGTATATATATATCCCTCATTAAGAGAATAATAAACATATCAGTTTAAACCCTAATTACTTTTGAGCGAGACATCCATAGCAAATATGGCAAAGGGAATCTTAGGAGCACATAAGAGTTGGCTAGATTGGTGGAGGTGTGACAACGCGGATGCTAGAAGGGGGTGGGTTTGGTTTCTTGTTTCTTTAGGGTTTTTTCAACATTTTTGACATGGAATGGGTCTATATTAAAAGACCCCTACTTGTATATCCGTATACATCATGGTTTAGAAACATTGGAGCATTTTTGCTCACCACTTTAACCCAAGGTATACCCTTACCACCCTTCTCAACATTTGACACGTGTCTATTAATATAACCAAGGTTGCATAAATACAAAGTAAGGAGTTAACTATAGTTATACCAAGGGACACGTGTCAAGTGTTGAGAATGGTAGTGATGATACACCTTGGGTTAAAGTGGTAAATAAAAATGTGCCCTAAAAACATAGCTCACCACCCGGACCCAAACCAAATGGTTTGTAGATGTCAATGTCATTCAAGTCTTATCATGTCAGAAATCTTTCTTAAGACACATAACAGAATCTTCACCATTTAGGAGTCTTTGACATCATCATTAAACGTGACAAAGTAGGGTATATATCAATACTTTATATTTTACCAAAGAAGGGAAAATTTCAAAATAGTAGTTACCTTAAAAAGGAATAAATCACACTGATTGGATTATCATAGGTAATAATCATCAACCTCATAAAGGGCAAGAAGAATTGTTTTGATGAATTATTCTGGTCAAAAGCTGGGTGGAAATCTGATAAAGCTCGATCGGGCACGTGTAGCTAGCTAGCTGCGTGCGACCAAATCTTCTGGTTATCTTCCAGATATCCTGCAAACAGGTATAGTAATACTAAGCTCAATACCAATTTTGTTTGTCTCTCTCTCTTTCTCTCTCTCTCCAAACGTACGTACCAGAGACAGAAAGAGGAAAGAAAACAGCACCAATTAGGGAGAAGCAAAAACTGGGTAATCTTTTTGACAAAAAAAAACAAAAACAAACTGGTAATCTCTCGACTACCGATGATTCCTTTTCGTTTCAGCGAGAAAGTGTAGCTTTAATTTTCCAGATAAATTGTTTTTATATATATAGTTGTGTAGCAACATGCATGCTAGGCCTGCGTATTAAAATTGAAATTTGAATATTAATATTAATTAATATAGGGATCAAACAAGTACATGAAAGCAAACTTGTCTTTTTCTTCTTTTAGTAGCGCAGGCCGGCCGAGAGACAAAGATCTCTCTTGGGGTTTCCTGAGACAACTATAGCTAGTAATAGCTTTATTTTTTTATTTTTTATTTTTTGAAAAGAAGAGAAGTGTCTTGTTCTATTTCTTCCATTGTTGATGTCTGTATGTATATGTATGTATGTTTGTTGGCATATTAATAATTAATGTTGTTGCTTTTGGCAGCACAAATAGTCGTAGAAGAAAAGAAAGAAGAGTGATATCTTCAATGGAAGTGAAAGGTGCATTTGGATTAGGAGGTGAAGTGAGGAGACTTCAAATTATCTACTTCCTCAGTCATCGAATGGGTCGCGTAGATCATCCCCATCTCATTCGAGTCCACCATCTTACCCGCAACGGCGTCTATCTGCGAGGTAGCGATCAACATCTATCGTATATATATGCCTCTTCCTTTGTTCAAGTATTTGATACTGTACTTTGTAATATTTGAGATGATGTATGCCTGATGATTAATGAATTACTCAATCAATTCATGATGATGGTTAGTATTGTTGTTGTTTGTCTCTAATTATGATTAAAAAGACGTTAAGAGGTGGCTTTCGGATTTACGAGGAAAGGACATGCCAGAGGCCTTCGCTTGGTCTTACAAGAGGTATTGCTTCATCGAACTTGAGACATTTTCCAACCTTGAAAAAGAGAAATACATACCATTTTGATGAGACCGCCATGAGCTAGTTAGTTATAATGATTTCATTTTCATTTTCATGGTAACCCATTAAAATAAGTGAATATGGAATGGCAGGAGGTACAAGACGGGTTATGTTTGGCAAGACTTGCTGGACGACGACCTCATCACACCAATCTCTGACAATGAATATGTCCTCAAGGGATCCGAGATCATCTATTCCGCTTTTGGTAATCAATTTGATTGATTTCCATTAATTATCAAAACCATTTATATCGACCCTGTATATAAGGTTAAATTGTTAATTTCCATTAATTTCGTATATATTCATATTCGGAATCGTTTTTGGTCAACTTATGATGACCACTGACTGTAACAGATAGTCCTCCGAAATCATATGCCGAAACGGGAAGTTGCTTGTTCAAAGAGCAGCTCGTTAAGGATGAGGTTCAGCCACCTACTCTTTCTAAACAAGAGGCCTTTCATTTACACAAACATTCCAAGAATGATATAGATATCCAAACAAAAGTATCCTCTGAAATCAGCGACGAATCACCTCATGTGGGCTCAGAGAGGTCTAATTTGACCAATGAATTTGATGCAATGAAACCCCAAGGAGATGAGAACCACTCAGCTGACACACTCAACCTCAACTCCAACTATCAACAGAGCAACACGTCAGAAAACTCTTCTTTCTATTCCAAGTTTTTATTGAAGAAGAAGAAGAACAAGAACAAGTACAAGGACAAAGAAATGGCTCCATCTTCTTTTTCTTCTTCTTCCTCTTGTTCGCATTCATCGTCTCATCAATCACCAGCCGCACATGGTTGTAAGAGCAATTCAAAAGGCATGCTCCGCAATTTGATCACTTGTGGTGCTGTGGACACAAATGACGCCATATTAGTCATGTTGAATCGGGCCAATAAAACAACTTCCGACAAGTCTACCAGATGGAGCAGCCAAGACATTATCAAGGCTGATCGTATTTGTAAAGCAGATCACAAGAGCAGGGGTGGGTCTGCTGGAGTTTTTGGAACTTGTTGGAATTCGCAGGAGCAGCCGCAGCAACCCCAAAAGCATACCAGTACTGCTGCTAGGTGCGTACGTGTATGTCAATTAAATTCTTGATAAAAGAAGAATCATTTCAAAATTAATCAATATGTGCACAACACAAAGGGTGAGTATATATAGGGTTCTTTCTAAATTATAATATATTTGATAATGATGACTGAAGATTATTAATACATATGCATGTATGCATGTATTGGCTAAGGCTTGCTTGTGTTTGGATTTGATGCTGCAGGAATAGCTACGATGGAGAAAAGGGTTCAAACAAGCAGCAAAAGGAGCCCGAGTTTAGTAGCCAAAAAGTGGCTTCCGCAGCTTACAGGCCTGTCGGTGGGCCGCATTGCTCGTAAGTGACTATGGTAACTTTTCCCTCTTCTTCTTTACCCACTTTTTGTTACTTTTATTTCAGAGAGAATTTAGTACCAGATATTAAATCTGGCTAGGTCTTACAACCTCACCTCACCAGATAGGAAACGAAATGACAATTGTTTGTGTACTAAACCCCTTGACATTTTCATGATCAACTAAAGTGTAATGTGTTGTGTGTGTGTGTGAGAGAGAGAGAGAGAGAGAGAGAGAGAGAGAGATCGTGACTCAATAATAAATCCTAAGTAATGGTGGACCGGCTCGGTGCAAAGTGTGACACTTGTCAATTAGAGTTTTGCTTCTAACCCACCCGGAATCTCTCAAGTCTCGCAAGATTCAGTTCAGTCTAGTCTAATTGGCTTATTATAAAGGACACCTTTTTCTCTCTCTCTCTTTTTTTCCCTGTTGTATAACTATATACAGGTTCCCCTGAGACAGTCCTCAAGTCAAATGCACAAATTTATAAAGTATAAGCAACATGTGTGACCATATCAAACTCGCAAAAGATAAAGTTAAAAAACAATGACTGTTAGCAATGCATTCATAAAGCTAGAACTGCAAAACTGATCAAGTTGGCTAAAATTTGAATGACTTAATGCAGGCAGTGCAGGAAACAGTTTAAGCCAGAGAAATTGCACTCACACATGAAATCGTGCAGAGGAAAGAAAGCTCTAAACAAGACTGCTGCGGCTTCTGTGGACAAGATACCTCAAATGGGATCAACGACTTCAACTTCTGAGCATTCGTCTGCCGCCAATTTTCTTGACCAGCTCAATATGCACAGTATGGACTGATCACTTGTTTTCAAACATACGGTTCCGTAGCCAGGATGAAAGGAAGGGGCTTTTCTTTCTTTTATTTTCTTCTTTTACCTTTTTTTTTTCTCTTATGTAAATTGAAATACCGTAGCACATTTGCACTGGCTGATAAAGGCAAAAGGAAAATATTACTTACATTATTCCCATTCCAACTTTGTTTAACATTCATCCAGGTTAAGGGAACAATCCAGGATAATATTGTTTTCTGTTCACCATCACAAGGCAGACTGGTCCAGAAGTGTGTTGGGAGAGAGAGAGAGAGAGAGTGAGACCCTCTAATATGATAAGAAAACTAACAAGATTATGTTTCACCCGTAATACAGACTCCAGAGCAAGCCCAATTGTGAAAGCCTGCAATCAATTGAACAGAACTGTAATCTAACAAAAATCTAACATAATTTGACGAGAGTACTAGACAGAGTTCAATCATGCACTTGAACAACAAAAGGAGTCCCCATTGGAGTTCTATTTTTCTGACTTTCTGCATCCCTGAACTTGTTGAAGTTAAGAATGAGATTGTCAATATAAAAACAGAGAAACACATTGTATCCTGGGAGGGATGTGAACCCCTGGCATATGCTGTTACACCCTGAACTATATACTAATTTCTACCTGAACTTGAATGAGTAGTGGTAATAAAGAATGTATTTGGAAGTGAGATTTCTGTTCATCCTAGGGGCACACATTATCTAGTTACTTGAGACAATTGATTCAACATGTTCCAGTACAAACTGATATAACTTCTTCCTCAAGTCCGTTATTCTCTTATCTACTGGAATCCCACCCTTGACTAAGTTATCCAACCATAGATTCACCTTTTTAAGCTGCCCCAGCAAACATGCAATCTCAGAGTTTCCTTCCTCTTTGTTCAATCTGAACCCCACATTTAAGGAATCCTCCAAGTACTTTAAGAACCATCGACAAGAAACTAAGAGTAGTTTTTCTATTAAACTTGCTGTCTCTTTTAATCTCCTTTCCTTGGGGCAATCTTCCATCCCAGTGCTCATTTTCTTCACAGCTGGAATACGTCGTGGAGGATTTTGTTTATTTTGGGGTGAGCAATTTTTTGAGTTAAATTCCACTGGAGTATTCTCTATGACAATGTAATGATATTTCTCACAATTTGGAATTCCACCATTGCCTTGTGCTCTGAACAAACTGAATTTGGAAAGATTTGCTCCTAACGCAGCTTCCACCCATGAAGTGGCATTCTTACCAGTGGAACTTTTACACGCATGTGACACCCAACCCTGTAGGCCACCAGAACTGCTTGATTTCACATCTGGGTGGCCTGTGTTGAGCAAGGAGTCTACAACCTCTGCTGCTCTCACCATATTCTGATGGAGCTCCAAAAATTTATCAACCAGTGGTCCTGAAGAAACTTTGTGGGAGGACTCGCTGAGTTCTGCAAACATGCTGGAAAAGGAAACTTAATCATCATTTCTTCACATGCAAGAGTAAGGGAATAAATACTGTTGCTCGAATTAATTTAGAGCAGGCTAAGAAAACCCAATCAAACATTTAGAAGTTTCCTGTTTCATGCCAATACATTTTGTCATTAAACAGTTGCTAACTTGGACATACTGAGTGGAAAAAAAAAAATTGAAACTAAGCTCAAGTTTTTGCTGTAAGATGAAATTGCACCGCAGTGGAAGCCTCAGCAACTGCATACACAAGTGGAATCTTGTGTGCAACCCACTGCAGCATCACAACTGTCCTACTCCAAACTGCCCACATTCTACAACAGCATAGGTTTACCCCAACCCAAACAGTCACCATAGCACTTAGTATTTTCAAATATCTGTTTTTTCTTAATTATGCATTTCACTAATCCAGAATAAGGTCTATGAACGTGATCGGTTCCCATCCTGCATATCTATATTTCTATTCTGATGTTCAAATCATATGAAGAAAACAATTTGCAATACCATTTACTCCCATACTAAATCCACATAAGAGTAAAAGCACTGTGTTGATTAGCACTTCTAACATTAATATTTGCACCAAATATAAAAAAATTTAACCACAGCAAGCATAGGTCTGTAGAACAAAAAATGCATACCACATGCAATGAATGACACCCTCAGCAGCTGATGCTTCTTCTAGTGCACGTACAGCACCAGAAAATGCAACGTTCCTATGACAAATGGCTCCCTGAAATGGTTAAGAACAATAAGCACAGAAAATAATGAAAACACAGCATCACATTATAACAGAAGCCTAAAACAATATGAACTTGGAATTGATTGCAAACCTTTCCAAGATCACTAATGATAGATGGGAGAGAATTCCAAGAAATTTTTTGATCGGACCAAGTTTTGAAACTTAGGGGCACCCTAATAAGATGGTTCAAAAGAGCTCCCTCAGGCAAGGACTTCAATTCTTTCTTGGAAGACTTATTCGTTGGTTTTGGCGAAATGGTCTCATTTTTATTTTTCAGTGGTGAAACGCTCATACTTGGATACTTAAGATGTGAATCGTTCTTAGTAAAAAGCTTCTTATCAGAAACCACCTGCAACAACATCTGGTCCTCAACTTCATGCAATGAGAAAAAGAGGAAAACAAGAAGAAAACTATTTATTGAAGTGATCTAGAAAGTGACTAAAAATAAAATTTCATAAGCATTTAAAATTCGTTATACTTCAAATAATTAAATTCAGTTGCATTTCATCAATTAAAGAGAAAATTGATACTTGTAAAGTTGCATAAGACAATTCAAATTGAAGGGGTTCTTTCAAATCACCAATCCAAAGATGGCATAGATCTTTCAAGTTCAGGTAGAAATTAGCATATAGTTCAGGGTCTAACAGCATATGCCAGGGGTTCATATCCCATTTTTTCTGGAAGGGAAGTGAACCCCTGGCATATGCATTAACATACAAAAGGAATTCGACCTAGAAGTCTTAAGATTCATATTTTTGCTTTCCTTCTGTTGAAATTTTCATCTTTTTACCGATTAACATGAATATTTTGGTGCAAATGTGGAGACAGCCACCATTCAGTAATCAAACTCCAAGAACGGTGGTTCGAAAGCAGGGTGCAGAGGAGAAACAGTATTTCTCAAGAGATGGGATGGTGGTTGAATCTAAAATGAGTAAAGATGGGCTTAGGTGATATAATTAATATAATTTTACATCGGATACAGGTTGAACATAACTAGCGCAGGGCAAGGCAAAGAAAGGAAATTAAAAGAAGAAAAAAAAACTTGGTTTAGCCACAAAAGGGGGCACACACTGAAATTTGAAAGCAAGCCGTGGAAGGCATTCATAAATACAAAGTGTACTGAGACAGAGAGAATTTTAGCGCACGACTCAAGTGGAGATTTGTTGAAAACAGAAAAACCATGCAGATGAAACAATTAGAAAAATGCAGAGAGAGAGAAAGAGAGAGAGAGAACAAACAGCGGGAGAAAGTAGTGTAGGAATGGAAGAAAGCTGCTTAGACTGAGATTTGAAATGCGACGTAGAAGTAGTAGTCCGTGCATCCCACGCCTTCCTGGCCGAATCCAAACTCAGCCTCCTTGTTGAGTCCACCACCGCCAACCTATTGCTGCTTGCCTTTTCATTATCAGTGGTCTGTGGACTGAGTGTGGACTTGGACTTGGGCTTTGGCTTGGCCTTGTTATTGCCCTCTTTCGTGTTAGCATTAGAGGGTTTTGTTTTTGTACAAGTCGCTGCAACAGGTGGTCTCGCGGTGGAGAGCAAATGAATGGGATTGGGATTGCCAAGACAGAGAGGGGGTGAGGGCGAGAGAGCCCTCTTGCTCTTGGGGATGGGCTTCAACCCGCGAAGAACCGGCACAGGGGAGGCCGAATCCAGCTGAGTCACGTACACCAACTGCCCCAGCTGAATCTTGTCGCTGTATATTAAATCCAGGTCGTCGTCGTCGTTGTCTGTGATGGACACGTAGGCCGAATGCAGTGAGTCAGACAACTTCAAGAAGAAGCCTCTGGGTCTACTCTTCCAGTTCCAGGCATCGTCTTCGTCTCCCGGCCAGGGCACTATCTCGATGACTTGCAGCACCGCCGACCGGTGCTCTCCGGTCACCTTAACGTCCTTGTTGCCCACATTGTCCAGGAGCTTCGATAGCACGCCAGGCGTTAGGGATGCCATTGCTCCTCTGCCACTTTGGTGGATCAGTGTTTCAGTAGAATAGAACTAGTAGGTACCTGGCCTCCTGCTCTCCTTCAAGTTCAACCTTGCTGAGTCCAAAGTCCAGAGTCGCTGCACCTGCACTATGACTGGTGTTGTGCAACACAGACCTGACAGTGACAGGCTGATAGATATGCTTCATAGTCTGATCATAGGTTGATACTAGACTAGACTAGAAAGTAGAGTATTGGACAAGTCGCTCTCTGTCTGTCGAATCTCAATGAAGCCATTGGGGAGGCTGCTTTTTCTTCGTTTTCTGCAACATTTCTGACACGTGTCAAAAGGACGTCTACTTTGCTTGAGATTTGTACTCTCGCACGCAGCTTTTTAGGTTTATCCCGCATAACTAATATATTTGAAAATTGAGATTGTTTTAGGTGTCTCGTACTCGTTGTCACGGGAGATGAGATGAGAGCAAGCACTCTATTGCTTTACTTGTTAGACCAACGGATTTCTAGGAGTAATAGCTCTTGAACTTGTGTCCGGTTTTTGCTCTTTTGAATTCGAAAAATGGTTGTTGTAGTTCTTTAATTCCACTTTCGTCAGCACCCAAATGATCATTTTACTCTTTGATTTGACGAAACATATGACAGATTATAACGAAATGATCAAATGTGAGAGAGAGTGAAGTTGAGTATTACCAAAGCCAATATTTGAGTTGGAGACCTCTAGCAAGTGACGATTATTGCGCTCAGCCACCTCATTTTGCTGAGGTGTTTAAGGACATGACCATTGCTGTTCAATGACATGAACCGTGAAAAAATGTTGTAGATTACGGTTGACATATTTATTGTCATTGTCAGAACGGAGAATCAAACATTTTGGTAGTAAATTGGGTCTCCACCAATTTTTTTTTTAACTGTTGAAATACTAAATTTAAGGAGGGAAATGCAAGTCATACTGGTGCAATCATCTATAAATGTAACAAACTATAAAGCCCCAACAAGAGTAGGAACTTTAGCAAGACCTCGAACATCGAAATGGATAAGAGTAAAAGAAACTCCACTTCTATGCATACTTGTCACCTTTGTCATTCTTCTTTCCGAATGACTTGTGATTGTTGGACTTGTCACCTAACTTGCCACTTTCCTTTAACTTGTTGTTTCCCCCACCGAATTCATTGTTGCCGTTCTTTCTTTTGAACTTGGAGTCGCTTTGATCGTTCTTCTTGAACTTGACAAGAGACTCAACTGCAGCAATTGCCTCTCACAAGGTTGTCATAGTCTTTCACGCTCCCTGTTTGCTTTTAGCCATCTCAGCTTCTTCTGCCTCATACTTGGCATTCTTTGGATAGAAATTCAACATAATGTGCTTCTTAAATTCATCCAAAGTCTCAAGTTTAAACGTACCTTGGTCGATCTCCATGGATCGATGACGCCACCACATGAGAGCATTGTCTGTGAGAAACAACGTCGTTGTAGAAATTTTAGACTCGTCATCTTCCCTCTTATGAAATACCTTTCGATATTCCATAGGAAAGTGTCCAGCTCTTTCGCCTCCCTTTTCCCATTAAAGGATTTGGACTTGAAAGTATATAACACATTGGGTTCCTTCAGAGTCCGAGCCTTGTTCAAGACAGCTTCTCGGCACAAAGCCCAATCTCCCCTCACATCTTTCACTTCATTGCCGAGTGCAGTGAGTTCCGCCATGAAGTGGTCCGGTTTGGTTTGGACATCCAACTTAATAGTGTCCAGCATGGAGTTTAGGGCTTCCTGAAATTGGCCTTGAAGTTCTTCAACCATGCCTTCAAAGCTTGCTTTCGTGAGGACATCCTTATCGAGTCTTTAATTGAAGTCACGAACAGCAATCTCCATCCTTGAAAGCCATTTCTCCATTGCTGCTACTACATCTCTGGATTGATCATTCTTTGATTTGCCCCCACGCTCAACTTGTAAAGCATTGAGTAGTAATATAAGCAAATATTCTCCCAAACTCTCTTGAGTGTTCTTATTGTTCTAGCTCTTGTTCTTGTGTTCTTTCCTGGTTCGATCTTATTTTGCAAGAAGGAAGGCTAACTTAGCTTGTTCGAGAGGCGATTAAGTCTAAGGCCCTATAGAAGGAAGACTTCAATCAGTCATCTCGTGACTGTTGGTATCAAAGCTTTACGCTATCGAACAAGCTAAGTAAGCTTTCCTTCATGTAAAATAAGATCGAACCAAGCAAGAAGACAAGAACAAGAGCTAGAACGATAAGAAAACTCAAGAGAGTTCAGGAGAATATTTGCTTATATTGCTACTCAATGCTTTACAAGTTGAGGGGTGAGGATACCAAATAAGGCACCCTCATTATTTAGAAATCCTAGCTCACCTACTATCCAAAATGGAGGGCTAGGATCAAAACAATCTAACGGTCTGGAATCATTGCTACCTACTACATATATACATTGAATCTAGATATGTAGACTAAGTCAAGGGATCTAGAATGATCCATCTGATGGGCAGGGCCTTGAGCTTCTCTTGTTGGGCTTGACTTTCTCAAATGGATCTTCTAGGTTGGCCCAATAGTTGTTGGGTTGAACCTCCAACATGTGGGTCGTGACACTGGGCAGGAATGGACTCACTTATCCGAGCCAGCCCAAAGGCAAGAATGACATGGGCTACTGCATGGGGGCGCTGATGTCTACAACTTATTTAAATACCAAGAATAAATAATATAAATAAATAAATAAAAACCAGCTTTTTTTCTATAAATACCTAGCCATGTTCTTCATTTCCTACACCAAAAATTCATACAAATTCCTCTCTTCATATCTCATATGAATAGTTCTTGCCTTTACTTGCCATAGCAATGAGTGGGAAAGCAAAATTAAAAAGGGTAGGGCAGTCACTATTCACATAAATAGTGTCTGCCCTTGCCCTTTGCCATGGCACAATGGGTGAAAGTGCTATAATCTAATGCAATATTTCTTTATTTAATTTAACCAAGCCACATAATAAAAATACTACTTTGGTATTTCAAAACAGCCTCAAAATACAAAAACATATATATAAACAAAGAAAGCCATTGCATTAATCTGTTTCTTACAAATCAAAGAATCCATGGGTGAAGCATTGGCTGGTGAGGTGTGAAGAAGAAGCTACAGTGGGTAACTAGCTTCTCCACACGCGCTTCTACGCTTGCGAAAGACATTTTTAAAAAAAAATTTAAATTTATTTTAGAATTAAAAAGGATAATGGGTAGTTGTATTCCATAAAAATAGGATTCATTATCTTATTTTTCTTTTAATTTTAATTTTAATTTTAATTTTTTTAATATGAAAAAGTGTGAATTTACCATATTATCCTCATTTAATTCTTAATGTTTGCATTAACCAATGACATTTTCTGGTATTTTGAATGTTTTACCATTATCTGCCTTTTGATTTATATATATAGATGAAGGGACATAACAGTGATGAAAGAAGGAACGTGTTATAATATTTAGTTTTTTTTTAAATTAAAAAAATTGGAGATAACATTGTTATTTAAAGGTTAACACTGTCAAGTTTTAGTCAATTGGTTTCAAATTATGACGCACAAGATTGATAACATTTGCTGACCACCTTATATGGTGGCTGATGTGGTCATGCCATGTCATTTAATGAACATTGCCTTGTAGATTTTATTTTTATTTCTTTCTTTTTTTAATAATTATTAAAAAGAGAAATTAAAAGTGAAATTAAAAATTAAAAAACCCTAAGCGTCCCTGGACTCTTCGTCTCCAGTGCTCTCTTCTTCCTCCATCAAATCTACCCATCCTCATCCTCAATTATTGCTGAGTTTTGAATTTTTTTCAATAAAAACGAAATAAAAAAAACCCCAACGTTTGTAGCCTCACGTCATTCTCTACTCTGTCTCTCTCATGCCCTCCCTTCCTCCTCCAAATCTATCCATCCTCATCCTCCATCAGTAAAAACAATTTGAAGAATGGAGAGGTTTTCTTGTCAATTAATCTCCAAAAGCCTCTCACAAAGAGGTTGAAGGTTGAGGTACATATTCAATTTTTAGTGTAGTTAATTCTTTTCACAATGGAACAATAATTGATGATGGGAATGGGTCGATTTGATGGAGGAATGGAGTGTAGGAGAAGAAATATAGAGACGCAGGGTTTTTTAATTTCTTTTTTATTGAGAAAACTCCAAATCTCAGCAACAATGAAGGAAAGGTATGGGTAGATTTGATGAAGGAAGAAGGGAGCATTGGAGACAATTCTAGGGACGTTTTTTAAAAAAAATTTAATTTCACTTTTGATTTTTGTTTTTAATAATTATTAAAAAGAGGAAATAAATAAAAATAAAATCTACATGACAATATTCACTAATTGACATGACATGACCACATTAACTGCCACATAAAATTGTCAGCAAAAATGATCAATTTTGTGTGTTTAAATAGCATTACTCTTAAATTATATGGCACTTGTCAAAAATTTAAGAAATGGACAGAGAAGGGACAGAGAAAAAAAGGAAGACGATCTGAACTCCTGGTGTAGTGGTTTGGAGCAATTGCTACCCCATAACTCAAAGCAACACGATTATCTTCTTTATTCTTATCCTTCATACTATTTTCTACATTTTCTTCCTTCAATACGATAATGAGGAAGGCAAAACAGATGTTATTAGATTATGATGCAACAATCTCATCTAAAAGTTAAAGTTGCCAAAAGTTAATGAATGCGGATTTGACATATCCGATGAAATATTTGAGTAAGAATATATTTACAGTGTGTGTGAATTAAGGAGATAAAACAACCGTTTACCTTCTTTTTTTTCTTAAAGAAAATTGAAACGTTGTTGCATATATAATGGGAATTTTCAATTAAAATATTAAATACAGCTAACTATATCACCAGATATCAGTATTTATCAGTTGTCATGTTATGTGTGCTGCAACTGAAAATTGAATGTAAGATATCCTCCACTTGTGTTCTGGTGATTGTATCCTGCTTGCGTCCTAAATCTAAATGGCATCGTTCTTCTCAAACGGATGACCTGAGAGCATGAAAGTCACCTACCTAACCTGAGAAAAGAAAAAGGTGGCTAAGAAAAATACAAGCAGAGAGACTGACTGATCTAATCTAGAAAGGTGCCCTCTAGCTCAAATGGAGGATATAAACAAATAAATAATGAACGCATTTGGTGCGACTTCGCATCAAATTTTCTCAAGAATCAATTCCCCGCTGAAATATTTAGCATGAGTTTACTTTTAAAGGGGGAATGTAAGGTTTATTCCACCAGTTACAAGAGAAGAGACCTGCAGACAGGACAGGAGACATTTCACCTTCTGAGAAGAGATGCCTGTAAACTACTCATCAATTGCTCCATCGCTAAGCAATCTCCTAGAAGTTAGAACCACCACATGTTTCTTAGAATTTATGATATCATGTCATATATTCCTCGCAGAGAACGGAACACTGCGGCGCACTCCCCTTCATTAGACAAAGCAGGGATTAATTGATGGGGAGTGAATGCAA
Organism: Prunus kanzakura; assembly: GCA_020521455.1. Lineage (NCBI taxonomy): Eukaryota > Viridiplantae > Streptophyta > Magnoliopsida > Rosales > Rosaceae > Prunus > Prunus kanzakura. The sequence goes on along the minus strand of BPUM01000873.1, from coordinate 574,043 downwards.
CATCAACAAACGCTGTTATGATATTAGCATGTCAAAGAGGACTAGAAAGTCATTTCATTATAGTGTCCCAGTCCCAGATGCCAATCGAACTACTAGTGGAGAAATCATCCCTGCTCTTGAGAGCTTTCTGGATGGCAATGGAGGAGATCAGAGTTCTCCCTCAAAGTCGAGAGTTGAAGATGGTGATCAAGACAATGATAATCGTAAAAGCTTTAAGCAGCTGATCGATGGGGATGAAAAAACAAAGCTGATCATCAAGTCGGGTGACCAAGGGAGCAGAGCAAGAAGTTCACTAGGCCAACACTTCACTGACGAAGAGAAGCACCTTCAACTGGTCAAGAAGCAGCAAAAAGCAGTGGGTTTGCAAGGAGTGAAGCTGAAAAAATTGGTGAGTCGTTGCGCCAAAGTTTTCAGACATTTGGTCAAAGCCGAGAGCGATCCAACCCTAAGAGAGCCCAGGCAGGCTGTTCTTCGCTTAACTATGTAAAGCAATAATCTTTAGTTGCTGTCAGCTGAAATATTTTCCGGAGGCTGGTCATCTTCTGATTACAAATGCAACATTAGTTTTGACCGTGGTCAAGACCTACATATTTGAGTCCTCTCTCAAATCTTTACTGAAATGCTTTGTCTTCTCTTCTACATGTGTTCTATATATGTATACTGTGAAGATATGTTGCGCAATTAAGGGGTTATTCTTTTCAGTTTTGTGTAGTCAGAAATACTTAGTATTAATCGATTCACATGCCCAAATAATCAGCAAAACCGTGGGCTGTAGGTGACATAAGGCCATCTCTGAACGTTCCTTGGAATTATAGAACTCAATAACACAAACAAATGAATGTTTGGTGAAATAATTATATACAGAACTTCCTGGAGTCATGCCAGCAATGTATTCAATAAAAGAATACAACCAAGTGAAGAATAGCACGGCTTTGTGCACATGATCAATTGCTGAAAAATTCAGCTTCTCCTAAAGCACTGCAAAGCTAATTTCGGTCAAGCATCTTTTTAAACAAATCATAGAACTTAATGTCAAATTTGCTTTCTCGTAGACGCTATACCAATAGAGGCTCCATTAAAGGTTTACGGCGAGCAGGTTGGAGTTCCATGGTGTAAGTAACTATCACAGAGATGAGTGAACAAAATGCCGGAACAAAACCCAAACCGAATCTTGTGACTGAGAAGTAGACATCATTTGAATGGTTTTCCTGTATGACTGGTGTACCTGCATGTAAAAAAATTTAACTATTGGCATACTAGAAGTCATCACTTTTCATTCCCGAGTTTTGGCAACCATGATTTAAGAAGTACATAAAACAACTCTACAATGTCTAACTTAATTAGGCCTAAAGACCCCCCATATGTGCGCCTCAATGCTATTCGACTAGTAATGAAATCACTCATTATATATGTTAAATTTAATTTTGTCAAGTTTCGATTTGGGACTTCACATTCTTCAACAATGTGCACCCCATTAAGTAATGATTGGATCTATTTCCATGTACCCCTACGTTGATTTAAAGCTTAACCATCCGAAACATAGACTTCGAAATGCAATTTTTTATCTGAAAGGGAGATCCCACTACCCAAACTCTTTAAACTTGATGAACTAAGAACCGCATAACAATTTTATAGATCCAGTTCAACAAAAGTAAGATAAAACGCAAATAACCAATCATGTATCTTCCTAAATGCACACATATATTATTCAATAGAAACAGATGAGCATAAATATATATTTAATATAGCTAATGATCCACAAAACTGTAACTTACTTTGATATGACTGAAGCACAAATAAGGCAAGCCCACACGAGATTTTGTCCATGAAGCTTAATGATCCACATACAAATGCGCAGCCATTGAGATCTCTGTCGATTAGAACACTTTGCATACTTACTCCAGTCACCTGTTACATCAAAATATGATTAAATCTGAATTTATAAGCAACTACTACATTAATGGATTAAAAATGGCAGTATGTTTTCAAACCATCAGGATTTCCATCAATAAAAGCTCTAGTTTTCTCTAATCTCAAGCTTCATACTCGGAAATAGCTAAACGTAGAGTGAGAAATTTCAATCCCTAAAGGTCATTTCAAAGCAATCTACAGTGTTCTTACAGAGTTCTGAGCTGTCTCATGTTTTCAAATCCGTAGTACCACTTAAATCAACAGAGTAAACATCTATCATCTTTTACGTTGTTGACAAAATATCAGCTGGCAGGCATATGATATGGTCCAGCTTTCTAAGGGCAGTGTGCTCCTGTCCTTTAATATTTGTTTCAAGTATTAATGTTAACATACTTCATATTTCTTGTCTTGAACCAATTGAAACCCTAATCCCAAAGAACCAAACGACTTAAATTTAATTGAGTTCAAAATCATGACAATGCTTCATCATCTTCCTTCCAAAATGCAACCAATACGAAATGCACTTCAAAATTTCATGAAGAGAAGATGAAAGCACCAAATTTGACATTATACCATCATTAGCGCGTTTGCTATGCCAATAGATACGGATATAATGTACATGAAAGCACTCATGCTTCCAGGTAAAAACAGGATCCCTGCCCCACAAAATACCCAAACAATGGCTCCAGCAGAATAGCAGGCCTTCAAGCATTGGCCAGTCCACGAGATCTCCTATAATATGAATACTTAATGGTTAGATATCAACACAACAAAGTACATATGAATAAGAATTTCAACAAAAAAACTGAGTTTCATGGGGACCTGTAGTATTATAGATACGAGGAAGCTGCTAATGTAGATAATTGCAGGAACCTATTCCCATCAATTACAAAAGATAAATCAGTCTTGCATTCTTCAAAAATTAAATAATCTCTAACATCAGAAGAAATATAATGACAATAGTTTTGTGATAGTACCAGAGCTTTAGCTGATTGTGCCATCTGCAGATCATCTATAACATAGAATGCAAGATATGCCTGAACAAAAGAAAGCCATCTAGATATAAGAACTGCAAAGGTTGAGACCAAGACCTGGCAAAAACTTCTATTATGCGGGGATAATATTGCAAAAATGGTTTCCTAGGGAAGTCACTATCATAAGGGAGTTCTCAACTTGGATGCTCAGTAGGGACTATCAGCTGTCCCTTTCTTATTAGACACAGTAAAAATTGAGTTATTTCTTTTCATGAAGAAAAACAAGCATCACAAAGAGGGAGAAAAGAAAAGTCCTGACCTGTGAAACATTGACCACTAGTCTGGTAAGCACATAAACAAGAGCAACCTGATAATACAGAACTCTCTTGAACCAGTATGTCCATGAAATCCTTAAATGATTATTTCCTTGTAAGCTTACTTTTAATCTGCACGTGTAATAAACTTGATTAGTACAATCAACTATCAGCAGTTGGATAGTTACAACTTACAAGATTTTGAGGATTATTACAGAAAAAATATGCTTCACTTTTTAGAAACAGACACAGTAACATTTGAAATCTGAGAACAAACCACTCATGTGGATGCATGCCTAAAGGCTAACAACATAAAGAATACTAATGACGGACTTTCTGATAAAGATAGGGAAAGAACAGAGGAGAAAATTGAGTAAATAGAGAGCAAAACAGTTGATGAATCAGCAACAGCCAACAGTTAAACCAAGAATAGGAAGAAAGTCTTGCTGCTTCTGGACCTGTGACCTGTAAGACGCTAGAATGGTTTTTTGAGAACTCAGTGAGAGTGAAAATCAGGGAGCAATCCGGTGCTATTTTGTTGGGTCTCAACAACAGGGGGCCTGGGAATCAGAAACCGGTAAGCCGAGAATGATCAAATCAGGAAGAAATAGGTGTTGACAGAAGAGCATTTGCTCAAATCCCCACACGGGTGCAGGGGGCAGGGCGCCTGATAGAAATGTGCTTTTTGTAAAATAAATACAAATATTCTTCTTGCAGCCCGCATGAAAAATGCTTCTTAAAATATGATAATGATAAATAAAAATCAGTATTTGGTGAACATTATGAATCAGAAGTGAAAAAGAAAAATCAGCAAACCTTGGCTCTTTGGTTCCGAGATGAAATATACCCACAAAGCAGCATCCTATGAAGATTGACAAATATGCAATCCACCGGTACTGCTCATTTGTGATATTGATGTGATGGATATGCTTGAAGAGAAGCCCTTAATAGGTAGATCACAAATGCATAGAAAATGATAATACCTGATTTTCAATGTCCGCATGTGTGCTTGCTATAGTGACACCAAAGACTATAAAAGCAACTACATACAGGCTGAGGTTGGCAACCTTTAAAAGATTTAAAAAATTTCAATAAACACAAACACAAAAAAAAAAACATGGAGCTGATTAATCAATTCAAAAATTCAAAGGGAAACTAACCATAGTAAAAGCATTTCTACAGCTAGCTAAGATCACTCTGCTTGTTGAATTCAGTGTAATGCAATTCAACATAGACCTGCAATAGAACAGTTATTTTTCATTAGTGTTTAGATATTCCAAAGCCCAAAAGAACATGCCTTTTCATTTTTTTTTCCTTAAAATGAGGGGGTGGGGGGAGTAGGCTCACTAATGCTCCAAGCTTATTGCATTTCACAAAATAGCTCTGTTCACTCAATGTAATAATCAGTCTTAAAATGAATGAACGACAAACATGAATCGAGATAAAAAAAATACTGAACTGCATAGCAAACTGAAAATGGCAACGCCGCCATTTCAAGTTCCAATTTGTTAGAAAAACAAAAACAGGTTCTGTGTAGGTCATTTCAATTATAACAGAGGATGAAGATGTTTTGCTCTTCAACAACACTAGGTTCACCATCTTATCAAATGGTGGTACACTTATAAACTTTTACTGTAAACTTTGAGGAAGTACTTACATGTGTGAAACCTGAGTAGCTGCCCAACCCACATTAAATATAGCAGCAAACATACTGTAACCAACAGTTCGCAATGTTGATGAAGAGGTACCAAAAATTTTACATGGCATGCAACCACCAAAAACGGAAGAAAAAGAAATAGCAACCAAAACAGAGCCTGCACCATGCCACAATTTGAAATGTCCAAACCTGTCTATCTATCAAGTAAAAAATAGAAACAGAATATTATTGCCCAAAAAAGGAGGTGGTTGCAATTGCCAAAACTGAAAAGGAAATAAGCAAATTTCACAATAATTAATTGGTATGTTTTTTTCTTCTTCTGGCCTTGTATGATTTCAATAATTTGGGAAATAGAATAGGTGGATCGGATCACAAAGGCCTTGTCATTCTACTCTTGCATCTGCAGCAAGAACAGAGATCAATGAAGTCTTTACTAGATTCTGAACAAATTTTCCTGTCTTCTCATGTGGTTATATAACACTGTCCAAAAATCATCTCGATTCAATAGTCTTTATATCTCCCCCAATCAAAAAGGACATGATCCTTGAACATATAATAACCATATCTAATACCCCCAGCTTGTCCAGAAATACATATGGACTCGAACAACAAATAAAAAAGCTGCTCGATGCTATAATTTCCTATTCCATTATCATGATAGAAGCAAAAGCAAAAAATTTAGGCCATGTAAAATGACTGGCCAAGAAAAAATCCATGTGAAGTGCAGCCAAAAATTATAGAAGAGTAGAAGTTAAATGCACATAGACCAATGCGGTGTTAGTTGGACTGGTTGAGGCCTTTGGTGTGCTCCCAAGTGGTCCTAGGTTCAAGCTCCCATGGTACTTGTGTGTGTGTGTGTGAGTTTCCCCCCCTCCCCCTCCCCCTCCCTCTTCCTAAATTTGGGCAAAAAAAAAATTGCACAGAGAGAACAACATTTTACAAGAAATGGTAGAACTAAGTGCTTTATTGAAGAAGAGTGAAAAATGGATAGGAACAAGTGTCAGAATGTATGCAAAGAAGCAATGGGCCAGATAAGAAATATCAGTTTGTACGCTGCACAATAACTCATCATGCATGTAGGATATAATTTATAATCAAGATACCAGTTCGCCAGCAAATATGGTTGCAAATCCATCAGCTATTTGACCAGATAGCATAACCGTAGCAGCATCCCTAGATAGAAATTAGAAAAATATATAACAGTTATACAATAGAAACAGAAAATGCAACTTAAAGAAACATATCTGTAGAGCTCGATGATACAAAATGCTGAAACTATAAGATGATAATACAATAATGTTGAGAATAGCAAATCCCACAATGGGAGTTCTAAGCCTTGCATCATAGTCCCATTTGTCAATTGGTTTTTGGTTTGGATGCTCTAACTATAACACATTCTTCACGTCACCCTATATAATTGATCCATGTGCTTAGTTATTTTCAGCCACACGTGAGCGTGCATGTTGAGAATATAAAGTCCCGTGTTGGGGAATTTTAAGTCTTGCATCCAAATTTAGATGGTCTTTGTATGATAATGAGATAGTGTTCCCGGAAAAAGTTAGCCTAAATCATCCTGACAAGCTTATCTGTATTCTCTTCTATCTGACAATTGTAGACAAACCCTCAACAGGGGCTAATCACCTTCATTTCTGCGACCTGATTATATATATTTTTTCATACATACAAATCTAGTCCTATTTTTCCTACCACAGAAACCAACATTTGGTGTACAGTGAATAAAATTTTCTGCGTACTCTGCATTAAAATGGGCTATCTCTAGCATAATGTGTTTCTAGTACTTGAAAGTTTCACTGACATCCAAGCTCATTCACCATAATCTGTCTGTATGTATGTATTACAACGTAAGCAAGAGTGCTCATGTCAATGTGTGTGCACAAACACATACATACAAACTAAGTGAGATCACTGATATTTACCTTGGGGACAGTCCAATATCTGTCAGAAACAATAAGAGATATGTAAACCAACAGGAGGCAGTAATGTCATTGAGCATGTGCCCCACGCCATAATAAGTGACAGTACATCTTCCAAGAGGCTTGGTGAATGAATCATCATCTTCAGTGGAATCAGCCATAAGGGCAGTTTCAAACTAAAGGAAACCTGCAAAGCATGTTTTATTAAGCTTCTGAGAGGAAACTCTAGTTGGAATTGCAAAACTGCATTCTATTAAAATTTCGCATTCTCATCTTTTTATCCAGGTTAAGTAAACCATACTGTAACTAGCTTTCTTTAATTGTTCACTTCTCGGCAAAATATGGTTTTAAAAATCTCTCAACAAATTCATTGAATTGGTCCTTGTTTTACCAGCACAAGAAATTAAAATTTTGGTAAATTGATCTGATATATTTCCCCATTGGCCTCGAAAGAAAAAGAGAGATAGAAGGAACTCTGAGGAACAAATAACATGAAGATAAATAAACATGACATTGAACAATAAAAACAATTGAAAGAAAATTATGTTACTAAGCCAACAATTGAATAACTAATGAACCAGGAGCTTCATCATCTTATGAATTAATAGGCTCTATAAAAGGTAAAGTAAAAGTAATTGCATATGCAGAAAGAAGAACACGCAAGTAGAAAACCGACGACAAATGCTGCTGGCATGGAAAACCAAGGCTTAAAATATCAGAAAGATACTTGTAATAAATGGAAGGGAACGATGGATACCTATCAAGTGTGGTTGTTGACACGGGTGGTTACTGCTCAGGAACAGGAGAGAGCATAGGAGACCCGCCAAAAACAAAAAAACAGAAAACCGATCAAAACATATGGCAAAAGGTAATCCCCGGTGGGTACAAATTTATAGTCTTCTTGTGTTATCTTTGTAGACAGAATAAGGTTCTCTATTTTGGTCCTTTTTTTCTTTTCTTAACGAAGCTCTCTCTCTTTGTCATTGTCTTCAGAGTGTTCCGTCATCAAGCCCATAACTGATCTCGGAAATTTAAAGCGCTAGAATTGAAAAGTTTTAAAAGACAGTATTGTCCCCTCTGACAAATGCCTATAAACAAAAGAGTTGGACTTGTTGAAGCGAGCACAAGATAAGAAAAATGGAAAAAAAGTGAAGTGGCTGTGCTGAATGCCTCACATCTCGTATATGCCTAATCTACTGTCGAAAGGGTCCCACTTTGTTTTGTTCATCAAGTTTCAACACTTACGAGTTCCCATCCCAACCACTAGTCCTTCTTCCTTCCCATACGTTTGAATGAAGGACAGAAGTGTGTTGCAACTGCTAGGCATCACCGTCAAATAAAGATAGTCATTGTCCAACCATGACCGGTGGGTTTGTATTTTTTCTTTATATTATTATTTTTCTTCTTACTAAATTATAAAATGCTTTCAAATTAGGGATTGGCTGAAGCCCAACAAGACTACCCAACTAAAACGTACACTACATAAGTCTTCAGAAAGTAAATACCGAATGGAAATAGAGGAGGTGATTGAGGAAGTGTCACATATCACAAATTTTAATCAAAGTGTTACAATACAAGGCTCTCAACCTCCCACGAAAGATATTAAAGGGATTATTGAAAAGCTTATAGATTTATTTGGCACGTCTACTGTTAACCCATGATGTGACGTGACCATAGAAAGACCACAAATTAAAGAAAAGTAATCAAATAAATCATTAAAAATGATAGATTTATTTGCATAGTGAGGAGGGGTTGTCGAGAGAGAAAGAAAGAGATTAAATAAACAAGTGATCACTGCTAAGACACTATTAGTATGTGGTGGCGTATTTAAATGAAGGGCATCTATGCAAATACGAGATACTAGGTTTATAACAAAATAAATTTGTTGCGGTTTTATGTTCATACCTATTTTAGCTGAAAATTCTTATGTGAGGAGGGGTTGTTGGGGTTAGGGGTGGGGTTAGGCCTAGGCAACCGAACCCACCCATGTCATTGGCTGGAAATCACCCATTGGATCAAGCTCTTCTGTTCGTCTTTTTCGAACATTGATGGTTCCATTGATTGGTCGGTTTGTCGAGAAATCAACTTGATTTCTCGGTGAGATCTGACCAATGATGGTGAGAAACAGAGAGAGAAGAAGGGTGGCAAGGTGGTGCGACGGCGAGGCAGAGTTGACCATGCATTGGCGGAAGAGAGAGGAAGGGAAAAGTTGGAGAGAGAGAGAGAGAGAGAGAGAGAGAGAGAGATGTAGATAGATAGATAACGGCTAGCGTTGGCGATTGAGGGAGTTAAAGCGATACGCGTGTAGGGGCAAATCGAGTAAACTGTAGGTTTGGGTGCCAAGCTCTGATTTAGGCCCATTACTAGTCGGTTCGAAGAAAACGGGGTCACAAGTCAAACTCATTGCTTTGCTATGAAATATGGACTATTTTGGGCATTTAACGAAGTTTACTTGCCCAAAACAACATACCCTGATTTGATTTTAAACCATTTTTCAAAACAAAAAAACCTAAAGGCCCGTTTGATAACCATTTCATTTTTCATTTTTAGTTTTCATTTTTTGTGCTAAAGTATGGAGGAAAATGAGAGTGAGAATGTGAGTGAGGTTGAGATTGAGAGAGAGAGGATGAGAGGGAGGAGTAACAAAAGTGAAACCACAATCTTGAAATTGAAAACAATTTGAAATATATTTTAGTTTTTAGTTTTGTTTTCACTTTTGTTATTTCTCCTTCCCATCCTCTCCTATCATCTTCCATCTCAATCTCATCTCCACTCTCATTCTTACTTCCATTCTCCCTCTTTTTCCTGTATACTCTAACACACAAAATGAAAACTAAAAACTAAAATTGAAATGGTTATCAAATGGCCCTAAGCAAGGAGTGCCGAATGCACTTGCCGATTGTGGACCGGTCAGTTAGCAATCGGTAGTTGGTGTTGGGGACACTTGCCGATTGCAGGACTGGACCTGCCAACATTGGCTACAAGGCCATGCTGGGCATAGAATCTGTTTTGGGTGTTGAGGGCACCTACCAATTCATAAGGCTGAGCTTGCCAGCGTGGGCTCTGGCCCTGCTTGGTGTCAGACCCTTTCCACGTGTCATGGCATAAGATGACGATCAGATATGATACAAACAACTTTCATTCTCACTTCCATCCTCCCTATTTTTCCCCTATACTCTAACACAAAAAATGAAAACTAAAAACTAAAATTGAAATGGTTATCAAACGGCCCTAAGCAAATCAGCTTGACTGATGTGGTTCAGCCGGTTTGACCAGTTTCTCGATGGAAATGCCCAACCATAGGTCGGATTGTGGTTGTTTGCCTTTGAAAAGTTGCCCCGATCTCAATTCTCTCTTCACATGCGTGCTCCCTACTTGGTTCTCATATGGATGTAAATTTAAGTTTTGAATCCATATAGCCAGCACAGTCGGGGCGGACCTATAGTGGGGCAAGGGTGGACCCCCACAAGCCGGAAACCACTTCCCGGCAAAAAAAATTGACCCCTGCTAGTCGCTAGTCCAGGAGCCCACCACCTGTTCGATGGTTTGTCCCAAAGAGGTGCTACTGCCTTCTGGCCTTTCAATTTAATTGATTTTTTATTTAAGATATTGTTTGAAAAATAACCTAAAAGGTAACGATTACAATTGTTGAACAGAAAGTCGGAGGGAGAGCTTGTGTATTCTTTGCTCGAACTATTTTTTTTGCTTCATATATAAATTGTAATTTGCACGAGTACATATATATAATAGAAGCCTTTGAAGAAAGAGCTGAGTTATGTTTTTTTTATTCTTGGAACGAAAATCATTAGTCATACAATGAAGGCAAGGCAGCTGCTATGTCAACCTGTCTCAAAATCTGAGGTTCTGATAAAAGAGTTTAATCCGACTACAAGTATCTAGATGAACAAGTAGAAAACCATTAAGGCGAAACACCAGGGCGAGTCTCTTTCTTTCCACTGCAACACACCGACTTTGTTTCGGCTGCTAGAACTTTTGGCACTGGTGGGAGCCTCAACTGCTACGTAGGAAAAGAACCCAAAATTGTCATATTTAGTTCATTATTTAAGAAGAAAACAAGAGTCTAATAATTCTTCAACATCACGTTTCACGATTGTGAAATCTGAATATGAAAATATGAAGTGAATGATTATATGTAGTACCACTAGGACTTGGAGCAACACTAGTGTTGGCAGTTTGAGTAGAGTTCCCTTCCAATTGATAGAAAACTTGAGCTTCTGGTGATTTAGGATCCAAATGCAGAAGTTCTGCATACATACATACATACATATATATATCAATATCATCAACCAAAAGAAAAGTGTCAAAATTACTTTAGTAAAAACTGGTTCATTCCATGCCACAGCAACATAGGCAACTAGAAATCATGGACTATATTTTAATAGTGTAGCGTGTAGAACATATATACCGGGACACTTGGAGACATTAGCAGGGACCTGGCAAATGGAAGGCAGGCCCAAAGCAAGGGTGACATTGATTTGCAGATCCAGTTCTGGATCATTGCGATCTTTAATGATCACGCAAAGGCACTTCTTATTGCTGTTGAGGACTTCCTTGAGACCACTGCAACAGTCTGGTGTTGGGGTCTTGGCTTGGCCTTCAACGTAAGGCAGACACGTGGCCATCCCTGCTAACTGCTGCGTACATTCGTCTCTATCTTTTGCTGAATCTGCTGCTGCCATTCCCAAGCTTATTGATATAATTAGCAGCAGGACCAGGACGACTGGTAGTCTCACCAAAGCCATTTTGTGCAGCAAATCAATGCAAACCCAAGATGTTAGATCACAAGAATGGAGGAGTTCCAAATACACTAGATGCTTCGGCTATTTATATGAAAGAGAAATTGAGGTGGTAGACTGGTGGTGGTGTGGTGGCCTTTGGGTGCATCCATACATATCTCTTTATATATATATATATATGCCTTTGTTAATTGTTAGTAGTCACTTCTTTTATGATTAATTAGCGATTAGAGTCGCCATTGATTAGATTACACCGCATGCTACTTTTTGAAAGGTCTTTTCTTCTATTGATTATTACATAATCGATGGAGTAGCTTTTGCAGTGAAGTGCAGTTGATGATGAGGGGAGTAGCTTCTTCGACAACAATGGACTGAATGGACAAAATCATGTGGGCCAAAGTTCAGGGGATGGTGATGATGTGTACAGAAACAACAGGTTCCAAGTGTTGTGAGTCTGAACTTAGAAATCATAAATCAAATGAAAGTGGACGATGATGAATTAAGTGCGTCACTTCACCAACACCAACCCACTAAGGCCGAGAAGGATAACGTTGATGTTGGATGAGACTTTCATTTTTCTTTTCAGATTACTTTCAGCACTGAACTGATGCCATCATGACATGGTTCCACCATTTTCCTGAAATTACCACAACACATTTCATTCATGATATAAAAAAGAGAGATAAAATAGAATAATGGATAGAAAGGGAAAATTTTAGCAATATCTCATGAATTATAGGCCGTGCTCCATTTTTTCCTATGAATTTTCAATTTGCTTTTGAACCCCACTAATTCATTCTATCTAGGCTTGATTTTCAGATGGAACGAATCGGAATCAAGGGATTCAAATTCTAATCTAAAAAATTTCGGAATGAAAATTCTCTTCCAATTTCATTCCAAAAAAATTTAGAATTTCAACATTTATTCCAATTCGGAAAACTCTGAATATTTGGAATATTTCAATCGGATAACAGTTCAAAATTTTAAATATGTCAATTTTTCTTTTTATACATGCGATATTCTATTTTAAATTAATTTGAACTACGCGTACGGGTGCAGAGTGGGAAGCATATCCACTCTAGTCAACTTAGCTAATATCATGTTTGCTTAAACATGTCCATTTGAAAGGTTAAAATTTGTTCAAAATTGAAAACTCATACCGAAAAAATCTTGAAAAATTATTATAATTTCCGGCATATTAGAAATTCCAATTCCAGCCGATTCCAATCCGAAGCAAGTTCAAATCAATTCAAAAGCTAATTTCATAAATGAAGTTTGGACTTTCTTTGGCACACCTTAATCCTATCACTTACTCTAATTTCCCTAGCCTCAACTATTCAACAAGATGCCCAAAGTCCAAAATTGGGGTTGAAGGGCATTGCTAAATTTTTCCCCTCACATAATGGCGCATAGTTTGGCATGTCATCATATAATCGAAATCACCTATTTGTAAAGGAAGAATACATAAAATAAACTCTAGCTCCTCTATACCATTTCTCTCCGTCAGAAAAAGTAAAAACAAAATGTCATTCATGGCAGATCTTCTTTCTCTTGAGTTACCCTATCGGGGCCACTTTGGTTGCTACAAAAACTGATTTGGCTATTTGATTTGTATTAAGATTGATGAGATATCACCTTTGGTAAAATCCCTTTGTGCGGACCCCATCAACATAACGCCGTGTCCTCCATGAACACTTAAAGCCTTGACCAAATGTCTATTGAAGAATACACACAATCTCACATCGGAAACTTAAGAAAATAGAAAGTCTCATATAATGAATGGCTCCACTCATAATAACATCGAGGCGTTTTTATATAAAACCCCACACCTACTAAACAGGTGCTTAAGTTGGACACAATATTAATGTTGCTAGTAGTTGTCCAAGGATCCATCCCTTTGAAATCTTAATAATGTTAAGTTTCTCGCAACTAGTTCCAGAATTTATCAAGTTTCTTATTTTGAATGTCCTATATTTCTTTTATAGGCCTTTCCCCACAAGCATTGCTGTTCGGATTTGTTCTAGGTAATTTTGATTCTAGATTTCTATTAGGCTCTCCACCGATTATCGTAGATTGTCCATTGATTTCCAATTATAGTACTGCCGAGGTTCTCAAAAATATATATGCATAATTCACGTTTTCAAACGTGTGCATCCATGTACTTTTACTTCCGCAAGGTTCTCAACCGATAACCGTAGAGTGTCCATTAATTTGCAATTATAAATGGTGTAATTGTAGTTCGAACTCCACATACTTGTTTCTTTATAAAATATTTTTTTTGGGTTAATAATAGCTTAATTAATATGTTTTAAGAAGTTTTATGTGTTCATTTGGGATCTAGAGTTGTTATTAGTGATATATTTTGGTACAATAATGCGAACATAATGTGTTGTAGTTGCACTGTAGTGATATTGGCCAAGGACATGCTTCAGAGGTTGGTTTGACTCGGTTATGCTAACTAATTTGGGGCCTAAACTACACTGTAATGTTATATTGGGGAAGACTCTGGGATTTGTCCGCCATTTGGGTAAGACTTCGGTTGGGTTTGCTCCCCAATTCGAGTCCCGGCAATTGCAACACCTAGTGATTAGCGGCAGGCTCAGTTTTGCGAGTGGGGATTAGTCGAGGTGCGCGCAAGCTGCCTCGGACACCTCATGGTATTTACCAAAAAAAACTTAACTTTAATGTTATATTGGTCTGGTATGCGATTTAAAGCCTAAATCCAACATTGATTTTCTTGCGGCCAGCCAATTATTTAGTTATGAGGAGTTGCCATCAGGGTCTCTGCTATTATTACTTGTGTATATAGACTATATAGTTATGTGTTGCAACCTTTAATTTGAATATTTTTACATATAATATTGCACAATATAAGATAGCAAATTAATAAAACTATAACAACTCCGCTTGTATATAATTCAACTTCACTACAATATGGGAAAAGAAGATGCCATTTCAGAAGTTCCAGAACTCTCCTGCTGCTGCAGAAACCTGGTTTACACATATAATAACAACAGAAAAGTAGATTACGTAAAACTGGTGTGCTATCTGCTTAGAAGAGGAAACCAACGTTCTTGAAAGTAAGACTGGTAAGAAATCATAAAAAACAGGAAAACAAGCAGAAATCCAACGCCCCATGGAGTTCCTCCAGCCCTATGAAGGGAGTCTTTTTCAGGTAAGGGTATGAGAGAGGGCACCCGCCTCCGGTCATCGTTGGAAAGCCAGTGCACCACTAGTAACAACAGCAAGGGGGACACCATGAGCACCAGTTTCACCTGATCAAACATGCTCTCCAGCACAGACTCGTAGTTAATGTACCATGAAAACCCAACAAACGTGAGCAATACACCAAGGAAGAAACATAAGTGCAGAGGGAAAGTAGGGTGATGATGATGATCATGCTGGGAATTAGAAGAAGAATAGTAACCTCCACTCATGTTTAATTTGTAGCTAGCTATCTGCACTGCAGTCTGCAGACACGCTTGGATGAAACTTTTGAACTTAATTTCAAAAGGTTTTTCTAATTATGGAGCTTTGCTATGGGAGCTAGCTAGTTCGTTTTTGGGGGGGAAGTTTGTGGTGATCGAAGATGATTTATATAGAGCTAGTGTTTAGTATATTTAAATTGTAATATCAACGTCGTTGTCCATTTTGACACAGAGATGCTTAGAGGGGCTAGATTTACATAAAGATTTTCCTTTTGGTAATCCAGGTCTAGTAGGAGGATACTTCCAATCTGAAGGACGGTGAGAATATTATATAAATATGGAGCAGATTTAAGTTCTTGAAAGCTGACTAAATAAGCAGCTGCCACGTACCACCGACCATGGACCACAAATTGAGGTCATGATTCATGATACAAATTATAAAGTAAAGTTCAGCTTTCAGCTAGAATGTTTTTTTTTTTCTTTCTAAATTTGATTGTTTGGTTCTAATTATAAAAATATTGGTAATTGAAAGTTCAAATAACTATGGATTAGATCAAGATCAGGTTATTATGTTTCATACAAATAAAATAGAATGGACTAGAAGAGTCTCATAAGTTCATAATTATCAACAAAGGCGCAAAACAGTACTTCAAAACAAGAAGTTAAGGACAATACTTCCCTCCTTTCAACTCCGGAATTAGTGAGTATCTGTTTCCTTTCAACTCCGGATTTGGTGAGTATCTTTTCCCTACTAATGTTCGTCCACAGAAAGTGGGTTCCCACCAACTATTTTTCTTTGCCTACTGGAAGAATACTCTTTCTCTAGTTGCTATGCCTTTGTTTTACTCTTTAGAGCTGCATCCCACTAATTACTATTATTTAGTGGCCAGGTCTATTTGTCTATTTTCCCTCTCACACACGTATGCATAACCCACAAATGTCTGGGTGCTTTCCACTGTTTACCTGCACGACTTTATTGGTGGCAACATGTATAGGCTTCCTTGTTCGAATCAACATCCGTTTAGATCCAAAGAGAGACGACTCGGTCATAAAGAACAATATTAGGTAAATGATTGAAAATCTTAACGTTTAAGTATCATGCATCCTTTGAGGATGACAAAGCCTGTTTCCATCATTACATCAAGAAACCCCACAAAAAGAAAAAGGAAAAAAGATTATTAATACATCCAGAAACAAGGAATAAGAGGTCCCACAAATCACTAAGATTTTGATTTCTACAGCAAAAAATATGACATATCTAGGACACGTTCAAAGCCATAGGTATAATGCTCTTTTGACAATTTAATACAATCATCGAATTCCAAACCAGATAACAGCAAAATTCATTTTAGGCAGGGATTTAGCTCCAAATAGACTAACTCAACTTCTCAATCAAAATTCTCATTTGCCAAGCCTCCTAAGAATCATACAGATCACATCAATCTCCTCATATTTCCATATTGTCACATATTATAATCTTAAAACGCAGCATCCGAAGAGCCATCTCATTGTCTGCTCTACTAGTTCTTCCATATCACTCTTAATGGGTGCTTCTCAATCAAGAAATCCTTCCTATATGCCTCGACCTTTCGAACCCCAAATACTCTCCCAAAACAAACAAATTTTCCCTCTCTGTCTTCATTGAAACCATAAGACAAAGAACCTCGTGAACCACTGCCACCATCTAGTTCTCAGCCTGGTCGCTATTTGGTGAAAGATGGGTTGCATTTTCATATAGCGAAATGTATGGCAATCCCTGCCATTCCTTAACCTGATCCTTCACCCTCTTCTCCAAATCAAACCCTTTGGGCAAATTCATTAAAATCCAAGTGTGCATTCAATATTTTTGCACTGATCATAACCCATTATTGCCCTTCTTTCCAATTGAGAGAAAGCAAGCTCCTTTCTCCAACAAACAAGACCCCAAAACCAATCTCTACTTTACCAGTTACCACATCCCAACTTCAAAAGCCCCAGAATAATCAGAAAAATCATCAACAAGGGTACCCACAATATCATGAGGACCCAGATCCCATTTCAACCTGTTAATCAGGTGCATGGGCAATTTAGTCACTCCAGCTAGCATCAAAAGCTTAGCATGTCGTTCAATGGCACTGCATTTGTTAGACATTGAGGTATGAATGGTTGACTCCACTTTGTGGAGTGAGAGGGTTTGTGGGGTGAGATTAACATGAGGTGGGAGACCAGGGGAGGGCTGAAATACGGAGAAGAATGAGGGGTATTTTTCGAAGAATTTGGAGGATGTGGTAGGGAGGTTGAGGTGGAGCTTGAGTAGAGGCCGCAGAGAGAGGGAGGGACTTGGAAGGGTTGGAAATGATTTGGTTCTTGAAGGAAATGGATCGTTTAAGGTATTTCTGTCTTTAAACTGCGTAGTCCAAGTATGGGTCTCCAACCCATTTTACCTTGGCGTTTACAAAGGTCCTGATGGTGATGAACCAAGGGGAGGGAAGCATCCTAATCAGAGGCAAAGACATCACCGTGAATGTCAAACCTAATCATCATAGCCCATATCAGAAACAACTCATACAAAAATAAAAAAGCAACTATCCATACAGTAGCCTACAATTGAAATTTAGGACTCAGATTCTCTCTTTGGCACTACTTATTATGGACCTCATTAGTTTTTAATCTAAGTCATCCATATTTTTAAGAAGAGAATCCTATGAGTTAAAATGCTTCTTGCAAATCACACCAAGTCAAGAAAAAGTCACTCCATCAAAACCAAACACCAATTTTTTCTAAGATTCCATATTATTCTTCTGCATGTTGCAGAAACCACCAAACGACATTTTTAATTTTACTTGAATTGAAACATGACAATAGAAATGCCAAATTTAACACTCCAACTGATAAAACAAATGATGTACAGCAAGTCAACAGCAACCATAAGCAATAAGCCAAAATTGAAACACAGAGAAAGCATGAAAGGAAAAACCATCAAACTTAATCAGTACGAAAATATGGGTAACCAGAAGCAACAGTAAAATTGTTCTTAAAAACTCCTTACCAGCCAACTGGGCAAGGAGAAATCCAGATCAACAGTGTCACCTTTAGTGGCCCGGGCCCCGCATCAGTCGTCAATAGCCACTGGCGAGGGATAAGTCAGTAAGGAGGATAGCAATGGGAAGAGCAAGGAGAAGAAAACACTGAAAAGGATTATCTTTTTTTTGGGGTCAATTTTAGTTTGACTCAAATGGCATGTTAGCATGTTGTGTTTTAATATTTTAACATTTAGGGCAAATTTTGTTTTAGCCCCTCCTCTAAGTTTGCACTCAATGTCAATTTGGTATCTCATTTCTACAACACTCAAAGTTACCTTTCAGTTATAATGTCAGACCTCCGTCACCAAATCTTTAGAACACTCAAAAATTGCACCATGTGGGGCAAAAACACATTAAAATAAAATAAAATTGTTTTAAAATGTTTATTAAAAAAAATTGAAATTCAACTCAAAAAATAAAATAAAAAAACTTTACAGAAAAAACAAACAAGAAAACATGAAGATCAAATAAAACCAAAATTCATATGTAAATAAACTCAGGCTTTCTCATCTCTTTTTTGCTAGTAAAGGAGAGGAAGAAAAATATTAAGTAAAGTATGATAATTTGGCCAAAGAAGTAGTTGCTTTAAAACTTGAAAAATCTAATGCACCTCAACATGTTTATAAAATTGATGTTAATCAAGTTCATGATATTTGCTCTAAGATTAGTCACTGCACTAAAAATTGTCAATATTTGCAGGAGATGAAAAAAGCTTACGATGAACAGTGTGCTGCTATAGAAAATTATCAAAATTATATTCTCCTTTTTGAGAGACTTACAGTCCAACAACAAAAAACCTTCCAAACTTTGATTTGAAAACTGAGTCTCACCCTCAGGTAAGTTTCCATGGCCAACAATTTTCTACACCTAATTCATTCCATTCTAAACCATATTGGGAGGACTTCAAGCATTCATGCAAGAGCAACAAAAGTAAAATCAAAGGTATAAATCATTGTTTGGTAAATTGGTTGAAGAAAATAAAGAAATTAAGAGTCAAAGTTCTAAGTTAACTAATTCTTTGGCCGTTAACGAGAATGAAAAATTTCCTTCGAACACTCAACCAAAACCAAAAGTTGTTCATTCGTGTGAAACCTCTGAGTTATGAATTACCCTCCTCTCCACATTCTTCCTGGTGATCCAAGAATTTGCCTATAATTTTTTCAACTGCTATTTGGATATAAAGGATCTCCTTATTTCTTCACCTTGACGCCATATTGATTCAATTTGCTACTTCATGGTAATGTTTGCCTAGATTAATTAAAATCATTATGAATTATATACAACCTAGTGAACCGATCATTACACTAGCTTTAAATTAAACTCAAACACATTCAATTTGACTCATCTTATAAAAAATTGAAGGAAAAAAACACAGAAAATCAACCCTTCATACTAAGGAATTGCAACATTTAAAACAGCATGCCGAGCACAACCATAACCCAAAAAAAAAAACATTTGGGGCCATATGTTTATTAGGGCTTCAATTTATGGCCCGATGAAGATCAATCACAAAAAATGAAAAAAATATATTAATAATAACAATTAAAAAGAGAAAAAAAAAATACCAGCGAGGGCGTGGTTGAGGGAGATACCGCTGCTGGAGAGCTCGCATTGAGTAGAAGCAGGGATGCGATTTGTGTCGCCATAGGTGCAGATGGAGGCGTGTGTGTCGCCGCATTTGGGAACCCGAAAGTTATCCATCTCCTGTCAAGCCGACGTCTAAGTGAGAGAGAAAGATGGAAAGAAAATAAAAAAAAGAGGAGGAGGAGGAGGAGGAGGGGTTGCAGTGACGTGGTCGGAGGAGAGGGAGGGGGAGGGAGGAAAAGCGGGGGAGAATTCCAGGGCGCGAGAAAACATTAGAAAAGTTGCTTTCAGAAAATGAAAATTTCAGGAATAGAGTCGGTCAATAAGGCTCTATTTATACGAAGGGCATTTTAGTAATAAAACGCGACCTTCGAATTGTTCTGAGCCGTTAAGATCGATCCAACCAATCGTTTCATTTTGCCCAGTTTCCCCTGAAGGCAAGCACTCTGCAGAGAGAGAGAGACTCACAACAACTCTAAGCCAACCACCAAAACCCCACTAGGGTTTTTCATAATTGGGCGCAAAACATGGCTTCCACCTCCATCACGCTTTCAGCCCTCTCAATCTCACCCTCTACCTCTCAACCCCACAGAAACCCTAGCGCTTCTTCTCCGTCCCTTCCTTGCCATCTCCCCCCCTACAACCTATCCACCACTTTTATGGGCAAAAAGCTCTCAATTCGAATTCCGAATTTAAATCACTTGGCTTCAAAGCATCGGACGGCGGTCGCCACGGTCTTGTTCAGCCTCCCAACAGCGTAAGTTTCTAATTGTATGCAACTCTTGGTTTTGTATCTAATTAATGTCCATCTAAGGGTTTCGCTGATAATAGTTGCTTTGGATCACTTTTATTTTCCAGGAAACCCGATAGGAGTTCTACTGGGAAAAGCCCGAAGTGAGTTTTTAGTTTCGTTGCATTTCGTGTGTTGTGTGTGGGGCTATGTGTTTTCTTTTGAGTGAGTTATTAATTGTTTTTTGGTGTTTAGATGGTCGGCCAGAGCCATAAAGTCGTTTGCTATGGCTGAATTGGAAGCGCGGAAGCTTAAATATCCCAATACTGGGACCGAAGCACTTCTAATGGGGATTTTGGTTGAGGGTTAGTAACCTTGTTTCAAGCTCATTTTAATTTGTGTTTGTTCTTTCATGTTTATTCTTTCTTCTATGAAATGTTAAAAGCGATGTTAAAAGCGATAGCAAATACTTATTTCTTCGTCCTTGTAGAAGTGGCTCTTGTCTGAGTAATTCGTCTGCTAAGAGTAAATTGTGTTTGAGAAACTTGCGATTAATGGTTCCTGAATTGATGATGCTGTATCTTGGATTAATGGAAAAAACCACAGAGGAAAAGCTATAATTTTCAAAATGTTATGTTTAAAGTCTTTATCACGGACTAACAGACGTCTTTTCGTACTGGTTGAAGTCATATATGTCTACTGTGAGATGTTGTTGCCATTTAGAACTTATCTGGATGAGCTTTGGTTCACAGGGTTGTAAATTGGTTACTTCAAGAGTTATTTCATGCTAGAAACTCACCTGGCAGCTCATTCAATGGCTTCTATGTACTTTGCTGCTCTGTCAGTGTTTGTTTTGTGTTCTCTGTTTTGTGTTCATGTTATTTGAATGCATTGTTTTTTACTTCAGGAACAAGCCTAGCTGCAAAGTTTCTTAGAGCTAATGGAATTGGACTTTTCAAGGTTCGAGATGAAACTGTAAATTTACTTGGAAAATCAGACCTGTACTTTTTCAGCCCTGAGCATCCTCCATTGACTGAACCAGCTCAGAGGGCCCTTGACTGGGCTGTTGATCAGAAGCTAAAATCAGGTTGTGTAAATTTATGTTCAGAAACTCTAGAGATGGTGATTTTGTGGTTCTTTGAAATCTAGGAATGTCATAATCTTCTATTACTACTTAAAACTATATTCTTACATACAGTTATTTCTTGATAAGATAGCCATTAGCATATCCCATAGGATAAGCGTCCACCTTTCCATCTAGACATATATGCTGTACCTGCATAATTCTGTGGTGGATTGGGGTTTTATGTTAATCGTTACTTGTTATTGAGATTGTCTTCTATAATGCAGGAGAAAATGGGGAAATAACAGTAACTCATCTGCTTCTTGGGATTTGGTCTGAAAAAGAGTCAGCAGGTCACAAGATCTTGGCATCCCTAGGTTTTGATGACGAGAAAGCTAAAGAGCTTTCCAAATCTGTAAGTTTTAAGCGGGATCTTCTTTTAATTACTCTTGTCTATGACCACTAATATGGTTCTTGTTTCACACAGATGGACACAGATTATGTTCCTAGCTTTCAATAAGGAGGCCAAAAAATTGCATACTGTCAAGCTTTTGCCTATACAGCCTCCAAAAGATATTGCTTGGTGGTCTTTTTCTTCAGGAAGTTATTCTGCATATGGTGTGTTTCAGGATTCATTAACGATGCTTCTTCGATATAAATTTGATATCCTGGAATTCAAAAATTCAATTCAGCATTAACCCGCCACCACAATGGCTCTTACTAACGCTGAGCTTGGAAAGAAAAGAAAAATGACTGATGGATGTATTCTCTTACTGATTCACTTGTTTCTCTTTTGTACTTCTTTTTGTTTTATTAATTTTTACCTTGCCTTGTTCCTTATGTTCAGCAACTTTCCAACATCAGTTCAGTTGTATTGACAATCTTTTTGGGGCACAATAGAATTTCTTTTATAAGCAGAAGAGTTGGAATATTCATGGAACTTATAAAATGAGTACTGAAATTGTGTATATAAATCCTTCAATTATGTTCTGATGCTGGTTTCGACCCAAAAAAGATGTTCTGATGCTGGTCATCCTTCCTTTTCTGTGGTTTGAGGTATGTGGCAGGTATGTTGAAGAAACAGCTCTTTCAAGTACAAAAACTTGAGGGGTTTTTATTTATTTATACCTTTTCACAATTATGCCTATTCTAAGATGACATTTATACAAAATCCCTTAGAGGGCCTATTTGGTGAAAAAAGCACTTCATTATCCATTTGTCATTTTCTTTGGTTCTTAGCGTGTTACAATTTTTTCACTTGAAAGTACAGCATGAAGTTTTTCTGAAGTATTGAACTTGAAATATTTTTTTTATATAAAAAGTCATGTTAGATTTGGCATATTTTTGAAAAGCACGTTTTTTAATTAAAAGAAACTGGAAATGGGTATTATTTTTAGCTTTACCATGAGAACTATTGTAAATCTTTAGAATTGAAATTGAACAGAATTTGAGTCCAAAACTTAAAAAATATGTTTAGTAGACCTAGTTTTGAAAACTTAATCTCAAAAACACCCAAATACTTGAAAACATTTGTTAAACGAGTCGATCCGACACGACTCGTTTATATTTATTAAACGAGTCGAGTTTAAATTGAGCATTCTTGACATGTATATTATCCTAGTGGAGCTCAACACGACACTAGGCTTTTAATTCACGTGGGTGCTCAACATAACTGCATGGGTTGAACTAAAGGCACTCCTTTTTTATTTTTTTTAATGAAACCAAAGGCACTCTTTCGCTTTGACATTCTGGTGGAGCTTTGGAGAGTATTTGATTTTGGCTTTATTTTGTATTTTTATTTTATCTTTTGTCTTCTGGATAAGGATATTTTGGCTTTATTCTTGATTCTAACAAGGCTGATCAACACTCTAACCATACCCACCTTCTGGTGTATGGGTATTTATGTCAACCCAACACCTCTTTCTTTTCTTTTTCTCTTTTCACTTTCCCTTTTTTCTTTCCTTTATCTAATTTCAAAAGGCACGCCAAAATGCATACGAGACCGCCAAGCACCGCTAGATCAAAATCTGATGGTGCTCAAGGCCTCACTTTTTCTTAAAAAGAATTTACAAATTAAATTTTTGAAAAAAGAAGAGCAAATGGACTTTATATAAAAGTAACCTGTAAAGAGGAGAATTGCTAGTGGCCAAGAAAAAAACAGAATATTACCATCACTTTCCTATACCTACCCTCCTCCCCGGAGCAAAAGAAAGACACGTATAATAAATTGGATGAACTGCTTCAACTTTGAGGCATCATTGGCTACATATGCATAATGCATGCATGAAAGGTCCAATCTAATTTTCATTCAACTTTAATGGTTTATCGTGCACCAGAAAAAGATCATATATGCTCTCTTTTGTTGCTATGGAAAGATATATGCTCTTTGGCCTTTGCGGTGATGCTCAATTCATCCTAATTTATCATTCTAAACTTCATTTAATTATCGACCACCTACTAGTTTCTAACTGCAGGAAGACCCGATATTAATATGCTAATGCTATGATTATAATGAGACCACGTGGTACATCTTGTATACGTGTTATAATATAGGTGGACGACAATGTTTATTTTCCCCCCCTTTCATGAAATATAAATATCCACTTATATTATAATATATGTACAAGATGTACCACATGACCGTACTACTGAAGTATTTTATAATCACTCGTATCATTTATGGAAATACATAATTTACTAATGAGTAGAGGTGAGCTAAATTAATCAATGGAATAATATTTCTTAATTTCTTAATATTTGTTTGAGAGGAAGCATAAACATTATTCGTAGAACATTCTCTGACCTGTGAAGAACTCAAATATCGTAAAAGAAGGAAACATGCAAAAGCAAAAGACGTCCGCCAGCCATGTCTGTATGTCTCTAAGACTCTAACTGGACCAGCTGATTCATTTGGAAGAAGAGCATTTGCTTTAACTAATCCTTATGAAGGAATATTGAGGATGTGAAAGAGTATAAAAAAAATAAATAAAGCTAAGGCTTTAACAGCTGAGAGAGTGAGGGGTAGAATATGAAAGACTCTTGGGAATGGGGATAGAGAAAAGCAAAAGAAGATCAGTCGGCTTCATGCATCATCTTTATTACTCATCTTTTGCTTTGCTGCTGCTGCTGCCGCTTTTTCAGCTACCTCTAAATTAACACTCTCTCTTTATACTTAACTCGCCCAAATGTTCCTTGCTTAATTTGTCTTTACCTCCCTCACCCCATATATATAATGCTTTTTGATGCATGAATGGCAAGTCTTCAAACTGGATCTCACACGTACTAGCTAGTACAAGACTGGTGGTGGACAGAGACAAAATCTTAATTGATTAAAATCTGAGACTGAGAGTGATTTTATATATCAGCTGCAAAGCAAGCAAGACAAAGGGTCAGTATATAGAGTGTGTGTGTGAGAGAGAGATAACGATTATGGAGATGTTGTCACAGTTGTGGTCGTTGCTAGGACTGCTGACAGTCCTCCAGAATGTGCTGCCTTCGCAGCTGCTGTCCCTCCTCCACTCCTTGTACCAGTCTCTCCAAGACATGCTCTGCCCCTACTCCTATTTCGACGTCCCAGAATTCAACGGCTATTGCGGCGTCCACCTCAACGATCTCTACCGCCACGTCAACCTCTACCTCAACTCCCTCGTCAACGTTAACGTTAATGTCACCGCCAACCCCTCCTCATCCTCATTCAATGCACGCCTCACCCTCTCCCGCTCCAACTCCTCCAACCGCATCTCTTTCACCGTCGCACCCAACCACTCCGTCAGCGACTCCTTCGGCGGCCACATCCTCTCCTGGACCCACCACGTCGACACCGTCCAAGACTCCCTCGACGAGAAGCGCTCCTTTGTCCTCAAGCTCCCCAAGCGCCACCGCCACGCCCTTCTCAACCCCTACCTCCACCACCTCACTGCCCGTGCCGAGGAATTCGAGCGTGTCTCGCGCGAGAGGAGGCTCTTCACCAACAACGGCCACGGCTCCTACGACTCCGGCTGGGTCTCCGTCCCCTTCCGCCACCCCTCCACCTTCGACACCCTCGCTCTCGAGCCCCAACTCAAGAGTCAGCTAACCGGAGACCTCAAGGCGTTTGCCAACGGCAAAGACTTCTACCATAGGGTGGGACGTGCCTGGAAGCGGGGTTACTTTTTGTACGGCCCTCCGGGGTCTGGCAAGTCCAGCCTGATCGCTGCCATGGCCAACTACCTCTGCTACGACGTTTACGACCTCGAGCTCACCAAGGTTTCCGACAACTCCGAGCTACGAGCTCTGCTCATACAGACCACCAACCGCTCCATCGTAGTCATAGAAGACATAGACTGCTCCCTCGATCTGACGGCGAACAGGCAGCAGCTCAGACTGTCCATGAATACCAAGAGTACTAGATCAAAGGCTAGAGTAAGATCGCGGCAGCAGAAGCAGGAGGACGAGGATTGCGATGAGCAAAACGCGGGGCGAGTGACGCTGTCGGGGCTGCTCAACTTCACGGACGGGCTGTGGTCGTGTTGCGGAGAGGAGCGGATCATAATCTTCACCACCAACCATAGGGACAATGTGGACCCGGCGCTACTCCGCTGTGGCCGCATGGACGTCCACGTCAACCTCGGCAACTGCGGACCCCACGCCTTCCGGGCAATGGTGAAGAACTACCTGGGATTGGTCTCGCACCCGCTGTTCGAGGCGGTGGACCGGTGCGTGAGATCGGGTGGGGCCATCACGCCGGCCCAGGTGGGGGAGATTCTGCTCAGGAACCGTGGGGATGCCGACGTGGCAATGAAGGATGTGGTGTTGGCGATGCAGGCGAGAATTAATTTGGATGGCGGTGGTGGGGGCGGCCAAGATCAGTTAGCGGAGTTATACTCATCATGCGATGATCAGACGGTGATGATGAGGGCAACGTCGTCTCCGGAGAGCGTGCTGGTGGGTGTGGGTGGTGCGTCGCCGGAGAATTGGGTTTCATCATCGCCGCCGGGGAGTGGGCGGAAGAAAAAGGCCGCCGAAGGGGATCAGGGCCAGAGGATGAAGATGAAGTTCTTAGTGAGGTTGAGGTCTTTGACCAAGTCTGACTCCGGAAGAAGGGGGGTCTGTCTGACCTGTCCTCATTCCTAGCTCCTTGGTAAATTAATGGAGAAATTTTGGGTGTCTTAATGAGTTATTTTTATTTATTTTGAAATTAATAGAATTAGTTTGGTTAATTAGTGATGTTACTAATTCATAGGTAAGTAGGAGGATCTAATCTTGTGTGTTTGGGTGTATGTTGTAGTTGAAGTACTCTTTCTAACTAGCAACTTTTAATAATTTTCAATTTAATTGGTATCTTAATTAATCAAGTTATGTTAAGTAGAAAAATTATCATGCGTATTATAGCGAGACTAATAAAAAATAGAACAATGTTATCTTCGTTACACAAGTGTGTCTCCTGCAAACACCACCACGCACAGAAATTTTTCATTTCAAATGCAATTGCAAAATCCATTCCTGCAATATTCCTGGAAAGACATTCATCGCTCTTTCTCTAATTCTTTTATAATATTTGTTTTAAATAATAGTTTAATTGAAGTTAGAAATCCTATGTGTCATCATCAAATTGTGGCAGTTGCCCCACCCAGACACCGCTTCATCTAGAAACTAGCGAAGCATACATATTATTATTAATTTAATTAAACCGATCGAATTAGAATATATTTTATTTACATTTACTTGGTTTATTTTTTCTTCTTTTAATAATAAATTTTATGGCATATAATATTGGATAAGAATATCAGAATAGGATGCCGACACAATCTAATCCAATCCATGCTTTTTTGAGCACTCATTGCACGTGCCAACCTGCAAGTCACCTCTTGATATTCTCCTTCATCAGCCTCAACAACAAAAATAAACAAATACCACCACCAACCAACAATCAATCTTCAGACAGACAGGGAGAGTGAAATTAGTATTGTTGTTGAAGCTTAGATAGTGGAATTAATTAAGTAAAAGGAGGATGGGCGTGGTGATAATCGACGGAAGTACTGTGAGGGACTTCGTGAGGGAGGAGGCCCAGTTCAAGAAGAGCGTAGACGAGCAGTTTGTGGCTCTTGACCTCAACAACGACGGCGTTCTGTCGCGGGCGGAGCTACGTAAAGCGTTCGAGTCGCTGAGGCTGATTGAGGCCCACTTCGGCATCGACGTGGCCACCCCACCGGAGCAGCTGACTCAGCTCTACGACTCCATATTCGACAAGTTCGACACCGACCAGAGCGGGACGGTGGATCTCGAGGAGTTCAGGGAGGAGATGAAGAAGATTATGCTGGGCATCGCCGATGGGCTCGGCTCATCCCCTATTCAGATGGTTCTTGAGGACGACGACCAAAACTTTCTCAAGAAGGCTGCCGATCTCGAGGCTTCCAAGACCTCCCACTGAATCTGAATCACTCTCACTTTCCTCCTCCTCTGCTAGCTAGCTAGCTTCTAGTTTGTTTATGCAGACCATGTTTGTTATCCTGGGCTCTTTTTTCTTTTTCTTTTATGTAAGTGCAAAAAACAGCCTTGAGTATGATGAGTTGAGCCTGTCTTTATGTATCAAGTATATGGATGTAATATCGAACAAAGCGTGATCAATCTTTCAGGACTGTACTTTGGAAGTAGTGTGATTTTGTTTCATTTCTCTCTGGTTTTCATGGTTGCTCTAGCTGTTCTGTTTCTTATTAGTTTTGTTGATGCAAAAAACTGGTTCGACACTTTTGGGCTCAACTTAGTGATTGTTGAGGCCCAAAAAATTAAGGGTTGGGCCCAAATAAATTCCCGGCCCAGTGCGACACTTTATTAAGAAGAAACTCAATTCGGAGCATGCGAAATTCTTCATGCACGCTTGCACGAGCCACGATCACGTGCCATGCCAAATAAATATGCAATTTATCACGCTAAGAATTAAAATGAGCCTATAAAAGGCATTGGCTCTACAAGCTCATGCTAATTATTTTGTCAAGCATTATGTCTTTTTTCAAAGACGACAAAATTCTAGCACGCCAAGCGACATGCCATGCCAAGCAGGAAATCATTATTTCACACATAGCCACGCTACAAGCTTAAGTGGGCCCAAGCCAAGCAAATGCCCGGGGCTTGCTTGAGTGGGTTGTGGTATGGATGGTAACGAGCTTTCATGAGGCCCATTGATGAGCCAAGAAATGAAAGTTTTGGGCTACTTGGGAGCCCCAAAACTCAAGCCAATTTCTTGAGCCCAAACACATGGGTTAGCATGAGAGAGAGACGAATGGGGTCCAATGCCTTAGGAGAACATCCCATAGGTTGCTGTAGCATTTAGGAAAATCCATGACAGTTAGAATGCCCAAAAACGAATAAGCCACTTCCAGCAGCTGGACGAAAGCGTACGGGCCGCTGGAAAGGAGAACACTGATAACCCCAACACTGTACATACAAGCCCAGCCCAGTACCTTATAAAATATCTAGCATTGTCTAAAGTCTCAGAACCAAGTCAAATAGCAAGCCACTGCAAAAACCAACGGAGATTCATAGGAATACCCATCAGACAAAGAACTCCCTCCATCTCTCTTTTCCTCTGCAAGCTCCATCTTGAAAACCCACAAGGAAAGCAGGTGGCGCCTCACCCTTATGGGGGAGGTCCAGCTGCGTCAAAACCTTGGAACCACAAAGGGCTCCTTACCCATGCACCTTGGATAGGAAAATTGCATCAAATAGGATCAAGTGGGAAGAAGCAACGAAAAAGGGAGGAGGAGGTTAGATAAAATTAGGGTTCTTTGTGGCTATAAAAGAGGGCCTTTGCTACCCAGAAAACCAATCCATTCTTCAGAGAGCAAGCTTCCTCTCTCACCTGCAAACCCAGTTTCAGAGATTGACCAAGCTTTGTCAAGCAACCTGAAATTTACTCAAGCCACCCGATCCTCTTCCTCCGTGGTCTTCTTCTTTTCCTGAGATAAAAAACCTTCCTAATCTTCCTCTGCCCCAGTCTTAATTTCTGTCCTCTGTAAGAAACTCATGCTTTTCTCTCTCTCAAATTGCTAAACTTGTGAAAGCTTAGCTCCCATGCCACAAGCTCCTCATGCCAAGCCATTCCATTGCTAATTTGTCACGTTTATTTGGTTGATTGGTGAAAGAATCCAAGGTGTTTTCTAAGGTTGTCACTACTCCTTTCAAAACTCTCTTGGAGCCTGGTCTCTGAACTCAGAAACAGGGGCAACCTCCTCCGCTCGTCCTTTACAGCAGCCCAAGCCCATTCGTCTGGCTGCTGGAAGAAAAAGACCCCTACAGTGATATTGGGCCTTCAGAATGTTTTGGGCCTCGGTAGAGCGTGTGATTGGCAAGATGAGAAAACGCTCGATAAGACCTAGGGCACGGGTGTGGTACCAGCCGAAAGCTCTCCGATGCTTAAGTAAGTTCGGATTTAGTAAATTAAACTGACATATCAATAGGCTTGTATTCCGTTAGTTCTGATTACCTCTATTTTGGGGTAGTTATTCTCTTTTATAGGCCTTGGGAGGTGTGCATATTGTTTAGAGTTTCGATGTGGGACTGTGGACGTCTGCTGTGAGCATACCACGTGTCCCGGAGAAAGGAGTTGCCCTAATGGGCGGATCGGTAGGCTAGGTGCCGAAAGGCAGCTGTGATCATGTTCGATTTCATCCACCTGTCTTGTATTTATTGGCTGTTCATTTTGGTATAAACAAATTTAGTTAGTCTCTCCTCCATAGGGGCCCTGTATTCGTTTGCCTTTGTAGCATTGTATGTCCTTTGCCTTTGGGCTATTGTACCTCTTTCCCACGATCCAGATTAATAACAGGGCCTAAAATACTTCCAAATTCAATCCAAATGTTTTAAATATTCATTAAAAATTCATAAAATTCATAAAATTCTCTGCGTGTGACAATTCCAAACTACCCTCGTCTTTTATAGTGACATGTGTTGCAGACCATTATCAAGCAAACTTACCTACAAAAGCTTCCAAATTACCAAATTACCTTGACATTGTCCTTTGCATTCCCAAATTATCTTGACATTGTCCTTTGTCACATTTATTCATTTGGCTTTTTTCTCACCAATTTTTTTTTTTTTCAAATGTATTTTTTCTCTTCTCCCTCACTTGAGCCCCAAACAGCGCACAGATTGCCATGAATGTGCAAGATGCATACCATCTTCATCCCATTTCTCTCTTATTATGCCCAAACCTTTCTAAAATGATAAGAAGTTGCGGCCATTGACCCAAAAAATAAAAGGTTAATGATCTCACATCCGATGCATGCCAAGATTGTGTAGCCACCGCAGCCAGATACGCGGTCCAAGAGTACTGCCCCTTAAGAAAAGTCACTATAATTTGGTATGATGATTGCATTTTACGCTACTCAAACGTGTCTTTTTTCGGCAATATGGATGATGAAGCCCCAAGAGTTTCTCTGTGGAACACGGGAAACATTACCGATAATTCAAACCGGTTGAATGAGGTAATGATGGAAACAATCACTGCCTTCGTGCCTGTGGCAGCAAATGCGGCTTCCGGAGCTAAAAAGTTTGCGACAAATTCTTTTGTCGTAAACTTTACAGCGTCTCAGGAGTTGTACACCCTTATGCAGTGCACACTGGACCTGTCAAGCACCGCTTGTGATCGGTGTCTTCGGGAGCTATTTAATTTCTTCCTGCTTGTTGTAATGGGAAGCAAGGAGGAAGAGTTTTGTATCCTAGTTGTAATGTTAGATATGAATTGTGTCGATTTTATACAGTTGTTTCTGCCACTCCTCAGCCACTGCTTCGTCCTCCTCCTCCACCACTGATTCTTCCTACTCCACCAGCTTCAGTTACAAGGTCTCAAGGTAAAATTAATTAATAGCAGCAGGGCTAGCTCATGTAGTTGGTCTAAGTGGTTAATTATATATTCAGAAAAGCAATGTTTGCATTTAGTGACCAAAATCGGTAGTTTATGTGACCAAGTGGCTGGCCACTAATTGTGAGTTTATGGGAGAAGAGATTTAGGAAATGGTTGGTTTAGTGTTTAGGAATAGCTTGACTTGGAATAGAAAACTTTTCAGATTGAGGTTTGCTACCCAACCTCAATCTTTTCAGATTGACTTGGAATAGAAATTTTTTGAACGAGTAAAAAAGTAATTTTGTTGTTGTTGTTGTTGTTTTTTTGCTTCTTGTGCTGACCATAAGAAAATGTATAATTGTTCATACAGGAAGAAGCAGACATTCACCTTCCATATTCATTGCCGGCAGCATTGCTGTCTCTGTGGTACTAGTTACTTCGGGTTACTTCTTCGTACGCAGAAGATCAATAAGAAAGAAGTACAATACTGCCCCAACCCAAATAAAGAAAACGGTAAAATCTAGATAAAATACTTATTTATTCTGTCACCAAGTTTTTCGAGTTCTTTTCATGTAATATTGCTTGCTCAGGTAAAATGGATAACCTCATTGTTTGCTTGCTTAGGTAGGAATGACTATGATACAAAGAGTGTTGAGTCCTTACAATTTGACTTGGGAACTATTGAAACTGCCACAAACAAGTTTCTGAGAGTAACAAGTTGGGTGAAGGCGGATTTGGTGTAGTTTTCAAGGTACGAAGATAAGAATGAGGTTGCATTGGTAGCCAAACTTCAACACAGAAATCTTGTCAAGCTTCCAGGATTTTGTTTAGAAGGAAAAGAAACCATACTCGTCTATGAATATGTGCCAAACAAAAGTCTTGATTATTTTCTTTTTGGTACGAATACATCATTTTAATAAAAACACTTTGCAATTTCTAACTGAAGTACAACAATAATATTTGTGCTTTATTGAATTGATGTGAGTTTGTAGAATCCAAAAAACGTGAACAACTAGATTGGTCAAGCCGCTGCATGATAACAGGAGGAATTGCTCGAGGAATTCTATATCTTCATGAACATTCAAGGCTCAGAGTTATACATCGTGATTTGAAAGCAAGCAATATCTTGTTAGATGGCAAATGAATCCAAAAATATCGGATTTTGGCATGGCAAGAATGTTTGGAGTTGAAGATCAAACTCAAGGAAACACCAAAAGAATTGTGGGCACCTAGTAAGTTTAATCCTCTATCTTATTAATAATCTTAAATTGTATTTCGACTTTTAAACCTACATGTAAATCATTTTGGCCTTGCAATTAGCGGTTACATGGCTCCAGAATATGCTATGGAGGGATTCTATTCTGTAAAATCTGATGTCTTTAGCTTCAGAGTACTTTTGCTTGAGATCATAATGGGGAGAAGGAACTTTTTTGGCTTTCATCCAACAAATTCTGCACCTACTCTTATAGGCTATGTAAGGTCTTTATTTGGGTTGAGTTATACAAAAAGTTTCTCAAACTTATTAATGTAACTATATGTACGAGTAGTACTTACATCCTTGAGAGGTATTTGTCGCAGGCTTGGTGTTTGGGGCTGTTGAAAATCACGGCCAAATTTGAAGCTATGCCAAGAGATTTCGACCGGGCTATGTGAAGAAAGAGCAGCTGGAGGTTTAAAGGTGGATGAGTTATTGAAACTTGGAGATCAATATTTAAGTTCTTTGTGGCTGGGTGAATGCGAATGGAGCTTTGGTCGGTCTCCAAAATTGGGGTTGAAGGATTTGCAAAGCCAAAAAACTAATTATATATAAATATATAAATGCAATTACTTTGGATTGTTGCATGTGCGGCCAGGCTCCCAAGTTCATGCCCTATACATTCTATTTTATGATAATATAATTGTTTGGGGGTGGTCAAAAAAGTCACCCAATTTGCCAAAGAAGAATTCCTAGAGGCGGATTCTAGGTGGCCGAGGTGTTTTCTCAAAAAAGTGGCCAAGGTGTTTTCTTTTGCAAAAGTGATTGGGCATATCCTTAAAATTGGCCGAACACTCCTCTTGCAAAAAGTTGGGCCGAAGTGATTGGGCATATCTTATATATATATATATATATATATGAACGATTGGATGCATGCAAGTTACGGCCAAAGCTTGGAAATATTTGGAATTAAATGGGCTGAAAAGTTCTTTATCTTAATATATATAGGAGCTGCCCAAAGTATTGGCTAGAGGAAGTTGGCCAAAAGAAAATGCGGCTGAGCTTTGGTTAGTCTCCAAAATTGGGGCTGAAAAGTTTGCAAGGAAAAAACTGATTTTGTATATATACAAATGGATGGATGCATAACGGCCAAGATGGAAACTTAAGCCTTTCTTGCACTACTCTATGCTTATATATTTAAGCATATATATAAGTAAATGAATATGCATGTTTCATAATAATAATATATATATATATATATATATATATATAAAGTGAGTGAATGTTTGGAGGTAGGAAAATTCACCCAGGCACCTTGAGATCACGACCGGGCTGGGGTCTTGCAGCGAGGCAGCCGAATCTTGGAGTTTTCGTGGCCGGGCTGCACTAGAAGTTGCGGTTGGGTTTGTATTCTAATGAGGCAAAGATCACGGCTTGGTGTTGTGACTTGGAGTTCCAAGATGGAGCAGATGGGGTTTTGTTTAGGCTGGGGCAGATTTACATGCTTGAATGTGGCTGAAGGCTTCCAAGCATGGTAGAATATATATATATATATATATAGGGAACTAGAGCCTAGATTTTAGAAGAACTAAATTCAAAAGGACTTTTAACTAGTTATAAATAGACGGAAGACTTTAGAGTTGGATATAAAGACTTTAATACTTTGCATGTGTTTGAAGACTTTGCATGTGTATTAAATGAAGTGAAGACTTGGAAGAAGAAAGAAACTAGTTACTTACGGAAGATGATAGAGAGAATAACTATATAATTGACTTGGTAGAGGACTTGAGCAACTAACAAATAAAAAATAGAGAAATAATGAATAAAATAAATTAATGAATGGATGCAAATTGAAACTAATAAATTAATCATAAACTCAAAAGAAAATTGACGTAGGTGAATAAATTATACAAATAAAAAATTATGAGAGCACTAAATTTAATTAAATTGAGAATACAAATTAATGAAAATAATTGAATTAACATAAATTAGAATTTGAAGGACTATAAAATAAACACAGAAAATAATATTAATTGAAAATATTATTAACTGTGGAAGCTTTGAAAACAAAGTAAGAACTTACAGAAATCTTAGTTTTGTGAGAGCAAGCAATGTCACGCAGGACACTCTACAAACTCTGAGAGAACTTTGAAAACTGAAAAACTTACAATGCTTACTGAACAAAGCTTGAAGAAAACTGAAATGAAAACTCCTAACTTATAGCCTTGGCTTACAAGAGAAGACAAAATAACTTTTGCACTAACTTTGACTTTAACTTAAGTGAAAAACATTTAACTTAAACTTTCTCAGGGCATCTTTGCTTTCGGCTTCTTTTCATTGAAGGGCATGGGCATCTTTGAATTAAAAGGCATGGGCTTCTTTGAAAAACGTTTAACTTGTCAGGGCATCTTTGACTGGAAGGAAAGGCATTCTGCTTCACAAGGCATAAGGCTTCACATGGGCAACTTTGACTGAAAGGAAGGGCATCTGGCTTCACATGGGAGCAAATAATTTAATTCTGCTTTCGGCTACTTAACTTTGGCAGAGGCATCTTGGGCAGCTTTTAGTCTTCATTCAAATCATAGGGGTCTTGACTATCAGGGACGTAGTCTGACCATCTAGGCTTGGGCTTCTGACTAAATTGCATCTGACTTGGCATCTGGCTTGAAGAAGATTCAGATTTTGGACTATTATCGTCTTCATCTTCATCTTCATCTTTCATTTGAGAAACCTGAGCAAGAAGCTGCTCAGCTAACTCTGTTAACTCCTTTTTAGATTTCCCTTTGAGGGAGGCATTCGAACTGCTTGGAGAGACTTCTTGGATTGGCTTAGAAGGTATTGGCATAGGTGGAAATTCAGCATTAACTTCATTGATTATAGGGCCTAAAAGAACTTTGTCCCACCATTTGACTACGTAATGACGGCATAGAAACCTGGTGTCCCAATTAATCTGATAGCTCCATTTTAGAATCCATGGAATCTTATATTTGACAAAGAAATGAAGAAGCATGGGGAAGAATTTCTCCTGTTTAGTTAGTTGGTGCTTCTGACAAAAATAATTAAATGTGGGGCGTAGACCTTCTGGAAGGATTTCCCAACAGGAACCATTAATGTTCCACCATTGGAGAAACCAGTAAGGAAAATAGGGCTTGAATTTGGCATCGAAGTTCATGAACCATGAATGGCTGAAGTCCTCAAATTGATGAAAGAAAATTGTATACCAGGCATCAATGTAGTCTCCATAGTTATAAGGCCTGATTGAAGTGGCTTTTGATCATAGGCATTCTTACTCCAATGTTCTGGCTTAATGACTTGGCGTATATAAATGGAATGGAAAATAGTGGCTTCTGTTTGTTTGTCCTTGATGGGCTTAATGTCTGCTGATTGGGTTTCATAAAGAATATCCCTATAAAATTTTAAGGACTTAGAAGGATGACTTGGAAAGTAATGCATATTGGGAGGAAAGAACTTCTTAGCTATTTTAACTGGGTCATTTAAATCTTCTAGATAAGGTTCAACAATAAAAATATGAGAATTGCTTTTGGGATGATATCTAGACCTTTGGGCTTGGGTTTGACCTGGGTTTTGACATTGGGAAGGCATAGGGGCATGAATAACAAAAGGATCATACTGGGAAACTAAAGCTTTCTGATAATTAGGGCGTAGAGAAGGTTGGCTTAAAGGATTAAAACTATTTCTAATTGGAATTGGCATATAACCTGGAAAGGGCACAAGTTGGGCATTGGCTTCTTGTTTGACCTGTATAGGCGTCAGGGTAGCTGGAAGGATTCTAGCTTGACTATGGCCTGAGCTTGGTTGGCTTGTTTGACTATATTGTATTATTCCTTTGCCTTTGTCTTTATTTTCTTTTTCTTTGCTTGACATGGCTCTGCTTGTTTATCCTGTAGAAATTCTCTTGTAAGAAAATCTGGAATACTGTTTTCACTACCTCTCAAATATTCTAACTCAAAATCAAAAACACTCAGAATTGCTTGCCATCGTGCAAAAATTTGCTTACTAGCTATATTTTTAACATATTTTTCTAAAACATGTTTTGCAGATTTGCAATCAACTCTGACTAAAAACTTTTGATTTAATAAATCATCTTGAAATTTGCTTATGCATAATACAATAGACAAAATTTCTTTTTTAATAGTACTATAATTATTTTGAGCTTGATTCCAGACACCGGAATGAAAACGAACAATTTGCTCAGGAGAATTAGGATTAATTCTTTGCTTAAGAATACCACCATAACCTATATCAGAGGCATCTGTTTCAACAATTTTAAAGGATTTGACTGAAGGAATACCTAAGCATGGAAGAGACTTGACATGAATCTTGATTTGCTTTACTATTTCTGTATGACTTGGAGTCCAGGCAGGAGGATTGCTCTGGAGACGGTCAAACAAAGGCTTACATAATTTTCTCAGATTTTGATAAAAATCAGAAACATAATTTAAAGATCCTAAAAACCTTTGAAGCTGACTTTTTTCTAGAATTTGGTCTGGAAACTTATCAGCAAACTGGATGACTCGATTGATTGGGCTTATCTGACTTTGGCTTATGTTGAAACCTAAAAACCTGACATTGACCTGGAATAACTTGATTTTCTTGGCTGAAACAACTAATCCATTAGTTTTGACTATCTGAAGAAATTTATGTAAATGTTTCCAATGTTGCTCAATTGACTCAGAGAAAATAAGAACATCGTCTATATATACTATGGAAAAATGACTGTAAGCATTAAAGATTTCATTCATAATATTCTGGAATTCACTAGGGGCATTTTTTAATCCAAAAGGCATAACATTCCATTCATAATGACCAAACGGGGTAACAAATGCAGTCTTATATCTATCTGACTCTTTGATTTGAATTTGCCAAAAACCACTTTTCATATCAAATTTACTAAAAATTACGGCCTTTTCTAACCTGTTAACTAAATCTCTTTTATTAGGAATTGGATATCTAATCCATTCTAAAACTGAATTAAGGGGCTTATAATTAATGACTAAACGTGGGGCTCCTCTTTCTAATTCGGCATTTTTCTGAACATAAAAAGCTGGACAAGACCAGGGTGACTTGCTTTTTCTAACTATTCCTTTGTTGACTAAATCCGTGACTTCGGCTTTACATAATTCCATTAATTCTTGGCTCATTTGAATTGGACGGGCTTTGGTAGGAATATTCTTTTCACTGAATGACTTGACATAGGGTAAAGAAACGACATGTTGCTTACGGTGCCAAAAGGCATTGGGCATATCAGAACAAACTTCATTTTTTAATTTATCTTCAAATTTACTTATTTCTAACTGAAGTGTCGGCTAACTGTTGTTCTACCCTTTTGAACTTAATTTCTTCCTTAAGAAAATTAACTTGCTTACTTTTATTTTGTATTAACTTAACTGACTTAGAAATAGCTGACTTCTGTAGAGACTTAAGACTATGTAATTCTGGCTTAGTTAAAAATTCAAATTTGACCTTTTCTCCTAATTGGCTTGAAGTGACTCCATCATATTCTACCTGAAAGGGGTAAAGCAAAGAAATAAAGGGTAAACCTAAAATTACTTCATCCGTGATATTCTGGATCAGGACAAAGGATGTCTTAAAGCATATTTTATTTTGGCACACATGGGCTTTGGGTAATTCATATCTTAACTTAAGAGCTTTACCAGACGCTGTTCCTAAGACTTCTCTTGACTTCTTGTAGAACTGGGTTGGAATTAGACCTTCCTGAATACAATTTAAATCGGCTCCTGAATCAAACAAAGCAATCGTAATTAATTCAAATTCATTAATAAAAATACTAACTTTGGAGTACCATTTTCTAAAATTAATTTGCTTAATTAAACTAATGACTTTTTCTTCTTTATCGGATAATTCAGGTTCGGACTCAGAACTAGACTTACCGAATGGATTACTAGACTCTGCTTTGGATTCTAACAGACTAATTAAATCCTGCTTAATGGCATAATTCTCTGTTTGTAATTTTTGACTTATTTGTTTTAATTCTAAAATTTCTTTCTTAACTGTTTTGACCTCTAACTGAAGATCCTGAAGGGTAACTTCTTTCTTTTTATTAAATCTTTCTAAAGTGGCGTTAAGGCTTATCTTAGGGGGCGTAGGAGAACTAGACTCTTCCTGACTTATGACTTTCCTAAGTTTCTTAAGGTATTCTGATTTTAACTCGGGATCTTGAACTTTACTAATTAATTCAATTAATAATTCTTCTTGTTCTTCCTGCTTGGTTAAGACACAAATTGATTTATTTAAAATTCTGCAACATTTATCCTTACAACCTAATTGAACTTCTGGCTCACTAGGCTGGGAACTGTCTGAACTATAGGCATGTGAACTAGTTGAAGGCATATGATCTGACTCAGTGTTGGCTAACTCTAAGACTTTAATCAATTTGGCTTCTTCCTCGGATGCTAATTTTAACTGCTTAATTGCTTCTTTAACTTTGCATTCATTAGCATAATGACCTTGCTTTTTGCATTTATAACATCTAACTTTGCTTTTATCTATGTTTTTCTTGGAGTAATTCTTTTTTCCTTGCCGGGAGCTTTTCCTAAAACCTTTTGAAAATCTGCTTGACCATTTGCTTTTCCTAGGGATAAACCTTCTTTTACTATAAAATTTATCATTATCACTGAAGGAATTTCTTTTGCGAGAATAATGGCGTTTTTTACTAAAGCGTCTATCATGGCTTCTTTTGACTTGCCTAGACGGCGGGACTGGAGCTAGACCATATTGCTCACAAAAATTTCCTAATTCATACTTAGCATTTTTACTATCGGCTTGGATTGATTTTCCTATTTTTAAATCTACACACATTTTCATACCGACTTGATTAATCGTACTAATTATATTACCATAAGTTAATTCATCGTAATTAATTTGTCCTGACTCATTGCTTAAGACTGTTCTAATTTTATGGGCAAATAAATTAGGGAGACCATTAATAAACTTTTCTTTCCAAAAGGCTTGATTACTATCATCTCTAAGCATGACTCTGGAAATGAAAACATCTTTATACCATCTAAAATCACTTAGCTTAGGGCATCGAAGGTTACTTAATTGATCATGTATTCTGGCTGTTGTACTACTGGGCGTACCTATGAAATGCTCAATTATTGTATACAAAAGGACATTGACTCCGTCTTCTATGCTTGTTCCTATTCTTTCATCTAAAATAGGGTAATTATTTTCATCTGTTTTAAAGGCATGAATTATTGTAAGCTTGGCGGCTTCTGTGAGATGTTTATCCCACCAAAAACGAAGTGTACCTGTAAAACCTGTTTCTAAAAGGGAAACTATTTCTGACTGCCTTAACTGATGATTAGTAGCATAACTATTGGCTACCATAGACATATGTTGTAATTTATTAAGTATTTCCTGCTCGGATAAGCCATCGATATTCCACTCGTATAGCTTATCAGAAGATACTGAAAATTGGTTTTGGGTTCTTTCTTCAAATTGGACATCTGGAGGCGTAGGCTTAGGATACCAATTTTTAGTAAGACTTGTAGGATTGACTTTACCTATTAGACGACTAACTTTAAGACTCTGGGCATCTTGATTAGCTTGTAAGTTACAAAAGGCTTGCTCAATCTTAGAAATATTACTAGTTTCTGAATCTAAACTTTGGCTTGATTCTATAGACATAATTGACTCACTATCAGAATTAACTTTAAAACTTAAGACTTTGACTGACGTTTCTTCTTCGTTTCCTTTATCTTTATCTTTATTAGGCTTTGGTTTAACTGGGGTTAACTCTTGAAACATTTCCTCTATTTTTCGCATTGTTGGACTGACTTTAAGGGCAGACTCTGGTTTTAACTCAAAGTGAACTAAAGGCTTTTCTTTTCTAGGCTTAAGAGTAACTTCCTGTGGGATTAACTTATCGACTTTTGTTTCTATTTTATCTAGTTGCTTACCTATTACTATTAGGCTTGTATTGGCATAATTATTTTGTTCTATGACCTTTTTTACTGGCTCATCTTTTGACTCAGCTACTTTGTAAGGGCTTGCAACAACTTTGGTATTCCTATGATTAATTACTATTGTTTCAACTGGGGGGTGCGTGCTGACGACTTTGGTGGCATCGGCTTTTTCCCATTTTTCTTGGGTTAAAGTAACTAACTTTTGACTTAGATATTTGGCTTCTACATAATCTAAATAAGGTGATTCGGACCTAGTGGCTTTGAGATATTCTTTCCACTCATTGAAAATTTCTTTTCTTTGAGCTTGGGGGAAAAAATCATGATACTTGTCTTTTCTTTCGGCATTTTCAGGGGCTTGGAAATGGGCATCTAATTTTGACCAATGAATCTTAAATGGCTTATTAAGAACTCTTAATTGGGCATCGCAATTATAGACTTCAAAAGTAGAATCTTGCATATCTGACCTAGTAGGTGACATAGGCTGTATTGGCTCAGGAGGTGCAGTAGGGGTTTTATAGCTAGGTTGAACAACTTGTTTGGCCTTTCTTAATTCATTAATTTTAAAATCTATTAGGGCTTTATCGGCTTCTAAATCTCTTTCTGTAATTGAAGATGATTCTGCAGATGAATGTCTTGCTGGAGGCTTAAAAGATTGACTAGGCGTGGGTAACTGTTCTAATTGGACTGTGGACTTGACTGGCCTATCAAAACTAATTTTAACCGTACCGTCTAAATAAGGTTGTATGTAATCTAAATCATTTAGACTACGTTGAGCTGGCCTAGGGGGGCATTCAGTAGTTAAAAACCAATCTTTGGGCAAATCTACTTCAGACCATTTAATCATTTGAGGAACTGTGATATTAGCATTAGATGTATGACTTTGGATTAATAGTGTTTGACTCTTTGGACTTTTGCTTAAGGCTTGGAAATTCATATTCGTACCTGTGACTTTATAATAAATTCTGTAAATTAAAGCTAAAGGTTGGGTACCTGGTAAAACATTATAACCATTTGTTTTAATATTTAAAGTTAAAACTTTCAAAATATGAGGATCACTAAGGCTTACTGTAAAATCTGGATAACAATCAAAATGAACTGGACCATGGCATAGACTTGACTCAATAATTCCTACGACTCCTTCTTGGTAATCATTAAATCTAGCATCTCTTAAACTTAATAAAATTGCGGCTTTTAATCCTAACTTAGTTAAGGGCTTAACTGCAACTTGAACTAAACCTATATGAAGAAAATTATTACCTTCTTTCCTATGCTTCTTAATTGCATCTAGATTAAGTAATTGGCATGTTTCATGTTCTTTTCCTAAAGCATAGACTTGTTCTACTGTCTTGATATGTGTGGTTGTTTTAAATGCATTAATTGACCATTTTTGCTTATAAATTTCCTTACTTGGGACTCTAGGTATATTCCAATCATCACAATGTAATTTACTACTACTTGACTCATATTCTAATTCTTCTTCATTAACTATGTCTGGCACTTGGCTTAAACTGGTTCTAGAACTAGAAGAATTAATTGAATTGGTTCTAAATAAACGACTCATTTTGCTTACATGAAAATTTAAATTAACTAAATTAGAA
Source organism: Prunus kanzakura (assembly GCA_020521455.1). Taxonomy (NCBI): domain Eukaryota; kingdom Viridiplantae; phylum Streptophyta; class Magnoliopsida; order Rosales; family Rosaceae; genus Prunus; species Prunus kanzakura. The sequence goes on along the minus strand of BPUM01000873.1, from coordinate 532,067 downwards.
AGACTCTTACATGACTTCTAAAATAGAAAGACTCTTGGGTAGCTCCTAAGACTGACTCTAAGGTACCTAAGAACCTATGGGTTTTCTCTCTCTCACCTTCTCGTGCCTAACCGCTCATGCCTCTACCTGGGACTTACTGTTTGGTAAAAAGGTCTCACCTTACGGACTTTTGAGAGATAGAACCTAAGGAACTAGATAACTAAGAATAGACTTAGAAGAAACTTTGGAGGCTTACTAAATTAAAAGAAACTTGGGAGACTTTGCTAACTCAGAAAACTTAAATCAGCCACTTGGGCGATATGAGTAGCAGACTTAGACTCAACTCTTTCAACCCTTATGGCTCTGATACCAATAGGGAACTAGAGCCTAGATTTTAGAAGAACTAAATTCAAAAGGACTTTTAACTAGTTATAAATAGACGGAAGACTTTAGAGTTGGATATAAAGACTTTAATACTTTGCATGTGTTTGAAGACTTTGCATGTGTATTAAATGAAGTGAAGACTTGGAAGAAGAAAGAAACTAGTTACTTACGGAAGATGATAGAGAGAATAACTATATAATTGACTTGGTAGATGACTTGAGCAACTAACAAATAAAAAATAGAGAAATAATGAATAAAATAAATTAATGAATGGATGCAAATTGAAACTAATAAATTAATCATAAACTCAAAAGAAAATTGACGTAGGTGAATAAATTATACAAATAAAAAATTATGAGAGCACTAAATTTAATTAAATTGAGAATACAAATTAATGAAAATAATTGAATTAACATAAATTAGAATTTGAAGGACTATAAAATAAACACAGAAAATAATATTAATTGAAAATATTATTAACTGTGGAAGCTTTGAAAACAAAGTAAGAACTTACAGAAATCTTAGTTTTGTGAGAGCAAGCAATGTCACGCAGGACACTCTACAAACTCTGAGAGAACTTTGAAAACTGAAAAACTTACAATGCTTACTGAACAAAGCTTGAAGAAAACTGAAATGAAAACTCCTAACTTATAGCCTTGACTTACAAGAGAAGACAAAATAACTTTTGCACTAACTTTGACTTTAACTTAAGTGAAAAACATTATATATATATATATATTCGAACGTGTAACCAAGCTGGAATTCAAAACCTTCGTCATTGCATGCTTATATATATATATATATATATATAAAGTGTGTGGAGGAATGCATTCAAAGTTGGATGTTTGGCCGAGAGTTTCCTTGTCCTGTTATATATATATATATATATATATATATATATATATATAATAGGTGGATGAATGAGAAAAGTTGGCTGAAGGAGAGTTGGCCAAAAAGTGGGCTGAAGAAGAGTTGGCTGGAGAGATAGCGGCTGGAGGCATTGGAGGTTTGCAAAAAAGAAATGAAGGCGAGTGTGCGGTCGAAGTTTTGGTGATATGCAAAATGTGGGCTGAAAGTTCTTTGTCTTGTTAAATATGTCTTAATATATATATATATATAATAGGGAGATGAATGCAAATTGCAAAGGTGCGGCTGGAGCGGGCTGAAAAGTTTGTTATTAAATTAACAGATTGCAAGTGGTGGAATTCAAAGATTGGAAGACTTGTAGCCAATACCAAGACTTATTGCATCTCAAATCAAGGGGAGAGTTTTCACAATCCCAATGATATTTTGGGAAGTTCATGCCTAGAGCTCCGGAAGACATTATTATTGGAAGGATTTTCAAGACAGAATTAGTTGTAGACATTTAATGGCCAACTTCTGTGAGCTGAAGGGAGCTCTGTAAATAGGTTGTCAGAAGAAGAGAAAGGGACCTCCGACTGAACACACAAAATCTATCTTTTTATCCTGTACTTTTCAATTCATAGTCTAGGATTTTATCTTTCAAGTTCTTCAGATTATCCAAGTTCTTCACTTTCCTAATGTAAGCTTACTTTCTTGCAATTTAATTTCAATTGTCTTTACATTCAAGTTTAAGTTAGCGAGCTCGCGTGTTACGTTTAGCGAGCTCGCTATTTTAAGAACCAAGTTTCAGGCTCGCTAGATTGCACGAGCGAGTAAGGCATTTTTTGTACTGTTGGACTATATAATCTCATTTAAGTTAGTCCCTCCTTTCATCAAACACGGGTTTTAAGTGCTAATTAACTCAATCTAGTCCAATGATGCCTACCAAACATGCCCTAAGTCTTCACACCAGTGTCTTGAAAAAGGTTTTTATCACTTGTGGGTCTGGGTTGAATCTTCTTAATGGGTTTGTGGGAGCACCAATTCAGTCTATACCAAATTGACAACCGGCTTAATTAGGTAGTTGTGGTCACATCACTGTCCTGTATACATCTTCTTTTTTGTGGTCATCTTCTTCTCTACGTACGAGATAATATATAAAATGAAAGACGTACAATTTGTGGAACTTGCTTATTAATGACGGCCACCATTGTGATGGCGACATGAGGTGGTGGCAGGAAGGAAACGGGGTCAGCTCAGCTGGTTATAAGAATCAATTAATGTGTGAGTGTGATATAACAATGCCCTAAACCCTTGTAATTAAGTAATATCTTATCATTTTTAGTTACTTTCATTTGTAATTATATTTTAATTATTATTTCTTTAGTGAATAATTATTATTAAATATTTCAATGAACTTCATAAATTATATTACTTAAAAAATAGTAATTAATTTTTTTTTTCATATTATGCTATTTAAAGGTATAGCAGGACGGCTATATGTTTGAAACTTTCTATTTAAAGCATATAGCCGCTCGGCTATACGTTTGAAACTTTTTTTTCATATTATTCTCTCCCTCTCTCGTCATCGCTTTTTTCTTTCCTTTCCTTCTCTCTTCTCTCTCCCCTCTCCCTTTCCTTCTGCTTTCTTTTTTTCTTCTTTCTCTCCGTCAGTTTTCTTCTCTCTTGTCATCTGGGGCGCAATAAGTGAATTGGTCAATATTGTACTACAAACCCAAATATAAAATTTAACTGTCAACAGCAACCAACTGGGGCGGGTGGAATAAGTGGATTGATGATTATCAAAGCAAATACATAATGCTACTAGTCTATTAAACCAAACAAAAAAAATAAAAGTTGTTACTAGTTTGTATACAACACTACTTTTGACTTCAGCAACAAGAAATGGGTTCTTCAAGATTGCTCATCTTCTTCATTGCAATTCCTATTATCTTGGACCTTGTTGCTCCTCCTGCCGTAGCTCAAATCAACGATGGTGTGTGCACCTTCACAGCCGACTTCTGCTGGAGATGTTCCAATATTGGCACCTACACTGATGGCAGCATCTACCAACAAAACCTCAACAGCCTCCTCCCCTCCTTCTCCAACAATACACAAATCAATTATGGCTTTTACAATTCATCAAAGGGACAAGACCCCAACAAAGTGAATGCAATTGCATTATGCAGAGGAGATGTGTCCCTCAACGACTGTCACACTTGTGTCAACGACTCCAGTCTCATCCTCTTCAAGAATTGTTCGAACCAAGATGAAGCGATCATTTGGGCGGAGCGTTGCATGGTACGATACTCAAGCAAATTAATATTTGGTGTTGAGGAAGATGAACCTATTCAGTATGTCCCTGGCATAACTAACGTAATTGACGCCGTCCAGTTCAATTCGGTGCTTAATCTCTTCTTGGATACTTTGACTGAGAACGCTTCATCAGGGAATTCTCTTAAGAAGTTCGCAGCTGGACATGTGATCATCCAAGGAAGCACACAAAATCAATCAATATATGCACTTGTGCAGTGCACTCCTGACATGGACAAGCAAAACTGCAGCGATTGCCTTAAAGGGGCCGCCTCAAAAATTCCGAATTGTTGTGGCGGAAAGCAAGGAGGCAGAGTTCTTAAACCCAGTTGCAATTTGAGGTTTGAGTCCACTCTGTTCTATGAGTCTACAGCTGATTCGCTTGTAACTCTTCCACCTGTAAAAGGTATGGTACCCCTGCATATATGTTTAAACTTAATCAATGCCTTAATTACAATTTACAATTGATTAAATTTTCTTGCAGGAAAGAAGAGCACCATATCAAAAACTGTCATCATCGTCATCGTCGTGGTTGTGATTGTTTCTGTCGTTACACTTCTTATTGGCGTATTGATTTTCAAAAGAGTGAGGAGACAAAGGGCAAAACTAAAACTTGAAAGTAAGTTGATTGACATAAAGACACATTTGATTTGTGTTTGATGCATGCATATTATTCTTATTACATGTTTTGGAACATGCCCTCCTGTTTCAGATGACAATAATTCGGATGAAATTAGTTTGGTTGAATCTTTGCAATATGACTTCGATACTATAAGATCTGCAACGGATGACTTCTCTGATGCAAATAAGCTTGGACAGGGTGGATTTGGAGCGGTTTACAAGGTAACGAAACACTATCACAAGGAAAAAGATTCATCATGAATGAATTGTTTTGCGTAATTAACTTTTTTAATTTTCTTATAAACCTTCAGGGTAGGCTAGCAAATGGAAGATATATAGCTGTGAAAAGGCTCTCTAAGAATTCTGAACAAGGTGATCGTGAATTCAAAACTGAAGTCACGTTAGTTGCTCAACTTCAGCACCGGAACCTAGTGAGGCTGCTGGGTTTTTGCTTGGAAGCAGGGGAAAGAATCCTCATTTATGAATATGTGCCTAACACAAGCCTTAATCACTTCATTTTTGGTATGTTTGCTCTACTTTTTGTCATAATTCATAATCATTTCTGCCTCGATTTATATTATAGAAAAGCATATTAACAAAATCATGTTTCATTTTGATGGAATTGTATTTAGATCCAACTGATCACTCGCATTTGGATTGGGAAACACGTTACAAAATCATAGGAGGCATTGCTCGAGGGCTTCTTTACCTTCACGAAGATTCCCGACTTCGAATTATTCACCGTGATCTTAAACCTAGCAACATTCTATTGGATGAAGATATGAATCCTAAAATTGGGGATTTTGGCATGGCAAGATTGTTTATGATGGATCAAACTCAAGGAGATACTCAGACAATTGTGGGAACCTAGTAAGTATCTGCAAATTTCAAAGCTAAATTACATTGTTGTGCTTTTTCACACCATAACTAAATTTTTAATTTGATGAATATAATAATGCAGTGGATATATGGCTCCAGAGTATGCAATTCATGGACGTTTTTCAGTCAAGTCGGACGTCTTTAGTTTTGGCGTGTTAGTTCTTGAAATCTTAAGTGGTAAAAGGATTAGCAGTTTTCGAAACGGCGAGAATGAGGAGGATCTTATAAGCTATGTGAGTATGAATATAAGGTTTTACATTACCAAACTCTTTTGCTACAAAAAAACATAACAAGAGAAAGCAGCATCATTTCTTCTTTAATTAATGTGTTTATAAACTTGATAGGCCTGGAGGAATTGGAGGGATGATACAGTGGCAAATATCATGGACCCAAAGCTGACGACAGGTTTAGGAACTGAAATGATGAGATGCATCCACATTGGTTTGCTATGCGTCCAAGAAAATGTGGCAAGCAGACCATCCATGGCTTCAGTTGTCTCTATGCTTAACAGCCATTCTGTCACACTCTCATTACCCTCACGACCGGCATCTTATTTGCAATATAACAGTGGATCAGACAAAACAGGGTCCGATGGATCCAAGAACTCTATGCATGTGTCAGTAAATAACGATTCAAATTTTACTGAACCATATGCTCGCTAGTGGGGTGGGGCTGAGTATGTATCAGGAACAAATTATTTTCTTTTCTTTGATATGCGTGTTTGATTGATATATTTGAACAACTGCAGCTAAAGTTCAATATTTTCTGTACATAAAGTAAAACCAAATTGTCGTTTATTTGAGAGGCCAAATTAAACTTGAGGGGTGAGAAGCTTGGGAATAGCCTTGAACTGAGGTCTAGCTGCTTCTACCTGGTTCCTGAAATTCTGGCTCAGTTTGCAATCTCTCCTTTCTGGTTTCTATCTTAGACAACAACAAAAAAGGTTAAGAGGACCGTGGTGATGGTGGATCCAATTTTCAACAAAACCCAAATCAACCCAAATCCAACCAACCATATAATCAAGCCAACACAAACCACCAATAAATTTCTGATTAATTTGGGTTTGGGTTAGGTTAATGGGTTTAGGCCCATATTAAAATAAAAAGAAAGAACCCAATATGACGGGCAATCCCAGCTAGCCCATTCTTTTGCTCCACTAGTGCTTTCAAATTCAATCAAGGACTCTTCTCCTCCAGATCTGCGACTAGAAGCTTCCAAGAGGACTCTTCTCCTCCGGATCTGCGACTAGAAGCTTCCAAGAGATGACGAGAGAGAGAGAGAATGAGAGAGCTGTTGTAATTTCAACCCCCGCATATTATAGAAGCTCCCAAGCGGCCAAGCCCGTTAAAAGAGTTCAGGCCAGGAGAAATTTTTGCATCCACAGATTTTGATGGACTGACATGTCCGACGAATATACCTCGTACTTACCTTGTTCTTTTTGGTTGGCCCACATCCATTACATGCAGCCAGGGGCGGACGCTAATTGGGACAAGAGGGGTCGCACGACCCCTTGGAATGCTGGAAAATTGGCTGTGGACTCCATGAACGACCCCTTGGACAGCTGTTGAACAACCCATTGTGTGCACACCAAGTGCTCGATGAAAGTCCCAACTCATTTTTTTTTTAAACGAGCCTTGCCAAACTACGTCGTTTGGTTCAAGGCTCAGCCAAATTTTTTTAATTGACCTGTCCTCAAAACGATGTCGTTTTAAGTTTTTAAATTTTTTAAATTTTAAATAAATAAAATTTAAAAAAAAAAAAACTTCAACACTTTCCCAACTGTGCACAGTAGCTCCAAACCATTTTCATTCCCAATTTCACATCTATTCCCACCCTCTCAAACCCTAACCTCCCAACCTCCAACCACCTCCATCACAACTCTTCGCCGGTGCCGACCACCACCACCTTGTGCTGCCGTCCACCGCCCTTTTTTTCAACTACAACTTCAAGTAAGCAAAATTTTGAGAGAGGGAGCTAGGCAAAAATTTTACACTATGACCCTTTGGCCACATAATCCTAAATCTGCCACTACTTTGCTATATATCTCGATGAATGGTGATACCAACTGCGTTAGCCTGTCCAATTGTAGTGTTCTATAATTTCTCGTTTATGTGGGTCATTGTAACTAATATAGACAAATTAATTAGGCGTAGGATCAAATTGTGTTGGATCAAATTGATTAACCTAATTTAACGGTTAAAAGATAAGACCTCACATAAGGGCCATATATAAGCCCTCGTTATAGAATTACTCATACTTATGCTAGAGTTTGAGAAAATCCATGCTTTAGGTTTGGATTGGACTTCATGTTTGCTTGGGGCATTTAATTGGCTTTGGGGTGGGCCTTTGGCCTATTTGTGTTGCTTTGGTGGGCTTTTGGCCTATTTGTGTTGCTTTGTTGGGCTTCTTGTTTTGAGGTTTTTTTTTTATATATATTTATTTTAAACAAACGATATTCTACTTTAATATAATCTAAACTATAAGGAGAGGGGTCCGGACTCGGATGCAGAATGGGGAGCACATGCGCTCTAGCTAACTTGACTAAGCCCATGTTTTGAGTTTTTTGTGTAATTGATGTAGTGTATTTTTCATCTTTTAATAGATTTTCCTTCTAACCAAAAATTACTATTAGCTTATCTAGATTCATGTTTAAACGTGGACTAATGAGATTGTTTACTTACCTCTCGTGCATCATGTAATATTGAACTTGCTAACTTGATAGAGTAATTAGAAGTTAATTACTTTAGTTATTTGTATTTGTATTGGTCCTTGTGGCTGACAGCCTTTAGGTCTGAATTATTAATGCAATCCAGTGCCTTTTTCTAAAAAATAAAAAATTGCATCAAAAGTCGTAGAAATTTTTTGAAGAATGCCCTGCTCCTTGGTGAGAAATGAAATGTAATGTAGGGTTGCTAGTCCAAATTTGTTGATAGTGTCAGATCGACAGATTAGGGCATAAGGGTAATGTGTAGGGTTAGACAACTTCATGGGTTGACACGTGCATCCAGGGTCCAAGAGCGAGTCTTGTAATGTGAGCTTTAGGTGTCAATATAACCATTTTGGTGCTTTGTCAACATGATGTAAGCGCCTCTTCATTGTCTACTTTGCTTCATCAACACTAGTAGGGTAGCTACGATAGCTCGTTATGTTTTAACTATATTTTCTATTTTTATAAAATTCAAAATTTGCTAAAAATACATTCGACAAAAATTCCTTGAAAAATTCTACAAACTTGTTTTACCTCTACTATTTTTCTATCACATCATCTTCTCCAAATGACCCTTCTAAATATTTTTTTATAATAATTCCAATAAATAAAAATAACCTCCAAATAATTCAACATAATTTTTACTAGCACAAAGGAAAAGAGGGGGGAAATGAAACCCAACATTCCCTTTTGAGCAGTGCTGCTCACCTGAGGTCCTCTTTTTGAGGACCCCTAAGACACAAATTTGTTATAGTCGTTGGATTCATCCAACGGGTTGAATCTTAAAAAAAATAAAAACTCTCAAAAACTTGGTCCAAGTTATTAAAAAGTAATTAAACTTTCTTTCTTACTCTCTCTAGTTCAGTATTCTCCCCACCCCACCCTTCTCCCTCTCTCTCTCTCTCTCTCTCTCTCTCTCTCTCTCTCTCATTTCCTTCTTTCTTCTCTCTCTGTTTTTTTTTTTTTTTTTTTTTTTTTGCATTTATGCATTCTCTCTTGTTGGAAAATTTAGAGAACTCGAATAACAAGAGATAGAAAGCTATGTTGAACTGAATTGAATTTTCATTAACTGAAACACAGCTTAAATAACACATACAAAGCAACTAACTCATATAATAAAGGAACAACTAAACATCCCACTACTGCCAATATTAACAGACTTCTCCCACAACTAGAACAACCCTATTGAATAAGTAAAACCTAACTGATTTCCTAAAACATAGGAACCAACAATTATTGAATAACAAATAACATAAATAATTTCTGACACTCTCCTTTAAACTGAATGTTCTTCAAACTTCAGCTTAGAAAGAGTCTCCAAGTAACTTTGTTGCTGCTGCTTCACCATTAACGAAGATCAAGCCTGGAACACACTCCTAACAATTTCCTCAACTTCTCAAACACAGGTAACTTGAGAGGCTTGGTCATAATGTATGCAATATGATCTTCACTCTTGCAATAATTCAAGTCAATGATTCAATCTTTGCAAAGATCACGAAAAAAATGAAATCTCACATGGATATGCTTAGTTCTTCCATGTAGAACAAGATTCTTCCCAACTTTATTGCTAAACTAACAATTTGCTGCTTCTTGGAAGACCATGACACTGCTCATGTCCCCATCATAAACACATAGCCTGATGTACTTTTACAGTCATCTGGATCGCCTGCATAATCACTACCAGTGTAACCCAACAAATTACAACTCTTCCCTTTTTTTTTTTGTAAAAAAACACCATACTCCTTAGTCCCTTGTAAATATTTGAATATCCTTTTTGCAGCCATAAGGTGAGACTCGATTGGATTTTCCATATACCAACTAATAAGACTTACAACATGCATTATGTTAGGTCTGTTTGATGTAAGATACACGAGGTTGCCAACAATTTGCTTGAAAAATGTACCATCAACTTTCTTTCCTCTAGGATTCTTAGTCAGCTTCAATTCCAACTCAGTTGGAGTACCAACAAAGTTGCAATTCTACATTTCAAACCTGTCTAAATCACCCTGGACATAATTTTTTCTGTGAAATAAAAATTCCACTAGTAAATTGTACCACTTCAATGCCAAGAAAGTAGTGCATCAGTCCTAAATGTGACATGTCAAATTCACTCATCATAGAATGTTTAAAATCATCAAACATGGCCTCATGGTTTCCTGTGTATATCAAATCATCTACATCTAAGCATACAATTAGTATCTTCCCCTATCTCCAATCCTTATAAATAGTGTATGCTCATATGGGCATTTTTGAAAGCATTTTCTCAAAAAAATAAGCATCTATACGACTATACCAAGCTCGAGTGCTTGTTTCAGTCCAGACAATACCTTTTTTAACTTATATACCTTATTTTCATGCCCTTGCTTCACATAACCAGGGGGTTGGTCTACATATACTGTTTGGGCCTGGAAACTCGGCCCATGGGATCGACTGAAGAAACAACCTCTCGGCCAGGGCAACTGACCGAGAAATGGTCAATTGCTTTTTCGTAGAACAAGAAGAGATTCACGAAGGTGAAGTCGTCACGGCCACAGTAGGCTTTGTACGAAAGTCAGCTGCGTGGCCGAGGTAGACGATCGAGGGAGGCCGCCACGTGTCATCAAGGGCCCACGCCTCATTTAAAAAGTATTATCCCTGACTACAACAAGGGATGAATTTGCATTTAATGCGCGAAGAGGGAAGTGATTGAAGTCAAGGTATGATGAGTGAAATAAGGGTGATTAGGTGCGAAAATCTTACGACTTGTAAGATTAAGTCACCAACCAACAGACTAGAGCATTAAATGCTCCTCTAAGGCCTAAGACGCAGAACCCACGATCAGGGCGGCGGCCGGGATTTATGGGGGTCACACCACCATACTTCACGTTCTCAAATGTCGATTCGACTACCCACTATCTCTGATCAGCCTCATCACGCAAATTTTCAGCCTTGCTGTCTTCTTAGGACCTCTCTTATAAATATCGGGCTTCAACTACGTTTAAAGGGTTCAAACACCAAACCCAAGCCTCCAACGGAGCAGATTATATTTTCATGTCATTTACCTTATGTCATTTATATTTATGTAATGCGCTTTCAATATCTTTACTTTTTTTCTTAGGAGTAGTGACAACTTGTAGGAAAATCCATTCATCAATATATCATACGACCCTTGGATTTCAAGGCGCCGGAGTACCATCCTTGTTATCTTTCCATTCATCCCACATATCATACGACCGTTGCGATCCAGCGACACGCCGGAGCACCACCCAAAAATCCACCACTAACAACCACCATTAACGGCCTTGTAGCTCAGGCCATGAACCCGACGGCCGAGATCAGTTCCTCTATCGGCCACAATTGCTTTGATTAGAAGTTAAACTCAAACAAGCACGCAACTCATCTATCCATCCACCCTCACCATCCTCGAATGCACGGTAGACCATACTGGCACGCCCGCGCACAACCGCACCACACCAAAGAAGGACGACCTGTGTTGACGCGAATCCCTTCGGCCCGGAGCACCAGGCCGTGAGATTTGCGGACAGCCAACATATACCTGCTCCTGCAAATCTCCAAGTAGAAAGGCAGACTTCATCTAACTGAAAGATAGGCCAAGCATTTTGTGTAGCAAGTGAAAAGACCAAACAAATGGTATCAAGTTTCACAACTGGAGCAAAGACTTCCTTATATAGTCAACACCATATTCTTACTTGTAGCCTTCTGCAACTAGGTGTGCTTTGTACTTATCAACTTCTGCATTTTCATTGAACTTTGTTTTGTAGACCCACTTGACACCAATGGACTTTTGTGTTCTTTCTCTCCCATATACCATTTTGTGAGCTATCTTTGAATGCCATTGATATCACAAAAGTCTGCAAACTCTTGTGAGCTGAACTCTCCACCACCATCTGTTCGAAGCATTTTAATAAGTTTGCCCACATCATGCCCAACAAGAGATTTGAAGCTTTTGAATGTTGAAAATGTTTCTGATTTTTCTTGCAAGAAATATACCCACGTCTTTCGGCTATAGTCATCAATAAATGTTATGAAATACCTTTTTTTTTTTCCATTCGATGCAGGATTTATGGGTCCACATATGTCAGAATAAACCAGCTCTAAAGGTTGCTGAGCTCTCCAAGCTTTTCCTTTTGGAAAGGACTGACGATGCTGTTTTCCGATCATACATTCTTCACAAAATTTGAGAAGGAGAATCAATTTCTAGGAGACCAGTCACCATATTCTTCTTGTGCAACGTCTTCAAACCATTGAAATTGAGATGAACATATCAAAAATGCCAAAGCCACGTCATATTTTCAACCTTGGTAATAGGCAAGTTTGAACATATTTTTGGATTTACAAAGGAAACAATCGATTCTTTGTCATCTTCACTTGAGCAATCATTCCTCTTCTCGAATCACTGATCTCACAAGTGCCTTCTTTGATGGTGATCACATAGCCCTTCTCTTGCAACTGGCCAATGCTAAGCAAATTGGTTTTTAAGGCAAGAGCATAATACACTTTAGAAATTGTTTGAAGGGAGTTATCCTTTGCTTTGATTTGGATATCACTTTTCCCATCACTGAAATCACATAATCATCACCAAACTTCACACAGTATGAAAGGATTCATCTAAATGATGAAAATCAGACTTACTCCTACACATACGATTGCTACATCTTGAGTCAATATACCATCAATTGGAATGGGATTCCCCCTTTGTATCGCAAGCCATAAGAAGAATTTCTTCATCTCTTTGTTCAAATTTTGATGTCTCACCCCTTTCTTTAGACATGTTAGTGTAGCATTCAGAACGATAGTGACAGTACCTACCATACCTATAGCACTCAATATGTGATTTGTTGAGTTTTGACTCATGATGTCTTTGTTGTTTGTATTGACCTCTGCCTTTACCTTTAGAATCAGAATTTCCTCTACCGTCGGAATCATGATTTCCTCTGCCGCCAGAATCATGAGGACCTCTCCCTCTTCCTCTTGCTCAACCTCTACCTCAACCATGACCGGAGCTTTTCCATGATGAGGATTCATTGCTGGTGGAGCTTTTTAAAGCTATCTCATTTATTGTAGTATCTTGACTTTTAAGTTTCTGCTTATGCACCAACAATGAACTATGCAATTCATCAATTGACATTGTTTCAATGTCGTTTGCTTCCTCAATTGCACAAACAACATAGTTAAACTTTGGCAACATTGAATGCATAATTTTTCCAATAATTGTGACATCATCCATCTTGTCACCATGCAGTCGCATCTTACTTGCAATTGCCATCGTCTTCGAGAAGTATTCATCAATAGAATCTTCTCGTTTCATGTGAAGAGTTTCAAAATCTCTCTGAAGTGCTTGAAGCTGTACACATTTCACCTTGGTGGAACCTTGATTATTTTTCTTCATAGACTCCTATATCTGCTTGGAAGTGTCCTTCTAGATAATAGTGTCCAAAATGGATCGATCAATCGCTCGGAACCAATAGTTTTTCACTTTGAGGTCCTTGAAGTTATGTTCATCAAGCCTCTTTTGTTGCACTTCCGCCAACAATGCTCCCACTGCTGGTTTTGCAATTCCAGTTTCAATGAGACTCCAATACTCTTTGGATCTCAGAAAATTCTCCAGTCACATGCTCCAATGATCATAATGACCATCAAAATGAGGTATGGCTGGCTGCACGTAGTTCTCTTGAAACTTGTCAGATGCCATCAGTCCTTGCTGCTGCAAGTCAAGAAAGCTGCTCTTTTTGGTGAATTTTAGTCAGGCCCAATGGGGGCTCTGATACCAGATGTTGGAAAATTTAGAGAACTCAAATAATAAGAGATAAAAAGCTATGTTGAACTGAAGTGAATTTTCATTGACTGAAACACAACTTAAATAACACATACAAAGCAACTGACTCATATAATAAAGGAACAACTAAACATCTCACTACTACTAATACAAACAGACTTCTCCCACAACTAGTACACACCTATGGAATAGGTAAAACCCAACTAATTTCCTAAAACATAGGAACCAACAATTATTGAATTACAAATAACATAAATAATTTATAATATCTCTCTTTCCTTTTTTTTTTCTTCCTCTTTATTTCCCTATCTCCTCTCTTGGTTTTTTTTTCCTGGAATTTTCTCCTCTCTCTCTTTCCTTTTTTTTTCTGCTTCTTCTTTCTATGCGCCAGTTTTCTTAGTGGTACATGGCCTTTGAGTTACAAGAGAAAGCCTCTGAATTCCGATCAACTACATTGGGAGGAACTCCAAGCTGCTTCTCTCTTTGTTAATATCCAAGCATTTCAATCGCTCTGCTTATAGTGCAAAGAAAGAAAACAAAAAAGAGGAACGAGAGAGAGAAGGGACAAATGCCCATGGGTTACAATGTTATCCAACAACAAAGATTGATTGTGTTTTTTTTTATTCATATGTCTAACATGGTATAATTGGAAAACTTTATTTGTACACAATTAAAACATGGAAAATGAAATAAAATGATATTTTCTGGTTACTTTCTTTGCTTTACCAAATATGAGAAAACACAATAGGCTTGTAGCTCAAGTGTTTAACAGCATATACCCTTGCAAATAAGCATTCTCATCCCTCAAGAAAGAATTTGTGAATTATATGATTTGATGGAAAATTATTTCCCATCAAATCATATTTGTGAATTAGATGATTGCTAATAACCATTCTCATATATTTATTTTTTTAGGAATTAAATTTTTTTTTAAAGGACAAACTTCCAAAATGTCTGCCAGAAGTCAATATTGAATGCTTTTTAAGTCCATAACTAATTGACTATATGTATTTAAAATGTAAAAATGTAGACTTTTTTTTTTGGGGGGGTCAAAAGTAAAATGTAGACATTAGCCCAAGTAGAAATGAGTAGTTTGGGTAGTTTGATGATGGGGTACAGAACACGTCCTCCACCAACATGAGATGTAACCTCCAAAAAGAAGTAAAAAATATTTGTATATTGTAATAGCTTAATAATTAAGAAATATGCAATGGAAGGCAAAGGAAGGAATAAGGAGTGAAAGGGGGAGATCTGACTTGCCAGAGGTTCGAGTGACAACACATCAACGTGTTTCCAGAAAGTACGTGTGGTTGAACTTGAGGCTCCTTCACTTCTTCAAGGACAGAGAAACAGAGAGAGAGAGAGAGAGAGAGAGAGATAGAGAGAGTGGGGTGGGAGGATCACTCACACTATTTACCCATCATCCACCAAGTCAGTCATGAGTCTCATTGCTTCTTGCTCATCTCATCTCATCTCAGATAGAGACAGAGATTGACAAAGCATAATGACCAGAATGCCCTCGATGGCATTAATCCCCAAATCCAAAACAAGATGCCAGTCTTCCCTCCTCCTGAGTAGTCATGCTGGTGACTGGGACTGGCCGCCTCCCCTTCCCCCTTCCCCTTCCCCTCTGCACTGCCAACAATAATCTCCATACATTTAAAAAATAAAGAAATGGGTGATCATCAGACGTTCTGGTGCCACGAATGCGACATGAGCGTGAGCCTGGTGCCTTGTTCTGCCCAGGAGACTCTGCTCTGCCCTCACTGCTTCAGCGATCTCTTGGAGCTCATGGATTCTTCGTCTGCTTCTTCTTCTTCTTCTTTTTCTGACCATCAGCACAACTCACAAGACAACTTCTTGCTCAACAGCCCATTCCTCCACCGCCTCATCCACCACCTCTCCACCCACCCCATCAACCACGACGACCGCCTCCCTTCACCCACCGCAGCCGTCCCCCCTTCTTCTCTGCCTGCCTCCAAGGCCTCCGTCGACGCCATCCCCACTCTCAAGATCACCTCATCCATGCTCGATCTCGACCCCCTTCTCCTCTGCGCCGTTTGTAAGGACCCATTCCTTCACTCCGTCGACGCCAAGCAGCTCCCTTGCAACCATCTCTACCATCCCCACTGCATTCTCCCCTGGCTCTCTTCCCACAGCTCTTGCCCCCTCTGCCGTTTCCAGCTCCCCACCGACACTCACCAACCACACCTACGACACCAAAACCAAAACACCCCCTTGCCCTTCGACGACGACGACGATCAGTACGATTGGTTCATGGAATATGGATCCCATGGGGGCAGTCTCCGCCTCAGCTACATTGCTGCCAGTGGAAGGCAAATGGCCAACCCAGGAGAAATGGCTCCCGCTGCCTCCCCCAATGTCAATGTCAATGCCAATGCCGACTCATCTTTCAACGGTTCGTTTTCTTTTCATTCCCATTCTCGTAATTTCTATCAATTGCATTGCCTTGTTTGGATTGCATTTTTGTGTGCTGCTCATATTAACAACCCCTCGCATGTCTTCTGAGTTAGGTTGAAATTCTGTGTTTCTTTGAATGCTATTAGGAGTTCACTAACCAAACAAATCTTTGGTATTGAAGCTTTTGCCAAACATGAGCTTATCTTGTAGTTGTAATTAACTCTTCAGAGAAGTCTTAGCCTCCGGAGTTTTGCGTTTTTTTAAAATCCAAAATAAACAGGAATTCCTTTTATTTTCTTCTTGGTTTTCACAATAAAACTTTATTTGTGTCTTCTACAGCTATGCTGTATGCTATCCTGTTTAAATAGACCTCTTCCTGGTTTTCACTAGGAATGATATCCCAAATGAAGAAATTTTAGTGAGCACTTGGTAGTTGGTTGGCTACCAAAGAGGCTCGTACTCATATCAGTGACAAACATTATTCATGTTTTAGGTAGTTTCAAAGAGTTTCCTCCAAAATTTTCTATACAATTTTGAAATTCTTGCATAAAATTAGCAAGAAACTCTGGCCTTTAAATAATTAACATTCACTGGTGTATGTAAAGCTATGAGTCAAACTAGACAAGAGTTGATTTTGATGCTGGATCTACCGAGTTGTAGCTTAAAGTCCAACAGTAAACAGTTACATGTGTGGGTCGAAAGAAGTCCAGGATCCTCTTTCTACATGAGAGTATAGGTAGCCTACTTCAATTTTGCTGTGGTATGGATAACATTTTTATGGGTTCTGTCCTTTAGATCACACCAGAGATTATGCTTCAGTGATATCAACTTTTTGCGAGTTCCCATTTTTGTGCATTGTCAGTGTTTAATGGGGGTGGCTTGGGGGTTGTTCTCCTTCTAGGTGTTTCCCAGATGCCCCATCTTTATCTTTGACAGCAATTTCATGCCCAATTGATCATTGTTCAAACCTGTGAGCATTAGCTTAAATGGTTCATCAATGTGGAGGCCCAGGGCCTGTCCTGTGCCTATCGGCCATAAGTGGCTTGTAGCATCCCCCACTCCATACACCTCTCAATTCTTGCTGAGGCCGAACATGAGTTATAAGCTCCTATTACTTTGCTAGGAGGCTTGATCAACTAAGAAGTTGGCACTTATCCATTGGGCATTTATAAAGGTCTTGCTTCAAGGGTTTACTAAATCCATGTTATGGTATAAATTCAAACCATAAGTGCTGGATAGCTAAATCTTATTTCACTTTAAAATATGCCTGTCTTTTCCATTTTTCCTCTAATGCATCTAGCTATTCTCTTTGCATCCAACAATTTCATACCTTGATCATATGTGATAATCGTCTTCCTGGGCATTTTTCCTCTAAATCCATGTTGTAGTAGTTAGTTAAGACTAAAACATGACAATGAAATCATCTTCCTGGGCAATCTTTGGGGCCAAAGTTGCAAAATGTCTCTTCTAGCTTCGGCATGGCCTATGCTTAAACCATGATGGCCAGAGTGAAGTTCACAATGCCATAATTCTTACCTTGTAATCAATTTTTAAATGCCAAATATCCAAGAGCAAGGCTTTATAGATTTTACTAATATATCTCTTTCAATATTTGATTGCAGGAAATTTGTAGTTAGATCTGTTTTGAGGAAACTTGAGTGTCACCATAAAATTGAAGTGTAAATCTGCAGAGGATGGTTGTGCCACTTTTTCCTGCTTACCTTTTCCTTGGTCTAGGTCAACTAGTCAGCACCCTGATCATATGTGATAATCGTGCATTATCCCCTCCCTTCTCTCCTTTACAGAGCTGGGGTTAAAGTATGTGTATACCTTTTTCGTCTTCAATTTCAGTTAATAAATGGAAGGCCTGTCTGCCTCTTTGGTTTGTGATGCCTCAAAGTTGTTTTAACCTCGTTTGTTCCTTGAATCGGTCAACCTTTGATCTGACTACTGTTCTGTGATGTCGCTTCTTTCCATCATTATCTCTTTAACAAGGGGAGTTTGTTACCTGTGGTGATGTATGTGTGTTCTGGATCTGAAAAGTAGCAGTTCACATTCCCTACCGGCTTATCCACCCAGGAACGCAGCTTCGTTTCATAATCCAAATAACAGGTTTTGTGCCAGTTCTGCCATGATTAGGTTTTAATTGAAAGATTATCGCATCGACTGTTATGTACTGTAACTGATCACACTCTCAGCTCTTTTATTCTTTTTTCTTTGTAAATCTGTATTTTTGGGGTGGGAAGAGATGGCGTTTGAACAAAGTGAGGCAGCCTGTCCTTAGTCTGTTTTAGGTCGATAAAAGGATTGTTGAAAAGTTTAACATAAATATTCGGATTGACCATTTGTTGAGAAGAACCGTTTGCAATGCGAAATGTCAACTTGTCAAGTGCGTGAAAGAGAGAAATGCTGCTAAGCTGTCTCTAACTTGTGAGTTACGACTTTCTGAGAGCCGTGGAAGCAATTAGCCAATTCTCCCCACTTCAATTATTATTCTGGAAACAGGCAATAGCCAGCGGAGGTCATCATCATCTCCATTTGGGGCTGCACAAGCAATCTCCATCCATCACCGCCATACGTCTGTTCTCATGTCATAGTAGATGGGTAGAAAACAAGCCATCAAATACGTGTAAAGTAATAATACCCAGAATCTTTAATCACGTGCTGCTTTTGACCTCTTATTATAACTATTTTCAAACAAACACATCCTAATCAAACTAACAAACACTCGCATACAAAATTCCATTCAAGAGTTATTTTATTGACGCGAATTAGGTGATGGTGAGTGCTTTGCTTCGTCTAACAAGAAAAACTATTGGATAATCAAATCAAGCACTATCTACCTTCTTAGCTACTTTCGCTTGTCTTTCATTCATTGTATCTACATCACTCATCACGCAACTTATTATGTCTCTTATGTGATTTATTTTATTTATCGTGACACGTCATCTAGATTAGGATGATGCAAAAACTGATCCAGTCTCTCTGCTCCTTCTTTGACCGTCGAGATTAGCTGCTTTACTTTTCAACTACTCCAACATGGTCAACATTATAATAACCACGTCAGCACAAGTTCTAGACTGTGAGGGCAGAGTCAAAGAGGTTGGCGCCTTTCATGTTTTACAAGCTCCATAATCAAATTCGCATGCTTCTCTTGTCATGGAAATTCTATAAATACCATCTGCCGTACATAATTTTAAATCCAAATTCATTCATCACTTGCCAAATTCCTCCTCCAGCCAAATCAAAACAAGGTTGTCTGAAACAGATAAGAGGTTAGCAAGGACACAAATAACTAAGGATGATGATGATTATGGAAAGCAGCATAGCAGATGTGTTGGTGAAGGTAGCCATGTTCATACTGATTCAGGGTTTGGTATATCTCATCCTTTCCAACTCATCAAACATCTTCTCCAAAACCACCAGCAGATCACATAGCTTCAAAACAGCTCGCTCTGTAAGCATCCGTCGGATGCTTGCTGTTCTTGCCGACTTACCCGCCGGCGGTGAGCTCTCTCCTTCAACAAATTACTCAAGGGATAATTCGCAGTCTCCTCGTAGCCCGGAAAATGCAACGCCTAAATACTACTGATCAGCATGCATATTCCATTTGGATTTTTGTACAAGATTGTTAATATGTTTGCTTAAATATGTTTGTGAGTTTGAGAGATTCATTTGTTCTTTGATTAAATATGTATTCAGTGTTGAGATATATAACACTGATGACACAACGATTGTAAACATTCTGTGAAATCAATATACAGAGCATATCATTTTCTTGAATCTTCTTCTTCTTTCTTAGCTTTCTCAATTCTGAAGCTTCCTCTTCTAAACTGTTAACAGTTTGCTTAGTGGTTGTGGGGTGAACGAAATTGATATTTTTATACAGAATAAATTAGGCTTGAGGATTGTTTAATCCAAAAGTTGTAACAACCTCCTTGACGTTTGAGACCTATCTAATAGCCCCAAAAGCAATACTTTGAAAATCACCTGCCCAAAAACAAAAACTCTTGAAATAGATTCAGAAAATACCTTACCTTAGTCATTTTTCACTCTCTTCAACTTCTTACCGCTTTTTAGGTTTGGGCTCACAATGCGGAGAGTTCTCTGTTAGGATAGGATCAATATACAAATAACTTGATTCTGATGTGAAGAGAACATCCAACTCAAAAACAATTGGAAATAAGTGAAGTGAAGAGGCTCGAAATCAATATTTTTTTAATTGTTAAACTCAAACTGCATTACAAACATCTTCTAGCAGGCGTTCATGAGCCTAAAATCACAGAAAAACTTGTGTGAAACGGGAATAACATTATTTTGTTATCCTCAACCAATCACAGATTACCACGTCAAAAAGTTGTCACACATGACATGTCGTGATTGGTTGAAGATAGCAAAAATAGTGTTATCCCCGTTTCACATTTAAATTCCAGATATTTCTTTTGTCTCCAGAAGTTCCAGATTTTTATACAACCTTCTTCCTCACAGTGTATGGCTGGGATTTATCTGCAGGCAATAGTCAAAGGCTTCTAGTTGTAGCCCCAGTAAACCAGTTTGATTACATATATATGTTCCAATTTCCAAATGACCAAACAAATTTTAATGGTTAACAATGCAAACTATCTTTAATTAAAAAAATTATTGGATCTTCAATTGGAGGAGATGTTTAGGGAGGCAAAGTACACTCCTTGAGCAGCAGTAGCTAGTTTCCAAGGAATTGCCGACAAAGAGGCCCTCTGTTTGATCATCACACGTGTTATGCCAACAAGGAGTATATATGGCTGGAATATATCTGCAGGAAATAGTCAAAGGCTTGCTAGGGATCGGACGTCTCAGAAATCCCGGGAGCTTGCTACGTGTATGACTGGGATTTATCTGCAGGAAATACTCGAGGGCTTGGAAATGCAATAATCAGTTTACGAAGAGAATAAGAAAAAGAAGAGAGGTAGGTAAATGATATTCTTGCAAATACGAAGGTAAGGTAGAGAATCATTTGGTGAGTTTTTACTAAAAGCAATAATAGAGTGGAAAAAAAAAATCAACATAATGCAGAAAGTGTATTCTAACAGTAATGGATTGACGCCACCTTTATTTGAAAAGTGTATTCTGATTGACACAAGGCAGCCCTATATTTTGCTTGCTGAGCCCTCAGCCCTATATCAGAGATAGGCATTCTAAACAAAGATGGCCCACCATGCCCACCGCCACAAAATGGTTAGACTGATGCTGGTTGGTTTGTGACGACTTTATGCTTTTTGAAGTTGCGTCTCTTTCTTTCCAATCTATATCCACAAGCTATGTTCACTTTGATGTTTCATTTGCTTGTAGTCCCCTGTCATCCTGTTTGTATTTGGTGCTTTTTTTGCACCCTAGTTTTATTCAAGTACATTGTTTATCCAAAAAAAAAAAAAAAAAGCTTTGGCTTTTTACCTCAAACAAACACAATATTGTTGTTTCATACAACTTAAAATCATCTAACCCAGGCCAAGCCAAGAACATCAATTTTTGGACATTAATTTTAAAAGAATGTCAAACCTCATAAGGTTAAGGTGTTAAATTTAGAGAGACAGGTCAGCGGCCTACTACTAACAACACCGATATTGTCCTTAACTTAACCACCTACAAAACCCAATAGGTATGAGGTTTTATCACAAAAGACATCAGTGATATTAGTAGTTGAACCATTCATTATATATTTTATTTTATTTAGTCAAGTTTCCGATGTGATACTTATATTCTTCAACATAAGGTAGTTGATGTTATCGACTCAAAGACTGCTAAAGAATATGGTGATCCAAAACTAGCCCGACTGAAAAAATCAATTTTAAAATGGAATGTCAATTTCTGCCAAGCGTGCATTTGATTTGTTTAACAAATACAGATCAGTTTCAACAAAATTGAAAAGCATAGGCCTTGTTTAAGTGATAAATTGATTAAGCAATTTTAGAAGAAGAAAAAAGAGAGTAAAATATTGTGTCATTAAAGATGTACTTTTTTAATCTTTCCAAAGGTCAGAATTAAAAAAGTACAGAAAGGAAGAATAGACGTTCTATTTGCTAACTGGATTAATCCAATTATTCTGGGTTGGTGCACGACACCTGCTCCCCCCACTACTACAAAAATGGAAAAAGACGACCAGAAAAAGACGACGGCATAACATAAAACCGTCGTTGTATTTAAATCGACGACGGTATAAAAAAAAACCGTCGTGGATAAGTGATTTACTGTTCAATATTTTTAAAAGACGACGCGTACAAATAAAAAACCGTCGTTTTTAAAAAAGGATTTCTTCAGTGTTAAAATCTGACCAAAAAACAACGACAGCATGTATGAATACACTGACGTAGAAAATAAAGACGACAGTACACCAAAAAACCTGCCGTGTTAACTCCTAACTAAACACGACCAACTGTTCTTAATCCACATCGTATAATATAGTGGAATCAACGTCTGTATACTACGACGGTGCATTCTCTGTAAACCGCCGACTTATTATTTTGGAGTATACTACGACGGTACCTACAACACTACTGTCGTTTTTATTTACCACGTCTTAAGTTCAAATTACCGTCGTATTTTTTCAATTTATACGTCTGCCCTCTCTGTAAACCGCCGTCTTATGTTTATAGCTTTTTAAAATTAATTAATTTTTCTTTTATTTTGGTAATATCTTTCTTAACACAAAACAAAATTTAATTCTCAATCCTCAACAACATTTTCATCTTAAAATGCAAATCTCTTCGTGTTAAATATTTACACAATATATGAACACAAATTTGGCAAATACATCGTGGCAAATATATGTTCAACTGTTTCTTCCTCTCATATGCAAGCTGGGCCCTCTCCTTCCTCTTGTTCTCAAGCTCCTGCACAGCCTCGATTCCTGAAAATCAAAATCAAAATCAACAAAGTGTGAACCCTCACTCCTCGATTCCTGGTTACATTGTAGTCCCCTTTTCCACAGTGATCAACTTCAAAACTCCTGTGTAGCAAGGTGGAACCAGCCTTAGAACCTGTTGTGGGTTGTGCCTTTGGGGTGAAGCTGGGAGTGGGCTTGAGGTTCAGAATGAATAGACACCACCTACTCATTCTGAACCTCAAGCCCACTCCCAGCTACAGCCACCACCTGAGTCCGTCTCTGCGAGCATCAGGAACACCCACGCGGGTTCTCAAGCTGGTTTCACCCTTGCTACACAGGAGGATGTAGCAAACCCATGCTTGGTCTTGTGAGGAATCATTCTGCAAACCCATTTGCTTTCAGAAAGACAATTTCTTGTGAGGAATCATTCTGCAACCCTAATTGAAAACTGAGAGTTAAAAAACGCGTAAAAAAATCCTATTTAAACAAAATGGAGTAAATATCCACGTCGGTTCTAATATACATAACGACGTCATATTTGACTAATCAACGTCAGTTTAGATATAACTACATCGGAAATCCAAAAGTCATTTCGCGCGTATTAAAAAGATAACTACATCGGAAATCCAAAAGTCATTTGGCGAGTATTAAAAAAAGAACAAAACCAAAGTAACCACGTCGGTTTATTAAAATACACAGTCGTTGAATTTATAAGTACAACGTCAGTTTAGAGAAACAAAGCGCCGTCATCACCACGTCGGAAATCCAAAAGTCTTTTGGCGCGTATTAAAAAGAGAACGACGTCGTTTTCAGAACCGCAAAGTAACCACGTCGGTTTATTAAACTACACAGTCGTTGAAATTACAAGTACAACGTCAGTTTAGAGAAAAAAAGCGCCGTCATAACCACATCGGAATTCCAAAAGTCTTTCGGCTGTTGTGATAACCACGTCATTTATGAATTATCTACCGTCGTTATAACTAAATAATACGGCGGTTTTTTAATAAAAACGTCGTTGTATTGAACTCTGGGAAAATATATAAACTTTTCGTCACCTGACCTAATATTTTACGGTTTTCACTTCCCGATAAAGTATCGTAGTTTCCCTCTCATTTCCCAAATCACCATTTTCGTCACCTGACCTAGCATCATCGTCTGAATCATCGTCTTCATCGTCCAAATCACCATTTTGGTCTTCGTCTTCGTCGGAAGGAAACATTTCTTTGCACGCCGGTGTTATTCAAGGTTTTTTCTCACTCTCTTCCCTTTTTTTACTTTTCATTTGCATGCCGTAGTTGTCTGGAAACAAGATTCTGTCAAATTGAAGAAATCTTTCACTGGTTTTGATTAAATACATAAGTAGATACTCTCACGACGCCAAGAGACGACAGTTCTGTCTTGTTTTCGACGATGGAATGGACACACCACGACGGCCGTAATGCAAACTGCACGACGGTGGCTAAAAACCGTCATGGTGTGACAATTAATACGTCGGAAACAAGATAAAACCGTCGTCTAGTGTGAGAAGAACCCTCGTTTTGTAATTTTAAACCACGTCGGTTATTGTTAATAACAGACGTAGTTTATGCACATTTACGTCATGGAATATAAAAAACCGTCGTCTTATTTTAATTCATGATCTAAGAGATCGTTTAATAGGACGTCACTTTTTTAGTGTTACCGTCGTTGTTTTGTATTATTACGTCGTTTATTTTTAATAACCGACGTTGTTTTTCTGGCAGATTAATCAAAAATGGTTTCGAAATCTCAAAAGAAGGAAGCTGAAGCGTCAAAGGCCACAGCAGGTTCAATGGCACAAGGGGATGAACCCAAAACAGGTTCAGTGGAACTTGAAAAATCAACTCAAAGCAAACCCTCGAAGAGGATGAGATATTCCTCAACCTCAGAGAAAGACTCGAGCACAGCCACATTTGTTGAGGAGCCAAAATCTGGCCGCGGTATCAGCACAATGAGCCGTGTTGTGAAGAGGAAAATTGAGAAGGTTAAGCCTGTGGTTGAGTTCAATAAAGATGGCAAACCACATGGCGAGGCTGCTGTTGAGATGCAGTCTTACATTGGTGTTTTGGCACGCACCAGAGTCCCTCTTGTGGACAAGAAATGGAAACAATTACCCAAGAACGTGAAGGAGCAGATTTGGGAAGCTGTTCAAATGTCCTATGTTATTGGGGATAGTTACAAGAACTTGGTCTTGCAGTCTGCCGCCAAAAAATGGAAGGATTTCAAGTATAACATAACTAAGCAATATATCCTTCCATTCGCACATGACATGGAGAAATTAAAAGAAATCCCATTGCTTTATAAGTTCATAGAGAAATCGCAATGGGATGCCTTCGTAGCTTCAAGGTTAACCCCAGATTTTGAAGCTAAGCATGCTGAGCAGAAGGAGAGGAGGGAGAAATTGGAGTACAACCATAGGTTGTCTAGAAAAGGGTATGTTGGTTTGACGGACCAATTGGTAGAAACCATGCCCCAAGGTCAAGAAATCGATCGAGCTGTTCTGTGGAAGAAAGCAAGAGAAGATAAATCAGGAAACATCCCTGATCCAAAGGCTGCAGAGAAGGCAAAACTAATCGTAAGTCTCACTAACTCTGTTCTAAATTTGAAAAACAGAGTGTTTTATTTTGGTATAGACGTCGTTTATATTTACATAAGCGACGTTATAAAGTGAACACCACGACAGGCTTAATTTACGGACGTTTAAAAGTGAATAGGACGTCGGTTTTTGAATGAAGTAGACGTCTAGATAGAATTAATACGACGGATTAAATTATTCTATGAACTGCATTTTTGTTTTAAGTTTACTCACGCACACACTCTCCCTCTCTCTGTCTATTTCACTGAATTTTGTGGTGCACAATTTCTGGAAAAGAATGCATATTTCAATCAAGTTTTTTCACTTCTTCATTAAAACTTACGACGGTTTTATCTTATCTAGACGTTAGAATGATTATACAACGACGGTAATTTTGTGCAGCCGTATGAAATTGTACATCTACGTCTGTTTGTTTAATAATCCGTCGTCTTACTTTGAATATACGACGGTTTTTAATTTATGTCTTAATCTGTTTTATTTTGAATATACGACGTATTTTTATATACCGACGTTGTAAAGTATAAACAACGACGGTATTTATATATAGACGTTTTAAATTAATACAACGTCGGTATATGTATCTGTCATACACCCTTCTCAGGTTCTAACAATCTCTCTTTCTCTCTTTTAGGATGATTTGCAAAAGCAAGTCTCCGAAGGCACTCTGACTGTCTCCGGGAGCAATGATATCTTGACTCTGGCTTTGGGAACCCCGGAGCATGGTGGGAGAGTCAGAGGAGCTGGTGCTGGCGTTACCCCAACTCAGTTCTTCAATTTGCCGAAGCAGCAGAGAGTGAAATTTGGTGACAAATTGAAGGAAAGTGTGAGGGAGGCAGTCAGAGAAGAGACCTTGAGGATTGAGGCGAAGTCAAGGGAAACTATAATGGAAGCAGTCAGAGCAGAGAGGGAGACTTTGTTGGCATATATCCGTCAACTAGTTCCTAATTTTGATCCCAGCCAGATGCTCCAAACCCCAATTTCTCCAAGGACTCCAATTCCTCCAATTATTTTACCCCCTCAAGATCAAAGCCCAAAAAATCCAATGTCTGATAAGGCAAGCTGCTCTGGGGCCACTAATATCAGACCCCTAGCTTTGGAATTAGAAGATCCGAAGCCTGAAGCTGATACTGCTGCAAAAGAGAAAGAGGACACGGTAAAATCTCTGCTATTTTATATTTCTGCTTTTTAAATTTTAAAAAGACGTCGCTCCTTTTAATAGCCGACGTTAAAATTTAAAATAACGACGCTTTCTTACAAGACACGTCGTGTTTCGTTATATACCACGACGCTTTTATAAACCGTCGTCCGTTTCATGATTTCATTAACTGTATTTATATTAGACGACCTTTCTATAGAATAGCGACGTTATAAATTCAATACAACGTCAGTATTAACGAGAAACCGTCGTTTATATTATATACCACGTCTGTTTTTTTTGTTTAGTTAGAGTCGTTTATTTTAGTTCACACACAAACTAACTTATATTTCTTTATTAATTTCTTTAAACAGGATCTCTCAAAGCTAGATATGCCACCTCCTCTTTTAGCCTTATGCCAACATTTCCAGACCAAGTTGTTGCCTAATGGTAACGAGGCTCTAACAATTCACATGCCCAAGGAAGTGTTTGGCATTGAGCATGATACCTTCCTCTTCACTGAGGATGTTTTGCAGTTTGGTTCAATGGTTGAGATAGGAACCACAGTGATATCAGTATACATGAGGTAATTCTCCCTAATCCCATTTTGTTTTACATTTTCCTTTCTTTTAAATTAAAATCTCATTTAATTGACTTTCATATATTTAGGTTCCTATTTGACTATTTAAAAATGGCAAATCTTGTAAACCTTGTTGGCCTCGTGGACCCTGGGCTAGTGAGCTCTGGAGCTGGATCAATATCAGACCGAATAAAAAACCTGTCAAACCGCCTGAATACAGCAGATGGGAATCAATTTTTCTTGGTCCCTTATAATCCAGGGTTAGTACCATTTAAAGTATTTTCCTATTACATGAATTCACTGCCTTATAATCCAGGCTTCTAATATTTTTCTTTCTAATATGAATCATTATGTGCAGGGGTCATTGGGTGATGGTAATTGTGAGACCATTAACAGAGACTGCCTATTACATGAATTCACTGCCAAAACGCATGGTTGACGACGAAATGAAAAATATAGTGAATACGTAAGTTGATTTCTTCTGATTTATGATTTTTCCTATAAAGTATTTAAATAAACGACGGTTTTTACTAATACCGACGTTATTATATAATATAACGACGGGAAGATATTACCGACGTTTTAATTTAACTACCACGTCAGTATTTTCTTAAAAACGTCGTTTTAATTTAACTACCACGTCGTTTGCGTTTTATTTAAGAACGTTTTAATTTTTTCTGCTCAATTTTCGTCATACGACGTTTTTTACTCTTACCGACGTTATAACGTTACACAACGACGGTTAGGTTTTACCGCCGTTTTAAACAAAATATAACGTCTTGGTTTAAAAAACTCCGTCGTTTTGACTGATTTACCACGACGGTTACTATTTGTATTTAACACCCTTTGTTTTCTTGTAACAGGTCAATTAAAATGTTTAACATTCATATAAACAAAAATTCACGTAAACAGCAGGCCATTTGGAAAAATCTACACGGCACTCCTGAACAACCAACAAGTGTAGACCTAAATTTTCATTAAACGACGATTATTTTTATAAACCGTCGTCTTTTCCATGTTTTATATTCAATTTTCATTTTGTTCTTTGCTATTTGAATGAGGTAGTGTTTCATTTCTGGTCTTTCCACTTTAATATATATATATATTTATATGAATTTGATAGAGTGTAAGATGGATAAGTCATGGATGCATGCGGATAGAAGATCGAAGGCATATGAGTTAGGGGTGGAAGGATTTTTGAATTTTGCGTTACAAAATCTTGGAAATACAACTGAGATTCGTTGTCCATGTGTTAAATGTGGGAATATTCGATTGTTTGGGGTTGGAATTATAAGGGAACACTTATACTTTAATGGAATTGACCAAAGCTATAAGATTTGGAGATGGCACGGAGAACCTTGGGAATGGACTACCAATGCTAGTAGAAATGTGGAAGAAGATGAGCAAAGTAGGTTTAGTTATGTTTCTGAAGAATTAGGGATGGATGATAATGATTTTGCCAATATTGGATCTGATCCTTATGAGTTTGCCAATGTGATTGGGGATGGCGATGAACCCTTGTACCCTGGTTGCAGTAAGTACACGAAGTTGTCGGCTTTGGTGAAGTTATATAATTTGAAAGCAAAACATGGGATGAGTGATGTTTGCTTTACAGAATTATTGATACTTCAAGGAGAATTTCTTCCAGAAGGAAATACACTACCTTCCTCTATGTACGAGGCAAAAAAGACTTTGTCTGCTTTAGGGATGAGTTATGAGAAAATCCACGCATGTTCCAATGACTGCATTTTGTATCGGAAGGAGTATGAGAATGCAACTAATTGTCCTACTTGTGGTATCTCAAGGTGGAAGGAAACCAAGGATGGGTTCTTGAAAGAGGGTGTGGCAGCGAAGGTGGTGTGGTATTTTCCTCCAATTCCAAGGTTTAAAAGGATGTTTCAATCACATAAGACAGCTAAGAGTTTGACTTGGCATGCTGCAAGAAAATCAGTTGACGGTTATATGTCTCATCCAGCGGATTCCCCGTCTTGGAAACTTGTTGATGAAAAATGGCCCGACTTTGGTAATGAGCCAAGAAACTTGAGATTGGCTCTCTCATCTGATGGATTCAATCCCCACAGTTCTTTAAGTAGCAGATACAGTTGTTGGCCAGTTATGTTAGTTACATATAATCTCCCACCATGGCTATGCATGAAGCGGAAGTTCATGATGTTGACTATACTGATTTCCGGTCCTAAACAGCTCGGAAATGATATAGACGTCTACTTAGAGCCTTTGATTGATGATTTGAAATCTCTGTGGGATGGGATTAGAGGAGTGTATGATGCCCACATAGGAGAATACTTTACACTCAGAGCTGCATTACTGTGGACAATTAATGATTTTCCCGCTTATGGAAACTTATCTGGTTGTGTTGTTAAAGGATATAAAGCTTGTCCAATATGCGGCGATGATACACCTAGTCACAGGTTGAAAAATGGCCACAAAATTTGTTACATTGGGCATAGAAAGTGGTTACCAATCAATCATCCATATAGGAGGCAACGTGCAGCTTTTAATGGGAAACCTGAATATGGCATGCCCCCTGAGCCATTAACAGGAGAAGAAGTGCTGCATATGGTTGAAGATATTAATTACATATGGGGCTCGAAAATTGGGGGAAGTGTTGGTGAGAATGATGGTGATAGAGTTTGTTGGAAGAAGAAATCAAAATTCTTTGATCTCGAGTATTGGAAATACCTTCCTGTGAGGCATGCCTTAGATGTTATGCACATTGAGAAGAATGTTTGCGATAGTATCATTGGTACATTGCTAGAGATCCCTGGAAAAAATAAAGATGGGATTGCTGCTCGGTTAGACTTATTGAACATGGGGGTAAAAATTGATTTGCAACCCGAGTATGGAGAAAGACGTACTCGCTTGCCTCCAGGGCCTTGGAATTTTTCAAGAGCAGAGAAGAGAGCGGTTTGCAATTCTTTTTATGGTATGAAGGTTCCTGAAGGTTATTCTTCAAATATAAAAAATCTTGTATCTTTAAAAGATTCAAGACTTCTTGGCCTTAAATCTCATGATTGTCATACCTTGATGCAACAATTGCTCCCTGTGGCAATTCGTTCTGTTTTGGAGAAGCCTGCAAGGTATGCAATAACTCGATTGTGCTTCTTCTTCAATGCTTTATGTGCAAAGACGGTAGATGTTTCCAAGCTAGATAAGTTGGAAGAAGATGTAGTAGTTACTTTATGTTTGCTTGAGAAGTACTTTCCCCCTTCATTCTTTGATATCATGGTTCATCTAGTAGTACATCTTGTCAGAGAAGTTCGTCTATGTGGGCCAGTATATTTTAGATGGATGTATCCGTTTGAAAGATATATGAAAGTGCTAAAGGGGTATGTTCAGAATCGTACTCGTCCCGAAGGTTGCATTGCTGAGCGGTATATAGCTGAAGAAGCTGTAGAGTTTTGTACCGACCATTTATCTGATGTTAGTACAGTTGGAGTGCCTTCAAGCCAGAATATGGGAGTTTCAAAGCCATTATCAGGTTGCACAGTGGGCTTAGTTGATATGGACTTGTTGAACCAGGCACATCTATATGTCTTGGAGAATACGGAGGAAGTCCTACCTTATATCGAGTACGTATGAGTTTAATTTTTCATATATATGTAGCCATGTTAAATATTATTACTCCTTATATTTATCTTATATATAAGGGACCGTAATGCGTGTTTTTTTCGTGTCAATTGTAGGGAACATATGATCCACATCAAGACCACTTATCCGAAATTTAGAAAGAGAACAAAGTGGCTACAAGATAAGCACAATAGCACTTTCATTCAATGGCTACGTGTTAAGGTATATATGTTATTGAATGACATATTCAATTTATTATTTTAATTTTCTTTCTTTCTATATATATGTTAGATTGAATTAATATATATGTTTAATTTGTAGGTTCAAAGTGAATTTAATGGGGAAGATTATAATGGCATATCAGAAAATTTGAGATGGTTAGCAGCTGGTCCAAGCATGGTAGTGCCATCATATAGGAGCTATCTTATTAATGGTGTCAAATTTAGCACCAAGGCACAGGATGATGTGCGAACTGTCCAAAATAGTGGAGTTTATTTACTTGCACATACTATGCAAGTTGCTAGTGCCAAGGATAAAAACCCTATTGTCTCCAATATGGGTTTTTATGGGGTTATTCAAGAAATTTGGGATCTTGACTACCAAAAGTTTAGAATCCCAGTCTTGAGGTGTGATTGGATAGATAACACTTCGGGCCTTGTAGTCGACGAACTTGGATTTACCCTTGTAGATCTGAGTAAAATTGGACATAGGAATGACCAATTTGTTATGGCTTCTCAAGTCAAACAAGTATTTTATGTTGACGACCCAATGCATCGTGGTTGGTCGGTAGTGTTATCAATGCCTAATAGAGAATATAATGATGTTATTGGTGATGATGTGCTAGGTGATATTAGAATTGAGTGTGAGCCATTTTCTAGAGGGATACCAAATGTTGACACATTTGATGACCTAGTGGGTGAGTTTGGGAGTGAGAACATTAGAGATGGGTGTGAAGATATATGGATTGATTGATTGTTGTAATGTATGACATTAGTTATGCAGTTAATTGTATGACATTAATTCATAGCTCTGTATATCATTTTAATTCCGATCACATTTTCATTCTGCAAGCTTTGTATGACATTAATTCATAGCTCTGTATATCATTATAATTCATTTCAACCGTCGTCTATTACAGTCGTCTATTATAGTCGAAAGGTCTCTTTTTTATGCGATTATGTACCAAATCGACGTCGGTTTTAGTTTTTTCCTGACGTGTACTATATTAACCACGTCGTTT
The DNA here is from genome assembly GCA_020521455.1 of Prunus kanzakura. NCBI lineage: Eukaryota > Viridiplantae > Streptophyta > Magnoliopsida > Rosales > Rosaceae > Prunus > Prunus kanzakura. The sequence continues at coordinate 500,128 of BPUM01000873.1, read as the reverse complement.
TTTTGTGTTCAAGCCGTCAAAATAATTTTCAACGTCTGTGGTGATATAAATGGTCGTGGTTATTGTTGTTTTTACGTCTGTTCAAGTAAATATATGCCATGTTATATGTTTAAGACGTCAGTTTTTCATTCAGTGAACGTAGTATTTATTAACCACGGCGGTTTCTAAGTTTTATACGTCGGTTTTGTTTTATTTCGAGACGTAGGTAAAACTATTTACGTCGGTTTTATAGTTGTTTTTGACATTTAAAATTATTTAAACGTCTGTGTTTTAATACAACCGTCGTCTATTATAGTCGAAACTTCTCTTTTTTATGCGTTTATGTACCAAATCGACGTCGGTTTTAGTTCTTTTGTGACGTGTACTATATTAACCACGTCGTTTTTTTTGTGTTCAAGCCGTCAAAATCATTTTCAACGTCTGTGGTGATATAAAGGGTCGTGGTTATTGTTGTTTTTACGTCTGTTCAAGTAAATATATGCCATGTTATATGTTTAAGACGTCAGTTTTTTCATTTAGTGAACGTAGTATTTATTAACCACGGCGGTTTCTAAGTTTGACACGTCGGTTTTATTTAATTTAGAGACGTTGATAAAACTATTTACGTCGGTTTTATAGTTGTTTTTGACATTTAAAATTATTTAAACGTCTGTGTTTTAATACAACTGTCGTCTATTATAGTCGAAAGGTCTCTTTTTTATGCGTTTATGTACCAAATAGACGTCGGTTTTAGTTCTTTTGTGACGTGTACTACATTAACCACGTCGTTTTGTTTGTGTTCAAGCCGTCAAAATCATTTTCAACGTCTGTGGTGATATAAAGGGTCGTGGTTATTGTTGTTTTTACGTCTGTTCAAGTAAATATATGCCATGTTATATGGTTAAGACGTCAGTTTTTTCATTTAGTGAACGTAGTATTTATTAACCACGGCGGTTTCTAAGTTTTACACGTCGGTTTTAGTTTATTTCGAGACGTTGATAAGCATATTTACGTCGGTTGTGTAGTTGTTTTTGACATTTAACATTATTTCAACGTCTGTGTTTTACTAAAACCGTCGTCTATTATAGTCGAAAGGTCTCTTTTTTATGCGTTTATGTACCAAATCGACGTCGGTTTTAGTTCTTTTGTGACGTGTACTATATTAACCACGTCGTTTTTTTGTGTTCAAGCCGTCAAAATCATTTTTAACGTCTGTGGTGATATAAATGGTCGTGGTTATTGTTGTTTTTACGTCTGTTTATGTAAATATACGCCATGTTATATGTTTAAGACGTCAGTTTTTTCATTTAGTGAACGTAGTATTTATTAACCAAGACGGTTTCTAAGTTTTACACGTCGGTTTTTGTGTATTTAGAGACGTTGATAAACATATTTACGTCGGTTTTGTAGTTGTTTTTGACATTTAACATTATTTCAACGTCAGTGTTTTACTAAAACCGTCGTCTATTATAGTCGAAAGGTCTCTTTTTTAGGTTTTATGTATGAAATCTACGTCGGTTTTAGTATTTTTTTGACGTGTACTATATTAACTACGTCGGTTATTTGCCGTCGTTATTTCATGTATGAAAAGACGGCGGTCGATTTCTCGTCGGTGGTAAACCATGATACACGACGGTGGATTACCGTCGTCTATTTCGTTTTTTGTAGTAGTGCCCCCTATATATATAGCTAGGTGATTCGAATAATGTAACACTTTCCTATATAAGGCGGTCCAATAATACTTTTCCTGTATAGTATATAGAGAATGTATTCCAATAATTGTAACACTCTGTATTATCTATATTTATTTTTATTACACATCAATACACACGCATAATAATGATTCTAATTGATACATAATCATACATATCCTGATATTGTAAATACTTCATATTTTTCAGATGTAAGAAATTTAAGAGTGGCTATTTAATAATATCTTTCATGATTTAGCGGCTAATGTGTCTCTGTTAGTTGACTTGTTATTTTGGTTTTGTTTTGAGTTTTATTTGTAGCCTTTATGAAGCCTGTGACACCTTTTTTTCTTCGTCTCATTTTTTTTCCATTAGGTTTTCTAAAGCAAGATTTTGATGAGGCTACGTTTATTCGCTCGAGTCTATGTGTGTGTGATGAAAATTGATATTTAACCACAATGAACTAGACAAGGAGGTAGTACACCCAAGATAAATTGGTTTGGAAGCACATTTTGGGCACTGGTGGTGGTGGTGGTGGGGACAAACAAAACCGCAAGTGAAGTTGAGGCAAATGATGATCGGCTACATATCCTTCACGGGGAGGGGGCCACCATCTTGCCAATGCCATGACCACGTGACACCAACTCCAAGTTGCTGCACAGCACTGCAACTGCAACTGCACTGCACAAAGTTGAATTGTTGCAGCAGCACTAGTACGTAGTAGTAGTAGTAGTAGTAATACAACACAGTTGAATAAGTTCACCCAACTGCAATCTGCAACAATTTGAACCTTTGCACTCACGTCACCTGCATTATGCATATCAACAATACTGCACGCCAGACCATCATTGTACCCTACATGTGGTACACTGCATGCCCTTTTATTTTCTCCTGTCATGAACAAAGCCTTTAAATCAAATGGCATTGAAGAGGGATGGGCAATGGATAAAGAAGTTTGAAATTTTGGATTTTAATCCGAGACTAGAAACCTTAAGTATAAGCTCTAAACTAATGATGATTCTACACCCTAAAACAATTAACCATGCTATAATAGATTGGATCAAAATTGAGTAAAAATGAAATTTTCTAAACGGGTTTTATCTTTAAGAAAGACGTGACTTCCTGCACAAAATCAAATATATATATATATATATGTGTGTGTGTGTGTGTGCGCGTGTGGAAATCAAGGATCAGCTTAGTTTGGCCATTATGTTGACATGACAACCAAATGAAGGCCCAATGAACTTATTTATTTATTTTTTATCAATGAAGTATAGGCGGAATTTGAAATTTGGATATCTTTTAACATTAGAAAGAGAAGTAAACAATAGACTAAGCTAATTAAAAAGTAATTATATATGCTTGAATGTATGCGTGTAATCTTGAAAAAAATTAAAAAAGTGATTATATATGCTGGCAGGGCCTAATAAATTGGTCATATGGTAGTTCATTGACTTGGGAAATATTTAGCTTATATTTAATCTTTGCTTCCAAAGGACAACTTTGCTATGGTTTGCCTTCAATTAAACCTGCAATTTCTTGAACAGTACTTCCCTTCCCTCGTATCAATATATTTCTTCTATCTACAAAACCCCCATACTATCTCGCTTTGTTCCCACACAAAATAGCTATCTAGCTAACCACTTCCCCACACAAACGTAAACATCAGATCTCTTATAGTTGACTCCATGGAGAAGATGATGAAGAAGCCACAGTACTCATCATGCAATCCTAGTTCAGCTTCTTCTAAACTGGGCATGCACAAAGATTCACATAAAATATCGAAGATGGCGTCCAAGCCAAAGATTCGCATAATCCACGTATTTGCACCTGAAATCATAAAGACAGATGTGGCCAACTTTCGGGAACTGGTGCAGAATCTCACTGGAAAACCTGCGGCAGCACCGGAAGTAGTAAATGGTAGTAGGAAGAAAACAATAAGATGTTCTACTTATTCATCACCAAGCAAGAAAATATTGGAATTGCAAAACGATGGAGATCAGAGAGTAAAGGAGGAAATACAAAACTACACGTGGAGATCATCATCATCAGGTGATCATCAGCCAGAGAAGATAAATAGTTTCTTCGATGGTTTCTCAGATTTGGATGGCTTTATTGAAGATTTAAGTACTGAATCAACTTCTCTTCATTCATCAAGGTCTTCCGCTCCATCCCCTTGGATGTATTTGGACATGCATGATCAGTAGTGCTATATCTCTAGAGAGTTTTCTTAATTTATTAATGATTAAGTAGTAGTACAAATTTAATTATCTCCATAAAAAACCATTCATATATTCTGGTTAAGAACATTCTTACTCAGGATCTCTCTCTCCCTCTCTCTCTCTCTTCTTTTTTTCTTTTTCTGAGAACATCTCTCTTTTAGTTGCCTGCTTCACGTTAGATAAGCAAGGAGACTATGTAGCTATATGCTCATTGTTTATTTCTTACTTTCTTTTTTGTGTTGGGCAATTGCAATTAATTATATATAGTACTTAATTTGCAAACTTTCTGCATGTATTCTTCTAGTTTATTTTTCTTTAGATCAGCTCCATTTCAAGACCAATGCGATGATCATGTGATTATATTGTTCCCATGTATATTTGCGTGTAGGTTTTTTTCCCGTGGTGGAACTACGATGGGGTAAATTGGGAATTACATTTTTTAATTTCTTTTAAAAGTGGAGGGTTAATTGAGATTTCTGGGGAAGGTCCTCCTTAGTTTTAATTCTAATCCAATAAGAAGAATATTTGTTTCAAAATGGAGAACATCGTTTAAGTTTTGCAAACATGAACTTAGCCAAGTTGGTTAAAGCAGATGTGCTCCTTGAGTTGTGGGCCCTGCTTCTAACGTTTTTGGGGTCTTCGAGGGTGAGACACCTTCCTTTCTTTGTTTAGACTTGGGCGGTTTAGAGCAAGTCCACCCCAAAAGGCAAAGGCAAGGCAAGGGTTGCCACTATTCACGTGAATAGTGGCAGCCTTGCCTTTTTGGGTTCCACCCCAAAAGGCTAGGGCAAGGGCAAGAAAAAAAAATATTATGCAACAAAATATAAACAATTTAGAAATGTAAGAAATAAAATGATTATGCAAGAAAAAAATAAATATGGAAGAAAATATAAAAAATTTACAAATGCAAGAAAAAAAAAAGATTACAATTTACAAATATTTACAATATACAAATATTGAAAGGAGAAGAGTTTGTATGAGGATTTGGTGTGGAAAGTGAATAAAATTGTTATGTATTTATAGGGAAAACATCCATAATTTTTTGGTTTTTTTTTATAAAAAAAAAAATTTGAAATTTTTTTGGATTTTTTTCACGCGTTGATATCAGCGCTGACGTCAACGCCTTTGGGCTGCAGCCCAGGCAAAATTTGCCCGTGGGCTTGCCAGGGTTGGTGGGACCCATGGCTTGCCCGGGCTCCTACTCGCGCGCTAGAGGGCTTCTGGGCTTGCAAGGGGGGCCTTTTGCCCGGTTTACTCCAAGCAGTGGACATGCTCTTAAGGGAAGGTTGATTATGTCCTACCAATCATTTGGGTCCAGTCATTTTCTCAAGTACGGTATGGGCCTGAGTCTCTTGGGCTCTTCTGGGAGGGCCTAATTGATATTTGATATGAACATGGTACATAATTAGTACACATATTTTAAGATGTAGTACAAATTGATTTACATTGCAAGGCAATACTCGTACTATAATGCAAGCTAACACAAGATATCCCTAATATATACTGGGAGGGAAATTTGAATTCGGATGCAAGGGCATGGGCATATTCCTTGGACAGACATTGCAGACAACTATTTTCTATGTCTGAAAGCCAAAGTAAAAGTGTGAGATTTTTGTAAAAATGTCACATGAACTTATACCTCAGTTTCAATTTGTCATCTTCAATAAAAATTTAAGAAAAATGTTACCTTAATTTTTCAAATTCATTTGTCATCTGACTTTAACACCATCCAATTTTCCATCCATTTTTAAAGGTATTTTAGTCTTTCCATTTTCAAGGGTATTTTAAAAATGGAAAGAATCATTATTAAAAAATATATATATAAAAAATTAAAATTGAAAATAAAAATTTCTCACCTTCCCCCATCCCCTACGCGTCACCGGCGGCTCCAACTAACCCCGCCCACCTTGAAATACTGTTGGGGTCTTTTTCTGTCGGAGGGCTCATCCGAGTTTGTTGATTCTTGGACACCATAGAGTGGTGAATCAAGCCTTCGTTGCCCTTTTTTTTTCTGAGTTAGGGAGAATTATGCCCAAAGCATCCCAAGGAAGAAGTAAGTCTCAATGGAGTACTTTGTTCTTCTTCCAGTGGTTACGTGTTTTGTGCTGATGTTTCCAGCAGCTAGACGAAGAGTTGGAGATGGTGCATTGATGTTACACAGGCTTGGCATGAGAGTTTGCTTTGGTGAATCAAGATACTACTAGGCTTGGCATGAGAGGCTTGTGGCGTTGGAGCTAAGAGAAAAACGAGCATGAAGAAAGGATTAAGGCTTGAGATTTTGGGTGTTTTTGGTAGCTAGACGAAGAGCTTGCGATGTCTGTGTTTTCTTACAAAAAAGGTAATGACTATGGTTTCAACTTAGCTTGAGAGGATGGGTGTTTCAGATTTGGGATGGAGCTTTTTGAGAGAGAGAGAGAGAGAGAGAGAGAGAGAGAGAGAGAGAGAGATAAAGGATGGGTGGCTTGAGTAGATTTCCAGCAGCTTGACGATTGCTTAGTCGTGCTTTTGCATAGTTGAAGATGACTTGATGATGTTAAGCCGAGATTGTGTGAGCTTGGCATGAGAGTTTGGAGTGTGGGAGTTAAAGACCTGCAAGTTTAGCAAAAGAGAATACATGTGCTTGGCTTGGTGTGGATAGGCTTGAGTTTGGCTGTTGAGAACTTGTTGTTTGTGGATTTGGCTATGGTGATTTAAGAGTTTCAAGAGAAGGATGATGGAAGGATAAGCTTGAGGCTTTAAGGCTATGGTGTTTATAGCTTAGAACGGTATGAGGAGGAAGGAAAAGCTTGAAGTTATGCTTAGTGAGGCTTTATAAGGAAGATGGAGGATTTCAAAGCTAAGAAAGTAGAAGAAATGGTTGTGATAGCTGAGGAATAGCTGGGATGGCTGCTGGAATGCTTGCAGCAGTCGAAGGGAGGAAGGAAGATGGTCTGATGGTTGCTGGGGTGCTTGAGCAACCAAGAGATGTTGTTCTCTACTTGTGTCATGGCTTCTAATTTATAGAAGGCAAGGGCTTTCCTTTATTTCCAATGGGTAAAAAGAGGTGATGAAACCATTCTATTTCCAACGTGTAAAAGGAAGCATTGGGACATTATTATTTCCAATAGGCAAAGCAAAGCATTGGAAAATGACTATTTCCTTTGGGTAAAGTGAAGTGTCAAAATTGGCTTATTTCCATAGGGTAATAGGGAGTGCTTGAAGGATATCTCATTTACTCACCTACATTGGAGAACTCCAAGCAATGGGCTTGGACTTTGGTGCTCCCAAGTAGGTAGCCCAAAATCTCAATTATTCAAGAGCTTCCGTGGGCCTTGTGGACCTTTGTAACCTTCCACACCACAATCCATTGTGCAAGCCTCGTAAACCACATGACTTGGGTTCATGTGAGCTTGATAGGTGATTGAGATATGAAAAATGTATTATTGGCTCGGCATGGCATGCACACTATTTGTATATTTATTTAATGAATTAATTCCCAAAATACAGCTTGGATTAACGCATGACCAACATTATATGTTATATTGGGCTTTAAATGTCTTTGGGCTTCTTGTGACTTTTTGGGCCTCAATAAATACATTCCCCCTTTCCTCTTCACAACCCCTTCCTCCTTCTCTCTCTACCATGGAATACCTACCCTTCACACACAAATTCCCTCGACCCAACCAAACAAGAGCGGAACCGAAAATTTATATTGGGATTGGCTATTTTTTTTTCTCTAACTTCCTTAATATCTAGAGATATTAGAAACCAAACAAGTTCATCCTTGGCTTTGTTGAATAAAATATAATCAATGGCTGCAACTTTATTTTTGGGAGTATATGGGTTACGTAGCTTATAAAATTTGCGATGGGTGGGCTAATATCTGTGGGAGTATGGGTACCTTATCATGCTCAGAGAAGAGGGGGAGGGGGTCTGGCGCAATGTGTTTTAGGGCCGGGTGGGATTGGGGTGGGGGAGAAAGGGAGAGAGAGGTCTCTTTTTTCTCTATTTTTTTTTTCCTTGAGAATGGAAAAACTAAAATACCCTTTAAAATATATGGAAAATTGGATGGTGTTAAAGTCAAATGAAAAATCATGGATTTTGAAAAATTAAGATAACATTTCTCTTAAATTTTTCTTTAAGGTGACAAATTGAAATTGATGTATAAGTTCATGTGACATTTCTACAAAAATCCCTTAAAGTGTTGATGCAATAAATTCCTAATTCTGTTAACGAAAAAGATGGAACATTAGAGCATGTCTAATGGGACTTATCTGGGCTGGGCTAGGTACAAATTTGGCCTCAAATAGGAAAAAAAAAACACTTTCTAATGCATGTGTTTGACCTAAGGGAAGCTGAGGGGCTGGTTTTGCCCACTTGCTAGCTTGGGCAAGATAAGGGTCCCACTGTTTTTTTTTTTAAATAAAAAATGAGCAGCAAAAGCTGACTTCAACAACCATTGAGGAGCTGCTATGTGGCGCTATCAAATGCAACAGTCCAACAGTTAATTGCTGTCCCTTTTTTATTTTTTCCTCATAACTCTATGATTGGTTCATTCCTCCTCTCTAGTTGTTGTTTACATTTCCAAAAATAAATTAATGTGTTGCTTTTCTTAGGCTTTGATTTTTATCATCAATAAAATAATAATAAATTAAAATAACAAGTTTTGAGTTTTAACCCTAGTTCCTCACCACTAGAATCACAAAAAATTTGAGAATCTAGATTTTGTGAATAATACCATTTTGAGGGGCTAAAACAACAGCTATCCCCCTTCCCCCCTTCCCTTGCATTAGACATGCTCTTATCCAATTAAGAAGTATATGAAATAATTCCAAGAGAGAGACTTACCCATGCATCCTTGGAAATCCCACATAACCTCTCTTCTCTCTCAAAGTCTGAAAACTCCAACAAAACAAAAACAGACACAGAAGAAGATAAAGTGTGTCCGATGTTATAATCACGCTTTTTTGTTTGGGTCGACATGCCCCCTTCCTCTTTGATTGGCATCCTAAACAAGGATGGTCTCCCTTGCCCTCCGCAGCGTGTCTCTTGACAGATTTGGGTTGGCTGTGACGTATCTTGGTTTGTTGAAGCAGCAGCGTCTTTGTTTGCTTTCCAATCTGTATCAAATCTATGCTTAGTGTTTTACTGCTTTGCTTTGCTCGTAGCCCCTGATCATCGGACTCTTGCCTGTTTGTAAGTCGGTGCTTAGAGGAGTGTGAGAGGTAAAATGCCAAAATCATTTTCCAGGGAAAATGGCATCAGTTGATTATTAAATCATTTTTGAGTGTATAAGTTAATGTTTCTACTATATTGTGATGCTAACTGTAACAGAGGAACAAAGATTTATTATTATTATTTTCTCAATACACAGGAGGAACAAAGTTACAATTGGAAAATGAATGCAAATTAGAAGAACACACGTGGATTGCCGAGAGCACCAACACCACCACATATTGCAATTGACCAGGTCGACATCCGGTGTGGATCACAATCAACAACATCATCATCTGCTGTCACAATCAGAGCTTTTGATTTAATTTCTACCACTCCAAAATGCAGTTGGATTGGATTATAATTTATATATCATCTCATCTCAGATTTCAAACCACTCTGCCACTTTTGGATTGGAATTCAACGTCTGATAATCTTCTTTCTTTTGTTAATTATATGCAGTCTATACACAAAGAAAACAAAATTCAGGTGAGCATTGTTTATACCTTGGCACCAAAGTCAGCACCAGACTATTGACATCTTCAACTCGTCCCCAAACAAGTCTGTTATCTCTATATGCACTATATCTTGTTGTCGTTCATTTTGTCATATGTTCTTAGAGTTATAGCTTGCATATAAAGATAACGGACTTGTTGGAGGACGAATTGAAGATGGTAACAACAGTCGGGTGGTGACTTTGGTGCCAAGATATGAAAAATGGCCACCCCAGTTTTGTATATGCATAGCCCCTACTTATAAATTAACAAAGGAAAAACAGATTAAAGTAACATATGAAAGAGATATCATATAACAAACACACAGAGACTGCAAAGCTTACTCTTAACAGAGATAGAGAGACAGAGGAGGCTGTGTTTGACAGTTCAATAACACCATTAAAGTAAAACTAACTAGTTAAGCAGTAGAGGGAGGTAGTGCTGCTGCGACCTCATTTCTGTTGTGTTTTATATGCACTGTATGTACATAATATAAAATATATATTTCTGATGCAGAGTACATAAGTACACATCTTCTGAGTCGTAGTACAAATTTGATTTGACGTGCAGTGCAGTAGTACTCGTACTACAACGGAACTCTTAACTCGGTGATAAAACACTGAAGCAAGCTTGAAGGAACTTCATTGCAGCAAATGGGCTTGAATCCATATGGTTGGGTTTTCTACTATTTCAGCCCCTCTATTGGGCCTGAATCCCAAGCTCCCCTTGTTTAATTTTTTGTGATATTTAGTCATATACCCATTCTTCGCATTAAAACTATAAATAAATCATTCCAAAAAAAAAAAAAAACCCTATAAACAAACCCAAAAATGACAGCTGGCTCTATTGAATTTAATTTTAATTATTAAATTACTTTGATGCCCTATGGAGTGTTTTGAGCTTTTTTACGAGGTTTTGGGGTTGTGTTTGTTTTAAGAAATCAATGGCAGTTTTGTAATTTAAAAGAAGTTAAAAGTCTTTTTGTTATGTTGTAAATGGGCTTTTGGTGTGTTTCTAAAGTCTATTTCATATAGGGGTTTTTTTATAATTTGGGCTCCTATATTTGGTATAATAGTGAATCTCCCTTTAATTTTCTTCCAACAGACAAGAACATGTTGGGAATTTTAGCAAAGAAAAAAAATACAATAAAAATCACATGGATCAATATGGGCTTAAGCTTTTGACAGCCAATAAGAATAGAAGAGGTATTTAAAAGTATTTATCATAAAACAATTGGAAGTACAAAATCACACAGGGTGGCTGATGGGTTTGAATGGTGCCAACAAGAACAGCAGGAGGCATCAGATACGGTTGGAAGGTGGAAGTGGTGATGTTGATAGATAGCTAAGCACTCGAAATGGCATTGTCAAAATGCCATGCATGTTTTCAGTAGTCGGGTTGGAAGATTGAAAAATGAAAAGTAAGCAGAAGCCAGCCCTCCATTCTATTTTTATACAAATGCCATTACAACTTTATTTAGTGCGAAAAGTAACCAAACCCAAAAATGTCAAGTTAGGTTTTGCGGTGCTTTCTGTTGATAGATCCCTCACTCTTTAAGGTCCTTTATAATTTTTTATTTTTTCAACAATCCAAACCGTCTGATTTTTTAAGTCTTCATTCAAAGATCATCCTTGCAAAAAGTAAGCAAATCGGAAAACATAGGGGGGTGTATTCAATTAGGATTGTATATGATTTTGAGAGATTTTTTTTAAGTGACATATTTTCTGGAATTGTATAACTCCTATAGGTTTTACCCGGATTTTTAATAAACTTGTATAGACTTTTATTATAGACTTCCATACTTTTGTATGAACTTTTGTTATAGATTCAGATATATTTGCATAGACTTCCCAATACTATTTTCTTTTATCACTCTTTCTTCCCAATACTATTTTCTTTAAACTATCTTGACCTAGCCTCTAGTCAACCATCCCTTTTTTTTTTTTCTCCAAATTCTTCCTCTACTTGTGTCCACAACAACCCCCTTTGAAATTTCCATGAGTTGAAAACTTTCATACCTAAACAATGAATTTCCCTTTGAAATTCCACGAGTTGGAAATTTCCCTTTGATTTTGTTCACGAACAGCAAATTCTTCGTCCAAAAATTCAATTATTTGGTAGTGTTATGGGTGATAGATATATATCTCAACCGTCCGCCGCCTTGACGTTGGCTTCACGCCATGATGATCTCCAAGGGAAGTTATCGGAGATCGAGAAATCTCTAGCCTAGCTTTTCGTCCAGCAACTCCAACTGGTTGACTTGAAGAAATCACTAATGGAGGAGCTTTGCTTAATACAGGATGCTTGTAACCACCCAAGGTCAATGCATGGCTTAGTGCATTGTTTGCCAAATGATGGAAAAATTTCTAACGTAGAGAGAGAAAAAAAAACATGTCGTATGAAATCTTTGGGGTGGAGGTTGGACTTATGTTGGCCTTTATTATTTATACCTAAACCCTACAAATTCTCCAAACTCCAACACTTAATTAAATCCTTCCAAATCTATCTCCTTTTAAATACAGGTAAATTTATTTGGACTTTTTCCAAGTCCTAATTGAATACACCCACATTTAGATGGACATTTTAAAAGTTCAAACAAGTCTAGATTGAATACACCCAAACTGTTATAAACTTTTTTAAAGTTTATATAAATCCAAATTGAATACACATGGATTTTTAAAATATTTTTAAATGCTCTAGAATCCTAATTGAATACACCCCCCTAAGGCATCCAATTGGGTTCAATAAAATAAACAAATATGGTGCTTGAAGAAAAGAATACAATAACAACCATCTAATTGAGTAATCAAATAGTTTCTCATTCAAGTGATTTTTTCGCAAAATTAATATTTGAGAAAATATCTAAAAATTAAACAGTTTCGATCATTAAAATACGATGTGCGGTGGCCCTCAACTGAAGCTCTCTCATGCAATAAGTATGAATAAATTTAAGTATAAAATATAAATAAATAAAATAGATATGTAAAATAGGATGAAATAAAATCGGCTTTGAAAGGTAAACGACTGACTGACTGCGCCCTTTGCGTTTTTATATTTTTATTGTTCGGTTTGATTTTGGTGGTGGTTGGAGCCAAATCACGTTTGGCACTCGAAAATTCCAAACACTTGTTCACGGCCCATTTCTCTGACTTTGACTCTGTAAGTTCCGTTTCTGCCCCCCCATTTAATTGGAACTGTGAATCCATCTTCTTCATTCTTACCCAACACCTCCTTGCCTTTGGCTTTTCTGCCGTTTAAATTGCTTTCTTTGTATTTTGTGTAATAATTTTCATACGTAAATTGGGTGAGTGCGGTGCGGTGCGGTGCAGATATCTGATAGCGGCTGCTGTCACCGATGGTGTTATTCAGGAGTGTCACTGCGCTTTCCAAGCTCCGTTCTCGTCTTGTAAGTTGTTTTTCCTTTTTCTTTTTCCGAAACGCAGAGGGAAAGAGATTGATATCGTTTTGCTTTTATATTATTCTCAGATTCACCGGAAAATTGCTTCTTTCTTTCTTTGGAACCGACTCTGATTATTTCGATTCATTATTTTCTGCAGGGCCAACAGTCGAATCTTAGAGATTCCGTCAGATGGCTTCAAACGCAGACCTCCACAGATCTTGTGAGTTCGTCTTCTTCTTCTTCTCTCTCTCCCTCTCCTCATAGTTCATAGTTCATACCATTATTTCTGATTAAATTTGTTATGCACTTGGGGAAATGACGAGTCGTTTTGGCATACAAATCAATAAATATTTTATTGATCAATGCAATTTTATTACTACGTGCAAGTGGGGGCCTGTAAATTCTCATATTACGAGGTTCATTTTATGTAAATTACAGTTTACTCTACAGTAATGCTTCCTCATGACCCTCATTGTTTCCATGCAGGACCTTCGTTCTCAGTTGAAGGAATTGATTCCGGAGCAACAGGTTTCTTCTATTAGTCATGATAGCATTCACTTACACCATTAACTTAATTTTTTCATATTTTGTTACTCATGCTCGAAGATCGATAGGTTGTCTTCTTGATATTGAGTGTTGCTTTGGTGTTCTATTTGTGCAACATAATTCAACCATGTCCATATAAGTTGAGCTACTTCCTTTTGGTGCATTCTTTGTTTGTTGAGATGACTGGGTATAATGGATGGGTGAATCAGTTCGTTTTGTGTATAAAGAAGTCTTATATTTGAACATTGAATATGTTAATAAGTTTGTTGAGTGTATTATCACACCTATATTTTTTGGTTACAGGAACGTCTGAAGAAAATCAAGGCAGAATATGGAAAAGTTCAACTGGGCAATATCACTGTTGATATGGTAAAGTATCTTTCTCTTTTTTCTTTATAAGTTATTCTTGTAAGATGTGCCTCTTTGTTATCAATGGAAGAAGTCAATGTTTGTAGTACTGGAAAAATAGCGAACCTTAACTTTGAACTAAATATTGGTCATAGTGTGTAATTCATTTTGGATTCACTTTTTACTGCATAGGTTCTTGGTGGAATGAGAGGAATGACAGGGTTGCTGTGGGAAACTTCCTTACTTGACCCAGATGAGGTATACATTTTAATTATGCAGTCTTGAAACTTTGTGAATTATTATGAACTAGTTTCTTTCATAATTCTAACAATTAGTCGACAAAAATACGGTCATATAATATGATATCTTGGCTGTTTTTTTTTTTGCAGGGGATTCGCTTCAGGGGTTTGTCAATTCCAGAATGCCAGAAAGTATTACCAGGTGCAAAGCCTGGTGGGGAACCTTTGCCTGAGGGTCTTCTGTGGCTACTTTTAACAGGAAAGGTGTGGCTCTTTAGTCATATTTCATTACTGATGTCACAGCTCAAACCTGGACAAAATATAATTTGCCCATAACATGTACCAACATATTACTTGTATTTATTTATCTATTCTTTTTTTTCTTTTTTTGCTTTGTATGCGGTGTTTTTGGTTTATTCTAATATTAAACACACTTTTTGCCTTGCCTATGTGCAATAGGTACCAAGCAAAGAGCAAGTTAATGCATTATCGGAGGAATTGAGGAGCCGTGCCGTAGTTCCAGGTGCTGTAGCTTATATTTATCAATTTCACTGCCCGTATTTGATTAACTGAATAATAGTCAGGATTATATTATATATTCTGTTAAGAAAGACTAATAGTTATGTTATGATGGCTTAAACCGGGTACTTAAAAAGTTGTCATATGTGAGAATGCTACCAACTGCAGATGTTTGTTTCACTTAAACATTTGTATCTAGAAAGTTTTTAAGTGCATAAGGTTTGATTGAAGTGCTTCTGTTAGCATTTACTCAAGTTTTACACTCTTATGGTCATTAATACAAGATTGCTCATCAAATAGCTGTCATTCATGGTTGCAGATTATGTGTATAAGGCCATTGATGCTCTGCCTATTACAGCACATCCAATGACTCAGTTTACCACCGGTGTTATGGCCCTCCAGGTTGGTAAATGGACTGCTTATCATTGCTTTTCGTACTCATATATTAGTTATTTTACATTTTCTTTTTGGCATAATCATTGTCTGGTCGAAATCATTTGGTGTGTTGTGTTTATGCATTTAGATTTGCACTTTTTGGTTGGCTACCCAAATTTTCTTTACCAGAACTCTCAGGCTTCATGGTAAATATGCAATGGAAGACAGTGGGGCATAATCTTTTAACCTTATCCATAGCTAAGGATGCATTTATACAAGAGAATAACTTGAATGATATTTTTATCCATAATACATCATTGGTTATCATGTACACATATGTTTCTTATTATTACCCTCTTCAGCCTGTCTTATTTTATATTACAAATTATGATTATCAGCATCCCTAATATGTTTAACGTGAGTTTGTTTAAGTTGTAAGTATTTCCCAATTTATTTTTTAGATAAAGACTTAATTGACTTGAGTATACTTTGTAAGTTTTTCTAGCACAATAAATTACCAGAAAGGCAAAGGTTGATACATGCTACTTCTTATGTGGTACAAAGACGTGTATCGTCATTCAGTTTCATTCTTGTTGATCTAGAGTTAAGGAGGCTAAATTTTTCAATTGAATATTCTTTGTTGGAGCATTAGTCAGATTCAGTGTTTCTTTTGGGTTTTATAATAAAACTTTTATTAATTATATTTCTCTCTAGGAAAATGAAATCTAGTCCACATAAATAAAATACCTGAATAGTGCATTAAAAGGGTGGCTGGACTCATTTACCAGCTTTTCTGAGTATATCCAGTAGATGCAATGCAACTAACAGTTTCTAATCATTTAATTCTGTTTTCAGGTTCGGAGTGAATTCCAGAAGGCATACGATGAGGGGATACATAAATCAAAGTAAATATGTTTGTACTTTTGTGATCTTGATACTCAGTCTTCCATTAGTTTTTAGGTTTCTTAAAGCTTCCTAACGTGAGTTATTTTTAGGTACTGGGAGCCAACTTTTGAGGATTCACTTAGCTTGATTGCACAACTGCCAGTTGTAGCTTCTTATGTTTACCGGAGGTTGGTAAAGCATATTTCACCTTACTAATAGTTAAATGTTTGACCTTGTGTTCTTTCCACGAAAAATAATGTTTAACCGACTGATTTATACATGTTTAAGAGCAGCACTTAATCTTAATGTGTAAAACTTTTTCTAAAAGTGTTAAAAAGTTGTTTCTTATGTACAACATCGTCCACTGACTGATGAGTGATGGCATGCTTTTCTCCATGTGATCTGCAGACACCAGTCTTTTGACACCAATGGATATTATATCTGTCTTTTCTAGTCCCTTTGTAATATTTATATTTGATTTGTCTTAAATAGCATTGGAATTAATTCATTGCTTTTTTTTTCCTGAAGAATTTTTAAGGAAGGAAAAGTAATACCTGTTGATGACTCCCTGGATTATGGTGCAAATTTTTCACACTTGCTGGGCTTTGATGATCCCAAGATGCACGAGCTTATGAGGCTTTATGTCACCATTCATAGGTTTGTATAAATTTCTCTTCCTAGGACCATGCATGATATGTTACTACAAATCGAAGCTATATGACTTTTAAGTAATTATTCATTACAGTGATCATGAAGGTGGGAATGTCAGTGCTCACACCGGCCACCTTGTAAGCTACCCTATTTTTGTTCTAAGATTTAAATCTCATATAATTAATTTAAACTTCGATTATGAGAACTCTGTTAACCATCATTTAATCTTGAAAGATGTGATTATTTGATCCATAACTTGATATTTCTTACCTTTAAATGTTGATGTCTATGTTCACTAATTGATTAACTTCTGAATACAGGTTGCTAGTGCACTTTCAGATCCTTATCTTTCATTTGCAGCTGCATTAAATGGGTTGGCTGGCCCACTCCATGGTTTGGCTAATCAGGTATTACATTTGTTGTTGTCCTGTTGTTTCCATCTGTCTGTTCTTTTGAAAGCATTAGCGATTATTTGTTTATCTAAAAAATTTGATTGATGTAAAGAAATGATGCATGCTTCTAAAGGTTAAAATTACCGCATTCAATACTTCTCATAATTTTTTTTTTTGAAAAAAAAAAACATCATTCAATACTGAGGAAGATTTCATTCACAGTATGGTATCCAAAATATTTTTTTTGCTTTTAGTCACTGTTGGTATTGATGTAAACTGTAAGCTTTACCAAACCTCGCCTGTTGTTATGTGAGGCACACTTGTTTGGATTTTGCATTGCACTCAGCTTGGTGCGGCAGTGATAATTGTAAAAGAACTGCACGTGTATGTTTACGCATCATGCCTAAATAGATTGGAAGGCAGCGGCTGGAGAGTTACATTTTTGTTTTAGCTTTTGCCGGGGATGTTGAATCTTTTGACTGTAGAGCTGTTTTTGTAGTTCTAATGTGAACTTCTTGTCCACGACTATTGTACCTTTTAGAGGAGATCAATAATATTTGGATCTCTTAAAAAAATGCGTGGAATATTCACTTGCAGTAGTATTGGATTTGGATGTGACTTGAAGTTGTGCAGATGCATATTCTTTAAATGTCTGGAAGAATGGCATTTTGTCTGTTTTCTGTTTTACTATACAGCTAGTTGGCGAATGTCAGAATAGATGCATTTTCAGTTTAAGGGTGGACTTTGTATGATATATTGATTGATTAGCAGCCAGCAGCCAATGTGAATAATCACTGGAGTTTTGTTAATGAATCTTGTGCTGATGGACTTTTTTTGGTTAATCAATCATCTTGTAGTTCTCTTGCTATCGTTATCACAAATCTACAATTTACATGACCTACTTTAAAATAAAAAAGATTCATCCCTCTTCTGCTAGTTTTGGTTGTTCAAATTTCTTTTTGACATTAGGTAGACTGTTAATTTAGGAACTTCGGAGTTCAAAGTTGTGTTTTCCCTAACTTCGTTTGCTTAATGATGTCTTCATAGCTTTCTCCTTTCTAAGGCCACACTACTTTGATTGCAGGAAGTTTTGCTCTGGATAAAATCTGTGGTAGATGAAGTTGGAGAGAACGTAACTACAGAGCAGTTGAAAGATTATGTCTGGGAAACATTAAACAGTGGGAAGGTAATGCCATCAGTTTTACCTAAATAATCAATTTAAATTTGTGCTATGATAAGTTTATTCTTGATAACTGTTAATTCTCTTGTTATTGAATTTAACATGCACGGTTGACTCTTTGCTCATGAATTTGATTGTACATTTCTGTCTGGATTTATTATCAATTGGGCAATAGGCTTCTTTGCTCGTTGCCATGTTCTAGCAGAAAATGGCTAAATCGCACAATCCTGTTAGAACTTGTCTACTGAACTCCGTCCTGTCATTGAATAAATAAATAAAATAGGTGTTCACAACTAATAGGTAGTCTGAGTATTTTGCCCTATGATTCTTGTAGAAGTCCTAAACTTGCCAAGGAAGTTACCTCATGGGACTTGGTTTATTCATTTAGCTTGTGTATTATTCCCTAAGAAAAATGGGCTTTCATTTTATTGAATCTTGGCTATTTCAAATTATTTTCAAAACTACATTCTATGCTCTAGACTGATGAGCTGCTAATAGTCTTGTCTTTAATTATCCCCTCTTTTGCTCATATTGCAGGTTGTTCCTGGTTTTGGACACGGAGTCTTGCGTAAAACAGATCCACGATACTCATGTCAAAGGGAGTTTGCATTAAAGCACTTGCCTGATGATCCGCTGTTTCAGCTGGTATGAATAACCCTGATCACATGAGGGTGTGCCTTTCTCAAGCACACTTGAATCATAATTGTAAGTGCATCCTTTATGAGCTGACTTAGTCATTACCTTAACAGGTCTCCAAGCTTTATGAAGTCGTGCCTCCCATTCTTACCGAACTAGGCAAGGTAATTTAATAACTTTATTTTATGAATGTAAAATATTTCACTAGAGTTGTCATTTCTGTGAATTACCTAATCTTTATCTTTTCCCCTCTGAAATATGCTTCTATCTTTTATATTGCATTGAAAAATTAGTAGTTTCATTTACAACGCGTGTAAATCTTTTTATGGTGGCTGACTGGAATTAGGATCTTTGACACTAAAGCTGAGTGAGAAATTGATGATTTTCACTCAATTATTATATCTGCCGTTTCTTATCAACCAAAGGAGCAATCTGATGCTGGACTTACCTGAAAATCTGCCATGCTTGTAGGTTAAAAACCCCTGGCCCAATGTAGATGCTCACAGTGGAGTTCTGCTGAACCATTTTGGTTTGACCGAGGCAAGGTATGATATTACATGATATTTATTATGTTGTTCCTTGATATTCTGAAGCTGTTAACCGTTTTGAGATGATATTGTTCTTCAAATTCAATTGTGGGCAGATTTTTTACTGTTCTCTTTGGCGTATCAAGGAGTATAGGGATTGGTTCTCAGGTTCTCTCTCTCTCTCTCTCTCTCTCTCTCTCTCTCTCTCTCTCTCTCTCTCTCTCTCCACCAACGTTTCTCTAATTTAATGCTAATTGTTAACTTTCCGTTGTTCCGTTGTTTCTTTGTTTCTTTGTTTGGTTCAGCTGATATGGGACCGGGCTCTTGGTTTGCCTCTTGAAAGGCCAAAAAGTGTTACGATGGAATCACTTGAAAATTACTGCAAGAAAGCAGCTTCGTCCTGAGAATTGGAGGGCTGTATCATTCTCTTTCACTAATAATTGCTCTGATGAATTCATGGCGTTGTGAAGGATGTACTGAGGGGTGTAAAAATTTCAGGTTCTACTGTTTTTAGTTGAGTTGTTACAGGAAAACCTCAACACTAGAGCATTTTTACGTACTTCGAAGAAATTTTGAAGTTAATTAGGCGCAGGGTGTTTTACTGCTCTGTTTGATTTTAATAAACACACTGACGAAGATATTTGGAATAAAAAGTATAGTCGAAGAAGGCCCTTGCATTTTAGGCTTTTCTTTCTGATTTGGAGATGTTTACTGTAAAGCCGATGTAGTCACATTTGTAATTGCATTGGGCAATCATTTTAACTCATTTTTTCAGCCTTGTGCACTTATGTTTGTGAGTGGAGAAAAAGTTACAAAATATTCATTTTGCACGATGTATTTTCTTCTGCTATGCTTGGTTTTTCTTTTTCTTCTTGTCATATTTTTCTGAGGATACTTGGGAAGTTAACCGGTAAACAGTAAAATGGGTGGTTTTACTTTTACCTCTCTTTTCTTGTATGCTCCTCAATGAACCATATAATATAAACGTGGAAGCCAGCGACTCTGACTTAATTTTCTAAATTTGATCTTGAAAAAATTTAGAAGATCCATTCCGTATGAATTGCGAATTTATGAAAATAAATAATTAAAATAATTCCTGCTAAACAAATCCATATGAAACCGAACGTGTGTATGAGAAAATTGGAATATATAAAGAATCCAAAACAAATGTTTCTATTTTTATATGAAAAAAGTCTTAAAATGTTAGAGCCGCTTACATTACATTTGTTTGCGTCTCAGTCACAAATTGATTGAAATTGGATGAAAATGGCATCCGTCTTGGCTGCAGCACAAGCACGACTTTCATCCCAGCTGCTTCGTCCAATACCTCGGAATCAGATTCCCATCACTCACTCCCTCAAACGCAGCGCTGTTAAAGCAGCGCCTGTCGAATTCAGGTACTTTCAGTTTCTTCTTACCTCCTCAGTCTTCATACCCATTTCATTTCTATTGTAACGATTTGATGTTCGTTTCTTATTCTGAATGGATACTTCCTTATGCCCATTACCGTTGGAGTAATTGCATTATTTGGTGCTTATTCCTTTGCGAAACTTTGAGCAATTTAATTTGTTGAGTGTTTCCTCTCTGAAAATGGTCGTCTAGCATTAGTCTGCTGTGAGTGAACCTTGTGGAAGAGAAATTTGCTGTTATGGAGCTGGGTGAGATACGCTTTTGTCCTAAAGAAGAAAATGCAGTTCCTTTGCCTCTAAAACCCCAACTTTAAACGCAGAATTAATATGACTCAGAAAAGTTCCTCGTATAAATCAAAATTTTGGCCATTTATCGAGTGGTGAGATAGGTTGAGCTAGGTTGGGGTAATGGGTTAGGATTAAGATAGGTCAAGGGTTCTTTCCCTCTTCTCTAACCAAAAAAATCCAAATTTATTATCCAGATTTTGTTGTCACAAATATAGATAAAAGAATAAAAAGAAAAAGGTACATGGTGGAATATGATGAAACTCATTGCCTTGGAGCCAGTTTTTTACCATCTTCTTCTCACTTCTGAACTTAATGTATTTTTCTGTGGCTGAAATTTCCATCTCTCGTTCTTCGTTGTGTTGATATAATAATTGTGAACGTTCATGTTTTAGTTAACTAAGCTAGCACCTTACCCACATTAAGCTTCGAATTCTCATATATCCCTAAGCCCATGTCTAGACTCTACTAGACTATTTCTACAAATATGGATGAGTCATTTTCTTAGTTATGTATTTGGAGGGTCACATCCAATGCGGATGGACTGTTTTGATCTTATTAATTAACAATCGCTAAATTAATATATCAATATGTATAAGGCCCTTCAAGGTTGAAGGAAAATGTTTCCTAACTTTTCGAGTCGTTATTGCAAGTTCTAAGCCTATACTCTGTCGACAACTAGTGTTATATGTCATGGTTCCTATCTGAACAATAGATATGAGAATCTTTGTGGGAACTTCATTCTGTCTACTTCCGTTACTTGTTTTCTTGATTAGTTGGCTGAACAAGTAGAAAATACGATGGTTGTTCATCGTATATTGTAATGCTTGCTTTACTGCAAGTTAAGTTAATGTCAAGATGATGTGAAATATCCTAAATTTAGTTTCTTTCTTTTAATCAGGTTGGAGAGGAATGTTTTGAGATTGAAAATAAGGGAAAGCTGGCACGTTGTGTCTGCATCAAACTCTAACCCTTCAAGTGGAGATTCCGTTGAAGATAAATCAGGTGGGGTTAAAACCAATGATGCTGCACAAGGCCCTCCTTTGCTTACCATTGTGGCTGGATTTGTTGTCTTTTTTCTCTTATTTTGGATTTTGGGGTCAATTCTAACGTGGTTGATTGGTCTAGTTGTTAGATTTCCTCCTCCTAAATAAGAAAATATTTTCATCAATTTTGCTGTTTATGTTAAAGAAGCATGTACTCATCTCTATATTTATGAACAATGAACATGAGTATTGGATCACAAATTTTTGTTTCCTTACCTTTTTTCCCTCCTTTTGTAGAGACGAGTGAATGGAGATGTAATGTAAAACCTGATATATTCATTATAAATTATTTTTCATTACAGGTTGATATTCTAGTTGATTAATTTTCACTTTGAAATTCGCGGCACGAGGAATTTTATCTCCTTGTTAGGACTTAGGATTAATAAAACAGGCACAATATCATATTTATGAGGCTGAACCCATATTTAACATGACTGGTTTGATTTGAGTAATGCGCGTCAAACACCGATAGCCATTTGAGCCTAATGACACTTCATCTCATTTTAAGTAAGCTGATGGGCACCCATTAATTGTGCCAAAGGTGGAGAGTAAAGATCACTCATTTGAGAACGATCCCTGGCTTCTACTCTTCTTTTTTGTTTTCTTGGTTGCATCTACCAAACGCGCAAACTCTCATGACAATCTTCTGAGGGAGGATAGCTCGAGCAAAGGACCCTTATTTTGACTCCCCATTGGGCTTGGCCCGACAATGAGCAGCTTAATTTGCTGTCGTTTTTACATGGAAAATGAGTAATGCTAGAACCACCAAAACAAATCCAGGAGTTTATGGGTTTTTTTAAATATAATTAGCACCAGTGTAGAACCTGGACATCATCATCATAAGTACCAGTGTTCTACTTAGACGGTTATAAGGATGGTTCAATATACAACAAGACCCCGGAACTTTGGAGAGGCTGAAAAATCTGAAACTTAACAGAGTTAGATATGTTTACAGTTCCTAAAAATGGACAGCTAACACATATCACATACATCAATGAGTACATAAGAAACAAAACTTTTACACCAATTTGGTCTACTGGTATTTCTCTTCCCAACGTTTGAAGGTCTCAAGTTCAAATCTTCCCTCCACCATTGATAAAAAAAAAAAATTCAAAATACAAATAAAAACAAAACAAAAAATTTAGCAATGTAAGAGCCTAAAAGAAGAAGAATATATTTCTTATTAGGAAGATCAAACAAACATGAAAAAAGAAACTATATTAGAATAAGATTCAACAACTAATTGAAACTTTTCCCTTTCGCTTCTGGGCTATCATCTGCTGTTGATGAGGTAAAATTACGTCGTTCATCAGCATTGGCAGTAATAACTGGCATCCATACATCAGCAGTACCACTCAGCAGTGACTTCACCTGGGGATCTGCAGCCATCGCTGAAGATATCATCTCATCTACATCATCCAACTTTGCCGATAACTTATCCAACTCCTTGGCTATTTCCAGCTGTAAAGATGGTATGCAGATATACCAACAGAGAGAAGACATTGAAATGTTTATTTCACATATAGAATACATGGTTGTATCGTTTCTGATATGGTAAAACTTAGAGGAGAAATGAGGAAAACTTGGAAAAGAGAATGTATGTTCAAAACTACCTCATCCAGATGATGAGTTGACTTTGACGGAAGTTTAGTAACCTCTAATCCAAGGGCTTCAATTTTTGAACGCAATTCAACCTCTTCTTCATTGGTCAATGCTTCAACCTGGACAATATGAGTTATAGAAAATGTTCTTTTGATGGAAAGTCTCTTTTAGGTAAAAGTGAAAGGAAAACATTCAGACAAGCATCAAAAGGTAGCACCAAAACGAAGACAACATGGATCAGACCCTGATTTAGAAAAATGTAATTCAGCACTAGACAAAAGGATAGTTGTCATCCCATTAAACCCCACAGCGACCCTCTTCTCCCAATAAGGTGATGCTTTCAATACTTGGGAACAAAGATGAAAGGATAAAGGAATCATGTAGCATACCAATCCAAGGCTTTGGTGCACTGGCAATGCTACTACATTCATGAATAAAAACACAATCTCCAAGCACGGCTATGACAAGGTTCTTATGACTTAATTTTCCAACTACTACCTCAAAAATTTGGCTGCAAGTCTTGCCTTATATTTACATTAACTGTAAAAATTCATTATAGTCGTTCATATTATATTAATACCAACGACCCTCAGAAGAACGTATATAACTTCCTTTTCACATCAAGGAATTTATAATTAAACCATTTTTCTTGGCTCTGCAAACTTTACAATATGAAACCTTCCTTGGAGTGAAAGGTATGAAGGAGAGTTGATACTCCGTACCCAAAAATAAAAAACAAAAGATTAGGAAAAAGAAGCATATATATTAAATGGGTAAGGATCATTTCTATCAATAAAACAAAAATATATACCCGTGCAGTTACTCTTAAAATACATGATATCTTTGTGTTTTATTTCAATTTCATGACACCTACATCCCTTGTGGCTTTCTCCTTGCTACTTATACCATTAATTTGATAGAAAATGAATCCTGTGCAGGGTGTATAACACTCATTTTTTACCCATTCACATCCATCACGAAATCATAACAATCCAGGCCCTAGATCCCCTTAATATCCAAACAAACTCAACAAAACAAAATTAGAGAGAGTGACAGATAAAACTTACTCCATTAGATACATCCTAATAGGTCCTATAGCAAACAACATGGGCATAAGTGTCATAAAATCACAAGAATGATATTGCTTCATAGCAAGCGTACACTTGTGCATCTTCCCCATCAATGGGACTTTTGGTCCAACAGATGACATCATCTTATTCACCCTCAGAAGATAAAGCTAGCCCAGACTCTCCTACTTGCTTTTCAAATTTCAATAGAAAAGAAGAAGGATTTGGCATCATTACTACCAAGAAAGAGGCAGTGAACCTCAGTATCAATCTCAAATGCTGACCTTCAAAATTTTCTTTCAATTTTCCCTTTAGGATTTCAGTCACCTCTTTTGCATTGAGTTAAATCACAATAACTTATGCACGTAACACATAACGCGATTGACATGGTCCAGAATCTCTTCCAGCGCTCACCTCTTAATTGGACATCATGTTGAAATGATTTCCTACATACGTACCTCAGAAGAGACTTTTTTTTTTGTTATAAAGATGGCCATATGGGATGGGGGAGGGGTGGGTGTTCAAACACTGCCCTTAAGTGTGGGGGTAAATGCCACTGAAACTACAAGCTCTCACATTGTGTTACAGCATCACATTGCATAACAGTTTAGATGGGCATGACTGTCTTCAATGTTATCTTTAGCATACTAAACATGAGAGAATATGGTTTTACGCAGGCATTTAGAATCATATAACCCAAGTACTCAAGAATCAACTAATACACAACAAATGGCTAACAATGACATCTATTAAATTATCAAATGTCTCTCAAGAGAATCCAAATCAAGCCAAAAATTAAGGACTCAAGTGCCCTAGCAAAACACATCCTAAAAAGCAAACTTTGACCGGGAGATATCCAAACTCAAGGAAGAAATATTACCATCCAGACACCTTAGAACACCACAAACTCAAACACCCAGATCATAAATTTCATCAAGACAAAACATAAAACGGTTGTCTGCCATAACCAGATGATTATAACCATGTTCCTATTCATAATTATGACATATGAAAACCGAAAAGAGAAGTTAGAGAACATACAAAAGCAAATCAAATCGGGCAAAATTGAATGAAATAATGGGTGAATTTGGAAAGAAGAGGATAATAACACCTGTTGGAGGATACCAGAGAGGAGCTGAAACAGTTGTGCATCTGGCTTCCCTTCCTCTGCCATGGGATGGGATCATATGCGTTTGTTGGGATCTTTTTCGTTTTTGCTTCTGTTTTCAGCTCGTTCCTAGGGAAATTATATGGGCAGCCGAAAATTTGCTTTGAGCACTCAATCATATATGTCCAAATATTTATGATATTCAAGCATTGTCAATCTAGGACTGTCATTTTAGAAGGAAAAAAACCGCAAATACCGACCAAGGTTTTACCACATCTAAATTGACCTATCACGAAAATCGGCCGCAACAAGTGGTTTATAAT
Source organism: Prunus kanzakura (assembly GCA_020521455.1). Classification (NCBI taxonomy): domain Eukaryota; kingdom Viridiplantae; phylum Streptophyta; class Magnoliopsida; order Rosales; family Rosaceae; genus Prunus; species Prunus kanzakura. The sequence goes on along the minus strand of BPUM01000873.1, from coordinate 474,011 downwards.
TTTGACTGCAATATGAGGTTGCAGTTTTGGTTGCACATATCCAAATAATTTAGCATACATCAAACCGCAATATAATTTAATTAATTCTTAAAATAAATTATTGTATATTAACTAATAGATGCTAAGACTACGTCATTTAGATGAACCTAAACCCTAAACCCTAATGAATCTCTCTCTTATCTCTTATCTCTTATCTCTTCTTTTTTTCTTTTTCTTTTTCTTTTTCTTATCTCTTCTTTTTTTCTTCTTTTTCTTCTTTTTCTTCTTTTTTTTCTTTTTATTCTCTCTCTCTCTCTCTCTCTCTCTCTCTCTCTCTCTCTCTCTCTCTCTCCCTCACACACACACATAGGCTTTGAATGTCTAATTAAGTGTATTCTTCGTCAATCTCTTGAAGTTCCTTCTACTATTTTTTTAAAATCTTACCCTTAAAGAAATATCATTTCAATATTTAGTGAATTAATATAACTTAATTAGTAAATAATTAAACTTTTATCTAGTAGGAGTCTGTGTTTCAATTAATATTGCAAACTCATCGATTGTGTTGGTAATTTTGTTAAGTTGTTATTAGTGGGTTAGCCGAGATAATTTCTAGCTTGCAATCAACTATTTAGTGCATTAGCATGATTGTGGATTGTATTGGTTTTTAATAATAAAGTTCATTATCTTTGTATATGAGTTAAAGAATCATTGTCAATGATAGAAAGTTCTACTTATTTCAGCAGTATTTTAAAGCATGAACATACTCTTTTTTTGTTGATAGAAACTTTTGTAATGTTATGTTGTTCCGTATACCGATAACTGTGGTATACCGACATGCGGTATAACGCAATATATCGGTCGGTTCATGGTTTCATTTGCGGTAACTGAACCGCGACCACCCCTAGTCAATTACATCTAAAAATACCAACCGGTCTAACTAAGTGGAAATGACCTTTTTCATAAATTTTTTTTAAAAAATGACTTTGATTTTTAGACAAATGGTCTCAAGTTCAAACCTCTATGGCACCTCGATAGTGTGTGTGAGAAACCATCTCCCTCTTTTTATTTTAAATCAAATTTGACACATGTATTTAATTTATATAAACATAGAAATTAAAAACAATAATTTTTTCCATATAAAATTAATATACTCTTTTGATACAAATGATATTGGGGGGAATGAAACGTAACACCTCGAGTGCAAAGATAAAAATAGTATATTTTTAATTAACCTGAAAGTCATCATTCCACAATACTAGTACCAATTCTCTATAAAAAATAAAAACAAATACAAATTCTCCCTACATCGAATGGCTTTAAGGCACATAATAAATGAAGGAACACGTGCATGACGCCAGACTCTCCAAAATGGGAGAAAGATTTCCATGAAATGGGTATAACACTATTTTGATATCCCAACCCAACCAATAAAACTATGACATGTGTGATAACACTTCCACGTGACATAGCATTATTGGCCCGGGGATAGTAAAACAGTGATATCCTCTTTGCAACTAAGTTTTTCTCCTAAAATGAGCTAGTTGGTGTTAAGTGGCTTGTCTCGAATGGTCAAGATCCAACCATTCAGCGGATGCTATGTCAGAGAGTACTCAAGAAGTCCACATTGAAAGATAACATAAGAGGCAAAACTCTTATCCATTTATAAAATCATCGTAGTACTTGCATAAAGAAGGTACGCCAACTTCTTCCACTTTAAGCCTTTGCTACTTTAAGGTAAAGTAATACTTAAGCATCATAGAACAGTTGGCTCGTATAGCACGGGTACCACTTTCAAGTGACCCTTTGGCATATTTATTTATCAGGAATGGGCAATAGCAGATTCATGATTGTTACCTCATGCGATCGTGGTGTAAAAATTCTAAATAAAAATGACACTAAAATATAGAAATATAGTATTTCCATTCATAATTCATGCCAAAAACAACAACAATATAAGTTACAATTGTCTGATTATCAGACTAAACTAATAAAACAAATCATTTTTATCTTCTTCCTTGAATTGATGCAAATAAATTGATTGCCTGATTATCATACTAAACTAATATAAATTGTTTGTCTTGTATTTTTCAGCACCTAATTACTTTCATTTGTGTCGGAAAGGTATTAAATATCGATATTATCGGCGATATTATCCCGATAATATCTGATTTTTGGGGGGCCGATATTTTAGCAACTAACCATGGTGTTTTCGTCCATATATCGATATTATCTTGATAATATCGGGGAGATAACTTCAACATTTTTATGAATGATTTGGGAAATATATCGAGATATTATTGATAATATCCCAATACGAAACCCAAAAAATACATGAAATTTTTTGAAAAGCCTCCCCTGTTGTGCATAGAGGGATTCGAACCCCTCCCATTTTACTCCTTCAACACCTTAACCACCATATCACTTATGTTTTTGTGAAGTCAAGAAGATGACTTGTAGAGAAAGAGGCAAGGGGACTTTGTCAAGTCAAGAAAATGACTCGTTATCTATAACTTCGGACTCTGTTGGAGTAGGAAGTAGTAACTATGGTTATACTCATAACCAACCATTTCCCTACCCTTCATATCCCATTCCTGTTGGGATGGAATCAAGCGACTCATGGAAAGAATCCGAGACTCAATCTTCAAATGATTTTGCTTATGGACAACGTCAACCAATCTCGGATCCATATGGGTGGCATATTAACAATTACATGCAAAATTATTTTGGGGATTTATCATTTGATGACTACTCTTCAAAATATATTTACTCTACACGTAGAGATGATGAAGATAGTGAAAATTTTGAACCTCATAGGAACTCTATGTGGTACTAAGTCACTCATGTATCTTACCATGCAATGTATAAAGTATAAAATATTGTAGTAATTCATTATATATAAATGATTATGGTGTGTTTAATCTTCTTTCATTAATTACTACATATTTTCTACACTTACAGTGTTTGCCAGCTCGCTATATAATCAACTTAAATCAGTTAAATCCATCATGCAATGCATTTCCTTCCAATTTTTTGTGATAAACTAATAGATAATGGACTAAATAAACATCCTGCAAAGTTTCAATAAAAATTTCCAAGTTTTTCTTACAATTTCCGTGGTTTTTATTCAATTCTTACCAATACCGATAATATCCCGATATTTCCATCGATATTTCCGTATTTTTGGACTTCCGATATTTCCGATACCACTGATATTTTAGACCTTAGTCGGATCTGATCTCTTGTCCATCTTACGTATGTCCACTTTATTTATTTTTTTACAATTTTCGTTGATCTGGTCTTTTTTTAGAACCCACAATGTGAGTTCTCTAATACAACAAAAATAACTTTAATGATTCTCATCACACCATGCATCAGGTCACTACCAAGATAACAAAGACAGCATCCATAGAAAAAAGAGTACTTCATTGGCGGTGAGAAGAGAAGGAAAATCTTTGATAGCGACCACCAGGTATCGTTTTGATAAATATCTGAATCACCTACATCAATGAAACCCAGAAATACATCCACATGCCAGGCGTTTAAAAAAACACACCCTCTTTCATTTAGGCCTTTCGTTGAACAACTCGCACACCACCCAATCATTGGGGTGCCTACATATGGACCTCCACTCCACAACCAACTTTCCGGCTGCCATGGGGTTGCCATATCCTTCTGTGGGTCAGCCCTTGGGAAGAGGGGAAGTTATGAATCGGGGAATTTAGATAGGGACCCTCTAGTTGATTTCATTCTTTATTTTTTATTGTAGATTTTAATGTGGAATCAACATCATTTTTATTCTTATGTGATAGTAAATGCAAGGCAAGTTAAGAATTAGAATCATTCTAATACTTTAAACTGTCAAATAAATTTTGTTATTATTCTAAAACCCATGTGTTTTTTTTTTTGGGTCAGATAATACCCATGTGTTAGTACACACAAAAATAGGAATTAGAGTCATTCCAACATAAGTAACCATGTTATTAATTTCTTTAATGTTAGCGGCCCACATGAAGAATGTCAACTCAACTTCTCGGAATCTTGGAAAAGGAATCTATTCATGATAAGTAAACATATTTAGAGGTTGCTTCTTCTTGAAAATTAATCATGGTAATGTTTTTACTTTGCACTAACAAATTGATTTACTCACATCAACATTTAGAAAGTACATTTCACTGGAAAAAGGTTACCTTTCAAAATTCGCATTAGGAAATAGAAAAGTGGATTTTCAATATTAGATTAGATTTGTTTTTAATTTTAAGTGATTATCAGTTTGGTATTACTTGTAAAAGAATTAATAATGTTTTTTTTTATAACTAAAAACGTTTCTCAAGATGTTTGGCAAAAAACCTTAAAAATGATTTATAGATCATAAAAGTGTCTTATGAAGAAGTACAGCGGAATACTTTTCCCAAAAGTAGTTATGATCAAAATTGCAGTAGGCCCTAAATCTATAATCTTTCTGGCGAGTGAAGTTTGCAACGTACATCGATCCCAAGTGCTTGTGCTCCTTATAGTTCCTTATCTATGTCCTGATTGGTAATAAATGTATGTTAGGCCATACATCATACATCATGCCATCAATCATACATGTTGGTCTCATCTCATCCCATTATTTGTCATTTTTCGTGCTCATGGAATCATGCTGCTTTCTTGAGCAGATAGAGTTTATCTTGCTAATTAATATAACTTAATTAGTAAATAATTAAACTTTTATCTAGTAGGAGCCTGTGTTTCAATTAATATTGCAAACTCATCGGTTGTGTTGGTAATTTTGTTAAGTTGTTATTAGTGGGTTAGCCAAGATAATTTCTAGCTTGCAATCAACTATTTAGTTAATTAATTGTGCATTAGCATGATTGTGGATTGTATTGGTTTTTAATAATAAAGTTCATTATCTCTGTATATGAGTTAAAGAATCATTGCCAATGATAGAAAGTTCTACTTATTTCAGCAGTATTTTTAAGCATGAACATACTCTTTTTGTGTTGATAGAAACTTCTGTAATGTTATTTTGTTCCGTATATCGATAACTGTGGTATACCTACATGCGGTATAACGCAATATATCGGTCGGTTCACGGTTTCATTTGCGGTAACTGAACCGCAACCACCCCTAGTCAATCACATCTAAAAATACAAACCGGTCTAACTAAGTGGAAATGACCTTTTTCATTTTAAAAAAAAAATTGACCTTGATTTTTAAGACAAATGGTCTCAAGTTCAAACCCCTATGGCACCTCAATAGTGTGTGTGGGAAACTCTCTCCCTCTTTTTATTTTAAATCAAATTTGACACATGTATTTAATTTATATAAACATAGAAATTAAAAACAATAATTTTTTCCATATAAAAATAATATACTCTTTTGATACAAATGATATTGGGTGGGAATCAAACGTAACACCTCGAGTGCAAAGATAAAAATAGTATATTTTTAATTAACCTGAAAGTCATCATTCCACAATACTAGTACCAATTCTCTCCAAATAAAAAAAACCAATACAAATTCTCCCTACATCGAATGGCTCTAAGGCACATAATAAATGAAGGAACACGTACATGACGCCAGACTCTCCAAAATGGGAGAAAGATTTCCATGAAATGTGTATAGCACTATTTTGATATCCCAACCAATAAAGCTATGACAAGTGTGATAACACTTTCACGTGACATAGCATTATTGGCCAGAGATAATAAAACATTGATATCCCCTTTGCAACTAAGTTTTTCTCCCAAAATGAGCTAGTAGGTGTTAAGTGGCTTATCTCGAATGGTCAGGATCCAACCATTCAGCGGATGCCATGTCAGAGAGTACTCAAGAATTCCACATTGAAAGATAACATAAGAGGCAAAACTCTTATCCATTTATAAAATCATCGTAGTACTTGCATAAATAAGGTACACCAACTTCTTCCACTTTAAGCCTTTGCTACTTTAGGGTAAAGTAATACTTAAGCATCATAGATTTTAATGTGGAATCAACATCATTTTTATTCTTATGTGACAGTAAATGCAAGGGAAGTTAAGAATTATAATCATATTTTTATTCTTATGTGATAGTAAATGCAAGGGAAGTTAAGAATTAGAATCATTCTAATACTTCAAACTGTGAGACAATTTTTATTATTATTCTAATACTCATATGTTAGTACCATAGTCTAAAATATCGATAATATCGACGAAATATCGAGGATATTATCGTTTTTTCAAGTCACGGATATTTCAGGACGTATTCATACACATATCGTATAAATATCGATAATATCGACAATAATATCGGAAAATATTGATGTCGATAATTTCGCTCACACTTCATCAATATTTTGTCAAAATATCGCTAAAATATTGAAAATATCGAAAATATTGATGTAATGAAAAAAAAAAAAACTCAAATCACACACTTAGGGGATTCAAACCCTTGCCATTTCACTCATCCAACACCTTAACCACCATGTTGCTTATGTTTTTGTGATAATATGCTAAAATATGTATATTTATATTGTTTTGTTTTGAACAATTACATGCAAAACTATTTTGGGGGTTTATCATTTGATGACTACTCTTCACAATACACTTACTCTACACATAAAAATGATGAAGATAGTGAAAAATTTGAACCTCATAAGAACTTTGTGTGGTACTAAGTCACTCATGTATCTTACCATGCAATGTATAAAGTGTAAAAATATTGTATTAAATCGTTATATATATAAATGATTATGGTGTGTTTAATCTTTTTTCATTAATTACTACATATTTTCTACATTCACAGTGTTTGTCAGCTCACTATATAATCAACTTAAATCAGTTAACCAATCATGCAATGCATTTCTTTCCAATTTTTTGTGATTAACTAATACATAATTGACTGAATAAACATCCTCCAAAGTTTTAATAAAAATTTCTAAGTTTTTCTTATAATTTCCATGATTTTTATTCAATTTTTATCGATATCGATAATATCTTGATATTTCCATCAAAATTTCCGTGTTTTTGGACTACTGATATTTCCGATACCATCGATATTTTAGACCTTAGTTAGTACACACAAGAGTAGGAATTAGAGCCATTCCAATATTCTTTCATAATAAGTAACCATGTTATTCATTTCTTTAATGTTAGTGGCCCACATGAAGAATGACAACTCGGCTTCTTGGAATCTTGGAAAAGGAATCTATTCATGATAAGTAAACATATTTAGAGGTTGCTTCTTCTTGAAAATTAATCATGATAATGTTTTTACTTTGCACCAACAAATTGATTTACTCACATCAACATTTAGAAAGCACATTTCACTGGAAAAAGATTACCTTTCAAAATTCACATTAGGAAATAGAAAAGTGGATTTTCAATATTAGATTAGATTTGTTTTTAATTTTAATTGATTATCAGTTTGGTATTACTTCTAAAAGAATTAATAATGTTTTTTTGATAATTAAAAGCGTTTCTCAAGATGTTTGGCGAAAAACCTTAAAAATGATTTATAGATCATAAAAGTGTCTTATGAAGAAGTACAGCGGAATACTTTTCCTAAAAGTAGTTATGATCAGAATTGCAGTAGGCCCTAAATCTATAATCTTTCTGGCGAGTGAAGTTTGCTCCTTATAGTTCCCTCTCCATGTCCTGATTGGTAATAAATGTATGTTGGGCCATACATCATACATCATGCCATCAATCATACATGTTGATCTCATCTCATCCCATTATTTGTCATTTTTCGTGCTCATGGAATCATGCTGCTTTCTTGAGCAGATAGAGTTTATCTTGCTGATGCTAACATATCCCTAACTTTTTATTTTTTTTGTTTATTATTTAATTTAATCAATCGCTTTCTAATCGACTTTTTATCTTGCTACGTGTACATGAATAAATGCTACATATATGAGTTATAAAATATAATAAAATTAGGGAAATAATATGGTTCTTCAAACTAAATTTCTCCTACTTTTGAAGTGCAAATTTGTGCTTAAATAAATACCTTAATAGAAAAACATCAACTTCCAATATCATTTTATTACACTCATTTCTTAAATTCCACATAAATAACATCCAAATATTGAAATTTGAAATTCGATCATTTACAATTTCTACGGAAATTAGAATTATTCCATTCAAACACACCGTCACTATCAGTGTGACTATAAAAAATGTGTTAAGGTATGAAGATTCTAGGGCGGAAAATTTAACTTTTCTAATCAAACCTTAGCGCGGAAGATAGTTTACACAGCCAAAATGTGAATAGAATATATTGAACTCCTTTTGGTTGTGCTAAAAGACTAAAAAAGAGGGTTTTTTTTTTCCTTGCAAACATAAAAAAGGGTCGTTTCATGAGGAACTGTTAACTATAATTTATATGTCGTCGTCAAGGGAATGGGGCCATCCATGGCATGTATAGCCATGTAGCTCTTTCTTGGCAAGCTTATCTCCGGAGATGATATGATTATAACATTGAAAAGAGCTTGCTTTAATATTAATTATAATTATTTGATGCGAAAGTAAGCAGTTGCAATACAAGCTTTTGTGCAAAGGACATGATAAAGAAAGAAGAGCTATCCTGACTGGCAAGTTTTTGAGATTGAAAATTTCCATTTTTGATGGCCTTGTAATTAAAATTTCATGTCTATTTGGTCAGTTTACACATTTAGTCTTTTAATTGGCCCTGGTGGTCTACGCTTGCTGGCTTCCTGTTTTTGGCATTCTTATTCAGATTTGCCGTTTTGCGTTTTGCGGTTTGCTTTCTGGGGGATGTATGTACACTGTACACTGTACACATGTGCGTACTGGATATTACCAGTCCGACCCTCAGTCACCTCACCACCCACCTTTTTTTCTGTTTTTTATATCATATTTACCATATCAGACTGTCCAGTGTCCCAGAAAAGTATCAAGATCGCAGAGGAGAAAGAGAGAGAGAGAAACACTGTGAGAAACTTATGTGATGACGTGGCGCGATTTCATTGGGTATTGGGGACCCAGTGCCTTGACTTGGAGAGGAAGAGAGAGGGTATAGTCAGGCAGGCTCTAATGCATTTCTTTCTTTCCGCCTATTGAGTCTTGTGTTGACCCTTTTTTGTAGGTAGCGCTTGGCATCCACCCAGACCCACCTTGTAAAAAAGTTGAATTGAAGTGAACAGAAGCAACGCTGCAGTGCACTTGCACTCGCGCACCCATCATGGGGCCATAGGTAGGGCCCATCTCTCTCTCTTCTTTCTAAATGTCAGTGTCTCAAATCACAGTGTGTGTGTGCATGTGTATGATTGCAGGTGTAAATATGTAAATATCTTGGTTCCCTTATTTTAATGTTTCGTGGAGACTTGAGGGATCTAGTCTCTAGCAACAACTGGTAAAGCGTTTACTCGCTTTTCTTTTCCATCTTCTTCTTCACTACGTTTTCCTCTTCCTTCTCAACTCCCCTCCACAACAACAACCCACTTCATATGCGCCGCGCCTCTCTCTCTCTCTCTCTCTCTCTCTCTTTTGCTTGCTTCTTTCGCTGCCCTGCCCGCACAAGCTAAGGCCTAAGTAATCGGAAGAAACACAAAGCGGTAAAAAAAGCTTTCAGATTTCAGCGCATATTGTTTTCTTGGTTTCGTTTTCTGTTTGATTATGATCAGGAACAATATATATGGTCCTGGTGGGTTTTATTGCTCAGAATGAGAGAGCCTATTGCTATTTTGAGTTTTATTGCTCTGTTTCTGTCTTTTCACTTTCATTTCTCTACTATGTATATATATATATGCTATGCTTTGCTCTTCTTTATCTCCCCGAAAGTGACCAAGTAGTTAATTTGTGATCTTTTCTGTTTCTGTTTCTGTTTCTGTTTCAATCTCTTCTGCTGTTAAGTGAGGACTTGCAAAAAAGTATTCATCTTCTGTTGTTTAAATTTCTTGATGGAAATATTACTCAAAACAAAGTCATATAGTTGAATTACTAGACTTGGTTGAGTGAAATTCATAGTTTCCATGGATCACAAATTGAAATGGTTAAGACCGAATTTCTACTTGGCATCCAAATTGATCCTTATCCGATTAGGAATTTATGGGACTTTCCACTTCTCCTTATGCTTATGCTACTTGCTTTGTGTCCTTGGATTCAACAGGTAGACATTGACAAGCAAGTTTGATTGGCCCTTGAGGGCTTAAGTTGTAGAGATGGCATATAGAAGGGGGTTAGATCAGCAGCCGCAGAGGAAGATTCTGCGGACTCAGACTGCAGGAAGTTTTGGAGAGCCCATGTTGGATAGTGAGGTGGTGCCTTCTTCATTGGTGGATATTGCTCCTATTCTCCGTGTTGCAAATGAAGTTGAGTCCAGGAATCCAAGAGTTGCCTATCTATGTGAGTTGCACTTGTTTTCTCATCTTGTAAGCTTGTATTCTATTATTTCTTTGTATGTAAGAGTCACATGTGTTTCGTAATCGGGGTCATGTTTGATTAATCAGAGCTCATGAAACTGGTTGGATTGGATACACTGCAGTATGGACTTTATTCCCATAGCTTCTGACTGTTATGTGAAAGGAAAATGTGATGGATGTAAATTGTCTGTCTCGATACTCATTATACATGATTCAAATATTAGGGTATGTCATATGTGAAAGGAATACATGATGGATTTTGTTTATAAATGTACCAACTTGTTTCTGAATGGTGAGGAATCCCTAACCCCGGAAAACCCTAGGTATGCCACCCATTTGGGAGGGGGCAAACCTTGGGTATACACAAATGCCCTTGAAACATGTGGTAAAGAGTACCACAATTGCCAAGGAGCTGGCCCCAAGGGTTGAACTTGAAGAATTATGCTTTCCGAGGCATGTTGGCTTGTCAATGAAGCCATCAGTTGGGGTTTTTAAATGCTTCTTTTTTCTTGTAACTTTTGTTTTTGTTTTGGTTTACAATGCTTGAGGCTACTTTATATTATTCATAGTCAATGGAATAGTTGGTTAGTTGATAATCCACCTATTGTAATAAGACGGGTTATGTTTCAAAATTTTATCATGGCAAAAAAGACCTTTAGACAAACTCAGTCATTTTTATGAACTATATTGTATGTTTGGGAGTCCAATTCATACTAATGTGTATGTTGGAATTAGGTCGGTTCTATGCCTTTGAGAAAGCTCACAGACTGGATCCCACATCTAGTGGACGTGGTGTCCGCCAGTTTAAAACTGCACTTCTTCAGCGTCTAGAAAGGGTAAGCCTTCATTTCCCCTGGTAATTGCAACAAATTCTTTTTTCATATACGTGATGTGATCTTTCAGTGACATTGTTACCAAAGCAAGAAAGAAAGAAAGAAAGAAATAGATAAATAATAAATAAACAGATAGATAACTAGATAATAAATAATAAACAATAAGAAGTTATTCATTTGTTGGAAATCATATGTACTAGATCTCCAAATATTTTTATCAAAGACTATTTGGAATTCAGCAGAGATATTACTTATCATTTTGATTCTTTTCAGGAAAATGAAACGACATTGGCAGGAAGGCAAAAGAGTGATGCCCGGGAAATGCAGAGTTTTTATCGAGATTACTACAAAAAATACATTCAAGCTTTGCAGAATGCTGTTGATAAAGCAGATCGGTTTGTCTCTAGGAATATTGACATGTTCTATTTTTGATTGAAAAGTTGCTCAGCTGCTTTATATTTTAGTTTTTTAAGTTTTGTTTTTCCTAACCCAGGGCGCAACTGACCAAAGCATACCAAACTGCTGCTGTTTTATTTGAGGTTTTGAAGGCTGTCAATCAGACAGAAGCTGTTGAAGTAGCTGAGGAGGTGAAATGGAAATTTTTGACCTGGAACTTTTTCATAATACTAATCTTCATTTTACACCTATTTCCTTTGTAAAATATATCCGTATTTTTTGTACTGTAGATTTTGGAAGCTCACACCAAGGTTGAAGAAAAACAGCAGATATATGTACCTTACAATATTCTTCCTCTTGACCCTGATAGTCAAAATCAGGCAATCATGAGATTTCCCGAGGTTTGAACATTTTCATTTAAAACTGAGAGTATTATGTCTATGGATCACGGGTGAAACACATTGTCTCTTGTTTTCGCTCTCCAGATTCATGCTACTGTTTCAGCACTCCGTAACACTAGGGGCCTACCATGGCCAAAGGACCACAAGAGGAAAGTAGATGAAGACGTTCTAGACTGGCTCCAGGCTATGTTTGGTTTCCAGGTGAAGTGACTAACAAAAATGAATGTCATAAACTACTGAGTTTTTCATATTTTACAAGCAGCTTAAGCTCCACCCATTAATGTGCAGAAGGATAATGTGGCAAATCAAAGGGAACACTTGATTCTGTTGGTTGCTAATGTTCACATACGACAATTACCAAAGCCTGATCAACAACCCAAGGTTGTTATCCTTCTCAGCTCTACCTTATATTTTCCCTTACTGAACTAGTTCTTCCCCTTCCTCCTGCTACCTTACTCTATTTGCCAAATCTTTTCCTGTATAGTTGGACGATCGTGCATTAACGGATGTGATGAAGAAACTTTTCAAAAATTACAAGAAATGGTGTAAATACTTGGATCGCAAAAGTAGCCTTTGGTGAGGAATCCTTTTTGAAAGCTTTGTAATTTAATATAATATTGATATTTCTAGAAATCTGAATGAATTGAATTATTTTATTCTCCTTATTCTGAGGTATTTATAAGATGTACAAAATATACAAAAAAGGTAAGTATACAAAGTCAACTATATTAAATAATAAACCCTAAACCTAATATATCACGCCAACAATATTTTCTAGCAAATGTTAAAGTGGATTAGTTATAGTCTTCTTAAAAGCGGAGCTGCTGATTTGTTTAGCTGTGGTTTATAGTGGTCCATTGAAATATGGTGATTTGCTTCTGTCCCTTTGTTTCCACACTATTAACATGCAAAATCTGTTTTTAACTGGCAGGTTGCCAACTATTCAGCAGGAAGTGCAGCAGCGAAAATTACTATACATGGGTTTATATCTTCTTATCTGGGGAGAAGCTGCAAATTTGAAATTCATGCCAGAATGCCTTTGCTATATTTATCATCATGTACGCTTTAAGATGTTTTTGCCTTGCTTTATGACATGTATATTCCTGGAATTCAAGTTAATCTACAACATCTTGTAGTCCCTAAACCCCAAGTACACCTTAAACACATAGGATTTGACAGTTAAGTTATCTGCTTTTTTCTCCTTGGGACTCAATTGTTGCAGAAGGGTGGAGGGTTGGTGTACTAGAAGCTTAAAAGCGTATTTCTTCATGTTCTATTCTATTGTCAGGATTCTTTATAGACATATTCAATATGTATTGAGATTGTTAAATGTTATAAATAATTTTTCATGTTCTTTTGCTTTTTAAATTTTTTTTATTTTTAAATTTTCTGTATATATATTTATTGGATAAGTTATGTTATTCTTACCAATGTGATCATTGTTATTTGTGACCCAAGCCAAAGTAATTGGGAGAAAGCCTATGTTTAATTTAGCAGTATGATTCAGCAGTTGTACTTTACACTTTGTAGATGGCATTTGAATTGTATGGAATGCTAGCTGGGAGTGTTAGTCCAATGACGGGCGAGCACATAAAGCCAGCCTATGGTGGTGAAGATGAGGCCTTTTTGATGAAAGTAGTAACTCCAATATATGATACAATAGCAAAGGTGTTCTTCTACTTTTCTTTTGTTAATAAAATTTCTTTCTTTCCGTTTGACATTTATTACTTCATATCTCGTTAAATTTTTTTGTTTCTTTTTTTACAGGAGGCTAAAAGGAGCAAAGGAGGAAAATCAAAGCATTCTCAGTGGAGGAATTACGATGATTTGAATGAATACTTTTGGTACAAGCTTTTCTCTGTTTAGGTTGCATTTTCCAATGCTAAGACTGTACATTACAAGATTTGTTTGGTATGGAATTGTAGGTCAGTTGATTGTTTTAAGCTAGGGTGGCCTATGCGTGCCGATGCTGATTTCTTTTGCCAGCCAGTCGAAGAGATTCAAGTTGGAAAAGATGAGGTATGTTGCAACTTTGGATATAAAATAGGGGGTTTCACTAAAACACCCAAAATGGGGGCTGAAATTATAAAAAAACCCAACACCCAAAACACTTTATAAACACACCCAAAACCCATCATTACACACACTCAAAACCCATTTATAAACACACCCAAAAAATATATAATTGTTTATTTTAAAATTGATTTTGGGTGTGTTTCTATATTTAAATAGTGTGTGGGTTTTTTTATAAATACATGCCTAGAATTGGGTTTATTTATAATAATCTATATAAAATATTTGTTTTCCTTCTTTCTTTGTTTATCATCCCTGCTTTTCATTATGTAACTATTGAATTCGTCCACTGTAAAAATATCCATTTCTTTTTGTACTATTATGTTATCTGCAACCTTGCTTTGTACAAACCTTTTTGTTTGTTCAATTTTTATTATTTATTTTTTCTTGTAAAGATGCTTCAGCTTATGCCTTGTAAGTGGGACTGGCCCTCTGCTTTTGGGAAGTTTAAGGAAAAACTTAAAGTGGCAGGTGTTTGTGGTAATCTGTTGTGGTAATCACAAACACCTGCCACTGAACAAATTACCTTTTCTAATTGGATGGTCCTTGTGATTGCTGCAGGGCTTAAAGCCTTAATCGTAGGTTTCAATTAGAGTGGCTATGCTCTAGATGATTATCAATGCACCATCATCATCAAACATTCTTAATGCGTGAATATAACTTTACAAATTACTTAGTTAATGACATGGATCATTTATCACTTGTTGTTTATAGTTCACTTTCTTGATTTCATTGATAGAATCTTCCCCCAGAAATTATGTTGACGGCTGTATATACAGCACTTTGAGTTTGTCTCAAATCAGCATGTCATGTTCTTACAAGTTCAGGTTTTATGAATAACATAGCATATCTGAATGCCGACAGTTTCAGTTCTGACAATTTTACTGATGCAATTTATCAATAGGTTATCTGTTATTGGAATACTTGAAGTCTCTATAGGAAAAATCAAAAGCTACCACTGTTATAGATGTTTAAGTAGGAATTAGATTAACCAGGTCAAAACAACTTTCTTTTTGGGTACTCTATAAACACATAAGCTTTTATCTTTCTCATTCTACTCTTGGGTTTAACTGTTTGTGTTTTTGATTCTGAAATTTTATGATTTCAGAATAAGAAACCACACAATGGGGATCGATGGATTGGTAAAGTCAACTTTGTTGAAATACGCTCGTTTTGGCACATTTTCAGAAGTTTTGATAGAATGTGGAGCTTTTATATATTGAGTTTGCAGGTGAATTTTTTCTTACTAACCTTCTTTATCTTCTGTACTTATGTCTGTGCACTCTTAGGACTTATGTAATAATTTCCTTTAGGCAATGATCATTGTTGCTTGGAATGGGTCGGGGGATTTAAGTTCCATGTTTGAAGGTGATGTCTTTAAGAAAGTGCTGAGTATTTTCATAACTGCTGCGATAATGAAGCTTGGACAAGGTAAAGAAAACCATTTAACCTTATTATTTGCTGGTTTATTTATTTATTTTAGTGTTGCATCTGTGGTCAAAATTCAAATTTGTCGCTGTTCTGTGTATCTATAATCTGTTGAGAGTATTGTCTCACACGGGAGAAGTAATGCCTTTCACGACAATATAAAAGATCTTGGGCCTCTCTGCCCATTGCCATTTGGTTTTGGGTTGGATGCTCTGGTACCATAATTCAATTAGAGCATCCAACCTAAATCAATAGGCAATGGGTGGAGAGGCCAATATCTTATTTGGTGCAAGGCTTTACTTCCCGGACATGGGATAATATTCTCAACATAATCGACCTCATCTGTGACATACTTGTGCTGGAAAATCACTACAATGCCATTTCCTATGATAAATTAACCACGTTTGCCTTTACTGGTATACATGGATGATAGAACCAGGAACGGTCCCATTCTATGTGCCTGCACAATAATCTAGTGATATTCCAAAGGAGGGTCTAGCTGTAAAGTAGGGGCATATACTGTTCCAAAGGAGGGTCTAGCAATAATCTTAGATTATCTTTTAAGAAAATTAATTAAATTAAGTTATCAAAGGTCAATACTGTTGAAAAGAAAGTTAAGAAAGGGAGAAGAGGATCATATCAATTGAGTAAAAAAATAAATGTAAAATTTCTAGAAAATGTTCCTAGAAATCATGCAAATCAGCTCAATCAAATCTAAATTAACTCAGTCAGTAGCCCTAATATCAGGCCAACATTAAGCGAATCATCTTCTGAAAAATTTGGAAGAAATTAATCTGTACTGCTGGGTCATACCTGTTCCCAACCAGAACGTAGAATGTTACCTTCCTTACCACTTGGCACAAGGCTATAAGGTTGTAGCCTATAAGGAAACTGTTCAGTAATGAAGAGTTTTAAGCTAATTTTTAACTTGTGAATGATTCATTTGGTGTTTTTTTTTTAACTCAGTAATATCAAATATGTAATACCTCTGATGAGGTGAAGATTATGACTGGATTTTCTGTAGAATTGCACAAGGATGCTATATCCTCGAATACATAATGTTTAATGATGACTAATATGAGCCTTCTTATAAATTTTATAATTTGATTAATCTTTTTTAATTTTTTTACAGCTGTTCTTGATTTAATTCTGAGCTGGAAAGCTAGGCGAAGCATGTCTTTCTTTGTCAGGCTAAGATATGTTTTGAAGGCTGTTTCAGCTGCAGCATGGGTTATTGTTTTACCAGTGACTTACGCATATAGTTGGAAAAACCCTCCTGGATTTGCACGGATGATCAGGAATTGGTTTGGAAATGGTCCAAGTTCATCTTCTTTGTTCATTTTG
This sequence comes from Prunus kanzakura, assembly GCA_020521455.1. Lineage (NCBI taxonomy): Eukaryota > Viridiplantae > Streptophyta > Magnoliopsida > Rosales > Rosaceae > Prunus > Prunus kanzakura. Next base: position 457,206 of record BPUM01000873.1, on the reverse strand, counting down.
GCTGTTGTCATCTACTTAGCTCCAAACATGCTCTCTGCATTGTTGTTTATGTTCCCAATTGTCCGCCGGTTTCTTGAAAGGTCACACTTAAGGGTTGTGATGCTCATGATGTGGTGGTCTCAGGTATGTATTTGTACCTTGTAATTTCTAGTAAAGTGTTTTATGGACTGAAGCAGTCAGGACTTGCCTCCTATGGATATGATACCTGAATCATTCATTTTCTAGCCATTTAATTTTTGTTAATTTTTTTTTTCCAGCATATTCGCCTCAGTCTAATTCATTTCTTTGATATGTTTGCAGTCTCAGCTTTATGTTGGAAGGGGAATGCACGAAAGCTCAGTTTCTCTTTTCAAGTAACCATAGAGATTTTGATTTGTCTTTTCTTTCAGTTGGAATGGCCTGGTATAGATATTCACTGGTCTCACTGTTACTGACGGCTTTTGTTTCTAGGTATACCATTTTTTGGGTTCTTCTGCTTGTGTCGAAATTAGCCTTCAGTTACTATGTAGAGGTACTTCTTTAGTCCCTCTTCAACATTTACAAGCATCCGCAGAGTAAACTTTTTTTCTTCTTCTTATGTCCATATCTATGTTTAAATGATTACTTCTTGTGAAATGCCGATGATTCTTGACATACTTGTAATTTTATGATGTTAGAGGGGCACATACTAGTAAGGGTCAACACCATTTTATTATCATGACTTATTTGTTTATTAGGTAATGGAGGGCGCCCCCCTTCTCCCCCCCCCCCCCCCCCCCCCTCCCTTTAAATTGTTTGCCTTTTCTTCGTCTTTTTCTTTTACCCATAATTGCTTGAGGGGAGAATTTAAAGCCTATTTGAATATCAGAATATCAATGAAATAGGAAAACGCTTAAGCAATGACCTTAGCATGTTGTCGCAGACTTTTTACTTATGGTTATGATGGAAGAGAATCGAATCCTTGAGCTAATCTAGTCCTAACCTGTTTCGCACCCACCCTCACCACTTGGGCTAACCCCAAGGGCTTTGTCACAGATTTCGTTATTTAATCTTTTGGCCAATTTGAGTTTTGTCTATGATTTGTTAGTAATAGCATCCTGTTTGGCAATGGTGCAATAATCTTGTCTTAAAGCTGGGTAAAGAAGATGAAGAAAAGTGTCAGATTGGTGGTGAGCAATAGAGTAAGTGTCAATTGGTGGTGGGGAATAAGGGAAGTGTCAGATTGTTGGAGGAGTTGTGGTTGGGAGAACAGCCTTTGGCGTCACTTTTCTTGCCGTTTTTCAGGTTATCCAGATTTCATAATATAGTCATCGCCTGGCTTGCATCTATTCCTTTTAAGTCAGGGAGTTGGGATTTTGGATTCAGAAGAAATTCTGAAGGAGTAGAGGTAATGGAGTTATCAGTTTTGCTGCTGCTATTAGATAAAAGTTCATTTTTATGGAGGCAGAGAGGATTTGAGGCGTTGGAAGCTGGAAATTTCAGGGGACTTCTCCTAGAAATGTTTTCTCAGAAATTTAGGGTTGGCTAGTGGCTGACATGGGGGTGAATAAGCACAAGTTGCTTCAGAAAAGGAGACTTAATTGTTGTCTTTCTTGTAGTTCCTGTATATGTGTTAGTTAAAATAGGAGAGTGCAGACTATCTGTTTGTTCATTGTTCAGTAGCTCTAAGTTTGTGGTATTTATCATTTGGTAGGCTGGAGTGAGTGCTTAGTGACTTTCCGTCTTTGGTAGAGGAAAGAAGGCTAGAGTTTTGTGCGGTTGCTGCAGGATGGCTGTCTTGTGGGCTTTGGATGGAGAGGAACAGGAGGATTTTTGACAATTATAAGGGAGTGGGGGTTGAAGATCTTCTGGAGAGGGTGATCCGTTTCTATCTTCACTTTGGGCATCTGTTGTTAGATTGAAAGGCAGATATAGGATAATATCTTTGTTTAATTCTTCTGTGATATCGGTATTTATCCTGCTCAATGATTGACTGCTTGTCACTTTTTGTAGTTTTTGTCTCTTTCTAATAAGATTTGTTTCTTCGCAGGAAAAAAAGTCTTGTTCACTTTTTGTAGTTTATTATCTCTTTTGAATAAGATTTGTGCTCCTCAATAAAAAAAAGAAAAGGAAAAAGAGTTGGGTACAAAACTTGTTGAATCAGTGTCATTTGTTCTTCATTGTTGCAGATTAGGCCTCTTGTGAAGCCAACTAAAGAAATCATGAAAGTTCACATAGGGACCTACCAATGGCATGAGTTTTTCCCTCGAGGTAAATGCATAAATGAAATAAACTTCCTTATATTCAGATGGTTTATGATGTCATCATTTGACCTTTTCAGCTAAGAATAACATTGGTGTGGTGATTGCACTCTGGGCTCCAATTGTTCTTGTATGTTAATGTTTCTCTCATTTTCACATCAGTGTCTTATCATTCACTTAGTTGTGTTCATTTTGCTCATAAAATTTTATTCATATTTTTCTCTATAGGTCTACTTTATGGATACTCAAATTTGGTATGCCATCTTTTCCACAATATTTGGAGGTATATATGGTGCGTTTCGCCGTCTTGGAGAGGTTGGTGGAGTTTTATTTTCTCTACAATCCTCATGTTTATATCACTTTCCATATTGATGAAGCACAATAAATTCAATCTGCCAAAAGCCCAATCATCCTTATTTTTCATTTTGGTTGGGGGATTTTATTTTAAAAGTTAAAGAATGTCGGGTAGTTCTAATTAATTGCTTTCGAGTCATGGTGAATCTACAATCTCATGCATCACTTGGGGTTTGTTTCAAAGCATTTGAGGTTTACTCAATTTATAAAAAAAAAGTCCAATTATGATTTTTAACAAATAAAGTGAAGAAATACTAATAGAAATTATGCGAGATTCTTGCCGTGGAAATAGAAACTCGTTTTGCTTTCTGAAAAATAGAGAAAAGGATCCTCAATTGGTTTCAACACGAGCAGTTTTTTTCCATAGAATATCTTGTACATGTTAGTTCTGTTCGTCTGTTATTCTTTTTTTCTTATTGTGGTGACAAATTAAATCTTCCCATTTTAGTATGCTTTTTCCATAAAATCTTCACCTTATATATATGATGAGTTTTTCCTATGTTAAGGGTGTCCTTATTGCAAGAAAAGTGCACACATCCGTCTATATTTTAGATCATCCTTCAAGGGCTATCCTTGCAAAGAATCATTCAGAGGAAGTTGTTTGGTCATCTAAAATGTGCAAGAAAATGCAATACGTTAGATAAAATTGAAACGAAAATATGGATAATCAAATGGCTGAACAATTTTTCTATTTAGCTGATATTTTGCATGGAGAATCCTTGAAAGAGAATTTAAAAACTTGATGGTTATGATATTTTGCCTGGATAATCCTTTCTCTGATTGTAGGTTTTTTCAACTTAAATCACCTTACCAGATTTTTCTCTTTCTTCCAGATTCGTACACTGGGAATGTTGAGATCTCGATTTGAATCACTGCCAGGTGCTTTTAATAATTACTTAATTCCTGTGGAGAAGAATGAGCAGACTAAGAAAAAGGGAATACTAAAAGCCACTTTCTCCCGCAAGTTTGATAAGGTTTGGTCACTGTTCTGCTTGAGAAGTTACCAATATTGATAATGACCTTTTATGCACAATTTGGTACATCCCTCGGTTAATCATTGAAAGACCATCATTTGAGTCATTGCACATTGGCTGGTTGTTTCAGAGCGCGTCTAGCAAAGAGAAAGAGGCAGCAAAGTTTGCCCAGATGTGGAACGAAATAATTAGCAGTTTCAGAGAGGAGGATCTGATAAGTGATAGGTAAATAATGATGCCAGACAAGGAAATGTTTTCCTCAACTTGAATGAATGTTGAGTTCCATTATTTTAATTTTTGGATTAAGTAGTGTGATATTGAAAGCTTGTATTTGTTTTTCAGGGAAAAGAACTTGTTGCTTGTCCCATATGGGGCTGACCCAGATTTAGTAGACCTCATCCAGTGGCCTCCTTTTCTGCTTGCTAGCAAGGTCTATGTTTTCATGAGTAATTTCTTCCATTAGTCTCACCAAGACCAATACATGTATTTACTCTGTACTAATTCTGTAGATCCCAATAGCACTGGACATGGCAAAAGACAGCAAAGATAAAGATCGTGAGCTGAAAAAGAGAATGAGTACAGACAATTATATGCGCTGTGCTATTCGCGAGTGCTATCTTTCATTTAAAAGTATTATTAATTTGTTGGTCCTTGGAGAGCGTGAAAAGAAGTGAGTTCAATACTACTTGAATATGTCTCAGATTAGAAAGAAAACATAACTTCATCTGCCAGAATTTTGTTATCTTCCTGATGACTCCTCTGTCCAGGGTTATAAATGATATCTTCACCATAGTTGATGAGCATATTGCTGAGGGAAATCTGACAACAGAGTTCAATATGAGTGCTCTCCCAAGCCTCCATGAGCAATTTGTTCAGTTGATTGACTATCTGGTATTCTTCGTTGACAGTGAACTTTCACATATTTTTATTGATTAATCAAGATTGGTGCTAATCCTAACCATATCTTTCTGATGACTACAGCTGAAAAACAAAAAGGAGGACAAGGACCAGGTCGTAATTGTCTTGCTTAACATGTTAGAGGTTGTGACAAGGGACATAATGGAGGATGAAATTCCCACGTAAATGATTTGGAATCTGATATCTCAACTAGGTTAATATTTTGATTTTGTTCCCCTCAATCCTCCATTCATTTCTTTTTCATGCAGCTTGCTAGATTCAAGCCATGGGGGAACTTATGGGAAAGATGAGGGAATGACACCCCTTGATCAACGGGATACATATTTCGGTGAACTGAATTTCCCAGTGCCAGTGACCCCAAAAACAGAAGCTTGGAAAGAAAAGGTATGTTTCATTTACAATGTTATGATTTCAGTGCTGGATTAGCTAGTCATCAAGACCTGAATAATAATGTTAGTGCATTGACCTTTCATATCTGGTTTCTCAGTCTGAATGAGTTTCGTAAAAGTTACCTACATGTAATAAATTTCTCCTGTATGTGAGTCCATTATCTTCTATAGATCAGAAGGCTTCATCTATTGCTTACGGAGAAGGAGTCTGCTATGGATGTTCCATCCAACTTGGAAGCTAGGAGGCGCATTTCTTTCTTTTCTAACTCATTGTTTATGGACATGCCTCCTGCACCTAAAGTTCGAAATATGCTTTCCTTCTCGTAAGTTATCTTCAATTTGGACTTTCTTCATTGTTATTGCATTTTTCCTTTCATGGGTGACTGGGGTGAAGATATTTCAGTGTCAATTATTGTCACGCCCTTGACATGGGGAAAATGTTCTTTACTATTTTCTCTAATTGAAGTTTTGTTTATTGGCCAGGTGTTGCAGCCATGACCAATAAGATAGATGTTAGGTGTATAAGTTATCGTACTAAACCAATTCAAGTAACTAAACTGTTTGCGGAAGCATAGACAAATAATAAATTTAAATTTTTCTCTACACCATTGTCTCACGGTTGAGATGAGGAGAGATAATACCAAATGAAAGTGTACTTGACACATCTTCAAAATACTATAGTTTCAAGTAAATTGCAAGGTGGTGACATATATACACTAAGATATGTATAACAGTATAAGCATGTAATGTGTAACCAGAACCTTTGACCAACTATATAGTTAGCTAATAAGAAAAAGCAACCGTATAGACCCTATTTATTTTACACAACAGAAATTTAAATGTTCTTCAAGTATAATGATCCAATAAATTTGGGTACTGGGTATTACATTACAGTTAATGAAGTAATACATTCTTGGGTTTAACCATTTCAAGGACATAATCAATCTCACTACAGAAAACCCCCAAACCATAGGGATATTTTCAATTCGTACACGAACTATCACTTTTTTATAAACGCATACAGAAATTCCCATAAACCCTACATTTAAACCACTCCAATCCTTCAGTCCAAGCGTTAACTGCCTATGTGGCTTTGAATGAATTTGAATTTACCCATATAGTTTGGGGGGTTTTCTGTAGTTGATTCGTATTTTAAATTGATGATCTGACTTATGGTTTCACTATTTCAAAATAAAATAACTATTGGACATATTTTGTATCAACCACTTTATAATTTCGATAAGCTGTGTAAAATAATATGGGATGGCAGATATTTTTGTCTTTTTGTGGGGTCAAAAGGTTTTTTTTGTTCACCATATATCGCCTGACATTTTCGTAATTACTTTGTAGGGTTTTGACACCATACTATTCAGAAGAAGTTCTTTTCTCCGTCGATCACCTGGAAAAGCAGAACGAAGATGGTGTCTCTATCCTTTTCTACTTGCAAAAGATCTTTCCAGGTGAATTGTTTTCTGTTTTGTTTTTTGTTGTTTCTCCTCTTATGATATAGCATGCATTGTTATCTGAACTGTTCTTTTATGAACCCATGATTGATTGCAGATGAATGGACTAACTTTCTTGAGCGGGTCAAATGTGAAAGTGAAGAAGAACTCAGAGCAAATGATGAATTGGAAGAGAAACTCCGTCTATGGGCATCCTATCGAGGCCAAACGTTGACTAAAACTGGTATAAGCAGATGCGGGCTACTGCCCCTCTCTCTTTGACACTTGATTTGATTTGTTATATTTCTTATGTATGATTATGAGTTTTGTCTTCCCCTATTCTCTACAATTAAGTACGAGGTATGATGTATTACCGAAAAGCTTTGGAACTTCAGGCCTTCCTGGATATGGCAAAAGATGAAGGTATTGAAGCTTAGTTGTAGTGTAATTACCATATCTCTTCTACGGTTAATTTTGTAAAGGGCATATTGATTTATTTATTTTCCTTATTATTAGCTCTAATGGAAGGCTATAAGGCTGCTGAATCAACTATTGAGGAACACTCAAAATCTGAAACATCACTATTAGCTCAATGCCAAGCAGTAGTTGACATGAAATTCTCATATGTTGTGTCATGCCAACAATATGGAATTCACAAACGATCTGGTGATGCTCGTGCCAAGGACATTTTGAAACTTATGGCAACGTATGTTGTTCAGTATCTAGTATTTATATTTATATTTTTTATTTTGTGCATGTGTGTGTGTGTGTGTGTGTGTGTGTGTTTGTGATATGAATACAGTTTACTTATAGTTTAGTGTAATAGATTAAGCAAACATCAAGTTTTCAGCGAGGTAGTTATATTATGCCAAACTTTTTCTCCCAAAGGGTCAAAGCTTTACTTTTTTCACACAAAAAAATTATAACTATTTTACAGGGAAAACAATTTGGGGTTTAAAATGGTAAATCAACTTTTGACTAATATAACAACAGTGTAGTTCATGTGGGCAACAATAAAGAAAAAATTCAGGTGGTCAGTTGACAAAAGGAGTTAAGTTCAGGTGGTATTGCTAAAACTTTACCTTTCATGTAATGATATTGTAAAGATAAACTTTCGTGCCACACAAGCATACACAGAGGTGTTTGTAGAAAGCCTAGGTGCTTCTTGAAGCAAGTCATGGTAATGTCTCCTATTTTCCCTGTTGCAGTTATCCATCTCTTCGGGTAGCTTACATTGATGAGGTTGAGAAAACTAGCGAAGATAAATCCAAAAAAAATGTTCGGAAGGTCTACTATTCAGCTCTTGTAAAGGCAGCTCCTCCAACTAAGACAATTGATTCCACTGATCCTGTTCAAAGGTTGGATCAGGTAATACTTTTTTATTACATTCAATATTGGGCATTGACAGTAATTTGAGATCTTTCTGGCAGAGCTTCCTAGACCTGTAAGAGACTCCTAGGGGTCACCCCAAGTTTGTTTCCTTCACTTTTGTGCTTCTTAGAGTAATTATTGTTTTATTTCAATCCCAACAGTAGGCAATTGTAACATTGTAACACATCTTCTATACATGAATAATGCTTTACAATGGATTGTTTAAATCTCCTTGTACAGGATATTTATCGGATAAAGCTTCCTGGACCTGCAATATTGGGAGAGGGAAAGCCAGAAAATCAAAACCATGCAATCATTTTCACACGTGGGGAAGGCTTGCAAACAATAGATATGAACCAGGTACACACACACAAACGACCATGTGCAAATGCTTTGTGCACGCGTGTGAAAAAGTATATACTAATAGTTATTACAAAAAGAACAAAAGCACCAACTACCAAGTCGTTAAGAGGAGAGGAATTAGGATTTTTAGGGAAAAAAAGTAGGAATGGTGGCCAAGTTTGGGTCATAGAGAGGAAAGGGCAATGAGAGAGGGTGGATGAAATATGCTATTTTGGAACTTGGACATTAAATGATTTCAAGATTCTTTGACATGTTTACAATCCTTATGTATTTAGAGTCGCTAGAACTTCTGTGTCTAATGCTGGGGTCTTTTGGCGAAAAAAGCTCGACACAAGTAGGGGGTCACACTGGAATAGGGTATCGGCTACGCTTACAGTTTAGGTATAAATTCTATATGCTTGTGCTTTTTTGAAACTCGGTACCACGTGGTTGTATCTGTTCAACAGGATAACTATTTGGAAGAAGCATTCAAAATGAGGAATTTGCTGCAAGAATTTCAGAAACATGATGGTGTTAGATATCCGACGATACTTGGACTTAGGGAGCATATATTCACTGGCAGGTATTTGTTGTGTTGTTGCTCTGCAGCAGGAATTCCAGTGCTGCTAATAAATTAAGACTTCATAAATTTTTTGTTTTTAAAATTTTCTTTTGTGCTTGTGTGCATGGCGTTTCATGTCTTCGGTTATCTTTTGCAGTGTTTCATCTCTTGCATGGTTTATGTCGAATCAGGAGACTAGTTTTGTAACTATTGGACAGAGACTGCTGGCTAACCCTCTGAGGTAAGAATTCGGAATTTTGTTTATATTCTGTTTCCAGAACTACTAATTTATGATTTATTTCCCAGCCCAATGAGATTTTAGCTGTCACAATCTGTGTTAATCGTTTGATCATCATAATTTCGTACCAACTATGATTTTAGGCAGACTGAGAATGTTTTTCATATTTGACATTCATTCAAATATTTATTAGTTAATTTGTCTACGGTCCTGTATGATACCTAGATTTTCTGTATTTTGTTTGTTGGAATGGTGGTTATTTATTTTCAACCAAAAGTACAGCATAGTTGTTTTTTTTTTTCCCTGGACTATGCTCCTGCTTTATTGATTTTGTTAAATTTAATCCCTCTAAGCAGGTTACAATATCCCTAAGGAGCGCTTGTGTTTTTGTCAGAAAATATCCAAATTAATTTTGTTATTATAATAAAGTTAAAGTATCAACTTTAAAATGTTATAAGTTATAACTTCCATTTTACACTTCTGTTTGTGATAAAATTTGTAATCCTGGAAACATTTTTGAGGTTTATCAAACAAAGTCGATGTCATATATTGAATTATGCAAAAAATATCATAGTACTTGTGACGTGATTAAATTAGTTTCATCTGCAAAGTTTAATTACTGCATTCTTTACTTGTCATAGTTTTGCATTTTTTAGTTAAAGGTAACAGTGGCACAACTTATTAGATATTCAATAGAACAGATAGATTATGACAACTTTTTTATATGGTTATGCAGTCTTAATGCAGTTCTAATTAGAAACCGAGCTATGCTACAATGGAATTGTTTTTTAATACACTACACAGTTGATAGTTTGATTAATTATCCATTGTTCTTTATATTTCTTTAGACAAAAACATTAAATCTTTTAATACAATTTCATTGATCTCAATAAGTATTTTCTAAGAATAATTTCTTTTATGAAAAATAAACATGGACAATAAAAGTTGCACTATTTTAAAGTTCGAGAGAATATTTTTGTATTTAATCAACAAAAGTTTCCAGGAGAAAGTGTATATTTTTTTGTTGAAACTTGAAATAATAATGACAGTTCTGTAATTCAATTTAGTTTAATAGGTATCTGTAGTTACGAAGCTTTGAATATTCAACATGGGACACCAGTTTTACGTTTTTATGCTATTGGATTGTTCCATATAGAAAGTATTTATCAGATACTGGATCCAAAAATTCCAATTTTTATTTCTGGTATCAACTTTTGGCTTGAAATTAGAAACAGGTCCAATTAATTGGCATCGACAAATGCGGTCTAAGCCACTTAAATCAACATAATGCAGTCCAAAATATGACGAATAGGCATTTAAATCTATTAACTACGAGCACCTCATTACGAAATTGAAAATAGCAGCTTAGAGTAGTCATGTTGGTATTTTATTTATTTTTATAACTTTGGAGTTTCAGGGTTTATTTTTTTCAGTTTGAAAATCAATTTTTTTTGGATGTTTTCAAAATTTGGATATTAATTTCTAAGAACACATAGATGTTGACTAAGTTTTCAATATCAAGCTTTAGACTGTTTTAGACTATGAATCCTGTATGTGGAATTTTAACATTAGTTACCTGTTTTGAATCACCAAGTGATTCAAATATAAAGAAAACATGGAGAAAGTTATGTTTAAAGAAAGTAAAGCTAAGAATCAAACCAGACCACAAAGAAAGGCCTATTACATGTGATCAATTATTGCTCACGGCCCTCTTTTATACGGGTCAGGGGAAGATAAGAACAATTTTGAAAACGCTAGGGCGTATTTGTAACACAAGTGTATGATACTAGACTTTTTTTTTGGTTGTGTTTTTCTTGAAGTGTTTCAAGAAACACACTTTACACATTTTCAGTTACCATATGTTTCTTATCTAGTTCAAGCTGCTGAATCCTCTTTTTTTCCTCATTCAGAGTTAGATTCCACTATGGTCATCCAGATGTATTTGATAGACTGTTTCATCTGACTAGAGGGGGTGTCAGCAAAGCTTCCAAAGTCATCAATTTAAGCGAGGACATATTTGCAGGCACTCTCATCGCTTTGTTTAAGACTTGTTTTGTTTTGGATTGGTAGTGTACCAATTTCACATGTTTCTTGTATGCAGGTTTCAATTCTACAGTACGTGAAGGCAGTGTTACTCATCATGAATATATACAAGTTGGTAAAGGACGAGATGTTGGCCTGAACCAGATCTCGATTTTTGAGGCAAAAATAGCTAATGGGAATGGCGAACAGACACTGAGTCGTGACATCTATAGGCTTGGGCATCGATTTGATTTCTTCCGGATGCTATCCTGCTACTTCACAACAATTGGTTTCTATTTCAGCACTTTAGTATGTATAAAATATACCTCTTTCTCTTCATTTATTTTAGGCTAAATTATTGAAATGCCCCCTGTAACTCAATTTCAGTCTCAGTTTACCCCCTGAAACTCTAAGTGTCTCACTTTCCCCCCTAAAACTCCATATATTGTCTCACTTTGCCTATATTCCATCCAGCCCTAACAGAAGTCGTCAAATCTTAACCCGCCAAAAACAACCTTCCCTTACAAATTCAGATACTCTCTGAATCTGCAACTACACCCAGACTCATTTGCAAAACCAAACCCCTCTCCAAACTCCAAGAAATGAAGAACAACCTCCAACAATGGCGGCAGCCCAACTCCTCTCTCTCTCTCTCTCATCGTCCTCTTAGTTCTCTCTCTCTTTCCTCCGCCCTCCCCACCCAAACCCTCATCAACGCAGCCGAAATCCTCTCAAATTTCTGCTACACCTCTATGGCTCTAACCCTCGACCTCGCCTCTCAAACCCTCCTCCTCTCCTAGTCTCCTTCTCTCACCATCTTCGACCCCACCGACGCCTCCTTCTCTCACTCCGGTCAACCACCGCTGAACCTCCTGCAATTCCACATCATCCCACTTTATTTCTCTCTCCGATCCCTCAAGTCCCTGCCTTTCGGCGCCAAGATCTCAACTTTACTCTCTCATCGCTCTCTCTCTGTCACCACTTTGGCCTATGATCCCAGAGTCTCACTCAACAACGTTCCCATCACTATTTCCCCATCACTGTTTCCCCAATTTTCGACTTCTGTTAAGGTTGGATGGAATATAGGCAAAGTGAGACAATATATGGAGTTTCAAGGGGGAAAGTGAGACACTTAGAGTTTCAGGGGGGAAACTGAGATTGAAATTGAGTTACAGGGGGCATTTCAATAATTTAGCCTTTATTTTATAATCCTTTACCATTATCTCAAATGTTTTGGTTCTGGTTTGACAGTTGACTGTGCTTACGGTCTATGTGTTTCTCTACGGTCGCCTTTATCTTGTTCTCAGTGGGCTTGAAGATGGTCTGAGTACTCATCGAGCTATTCGAGACAATAAGCCTCTTCAAATAGCTCTTGCTTCTCAGTCTGTTGTGCAAATTGGATTTTTGATGGCCTTGCCTATGGTTATGGAAATTGGTTTAGAAAAGGGGTTCCGTATTGCACTGAGCGATTTCATATTAATGCAATTACAATTGGCCCCTGTATTTTTCACATTTTCTCTGGGTACAAAGACGCACTATTATGGAAAGACTTTACTTCATGGAGGTGCAGAATACCGAGCAACGGGTCGTAGCTTTGTAGTGTTTCATGCCAAATTCGCTGATAATTACAGGCTCTACTCCAGAAGCCACTTTGTCAAGGGCATCGAGCTACTGATTCTGCTTGTTGTGTACCACATATTTGGTCGTTCATATAGAAGTGCAGTTGTATATATCCTCATTACGATACAAATTTGGTTCATGGTTGGAACATGGCTTTTTGCTCCATTCCTCTTCAATCCATCAGGGTTTGAGTGGCAAAAGATTGTCGATGACTGGACGGATTGGAAGAAGTGGATAAACAATCATGGAGGCATCGGTGTCTCTCCTGATAAAAGTTGGGAATCCTGGTGGGAAAAGGAACATGAGCATCTTCGTTACTCTGGAATACGTGGTATCATTACTGAGATAATATTAGCATTACGCTTTTTCATCTACCAGTATGGGCTTGTCTATCACCTCAACATTACAAACAACAAAAGTTTTCTGGTATATGCGTTTTATGTGTCTTTTGACCGTTATTAATGCATTCTAATATCTATTATTTTTATAAAGCAGGTGGAAATATTAATTTTCCTTTCAATGCGCTTGCAGGTCTATGGTGTTTCGTGGCTGGTGATCCTTCTAGTTTTGGTGCTGATGAAGGTGGGTAGTTAAAATTTCAGGACTCCTAATATGTGTATTTCCAAACATAGCCATACTTTCATGTTTCAAGATTTGTATTTATTGAAACTTCCTAAGATGCCATTCATGAGTTATTTTGGTGGCAAAAATTACCACGTAGAAGCTTTCTTCTTTCGTTCCTTTTGATGAAGCAGAGGCATTTTGTATTTGTTAGGTTATAAACATCAAAATCTGTCTTTTAAGAACTGAATTAACCAAAAATCTGACTTTCTCTTTTCTTGTTCTCTCAAATACAGCATTAAAACAGAAACAGTTCTTAAACTGTCACCATCTAGGCTCTGAAAAATGATTTCCTCTACCGACCAATGGACTGTACTTAACTTTTTGCTGCATGTCAAAATCTGACAAACCATTTAACCATTTTTTCAGAGAGTTGTTCTCAACGTACTTACATAGAAGCCAAATTCTCATATAGGCATTTTAGGAGTCAATAAGGTTGTGTATGTGGTTATGTTAATTTCTGCACATTTTTCATGTCAGAAAATGTTTAACTTGGCTTTTACCAGCTCTTTTGTTATTGCAAACTAATTTACGACAGTAAAAAATAAATTTATTGCTTCTTAGATTTATTTTGACAATTGTGCTGAAATTTTTCAGGCCGTGTCTGCTGGGAGGCGACGATTAAGTGCAGACTATCAACTTTTGTTTCGACTGGTTAAGGGATTTATATTTATTACATTTTTATCTATTTTCATTACCTTAATAGTGCTCCCTCATATGACACTTCGGGATGTCGTAGTCTGCATTCTTGCCTTCATGCCAACTGGATGGGGATTGCTTTTGGTCAGTGAATCATATTAATCCTTTTTTTGTTTCCGCTGACTTCCTGTTCTAACTATTTAGTGTTTAATATTTTTAACCTAGTTTTCAATTGTCTATTATCTCGTTGATTTGTTCTAATTGTTTCTTCTGTTTTTTTTTTCTTCATAAAATATTCCTATAGATTGCACAAGCTTGTAAGCCGCTAATTCAACAAGCAGGATTTTGGGGGTCAGTTCAAACACTTGCTCGTGGTTATGAAATAATCATGGGGTTGCTTCTTTTCACCCCAGTTGCATTCTTGGCTTGGTTCCCTTTCGTTTCCGAATTCCAAACACGAATGCTGTTCAACCAAGCATTCAGTAGAGGTTTACAGATCTCACGTATTCTTGGAGGAGGAGGACAAAGGAAGGGCCACCATTCCTCCAGCAACAAGGAGTAATTTTTATCCAAATTATAGAAAGGATGGTCTGATTTATCTCAATGTAAATAGCTCCAGTGCTTGCTCAAATTATTCATCAAAAGAATTCATAGATGTCTTTCTTTATGCTTTTTGTCGAACTTTAGAATACTTGTACATGTATATTTATGATAAAAGGTTTGAAACTTAACAATTTCATTGCCTGTTTGATGCATGATATATATCTTCAGCTGATCTTAAGAGGTCGAGACACCTGCTTTAAAACAATGTTTTGACCACAAAAAGAAAAAAGAAAACCGCAAATTTGGTGCTCATAACTGGAAAGTTTGAACTGAAGATTTTGAAAATGTTGTTCATAGTAAGAAAATAAGTTGTTTGAATATTGTTGACCCAAAAAAAAAAAGTTGTTTGATTATGTGAAGGAACAGACTTTATATGACGAAATTATCTTAAACAAAACAACCTGTTCTCCTGCAGACTGATAATTAAACGTTTGGTGAGTATGAAGGACGGGTTTTGGAGGCCGCATAAAGAGAAAAAAAAACACGTCATGGTAAGAAAAAAACCAAATATATCGTCCAAGCCTTGGAAAACCTAAAACTTACAACAATGCCATACAATTTTTTTTCCCCAAAAAATCATAATGCAAGGATAATAGCGGTATTTCACATATCATTCAAATTAAAAAATAGTACAGCCTGTCCATTTTGGGTTTTTCCTTCATTCGTTGCCTTTGGAAGATAAGGAATATGTATTCAATTCTAATTTTCAGAAGAATCTTTCCTGTTAGTGTAAGTTCATATTTCCATCTCTATCTGTCTTACAAGCCTGTTTTTAAGCCTTCATCTGCCTAATACCAGAATGATTTGTTCACGGCAGCAAGGAGGTGGTGAGCCCCCACATGGTTCCCTGGGCCTTCATCTCTACTCCACACTATAATATCATAACCCAACAAACAGTCCAAATTTGTGTTGGGGTCAAACAAGAAGTTACCTTAAAAGTGGGAAAAGTTACAAGGACGAGAGAGAGAGAGAGAGAGAGAGAGAGAGAGAGAGAGAGAGAGAGAGAATGATTAAAATTGAATCACGATGAGATTATTATTTGATCTTCCGGGTAATCTTGATCAGCTTCAGCAGTTGAACACCCCAGATGGGTACTATAGTCACAATCTCTGCAAGAGTAGAGCCAGCAGCCCCGAGGGACAGTGCCTTGACAAAAATCACAGATATTAAGCTTGCCTTCATTCTCATGATGATCTGGCAAAGAATAAAGCAGAGTGAGCAGGTGGTGATGATGGTGATGGCTCAGGGTTTCAGGCAAAGTAGCACACTGAACATGGAGATCATATTTGCAATGGGTGCAGTGGAAGGTGAAACAAGTTCCAAATTCACCACATGCATCGCACGTGAACTCACCATATTCATAGGGAGGGGTGGAGAGAGTAAGAGGGTGTTTGGGGTGAGACTTGTGTTTGATTTCTTGGGGAAGTTCAAAGCACAAGTCGTGGAGGTAAAAGTTGCACTTGGACTTGGTGCATTTGTAAGCAGAAGTAGCTGAATTCATCATGAGGTCTAGAGGTAACTCACAGATGGAGCAAATGATTTCATCATCCTCTTGCACTTGATATGAGCACAACTCATGGCGGTGGCTGAAATGCTTCACCATCGATCTTAATTTCACCTCCTCTCTCTCCGTTGGCTTTCTTTATTTTTCTCCAATTGGATGATCTTCTAATGAATCATATATTATTATGTATTATATGATTTTTGAGAGAGGAAGATGTAGCTAGTCTAGTTATGTTCACATCGTGGCGACGACTAAAATGTGGTCAGATAAAGTGGTCTGAAATGTATGGTAAGAGTCAACTTATTCCCATCTCAATATATTTTGACTGGGTCTTGGATCTACCAATAATATGATATACATATATGATTCCTTTGACTTTTGCTAGCCCTTTCCCATGCTTCTTTCCTTGTAATTAGTAAGGTATTAATTAGTGCAGGATTTGTTCAGGAGCATGAGAGGATTTATCTTGATACCCAAAAAAAGAGAGGTGCAGGCCCTTTAATTACAAGGGTATATTTTCCTATATTGAAGTAGCAATACATAACCCAATCCCTCGAATCTTTGATATAGGATTAAGTGGTTGAGCATAGGATATGACAATGTCAACTGCTGAACCAGCAAAAAAAAAAAAAAAACAGAAGAATTAAACCGATTGGTTTTCCCATGTTTTTCCGGTTGCTTTTACTTGGTAGTTTTCCAACTTAAATTAGATACTAGTGTATCAAAATAAATTATATGGTTGAATTTTTTTTTAATTAACTGAGGAGTGAATTCGAACTTGAGACCTCTGCCAGTAGTATTTTGATAAAAGGAAATATCACTAGACCAATAGTTAGTTGATCTAAGTTTATAAATTTTTCAGACTATCATCTGAGATCTTGCGCCTGCTAATTAAAGTCAATATCAGAGTGCAAATATTAATTTATTTTAGATATGCAAATCACTCTTTCTTATTTTCTAGCTAGTTGGGTGATCGTTATTATTCCCTATTGCCACAGAAGGTCGACGTCAACTGCAATTTGCAATTTGGTTAATACACTTTGAACGTATCCTTCTACCAACATTCTGTATAATAATATTAAATAAGCACAGGGCATAATGAACTCAAAAGGCACACATCTCATCTTTAGCTAAAGGAAAAAAACTTAGTGGATATAGTCTGTGACTTGGTTGCTATATATCTCTCTGGGTGCTTCCACCAAAAATAAATAAAAATCTCTCTGGGTGCCATCTATTCTTTGACAAAATATTCGGAACACTCTGTCTCTGTGGCCTTTTGCCTCTCCCTTGAATGGCAAAATATAAGGATAATATCTAAAGATTCTAAACATGTAGGTTTGATTTGATGGGTTCAAGTAAGCTAGTATGTAAATAAGAAAAATGTAGATATTGTTTAGGTGGATTACTCAGGTAAGGATAATATATATATTTTTAAAATCTTTTCCTATTGAGAGGGCGATAACATACTAAACTCACACACATTACACTGTTGCTAATTAGACTCAAACCCAAGACCATTCCTGAGGAAAACATTTGCTTCCTTCAAACCATTACACTAATGAGTCCTTTGCGAGGCAAGGATAATATAACGTACTTTCAAGGTGACAAAATATTCTTCAACATAAGGTTGCCTTACATCACGTATATATTTAATTTTTAGTGTACTTGTTAGCTTAAGTAAACTTATTTGATTACCTTACTCCTCTTTTCTTTGCATATATACCCTTCTTGTTCCATCGGGAAAAATAGCAGCAGCAACAACCCTGCAGATGATCAAACGAGGAAGGATTGACTTTTGAAGTCTTTGCATATATCAAGACATAGCCACCCTACCAGCAACTTGCTTCCAAGTAGTAATCTAGAATTAATTAATAATTTCATTGAAGAAGATGTTTCACCACCCATATCATTGGTTATATAAATGCTATATACATATATATTGACCCGGCAATATGTCTCATTATGGTTAAGTTGACTAAGGCTAGCTAGACTCAATATGATGCGCAGAATTGCATGAAATTATTATAAGAGCACAATCTAATACTAGATGAGACTTGAGAGAGAACAAGAGTTCATCAGAAAAAGGAATTTCTGTGGGGGAGAGAGAGAGAGAGATGAAGCTGAATGGTCAACTTCAGCCTGATCTTCAACATTTTAGCCACCCCCATCCCTTAAGACTTTACAATCACCAACCCCTGCAGCAAACCCTAAACCTCCAGCAGCAGCAGCAGCTATTCTCATGTGCATGCTGCAAACTCAATGTCTCTGGTGGATGGATTTATAGTTGCACACCATGCAATTACTTCCTCCACATACCATGCTCACAAATGCCTCAGCAAATCACTCACCCATATGATCATCAAAGCCATGTCCTGATTCTGATCCCAACCCCAACATATCCAGATGGGGTCTTCAGTTGCGATGCATGCATGAAGCATGGGAATGGCTTTGCCTACCATTGTGGAGCTTGCAGCATTGACCTCCACCCATCTTGTGCTTCAAAGCCATTGGTTCTCACTCACCAATCCCACCCTCACCAGCTCAGTCTCTCTTTCTCACTTCCTCCAGGATTTAACAACAGCAAGACCTTCATATGTAATATATGCAACCAAGTTGGGTACAAAGAGTGGCTCTACATGTGCAATCCGTGTGGTTTCACTGCTCATTTGGGCTGCGCCACGGCGAAACCAAGAGCTCCTCCTCCTCCTCCCTCAAATCAACAAATTCAAGCAGCAGCACAAGCAGCTTTTGTTGGAACTCCATGTTTTCCAACAAGTACTATTTCAGCTAGCCCTCATCAGCTCCAAAACTATGTGCCAAATAATAGTTTGAATAAAAATAATTATAATAATGGCAATATCCCTGCCGCTGGTGTTTGTGGACAACCTGTTAGGCGGAATAAGTCCGGGAAGGAGCTGGGAAAGGCTATCGTGAACACAGCAGCTCAAGTTCTTATTGGTGTCCCTATTTTTGGACTGGGTGGTAATTCCTCTCAACAGCAACAGCAACAGCAACAGCCACAGCCACAACAACCACCACAGCAACAGCAATACCAACAGCAGCAGCAGCAGCAGCAGAAACATCCACAACAACAACCACAGCGACAACAATACCAACAGAGACAGCAATACCAACAGCAGCGGCAACAACAACAGCAACAGCATTTGGTGGGTGGTGGTGTTTGGCCTGTTGGGTTTATATCTGCAGGTGACAATGATATGCAAGGAGTTGGTATTAGTATTGATTTTGGAAGCAGTACTAATGCCACTACTGATCCGCCGCCATTCGGATCCACCTACACTGAGGCTGACTATTTCGGTGGAACTGGAGGAGTGGGAGATACGATTATACCGTATACATTTGATTTGAGATATTAATTCTATATTTATCTTGCAGAAATAAACATGATTGTTTGTCTCCATTTCAATACGCTATATTGAATTTACTGATTTCTTTTTCCATTTCCTTTCTTTGACAAAGTTTTCTTTAGAATAGAATTTTCAAAATTCAAATTGGCAGCTATTGTAGTAATTAATTTTGTAGCATTTCTTTTTCCAGTTAATTTTGTAGTCAATGACAAGGAAATAATAATAAGAAAACAGTGAATAGTAAATAAACATGAAAAAAAAAACGTTATTTACACTAACACCCCTTGAGGTTTTCAGTTTCATAAAACTCCCTGAGATTTGAAACATTACACGAACATCCCCTAAGATTTATATTGTTTTCACAAAACCCATTTCCTTTTATTTTTCATCCAAAAATTGATGATTTTATATAATAAAAAATTCTCCAAATGACAATGTTAGCCTTTGAGATTAGATTGCACATGCATTCATTGAGGTTAAAATTGAAATTTACTTAATTTTTAAAAAATGAAATTGTCAATTTTTAGATGAAATCAATGAAAATGGACTTTGTAAAAACAATATGAAACCTCAGAATGTTCGTGTAAATAACTATAAAAAAATCACTTTCGGTGCCGAGGTCATCTCCTAGAAATAAAGTTAATAAATTTTCACACCAAAGAGCTTTTTGTCGCCCGCTCCCTTGAACAAAAGATAAAAAGAAGTCTAAGCCGGCAGTAAGTGTACTGTGTAACTAATTAATGGATGCATGAACTAATTTCGTTTTTTTTTTTATTCCACAATAAATTAGAGGGTGGTTTAGGTCAGAAGAATGTCAATGATACTCATAAGCTCCAATCCAAATATTCTAATTAAGCAAGTCTGATGGAATCAACTAGCTGCTACTTCATATACATGAGTTGGCAAAATATTCTTCAAAAGGTTGCTTCTTCTGCCTCACATAATTAAGATCTCAGTCTTCTTTTCTTTGCATTCCATTTGAGAAAAATAGAAGCAACAACTCTTGAGATGATGATCAAACGGGCAAAGTATTCAGTCTTTTGCTTCGTCCTTGAGAGGTTCATTGACTTCTATATATATATATATATATAAAGAACCAGCAGCTTCCTTTCAACCAGTCTATCTCTTTTTGTTCATATATATAAGAATAAATTACTCAAATTGTCCTCAAATTTATATCCGATTTACATTTTGGTCCCTTAATTAAATTATTCGTTCAAATGGTCCATCAACTCTATATTAATCGCTCCATTGATCCTACCGTTAAATTATGTTAATGTTGCCGTCAAATGTAAGGGTAAAACCATCCATAACTGTCCTATGTTCCCCAAATAGGTGATAAAGTGGTGATAAATAGGTGATAAAGTGGTGATACAGTGGTGATAAAGGGGTGATACATAGGTCAAAAGTCTTATTTACCCCCACAAATGTAGCATGTGCTGCTCACATGACTAAATTTAACAGAAAATATAACGGTAGGACCAAAGTGACGATTAATAAAAAGTTGGTGGACCATTTGAACGAATAATTTAGTTTAGGAATCAAAATATATATCGAGTATAAATTTAAGGACCATTTGAGTAATTTACCCTATATATAAAATGCAACATGTATATATAACAAAAAAAACGCAAAGGTATATACTTTGACCCGGTAAATGCGTCTCATTATTGTTAAGTTGACTAGGCTTAGCTAAGACTTATACATTGTACAGAACTGCACTAAATTATTATAAGAGGACAAGTATTAAACAAGTTGAGAGAGAAGGCATCATCAGAATTTCAAGAAAGAGAAAATATTTATGTGGGAGAGAGAGAGAGAGAGAGATGAAGCTGAATTTTCAACCAAAGCCTGATGTTCAACATTTTAGCCACCCCCATCCATTAAAACTTTCCAATCACCAAGCCCAGCAGCAGCAGAACTTAAACCCGCAAGCCTTGTGTGCATGCTGCAAGCTCAATGTTTCTGGATGGATTTACAGTTGCAAACCATGCAACTACTTCCTGCACATGTCATGTTCAGAAATGCCTCAGCAAATCACTCATCCATTTGATCGTAAAGACCATGTGCTGTCTCTGCTCCCAACCCCAAAATACCCAGATGGGGCCTTCAACTGCGATGCATGCATGAAGCATGGAAATGGGTTTGTCTACCATTGTGGAGATTGCAACATCGACCTCCATACAAGTTGTGCTTCAATGCCATTGCTTCTCACTCACCAATCCCACCATCACCAACTCGGTCTCGAATTCTCACTTCCTGCAGGTTCTAACCACACCTTCATATGCGATATATGCAAGCGAGTAGGGCGCAAAGAGTGGCTCTACTTGTGCAGTCCCTGTGATTTTACGGCGCACTTGGGCTGCGCCACAGCAATACCGAGAGCTCCTCCTCCTCTTCCTCCTCCAGTTCAACAAACTGGAGCTGCTGCTGGAACTCAATATTTCCCAACAGCCAGCCCTCCTCAGTTCCGAAACTATGTACCGAATGTTAATTACAATGGCATGCCTGGTGGTGTTAGGCCAGTGAATAATAATAATATAGGCAGAAGTGGGCAGCTGGGAAATGCTATGATGAACCAAGCACTTCAAAGTCTTGCTGGATTTGGACGATTTGGTGGTTCCTCTAATCAGGGTTTAGGCAATACTCAGGCGCAGCTGATTCAACAAATCCTCTCTGGTGGTGGACATGGCGGTGGGTCTGGTGGTGGCAATGATTTCGGTGTTGGCTTTAGTACTGATTATTTTGGAAGCAGTAATGGTAGTATTGATCCTTCGTCATTCGGATCCACTGACTTCTTCAGTAGCGCAGGAGGATTAGGAGATTTCACTGGTTTCAGCTCCTTTTGAGAATATTATCAATGTAATTTGTTTTGCAGGAATTAACAACCATGATCCTCCTTAGCTTACATCTTTGCACATGGGTAGAGCCACACTGGCCCGAAATCATTGTGGCGCTCCTAACTTTCATGTAAAATTTATATTAAACTTCTGTAATTGTTGGAAACATATTGAAAAAATTTATATTATTGGCATCGATCCACAATTATTAAACTTGTATCGGTCACCTCTTAAGTAATAAATTTGTATTGTTGGCCCTCCCCAAGAACTGAAACCTAACTATGGCATTTTCTTTGCTTAGTAACTAATCATTTCATTTTGAAAGACACAAATTAGTTAGTTTCTTATCCCGCAAGCTTCTGTCTTAATGTCACATCCCGGATCGGCTCCGCCGTAGCACGATATTGTCCGCTTTGGGCCCCCCCTCTCTGGCCCTCACGATTTTGTTTCTGGGAGCTCACGACCAACTTCCCAGTGGGTCACCCATCATGGGATTGCTCTCGCCCCCAACTCGCTTAACTTCGGAGTTCTTACGACTCCAAAGCCAGTGAGCTCCCAAAAGGCCTCGTGCTATATAGATGCGGGCATGTACATATAAGGCACATCAACCCCCTCTACGTTTGGTCGATATGGGATCTTACAATCCACCCCCCTCAAGGGTCCGACGTCCTCGTCGGCACACTCGCACCACACGGCAGAGTGGCTCTGATACCAAATTGTCACATCCCGGATCGGCTCCGCCGTAGCACGATATTGTCCGCTTTGGGCCCCCCCTCTCTGGCCCTCACGGTTTTGTTTCTGGGAGCTCACGACCAACTTCCCAGTGGGTCACCCATCATGGGATTGCTCTCGCCCCCAACTCGCTTAACTTCGGAGTTCTTACGACTCCAAAGCCAGTGAGCTCCCAAAAGGCCTCGTGCTATATAGATGCGGGCATGTACATATAAGGCACATCAACCCCCTCTACGTTTGGTCGATATGGGATCTTACAATTTGGATAAGGGGCACAAAATTTTCTTCTTATAGCACATTTGCATATACAACAAAGAAAAAGGAAAGAAGTAAACACGCATAGGAAAAAATTACTCCGGCCATGTATTATACATTCAGTGCCAAGAAAGGAGGCGTGTTCTGGAGAAGTGCTATCGACATTTTCCTTTCCAATTTGTTTTCTAAGTGTGAATTTGATTTTAATGTTTTGACCAAAAGCAAGATCATCTCGGCTTACATCCAAATCTTGCTCAGCCAAAATACTAAACTTTCATAAGCTCTCAATACTCGCAGCGCTCATGTCCTCTACCTATTCTTTAATGGTCTCTATGTAGCAAAAATTCTACGAAATTAAAGAATAATATTGAAATAATTTCTTCAGAGGAACATGATAAGCTATCCTCAATCTCTCTTTTTTTCTTCATCAATCATCATCATCATGGATTTTGAAAAATTAAGGTGACATTAATTTCTGTTAAATTTTTCTTAAAAATGACAATTGAAACTGAGGTATAAATTCAAGTGACATTTCTACAAAAATCCCTTAATTTATTAAAGTTCATCTTTCATGCTTGAGTGAGCAACAAAACTCCTTTACTCCTCCTTATAGTGAAATCGAATACACCAAAATTTGTTATTCATATATGAACATGTGTTGCATTTGTTAGATCTTAATTGTTTATTACTTTATAATGTTGCATTTGTTTACAGGAACATGTGTGGATTTATTTTTTGTAGAATATGCAAGTACTGAAGCTGCTGCCACCAGTACAAACACATTAGGTTCAAATACAAAGGGAAAGGGACATGCCAAGTAGCCTTGAATCTTGATTGTTCTGTTTTTTTTGTTTCTTTTCTTGGTTTGTAATTTAATTTGCAATCATAAAGGGTTGTTAAGTTACTTTCATTTGTATATTGTAAGTTGTAACTATATGTGAGATTTCCATTTCTTTCTTTGTACTTAATTTGGCTTGATTTGTTTTGTAAAAGCCTATGTGAGATTTCCATTTTTCGCTTTGTACTTAATTTGACAGGTCTTGAACTTGAACTCTTGATTGATTGTTTCTTTTGTTTGTATTAGGCTTGATTTGTAAAAGCCCATTTGAGATTTGATTTCCATTTCACTTGAACTTTGTAAAACTCTTGAATGATTGTTTGTTTGTATTATGCTTGATTTGTAAAACTTTATAATTTTGCTTTATGCAAATAGGTTTTTTATGGTATCGAAAATGATACTGAATTATACCAGTCCCGTTTGGGGCCGGTATGGTTCGAACGTTTTTTGAAAACCCCTCATCCGGTCCGGTCCGGTCCCGATGCTTCTATTCGGGATTGACTCGGAGATGACCTCCATCCCGTGTCATCCCGTACCGTGCCCAGGCCTACTTGTCATGAGTAAAAGAGAGAATGTCTAAAAGAGAAGGTTAGAAAGTTAAAACAAGATAACTTGATTAATATGAAATAAAATATGAAATAAAAGTTAAAATAAGATAACTTGATTAATCTATATATATAAAGCAAAAGGCAGAGAATGGTGAAACATTCAAAATACCAGAAAATGCCCTTGGTTAATGTAAACATTAAGAATTGAAATTATTAATTAAGTGAGGATAATATGGTAAATTTACACTTTTTCATATTAAAAAAATTTAAAATTAAAAGAAAAATCAGATAATGATCCTCTTTTTATGGAACACAACTACCTAGGTGCGGAAGCGCATGCAGAGAGGCTAGTATGAAATAAAATATCAAAAAAGTTAAAATAACGTAGTGGGTACTTAATTGTGCCATCGGTTTTTATTTTTTATTTTTTATAAAACAATTTATAAAACTTTCATTACTTGCTTCTTATTTTTATATTTCAAAAATATATTCCTTCTAAAAAAAGACTTTACCCAGTTTTTTCCAATTTTTTTTAAAGAAATCGTATAGCCGAGTGGTGATACTCGGTTTTTTCTAATTTCTTTTAAAGAAATAGTATAGCCGCATAGTGATACTCGATTTTTTAAATTTATTTAAAAGAAATAGTATAGCCGTGCGGTAGTACTCGGATTTCCCAATTCTTTTGAAAAATAAATAGTATAGCTGTGTGACTAGACTCGGTTTTTTCCACAAAAAAAAAAAAATTTAAGTAGTATAGCCGCTCAATGTTACTCAACTATTTTTAAATTTTTTTTTAACAATAAATAGTATATATATTTTGGGATCCTCTTTTTCTTTTATATTTTTCTCCGATTTTCGTTTATCAATAAGAGTAGTTCTGTACTATACATGTACGTATGTATATTTCAATAATACATCCATGTTTTATACACATCTTAAAGACTCTGAAAAATTCACCTTTTTACAAAGCAAACATACAATACTCGTATTGAATAGTATAGCCACGCGGCTATACTTGGTCTTTCAAAAATATTAGATTATTAGTTTAGGAGGATTTACCAACATGTCAATCTCAATGTTCTAAACAAGGTGGTAGGCGGGCTGCAAGCAGGGGTCTAATGCGTAGAGGAGTAATCGGAGGCCCATCTCTTCTTTTTGTTTTTTTCATCAACATATAAATGCAATTTTCCTTCTCAAACCCTAACCCTAACACGAGCCGTCTTCCAGCCCCTCTCTCTCGCTCAGACATAACCCCCGACCTCTCTTCTTCCTCAATCCTCATCTCTCTGTCTCTCGCTCATAGCCCCATCGTCATATCATCCCTGAGCTTGGAGATTCCAAAATGGCGTTTTTTTTCTCCAGGCGCTAGCGTCCGCCTAGCCCGCCCGCCTAGACCGCCTAGCCCCCGCCTAGACCGCCTAGCGCCCGCCTGACCGCCTAGCTCCCGCCTAGACCGCCTAGCGCCCGCCTAGCGACTGCCTAGCCCCCGCCTAGACCACCTAGCGACCGCCTAGCCCCCGCCTAGACCGCCTAGCCCGCCTAGCCAGCCTAGCGCCCGCCTAGCCCGCAAATTTCTATGTATTACCTTCAAACAGGAATCATGGCGGAGATAAAGAAGCCCTCTAGCAACACCCTGAATAATCTTCAAGCATCGACCCCAATCAAGCACTGCTCCTCGTGTCATTGGATAAGTAGTGGGTTCGCTCTCCTCATCATCAACGAGTAGTTTTTTCGCATGGTTGATGAGGAACTCAACTCCTTCACCACAACCAACTCTAGCAGCAACGTGGAGGGGAGTTTCACCCTTGTTGTTGGCGGTCCAAAACAATGGCGACTGTGGTGGGATTTGTTTGAAGAAATCTATGTGCTTGAACTACGCGGCAATGTGAAGTATATTATTGTCCATAGGCGTTTTCTGATGGAGAAGATCATCTGGTACGTCAGCATCTTTATTTTTTCTCAAGAAACCAACGTCATGCCTGATCTTGCGAAGGATCCATGTCAATCAAGTAATGTTTATTGATATTTCAGTGGCCGCTATATATAAGCATCTTGACTTGTGATGAACTCCACAAAGCATATATACATAGATTATTCCTGTGCGAGAAAGTCTTTTCAGATTCTTTGCTCTTGGTCTTAAAAATATTGGATTCTTGTCTTCTCTAGGGTGTATCTTTTAGTAGTCTCCTAAGGGGTAAAATGCTATACTCACTATTTGCAAGTGACTATTCCTGGTGGGTATAGTCGAGATGTTGTTAACTATGCTACTAAGTTTTTTGTATGCTTGACTTAAGGCTGGCACAACCATTGCACACTATTGCATAAACAATGACTTGATTTTAAGTCCATTGGCACTTGTGGTTTAGTGCTAAAATATGGCACACTGCTTATGGACCTTTGAAATTGCATTACACATTTTTCAAGAAAAAGAATTGATTGCATGACCCTATAATCAACTCAAAAGATCAGGTGTACATATTTTATATGTCGTGTTAGTTTAGATTACACATTATTTTGGGGTCATGCACTGCTTCTTTGAATGAAGTTCAAGTTCAATGCAACTGCAGTCTCTCTTTCTCCTTTTACATTGTTACCAAATTTTGGCAATACTTGCGCTAGGCGTACAGTATCATCACAAGATTACATGAAGTAAGAAAACCTACAACAATTTTGGAAAAGGCAAAAAGAGGACAGAATGAGACTTAGAAAGTTGCTTACTAGGTACACTAAGTGAAAGAGGAAGAGAGAAGAACCTTGTAGCACAAAGTTGACTGTTTGACAGCATGAGCATTGAACATGCCTGGCTCCTCGTGGATATTTAAGCTGGCGGCGGCAAGAACCACAAACCATTTGAGCTAATTCTGCATCTTAAGTAGATAGCTCATCAGGCGAGAAAACCTTTCACTATGTATAAAACCTGAGATGAAAGGCTCTATGGAACATTCTTATGAGGAATCTAAAGATCAACATAATACATTTAGTAATTCAACGGTCCCAAAAATCAGTATAGCTGCTGGCCAGATGTAGGCACTACTGTATAATTTCTAGTACAAGAGGTGGAATTTTTATATTAATTTGGTATAGCCGAGCGTCTATACTCTGTTTGTTCCAATTTTTTAAAAAAGAAATAGTACGGCCGCTCGGCTATACTCGGTTTTTAAAATATTTTGTAAAGATATAGTCAAGCCGGGCGGCTATACTCGGTTTTTATTGTTTTTAAAAGAAATAGTATAGCCGCCCGGCTATACACCATTTTTTTAAACTCTTTTAAAGAAACAGCATAGCCGCTCGGCTATACTCTGTTTTTTTATTTAAAAGAAATAGTTTTGCTGCGTGGCTATACTCGTTTGTTCACAATTTTTTTTTTCAAGAAATAGTATGCAAAGCCTTGGCCACTGTTTTAAAAACATTTACACATATTGCCATTGTATAGTCAATTCTAAGGGTGGGTATCAAAACCAAAATACTGAAACCGTCCCGAAACCGTGCCAAACTATGCCAATCTCATGTCAACCCATTTGGTGTTGAAGTGTAAACAAGATGATATCGTGTCATCTTGTTACTATTTGGCACGACATCGGTTCTAGATTTGTGATCCCGTTTGGTGCCATAACTGTTGCATTCCTAAAAGGACACAAATTAATGTGCAAACAACCAATTAAAAATACCCGCAAGTGCACGAATCTATTGAAGTATAGATTATGTAAGTACGGGATCGATCCCACGAAGAACTTGTCGGCTTCCTATAAGTTCTAATTTGAGTATGCAAAGAACACTTAATTGACACACCACAAATGCACAAATGCAAAATGGAAACTAAAAATGAGTAAAAAAGTGTAAAAGAAAAGAAACAACACAAGAAAACTAAACAAAAACACAAACAGCATTTTCTATCGCCATTTTATCACCACCTTATCACCTGTGAACAGTGATAAAATAGCGCGTGAACAGTGTCTGGCGACCGGTCGTGAGGTAAAAGCGACCGGTCGTTTTTTCACAGAATCGAAATTCCAAAAATGTGTGATGAGCGACCGGTCGTTAGGTAAAAGCGACCGGTCGTTTTTTCACAGAATCGAAATTCTGTTTTTTTCAGTTTCGACCTCTGTCCAGTTTTTGACCTATAAGTTTTCAACCGTTTGTCCAAATTTCAAGTTCTTTATCAAGTAACAAACACTAGGGTTTCGGAATCCACCCTAAACAATTCTACCCAAGTTCATGAATACTCAAGTGATGAACTCTAAACGTGTTGATGAAGATGTTCGCAATCAAGACCAGTACGAGTGGCTCAAGACGCATTGATTCTCTGTAATATACGTAAAGTGCAGTACTAGTGCTACAATACTTGTGCTTTCCCTATAACCGAATCTAGGTGTGCTTAGTACTTTGATTCAATTACAAGAAAAACTCATTAAGTTCAAAGAGAATATGAACATCACAAGAATCCTAATAGCATGGTGTTTACATTAGGTATTCAAGAAACCAATTCACATGGATGGTTCTTACTCCATCCATTTGTTGCTTAGGAAAATATGAAGATACACACAATCCCAACAACCTCAAAAAGCATGCTTTCAAAGGTGATCAATCAAAGAAGAACATACATCAAGGATAGATTATTTTAGTGAATAGGAATTCATCAACAATATCCAGAAATTCATACACTCAAGCATCAAAACAATAAGGGTTTCATGTTTAGGGCTTCAACCTAAGCCCTAGCTATGGAGTTTAGTTCCTTATAATCATTTCAAACACAAATTCGAAATATAACTAGAAAGAGTTTACAGATTTTGTGAAAATGGTGAAAGCTTCAAGGTCTTCAATGGTGGAAGCTTTCTTCTCCACTTTACTTGGCTGCACCTTGGCTTTCTCCTAGCTCCAAGCTCTCCCAAAATCTGCTCCCAATGTCTCTCCGTCAAAACTCCTCTCTCTCTCTGCAAAAACTGAATGATACCCCCTTCCAATCTGCCTCCCAGTCAATTGCCTAAAGGAAAGATGCCTTCTCTATGCTCCTTTCCAACTCACCCTTGTCTCCTTGTCTCCTCCTTTCCAGCTTTTACTTTTAGTATTCTATTGCCAAAGTCTTCACCCATTGTCTTCTTGTCCCCTTTCAAATGATGAAGCCTTGTCTTCACAAAGATGCCAATTGCTTCAGAAAATATCTCATTTACTAAGGTAATTTCTTGTTACCAAGTGTTATGGTAACAAGAAGAATCAAGATGACACAATGGAGGTAAAAGCTGGCCAATTCCGGATTTCCAGAGCTGTGGCAACATGCTGGATTGGTTGGATAGGCAATGCTTGTCCAATGGAGCTCAAATTTGGATATGTTGTAGTTAACATCCATTGGAACAAGTCTCATGAAGATCATGACCTCATCCGAGCACCAGAGCATGTTGATCCCGGGACAAGAAGTTGACCTACGAAAATGAACAAAAACAGAATTTATAACCAATAATGCACTTTTAGCTCATTTTCATTTCAACCAAGGTAAAATCTAAGAAAACACAAAAAGGAAGTAAAAAGCTATAAAATGTCAAAACTAACTCAAAATAGTGGGTGAATTGGAATCGAACATAATTGACAACAGAAAGTTGGTTTTCGCAAACTGTGAATGCAATTGCATGTTGTGTGTGCAACTACCTAGTTTCTGTTGGCAAATTGAATGTTGTGAAATGCAATTACCTAGTTTCTGTTGGCCAATTGAATGTTGTGAAATGCAATTACCTAGTTTCTGTTGGCCAATTGAATGTTGTGAAATGTTCTCAAACACTAGGGGTTCAACTTCACCATGATAATCCAATAATGCACTTTTAACTCATTTTCATTCCAACCAAGGTAAAATCTAAGAAAACACAAAAAGGAAGTAAAAAGCTATAAAATGTCAAGAACTAACTCAAAATAGTGGGTGAATAACATGAAAAATCATGTGTAAAAATGAACCGAACAATAACGTACCGAACAGTACCAGGTAAATAATAAATCCCAATTTCAGTTCCTCCTCTCCTACGAACATTTGACTCGAGATTTGTTTCCTCCGCCCTTTCCTTCCCTCTATCTATTCCTCTTCTCTTCTCCTTTCTCAATCATCGATTTGAAGGCGTAATTCCCAAATCCTCCACCGTCGATCGATCTCATCTTCTTCTTCTCCTCCTCCTCCTCTCTCTCGCTCTCTGTTCTCCTCTCTTTCTCTCTCTCTCTCTCTCTCTCACATTCATATACGAAAATGTGTTGCATTTGTTGGATCTTAATTGTTTATTACTTTATAATGTTGCAATTGTTTATAAGAACATGTGTGGATTTATTTTTTGTAGAATATGCAAGTACTGAAGCTGCTGCCACCAGTACAAACACATTTGGTTGCCTTTGGATTTTGTGATGTTCACGGACATCTAAGTTGTTTTTAGGAAATGATTTGTCTTTGGATGATTTGGTTACTTTTGGATAAGTCTACGCATGTATGACCATGTGTTGAGGCCCAAAAAATCCACGGTTCGGCCCAAATAAATTCTCGGCCCAATGCAATACCTTACCGAGGAGAAGCCCGATTAGGGCATGCGAAAGTTCGTCATACGCGCTTGCACACTTGCCACGCCAAGCAAATAAGCAACACGTCACGCTGCAAGTTTAAGTGGGCCCAAGCCACTCAAATGCCCGGGGCTTGCTTGAGTGGGTTTTGGTATGGATGGTAATAAATCAACATGAGGCCCATTGATGGGCCGAGAAATGGAAGCCCTGAGTCGCTTGGGAGCCTCGGGACTCAAGCCCATTTCTTAGGCCCAAACATGTGGGTGAGCACAAGAGGAAGAAATAGCCCAGTCAAAATAGCCTATGAACCTTACCAAAAGCCCAAACGTTTAATGAAAATAGCCCAATCAAAAATAGCCCAATCAAAAAGTAGCCTATTGACTCAACCAAAAAGCCCACTTACTTAATGAGTCATCTTGGCCCATACAATTACCCCAGCTGGCTGGGAGAACAAAAGCCACGAAGGGGGAGGTCTGAAGGTTTATTGAATAAAGCTGCTGGAGGTTCCAGCACATGGGGGAGCAAGTTCCAAGCAAAAATCCTTCAAGGAACCAAGGGATATTAGCATGCAAGGAGGGATGTCATCCCTTGAACCAGCATGCAAACCCATTTTCTTTCCTTCACCAAATTTGGCCATGAAAAAAGGAAGAAAGAAGAGAAAGAAGATGGGTGAAAATAGAGGCTCTCCTCTGAAGCAACCAAAGGAGGAAGCCTTGAGCCCCCAAAAGTCTCTGATTTTGTGGGATTGGGCAGAGCTAATTGTTGGCACCATAAGGTAAGTCAAGAGGGAGGAGAAGAAAGAAGGAGGAAAGCTTAGCTAGATTGGGAGGAAACCATTAGGGTTTCTTGGAGAAGAGCAAATCCCAGTAGCTATAAATAGGACCCCTCTCTACCCAACACAACACACACTTGGGAGAGCAAGCTTCCTCTCCTACCTGCAAGCTCAGTAATTTTCGTGCTTTGCTGGTCTATCACCCTTATTCCCTTCATTTTTTCCTCTTCTGGCAGGCTGCTCAAGTCACCCATTTCTCTCTTTCCCTCAATCTCAACCAAACCTCTCTGCAAAACCCTTTCCTCTCCTACCTTAATACCCCATCTTTCCCTAGAAACACTTAATTTTCCCTCAGTGCTAAACTCATGTTGATTTTGCTTTCATGCCACATGCCTCTCATGCCAAGCCCAAGATTTTATCTGTAAGCATGAAGAAATTATTTGTAAGTTGCTGTTGTTTTGGTTGGTGAAGGTAACCAAAATACTTCATAAGGCCCTGCTGCCCTTTCGAAGCATTTTGGGGCTTAATTTTCGAACTCAGACAAAAGGGACAATTTCATCAGCTAAGCCCACCTGCCGCCGGAAGAAAAAGACCCCTACACCATGCGCCACGAGCCTCGGGGAAATATTTCCCGCTAACTCCCTTGGCGGAAATATCTCCTGCCAAACTTCAACTCCCTCGGCCTAACTTTGCTTGCCCAAGTGTTGCGAGGAGGGCGCTCGAGGCGCAAAGAGAAAATCCTCCCGGACCCAGGTTTTTGCAAGAGGAGTGGTCGACCAAGGGATTTAAGGAGTGCCCAGCCCAGCTTTTTGAGAAGTGCCCGACCACTTTTGCAAAAGGAAGCGTTCGGCCAATTTTGCAAAGATACACCCGACCACTTTTGCAAGGATACGCCCGACTACTTTTGTAAAGGAAAGCGCCTGACCATATTTTTTAGAAGGCACCATGACCTTTGAAGAAAACACCTCGGCTGCATTTTTGAGAAGGCGGATGGAGATGAAGATTGAAAGTGAAACGTAATAAAACGAAGAACAAGTGATGTGGAGTGGATAGCCGGGGGGCAATACTCGGGTTTTCCCAATTTTGTTTTAAAGAAATATTATAGCCGGGGGGCGATACCCAGTTTTTTCAAAAAGAAATAGTCCCATTTTTTTTAATAAAAGAAATAGTATAGCCGCGTTGCTATACTCAGTTGTTTTCAATATTTTTTAAACGTAATGTATTTAAATAGTATAGCCGTTCAACTATACTCGATCTTTTCTAATTTTTTTAAAAAAAAAGAAATAGTATAACCGACCGGCCACACTAGGTTTTTCCCAATTTTTTTCAAATATTTTACTCCTTCTGAATGTTTTGTTTGTATACCTCTTATTACTGCATCTTGATTGTCTATATTTTAAATTTACCTGTATTTTAACCTTATTTATTTGGGTGGTTTTGTTTCAGTTCTCTATTTCTTTAACTGGCCTCAATGTTCTTCTTTTTCTAACGGACCTCGTAAGCTCTGTGAACTTCGAGATCAGCCCAGATGGATTATGTAAGTTTATTTGCTCAGCTACTACCTAATTAGATGTTCCATCTCATCATATTTAAGATCATTCATCTTTCAAAAATATAATATTGCAGAGATTATTTGTTTAGAATGATTTACCAACATGTCAATCCCAATGTTCTAAACAAGGTGGTAGGCGGGCTGCAAGCAGGGGTCTAATGCCTAGAGGATTAATCGGAGGCCCAACTCTTCTTTTTGTTTTTTTCATTAACATATAAATGCAATTTTCCTTCTCAAACCCTAACCCTAACCCTAACACAAGCCGTCTTCCAGCCCCTCTCTCTCGCTCAGACATAACCCCCGACCTCTCTTCTTCCTCAATCCTCATCTCTCTGTCTCTCGCTCATAGCCCCATCATCATATCGTCCCTGACCTTGGAGATTCCAAAATGGCATTTTTTTTTCCAGGCGCTAGCGTCCGCCTAGCCCGCCCGCCTAGACCGCCTAGCGCCCGCCTAGCGACTGCCTAGCCCGCCTAGACCACCTAGCGACCGCCTAGCCCCCGCCTAGACCGCCTAGCGCCCGCCTAGCCCTCAAATCTCTATGTATTACCTTCAAACAGGAATCATGGTGGAGATAAAGAAGCCCTCTAGCAACACCCTGAATAATCTTCAAGCGTCGACCCCAATCAAGCACTGCTCCTCGTGTCATTGGTTAAGTAGTGGGTTCGCTCTCCTCATCATCAACGCCTAGTTTTTTCGCATGGTTGATGAGGAACTCAACTCCTTCATCACAACCAACTCTAGCAGCAACGTGGAGGGGAGTTTCACCCTTGTTGTTGGCGGTCCAAAACAATGGCGATTGTGGTGGGATTTGTTTGAAGAAATCTATGTGCTTGAACTCAGCGGCAATGTGAAGTATATTATTGTCCATAGGCGTTTTCTGATGGAGAAGATCATCTGGTACGTCAGCATCTTTATTTTTTCTCAAGAAACCAACGTCACCTGATCTTGCGAAGGATCCATGTCTATCAAGTAATGTTTATTGATATTTTAGTGGCCGCTATATGTAAGCATCTTGACTTGTGATGAACTCCACAAAGCATATATACAAAGATTATTCCAGTGCGAGAAAGTCCTTTCAGATTCTTTGCTCTTGGTCTTAAAAATATTGGATTCTTGTCTTCTCTAGGGTGTATCTTCTAGTAGTCTCAATGGACTGGACTGGACTTCAATTAAAATGGAAGAGAGTCCTAGCCGTTGTATGGTGAGCCACACATATTGTGTCTTACAAGTCTCACCTAGAGGGTTGGGACTCATAAAGACTGGCTTGGACTCAACTCCAATCCAATCTAACAGTTCCCTGGTAGCTAGTCAAGTAAAGTATCAATCAAATGGTAACCTGTTAGCTAGTCAAGCAAAGTATCCACCACATAATAAATAAAATCAATGACAGAAAATTGATTCTCTTGGTAAAGATAAATTTGCAGTTTTCGATCACAAGGAAAGCAAATACATACCATTCCCATGTTTATCAATGGAACAGCTCTAGCCATTCTTTCGCACTCATTAGCATAGAACTAAGAGTATCAACCAGACATCTCATAAGTTTTTCCATCTTTGTCAATGAAACAGTTCCTGCTATTTTAACAACAAAACAATAAAAATAACATATATGCACCAAAACTTGTAGTTGTAAAGGAATTTTGATCAGGCGACACGAGAAAGCCTACACGTTCGAAGCCTAGTTGCTTGAACTGGAACAAGTTTATGAAAAACAATATAACTAGTTATGAGGGAATAGTAACAGTTTGGGATGTAAATACTTGGAAAGTATGTGATGTTACTTACACATTCTGATTTTTTGTGTGTGATTTGAATTTGTGTACTTATTCCCTCAACCTTCAATTTTTGTTGCTCATGCTTAAATTTTCCATCAAAATGTCATGGAATATGAAGAACGTGAAAAACGTGCTTGGAGTATTTGATTTTTCATGCACAGAGCACACGAGGCTTGTATCTCGTAGTGATGATGGTAAGGTAGTCTCAAAATCTTTAAAATCTTAAACCAAGTCTTGTATTATTCTGAAATGTAATGCAGTACCCGTTTCCTTTAGGAAAAGCAAAGAAACGTTATGCTGCACACCATATTCTGTTTCTTCTATTTACTAAAGAGTCATTTACCCTAACACCCCCTAAGGGGTAAAATGCTATACTCACTATTTGCAAGTGACTATTCCTGGTGGGTATAGTCGAGATGTTGTTAACTATGCTACTAAGTTTTTTGTATGCTTGACTTAAGGCTGGCAGGTTTAGGCTGCCAGAATACGTGATATACGCTTGTATCTGGTTTATGCAGTATGTGCAAGTTTGCATATACAGGATGCTAAATCGATGCGTTATGGGTGTAACCGTGTAGTATCAATAACTCAGTTCTCGTATTTAAGCTGGGAGAAAATAAATTTGTTAATTTTGCAAGAAAAAATTAATGGATTTAGAGAAATATTGATATGTCCTTCCTTGTGTACTTTTGACGTTACATATTGGTTGTCGAATTGTTTAGTATGTTTTAGCAATGCCAATAATTGTGGTGTATGCTTGAGTTAAGGTTTGGCTATCAATTCTTAAATATTAGATGCCCCATATTTGGCTGCGATCACAGTTTACCACCTACCCTATCTGTAATTTAATAGCTAACATAACCCATTGACTCTGTCAAGCATTGTTGTTCTATTTGACAGGCATCATTTCCAAGTATGAAGAAGAGAAGGAAAGGCTCTACACACGATATGAACAACTGAGTAAGCAACAAAACTCCTTTACTCCTCCTTACAGTGAAATCAAATACTCCAAAATTTTCTGATGGGTTGATGTCGTGTCAGGAAAGAAAGAAAGGAGTCTGATATCTGAGTATGAGAAAGCTTGTACTGATAAAATTGCTAAATTGGAAGAGTCCTTGAAATAGAAGAAGCAGGTACTACCCCTCTCTCTCTCTTCCTTGAAAATAAAAAAAAGAAGCTTGTACTGATATCTCCATGTATATATATTTGCGCAAACACGTCTCAAAACCACATTTTCTGTTTATAAACTCAGGATGACAGAACTTTCAGCCTTCTGATAAAGACTCTTGGCTCATTTCTGGAGAGTACTTCATACGAGGACATCTCGGCTGATGGTTGAATGAAAATTCAACTGTTTGAGCTCAAGTCTCCAGTTACTCTTTCCCCCTAAAAGATGTTACGTTTTATTAATACTTGCAATATGATATGGTACATGGTTCTGCCATAGGTGTAAAGTTGAATTTCATATACAGTACCACAATATTATATGCTGCATGTGCAAAATGCTTAAAATTAGTCACAAATTTTCCTCTGTACAATTTCTAGGCATGCCTCACATAAGCAGTTTAATGAACAGGATTGGCAGGGGGAGGTGGGTGCCCCTGTTGAATAGACCATGGAGGGCGCTTGTTGTGTTCCTACAGATAAAAACATTTCACATCCGGTCATACATATGAAACACAAGCAATTGCTTTCTAATCTATTTACAACAACTATACACAAATGACAATTCATGTTGTTTCAAAAGTGTTTTCTTATTATTCTCCCTTAAAACAATTACTATTAAGAACAACATGACGTCTATAAATATGAAGGAAAAAAAATAGAACTTTCATTATCGTACCCATGTGAAAGTCTACAAATCCCATAACCTCTTCTAATTTTTATTTCAAAGGAAATCTGTCTTCTTCTTTTTTCTTTTTCTTTTTTCTTCCGCCGGGGGGGGGGGGGGGGTGGGGGTGGGTTTTCTCATCATCAGGCAGTTTTTTCAGAGCATCTCATCCCTGTCCTCGGTAATTCCTTGATAACCATGGAAACAAAATTTTCGCCAATAACTTCTTACAAAATTTCTGATTTCACATATGAAGTACAGAAGAAAAAAAAAACGTATCACTAGTTAAAAAAAAACTTGCACGACAACAAAACATCGTTGTTGAAAATGACTTTGAGTGACGAAACACTAAACTTTGTTGCACAAAGTCTTGAGCGACGAAGTGTGTTTCATCACGCAAAGTCTTTACAAAAATAAATAAAATAAAATAATTATTTTTTAAAATCTTTGCATGACTTAGAGGACTTGGATTACTAACAATACGTGTGGATTGCACCCAAATTCTATCATAAGAATTGGACTTATACCGAATTATTTATTTTATCTACCATGATCTACTTGACTTTTGTTCTCCACTTGACACCTAATCCAACGGATTTAAATTGGATACATCTTCCTTAAAATAAAAACTCAATTTACTCTAATTAAAAAAATATTAATAATAAAAAATAAATAATAAAAAAAAAGCCCCCTAACTTGACTAACGCCTAAACTTGACGGCTGTAGCAGTTTTTTTTCTCTTCTTCCCCCTTCTCTGCACGTCTCCCCCCACCCCCAAATCAAGGCATTTAAATACCAATGAAAACCTTTGTGGCTATATAGAAAAAGACCACAGTGAGAAAATTAATTGTGGTATCTTACACATCAATCAAGCCTGGCAAGACAACAGCCTCTCCATAATCAATTACATTCTCCAACTCGGATTTTCCACGATTTTCTTCTTCTTTAACAATGGAGACAATCTTCCACTCCTTTACCTCAACTGCTCATTTACACATTTCATAAATGAAACAAAATCAACCATTTGGTGCCAAAACAATAATATAGAGCTGTAATGTGGTTTCTAAAATGCACAACGGAAAATCGTCCAATTCGAAACTATTGTTTGCACATGCCTGGTCCATAAATGACCCTGTGAGGCGTCTCGATGTCCTTGCTGGTTATCCAGTAATGTTGGTAAGTAAGCAGGCTGCAGTTTTTCTGATATTGCTGTAAAATAGAAAGTAAATTAAAGTCCGTTATGACACTCAAATTGCAATGCAGAGCCAAAACAGAGGAAGTCAAATACTCAGTAGAATTCATAAACAAACCAGCAAACCTGCAACTTCTTTCTTGACGGGTTCTTCACCATCATCTACACAGAAATATGCTCATGCGTATACAAAATGCATTGGTATATACGCAGAAATTTGTTCATGCAAATTGGAATGATTTTCGTTTGGTACAACTTTCAACATCATTAAAAACTTGTAGTAATAGTTGAGGCACTATGGAATTCAAAAACGAATTCAGAGAGCAAAGTGATAGTTTAGGTTCACAATTTAGTGTTATTATATCTTCATTTCACGTCGAGAAAGTAATCCCATTAAAAATTCTTAGTGGAATATTATATTATTGAAACATATTCATTATCCATTGCTCAATTGGTTAATATCTCAAAGCATAAAAGAAACAGAAATGAGTCAGGCAAATAAACACTTTAAGAATCAAAACATTACATTGCAAATGCCTCAATATCTTCTCTTCTATCAAAATCACATTTTGCAAAAGTTCAGTGCTTTCTCTTGTGCAACTTTTTTTATGTGTAATCTATCCAAACTCATGTGGATCAGATGGGCAACCTTTCATTAGAGTTCCTATGTGACGAAAACCACGAGCCCTCCCTTCAAAGTAGATATGTGGTAAAAGTGGCCAGTTAGAATACTTTTGTATCTCCTCCATGACTTCATTGTCCATAAGAAGATCAAAACTTCCAAATTCGACCTCATGTCTCTTCAACATGTTAACAGCCATTTTGCTAAATTCACATTTGGGATCCTCAGGAGTTCCTTTCATGAAAAGCATGACTCGATTAGAGTCAATCAGCTATTGCAGCTGCCCCTTTTCAAGGCATCATCAAGGGCATCTTGCACTTGAATTTGCTCTTGGGAAGATTCATTTTCTTTTGTCAACTCTGGAGCAGGTTCTTCAGGCTTAACTGCAACTTTATTAGTCAAACAAACAAAATGATACCATTGAACTTCTACCACCCACTCTAACAATTTGAGTTTGGCATCACAACCTGAGCCTGTTAATAGTTAAATCTCATTAAAAACATTCAATCTGCCACTATTATCATATACTTATCAATAACAGTATACCTCAAAACTCAATTTGAAACCACCTCAAAACTCAATTTCAAACTAAAGACTCCATATTCACATAACCTGATTATTTAAACAAAACACTATAAAATAAACCCAGTTAGAGATGAGAAGTGGACAAATACCTCGTCCATGTGCTTCGAAGCCTCACACCTTGAGGGCCAGACCACCTAAGTCTTCCAAATTCTAAATCGTAAACTCGCCAAAATAAAGAGAAAGAAAAGACAGAGTCATAATTTTGGGAAACCTTTTTCTTTTTTCCAAAGAATTTAGGGAAACTTTCAAAATACAAAGAAATATCCTTTATTAATTAGACTTTTAAAACAAGATAACTTGATTAATATGAAATAAAATATCAAAAAAGTTAAAATAACGTAGTGGGTACTTAATTGTGCCATCGGTTTTTTTTTTTTTTTTTTTATAAAAAAAATTTATAAAACTTTCATTACTTACTTCTTATTTTTATATTTCAAAAATATATTCCTTCTAAAAAAAGACTTTACCCGGTTTTTTCCATTTTTTTATAAAGAAATCGTATTGCCAAGTGGCGATACTCGGTTTTTTCTAATATCTTTTAAAGAAATAGTATAGCTGTGCAGCGATACTCGATTTTTTTTAATTTGTTTAAAAGAAATAGTATAGTCGTGAGGCAGTACTCGGATTTCCCAATTCTTTTGAAAAATAAATAGTATAGCTGTGGGACTAGACTCGGTTTTTTCCAAAAAAAGAAAATTTAAGTAGTATAGCCGCTCAGTGTTACTCAACTATTTTTAAATTTTTTTTAAAAAATAAATAGTATATATATGTTGGGATCCTCTTTTTCTTTTATATTTTTCTCCGATTTTCGTTTATCGATAAGAGTAGTTATGTACTATACATGCACGTATGTATATTTCAATAATACATATATCCGTGTTTTGTACACATCTTAAAGAATCGGTAAAATTCACTTTTTTACAAAGCAAACATACAATACTCATATTGAACATTTACGTATTTATTTTACAATACTCGTATTGAATAGTATAGCCACGCGGCTATACTTGGTCTTTCAAAAATATTAGATTATTAGTTTAGAAGGATTTACCAACACGTCAATCACAATGTTCTAAACAAGGTGGTAGGCGGGCTGCAAGCAGGGGTCTAATGCGTAGAGGAGTAATCTGAGGCCCATCTCCTCTTTTTGTTTTTTTCATCAACATATAAATGCAATTTTCCTTCTCAAACCCTAACCCTAACACGAGCCGTCTTCCAGCCCCTCTCTCTCGCTCAGACATAACCCCCGACCTCTCTTCTTCCTCAATCCTCATCTCTCTGTCTCTCGCTCATAGCCCCATCGTCATGTCGCCCCTGACCTTGGAGATTCCAAAATGGCGTTTTTTTTTTCCAGGCGCTAGCGTCCGCCTAGCCCGCCCGCCCGCCTAGACCACCTAGCGCCCGCCTGACCGCCTAGCTCCTGCCTAGACCGCCTAGCGCCCGCCTGATCGCCTAGCTCCCGCCTAGACCGCCTAGCGCCCGCCTAGCGACTGCCTAGCCCGCCTAGACCACCTAGCGACCGCCTAGCCCCCGCCTAGACCGCCTAGCCCGCCTAGCCCGCCTAGCCCCCGCCTAGCCAGCCTAGCGCCCGCCTAGCCCGCAAATCTCTATGTATTACCTTCAAACAGGAATCATGGTGGAGATAAAGAAGCCCTCTAGCAACACCCTGAATAATCTTCAAGCGTCGACCCCAATCAAGCACTGCTCCTCGTGTCATTGGATAAGTAGTGGGTTTGCTCTCCTCATCATCAACGCGTAGTTTTTTTCGCATGGTTGATGAGGAACTCAACTCCTTCATCACAACCAACTCTAGCAGCAACGTGGAGGGGAGTTTCACCCTTGTTGTTGGCGGTCCAAAACAATGGCGATTGTGGTGGGATTTGTTTGAAGAAATCTATGTGCTTGAACTCAGCAGCAATGTGAAGTATATTATTGTCCATAGGCGTTTTCTGATGGAGAAGATCATCTGGTACGTCAGCATCTTTATTTTTTCTCAAGAAACCAACGTCACTACTACATTTTAGCCCTTGCGCGACGGTTTTTTTGCGCGACGGAGGATAATTCGTCCCGCGAGGAGCTTTTGCGCGACGGTTAACATAAAGCGTAGCGCAAAAATGTGCGACAAAATTAATCGTCGCGCAAAATACATTTGCGCGACAGAAATAAAGAGCGTCGCATAAAGTAGCTGGGAAAACGCGCGGAAAAATTTATTTGCCGGTAAACTTTGCGCGACAGTATGCATCGTCGCGTCAAGGTAGTTTGCGCGACAGAAATAAAGAGCGTCGCATAAAGTAGCTGGGAAAACGCGCGGAAAAATTTATTTGCCGGTAAACTTTGCGCGACAGTATTCATCGTCGCGTCAAGGTAGTTTGCGCGACTATTGAAACCTTTCGTCGCGCAAAAAAAAGGCGCCAAGAACGGAGCACTGTCGATAGCATTTCGCGCCAAAAAATCGCGCGACAGCAGATTGCGCGACAGAAATTTCGTCGCACATTGTATGGGCGACGTATTATTTAGCGACGGACAGAAGTACATCGTCGCGCAAAAAAATGATGTCGACAGTACCTTGCGCGACTGGGAAATAACGTTTGCGCGACGGTAAAGTTGTTTGCGCGACAGACGTTGTTCGTCGCGCAAAAGGAGTAATCTTGCGCGACGATAATATACTCCGTCGCGCAAACTCGTCGTTTATACTAAGCTGAACACGTCCATGGCAGAGGCAAACTGCAAAAAAAATTGCAGTTTGCCTCTGCTGTCCTGCGTCTTTCTCAAGAGATTTCGGGCCACAAAACTCGTTATTTTCATTTCGTTTATGAGTTGAGCTACTTCTGCCTCCGATACGGTCTTTGGGTATGCATTTTTTATCGTTAGTGTAAAATTTTTACTGTAAATTCATTCTAACACCATTAATTTCTTTGTATATAGGAATATTATATGTGATTAGCGATTGGAGGAGAACGATTTAGAAGGTATTTTCGTTGTTTTATAGTATAAAATTTATTACATTATATTTATATTGATTTATGAAATTATGTTTATAATAAGTTGTTAAATTATGAATGTACGTTAATGTACGAAGTTAATTGAAATTAACTTTGTACATTTTTTTTTGTAAAGCTTAGTTCCCGTTCGAGGTTAGTTGGACCGCGCATGGGTGGGTAATCCACGACTAACGGTCCAATTACACTACTACAAAAATCGAAATAGACGACGGTAATCCACCGTCGTGTATTCAGTTTTTCAACCGTCGTAAAATCGAGCGACGTCTTTTCATGCATAAAACCACGACGGTAAATCCCCGTCGTCTATTATATGTAAAGACGACGGTTTTTTTATAAAAAGGATCGTCTATTATTAAGTAAAGACGACGGTTTTTTATAAAAAGGGTCGTCTATTATATGTAAAGACGACGGTTTTTTTTATAAAAAGGGTCGTCTATTATATTTAAAGACGACGGTTTTTTTTATAAAAAGGGTCGTCTATTATATGTAAAGACGACGGTTTTTTTATAAAAAGGGTCGTCTATTATATGTAAAGACGACCCTTTTCATATAAAAAGGGTCGTCTATTATATGTAAACACGACCCTTTTCGTATAAAAAGGGTCGTCTATTATATGTAAAGACGACGGTTTTTTTATAAAAAGGGTCGTCTATTATTAAGTAAAGAACTATGTTTTATTATATCCAAAGACGTCGGTTTTGTTAAAAAGCCATCATCTATTAAATGTGAAGACGACGATTTCTTGAAATATTGTCGTCTATTAACTCTAAGACAACGATTTGTTAGTAAAACCGTCGTTGATTGTATATAAAAAGACGTTATGGTGTTAAAAGAGGTCATTGATAATACATACAGATGACGGTTTTTCCAATAAAACCATCGTTTTATTATCTTTAGTTTTTTGAAGAGTCAATAGTTATTACATAGTCAACCAATCTTTATTCTATTACATACATACTTCCTACCTATAATTAGAAATAACGGAGCTCACAAATTCTACTAATTTGATTTTAACTTCATCAATTTGTTCTTGGGTTGACTTAACTCTGCCTTCTTGCACATTTTCCAAGTTGTTGGTGTCGGAAAAGGAAAGACCTGCATGAAAGAGACCCCAATACTCTTAAACATAAACTTGTTTAGCAGTAACCTAACCTTAGCAAAAAGATCTATGCAGCTCTAGAATGACAGCAGAACACAATTGGCATAATTGGCAAAGTACCTGTTCTTGTGGTGGCACCATAACCTGTTCTTGTGGTGGCACCATAACAAATGAAAAATCAGAGATTCAGAAAATTAACAATGAAATTCCAAAATAATTAAAGTAAACAACAAAAACAAAAAGTATTTTGGACCTGATGATGTTGTCGGTCCAAAAACAAACGGATCTAGTGAGGGATGGGTATGTTTTGCCTCATCTTCTTCGTTAGCTTCTTCTTGATTACGAAGGCCTTGTGGGACGGCTGTGCATATTTATAAAAAACCCAAATGAGAAACTCACTTAAATCCCACGAAATTAGCACAATACATGAACAAACATATATATATATATAG
The DNA here is from genome assembly GCA_020521455.1 of Prunus kanzakura. Taxonomy (NCBI): domain Eukaryota; kingdom Viridiplantae; phylum Streptophyta; class Magnoliopsida; order Rosales; family Rosaceae; genus Prunus; species Prunus kanzakura. The sequence continues at coordinate 413,396 of BPUM01000873.1, read as the reverse complement.
ACCGATTTCCATAAGTCTTTCTAGATCGAGTCGCTGAGTTTGATGAGCGAGTTGAGTGCCTGAGAGCGAGATCTTCTTTGAAGAAAGTGAAGGTCGAGATCTTTCAAATCAAACCTTTCAACCAGCTTTAATTCTCAAATACAGAACCTCCCTCTACATCTTATGGATCTGCGAAGACCTCAATCTCTCAACTCCTTCATTGATATCGATTTTTTGATGATTTTGTAGAGAGTTTCATGAGGGTGTTTTAGAGAGTGCAGGAGGGTTTCAAGGAGGGAGGGATAAGGTTTTCAGAGACAGGGGAAAATCTGAAAATTTGTCGAGCGCGAATTCACTTAAGTAGCCTTTTTTTTTAGCGTGTTTTAAAAGACGACGCTTGTTAATGAGAGATAAGGTTTTCAAAGACGGGTGAAAATTTGAAAATTTGTCGAGCGCGAATTCACTTAAGCGGCCATTTTTTTGCGTGTTTTAAAAGACGACCATTTTTATAAAAAACCGTCGTCTTTACTTAATAATAGACGACCCTTTTTATTAAAAAAAACGTCGTCTTTACATATAATAGACGACCCTTTTATAAAAAACCGTCGTCTTTACATATAATAGACGACCCTTTTATAAAAAAAATCGTCGTCTTTACATATAATAGACGACCCTTTTATAAAAAAACCATCGTCTTTACATATAATAGACGACCCTTTTTTTATTTATACTTTCATTAAATACATCATAAGATTTTGTGGTATCCACTAGTGTAAATATTTTAAATTGACGATCGAATGCAGTCATTGTATTCATATTGGGTCAAGGAGTGTAGCTGTAAAAAATCATCAAAATCGGAGTTAAAATAACCGTTAAATCTTGATTTTTCGTTTATAACCGTCGAAATGTTTTGTCCCGTTACTTGATCTCTGATTTATTTTTTTTTCCCGATTTTTGGCGTATATGATCAAGATGTGTAAACAAACAAGTTTGACGGTTGGATCGTTGAAACTAGTTTCGTAGAATGCGTATGCCATCAAAACAATATATTCACTAACAATTAAGAGTTTATTTATACTTTCATTAAATATAACATAAGATTTTGTGGTATCCACTAGTGTAAATATTTTAAATTGATGATCGAATGTAGTCATTGTATTCATATAGGGTCAAGGAGTGTAGCTGTAAAAAATCATCAAAATCGGAGTTAAAATAACCGTTAAATCTTGATTTTTCGTTTATAACCGTCGAAATGTTTTGTCCCGTTACTTGATCTCTGATTTATTTTTTTTCCCGATTTTTGGCGTATATGATCAAGATGTGTAAACAAACAAGTTTGACGGTTGGATCGTTGAAACTAGTTTCGTAGAATGCGTATGCCATCAAAACAATATATTCACTAACAATTAAGAGTTTATTTATACTTTCATTAAATATAACATAAGATTTTGTGGTATCCACTAGTGTAAATATTTTAAATTGACGATCGAATGTAGTCATTGTATTCATATAGGGTCAAGGAGTGTAGCTGTAAAAAATCATCAAAATCAGAGTTGAAATAACCGTTAAATCTTGTTTTTAAAAAACCGTTATCTTTACTTCACAATAGATGACCCTTTTTAAAAACAAACCGTCATCTTTACATATAATAGACGACCCTTTTTAAAAAAACCGTCATCTTTACTTCATAATAGACGACCCTTTTCATATAAAAAGGGTCGTCTTTACTTAATAATAGACGACCCTTTTTATAAAAAAAACCGTCGTCTTTACGTATAATAGACGACCCTTTTATATGAAAAGGGTCGTCTTTACTTCATAATAGACGACCCTTTTCTTATAAAAAGGGTCGTCTTTACTTAATAATAGACGACCCTTTTTATAAAAAAACTGTCGTCTTTACATAATAGACGACCCTTTTTATATGAAAAGGGTCGTCTTTAATTCATAATAGACGACCATTTTCATATAACAAGGGTCGTCTTTACTTAATAATAGACGACCCTTTTTATAAAAAAACCGTCGTCTTTACATATAATAGACGACCCTTGTTATAAAAAAACCGTCATCTTTACATATAATAGACGACCCCTTTTATAAAAAACCGTCGTCTTTACATATAATAGACGACCTTTTTTATAAAAAAAACCGTCGTCTTTACTTAATAATAGACGACCCTTTTTATAAAAAAACCGTCGTCTTTGCATATAATAGACGACCCTTTTATAAAAAACCGTCGTCTTTACATATAATAGACGACCCTTTTTATAAAAAACCGTCGTCTTTACATATAATAGACGACCCTGTTATAAAAAAAACCGTCGTCTTTACATATAATAGACGGCAGTTCTTTCAAAACAACCATGTCTTTACCAAAAAAAGGACACTTGATTTTTAAAAGACGACGCTTGTCATACCTGCTGTCGTTGTTTTTTTGTCAGATTTTAACTCTGAAGAAAAGCTTTTTAATAAGACGACGCTTTTTTATTTGTGTGCGTCGTTATAAAAAAATTCTCAACAGTATCTCCATTTTTTAGTTGTTTAAGTCACTTATCCACGACGGTTTTTTGTTACCGTCGTCTTTTTAAAAACAACGACGGTTTTTTGTTCTTCCGTCGTCTTTTTCTGGTCGTCTTTTGCCCTTTTTGTAGTAGTGTTAATTCTTGAATTGTCCCATATTTTGGACAGTTTGGAAATGCATAGTCATGTCACGTAGTTTACAGCTACAGGATTAGGTTTCGATTGTGGATATTTCGGTGTCGTCTCGGTACGTTCTTCGGGTGGTACGTAGGTATTTTATATCTACGGTACACCTCAAGAACTGTACCGAGATGCTGCCGAAATTTATCCACGTCGAAATCTAATCTCATGTAGCTGTAAATTACATGACATGGCTATGCATTTCCGAATGGGATAGGGCCCTTACCGGAGGCATAAGGAAAGATTTTGTACGAATACAACATGATTGTTGTATTGTGATTCTGGTTCCAGGAAAGATGAGCAGGAGGTGGATACAGAACCGGAATAGGTGCGCAGGCGAATACTTGGATGGAATCGAGGATTTTATTGACTTTGCACGGACACACAACCCAGGTGCAACTAGAATCCGGTGTCCTTGCAGGAGGTGTAACAACATGTTGTGGGAGACAATTGAACATGTTCGATTTCATTTAGTAAGAAATGGAATGATTGAGACATACAGCACTTGGAACCATCACGGGGAACAAGTAGACATCGTTTCGTCTTCAGGGGCCACAAGAATGGACAATGTTGAACCTATTGTGGATCCTAATGAACAAGTCAGGGATATTATACATGATGCTTTTCCATTTGCATCGACCAGCAGCACTCAGGAAGGAGAAGATGATGTGCCTACACCAATGGACAGTGCAGAGTTCGAACAGTATGAAAACCTGTTAAGAAATGCCAACCAGGAGTTATACCCGGGGTGCGAGAGCTTTTCCGTTCTGACGGCGATTGTGGAGCTAATGCACGGGAAAATAAAGTATCGTATGTCGAACTTGTGTTTCGATTACTTTTTGGGGGTTTTCAAGAAAATGCTTCCAACAGACAATTGTTTGCCGAAAGATCACAGACAGGCACAGAAGATGTTGAGTGGTCTTGGATTGGGTTATGAAAAGATCCACGCTTGCAAAAATAATTGCATGTTATTCTATAAAGAGTATGAAACGTTGGATACATGCCCTATATGCAATGAATCGAGGTTCAAACAGACATCTCAGAATAGAATGAGTAAGATTCCACAAAAAGTCATGCGTTATCTGCCCCTGAAACCAAGGTTGCAGCGATTGTATATGTCGACGCATACTGCCACAGACATGAGATGGCATAAGGAAAAACGGGTAGACGACGATGTGATGCGGCATCCTGCAGATGGGGAGGCATGGAAAGATTTCGATCGAACGTTCCCCGAGTTTGCTGCTGATCCCCGAAATGTGAGGTTGGGACTTGCGACTGACGGATTCAATCCGTACGGGGTTCTAAACCAACACCACAGCACTTGGCCAATTTTCGTATTTCCATATAATTTGCCCCCTTGGAAATGCATGAGAAAAGAGTACATGATGATGACTATTTTGATAACTGAGGATCCTGGCAGGTCAATCGATGTGTACTTAAGGCCGTTGGTTGATGAGCTCAAAGATTTATGGACAAACGGGGTGCGCACGTACGATAAATCTACTAGGAAGATGTTCACTTTGCGGGCGGCAGTTATGTGGACTGTTAATGATTTTCCCGCATATGCAATGGTTTCGGGGTGGAGCACAAAGGGTTATATGGCATGCCCTGTATGCAAGGAAGATGTAACTTCCGGTTGGCACGCTGGAAAAGTGTGTTACCTTGGGCATCGAAGATGGTTGCCATGGGACCACGAGTGGCGGGAGAAGGATATAGAGTTCGACGGAAACAAAGAGCGTCGCGCAAAACCTAGAGAATGGTCCGGTGATCAGATCTTGGAACAGCTTAACCATTTGGATTTTGCTCCGTTCGGGAAAACAGTTAGTCGGACCAGACCTGCTACACATATGAACTGGACGCACAAGTCTATGTTTTTTGAGCTCCCATATTGGTCGAAACTAAAATTGAGGCACAATCTCGACGTTATGCATGTTGAGAAAAATGTGTTTGACACATTGATGGGAACGATACTAGATATCAAAGGCAAGACAAAGGACACTCCGAAAGCGCGTCTTGATTTGGAAAGAATGGGCATACGAAAGAGTTTATGGCTGAAAAGGGGCAGTGATAAAGCTATACGGGATCTTGCATTTTTTTCCATGAAACCGAATGACAACAAAGAGTTTCTACAGTTCGTATCGTCTGTAAAGTTTCCTGACGGGTATGCTTCTAATATCGCACGTTGCGTGAGGGTTGACGGGGGTAAATTTACTGGACTCAAGAGTCACGACTGCCATGTGTTTATGCAACGCTTACTTCCTGTGGGGATTCGACACCTATTGCCGGAAGATGTAGTCAAGCCAATCATATTGTTGTCCAGATTTTTTTCCCAACTGACGGCAAAAACGTTGCGAAAGACAGACATTGATCAGTTGCGCCAAGACATTGTCCAAGTCTTATGCAAGTTTGAGATGATATTCCCTCCGGCTTTCTTCACGAGTATGATTCACGTGATGGTTCACTTGCCAGAAGAGGCATTGCTTGCTGGTCCAGTCAACTATCGCTGGATGTATCCAATAGAAAGGTATATAATAATCATCATTTGTGTATGCATCATTATCTCATGCTTACTGCTTGCTAATTTGGTTTTATTTTGGCAGGCTACTCGGAGAGCTGAAAAAAAGCGTACGCAACAGAGCGAAGCCCGAAGGATCAATTGTAGAGGCTTGGGTTCAATATGAGGCGCTTACTTTCTGTGGAATGTATTTAAAGGATGTGGGCACGGCTTTCAATCGACCTCAGCGCAATAATGACGGAGGTCTGAGAAATGAGCAACTTTCTGTTTTTGCCCAAAGCGCACGACCTTTTGGAGATCCTGTACGAGGAGAATCGTTTTCCAGAAATGACATGGAGGTAGCTCATTGGTTCGTATTGAACAATTGTGATGAGATATTGGTATACTTAGATGAACATGAAGAGATGATGAAGCGAGAACATCCATCACATTTGTATTCCAAGAAACACCGTGAATTGTTTCCACAATGGTTTTTGGAATATGTAAGTTATAAGTGTTTTCTAATTCATATATATATTATGCTATTACATTTGTCCAAACTAACCTATGAATGTTTTTTTTTTATAATATTAGGTGAATAAGTTGAAATCAGAGAATTCCCCCACTTACAGTGAAGAGTTATATAACTTGGCATTCGGCCCACTCCGAGCAGAATTGTTCTCAGGTTGCCATGTTAACGGCGTCAAGTTTTTAGGTAATGCACGAGATGACAAGTTGTGTACGCAAAACAGCGGTGTCCATGTTCCAGGTGGAGGCGAAAGTACAGACATTGATTTCTATGGCAAACTCACAACTGTCGTGCAATTGCTTTACAAAGACCGATACCAAGTGATCATGTTTAAGTGTCGATGGTTTGATACGAACCCAAATAGGCAGGGAAGTATTAAAATCGATCATGGGTTACTATCTGTGAACATGAGCAGAACTTGGTATGATGACGACCCTTACATTTTGGCAAACATGGCAAAACAAGTTGTGTATCTAAATGACCCTAAAGCGGGGAACGATTGGAAAGTTGTTCAGCAAATGGATCAGAGGAACGTGTATGCTATACCAGAACTAGACCCATTGGACAACAACGTCGACGTCGTTGACCAACGTTTAGACTCTTCCATGGAAAATGATGCACATACACTTCTCGATACAAATGTTGTTCAAGAACCATTTCAGATTGACGGAGTGTCTTCCAGAGAAATACCGATTCAGTCAATTACAATTGACCTCGGTGATCTTCCGCGATACGATCCAACCATGGGGGACAACAACGACGATGATGTACTTATGGAGGATGAGGAGGAAGAGGAGGAGGAAGAGGAGGAGGAAGAGGATTGGGAGACGGATAGTCATGATAGTGATGATGACGAAGGTTATTATAGTTCATCTGATGAATAATGTAATTTATTTGTAATTTAATGAAATGTACATGTTTTCTCTTTGTGTCAGTAACTTTTCCTAATTAACGTCATATATTTGCATAGAGTTTTGTAACAAGACGAATGAATAAAGGTACGACAAAATAAAAATATAGTATGAAAAAATATAAATATAGTATGACAATTATATGCTTTATCATATAAATATATGCTTTATCACGTCCCCTAAAACAAGTTATGATCATCTTTGCTTATATAGTAAATACAAATATAGTATCAACAAATATTTACACTAAATATCAATTCAATTTTTAAAAATAAAAACAACATTTTGCGCGACGAATAAATATAATGGCGTCGCCCAAAAACCTTTGCGCGACGATTATGTCCGTCTCGCAAGAATAATTGTCCCAAAAATTTGACAACTGTCCGGGAATAGTTTCAAACTATCTCTTGCGCGACGGAATAATACCAGCGTCGTTATAGTAACCCTTGCGCGACGGAACAAATATAATGGCGTCTCGCAAGGTTAATTTTCCCAAAAAAACACAAGTGTCAGGAAAAAATTTAAAACTGATATTTGCGCGACGAAAGAACATAATGGCGTCGCTCAAACTCCTTAGCGCGACGATTATATCCGTCTCGCAAGAATAATGGTCTAAAAAAATTAACAAGTGTCCGGGAATAGTTTCGAAGTGTCTTGCGCGACGGAATACTACCTGCGTCGTTATTTAACCGTGGCGCGACGATATTCTTCGTCTCGCAAGGTTAATTTTCCCAAAAAAAACAAGTGTGGTTAAAAAATTTTCAACTGATCTTTGCGCGACGGATAAAAGCTGTCGTGCAAACTCTTTACAGGCGAAATATGTTCTTCGTCGCGTAAACAAAATTAATTTTTTTAAAAATACTTCTATACATGACACTTAGGAATTTTAACTCAGTATTCACTAGTATAAATAATTTGAAATGAAGATCAAACTCTGTCATTGGATACATATAGGGTGAAGGAGTGTATCCGTAAAAAATCTTCGAAATCGGGATAAAATTTACCGTTAAATCGTGATTTTTCCTTTATAACCGTTGAAAACTTTTCTCCCTTTACGCAATCTATATACCTTTTTTTTTTTTCGATTTTCGGCGTATACGATCTCTAAGTAGAAACAAACAAGTGTGACGGCTGGATCGATAAAAAAAGTTTTCTATAATGCGTATACGATTCACACAATATAGCCACTAACTATTAAAATTTATATATAAACTTGTTAAGTATAACATAAGATTTTGTGATATCCACTACTGTAAATAATTTGAAATGAAGATCAAATACTGTCATTGGATTCATGTTGGGTGAAGGATTGTATCCGTAAAAAATTATCGAAATCAGAGTAAAATTGACCGTTAAATCGTGATTTTTCCATTATAACCGTCGAAAACTTTTGTCCCGTTAGTTGATCTCTATACGTTTTTTTTTCCCCATTTTTGGTGTATACGATCTCTAAGTATAAGCAAATACGTTTGACGGTTGGATCGTTGAAACTAGTTTCGTAGAATGTGTATGCTATCAAAACAATTTGTTTCAAATTTTATACAAGAAATTGCGCGACGAGCAACTGACGTCGCGCAAAACGAGTATATGCGACGAATCAAACTTTATTCGTCGCTCAAGGGGATGATGTCGTTTAGGGTTTTACGTGATCAGGGTTCAGGGTTCAGGGTTTAGGGTTTAGGGTTTAGGGTTTAGGTTTTAGGGTATGATGTTTACGCGACGCAAGAATTTGTTCCCGTCGCGTAAGGTCGTGAAAATTTTGGCGGTTTAGTTGCCGCTTCTGCAACGACTTTGCGCGACGATGTGGACATTGTTCCGTAGCGCAAAATTAATATTTTCAGTTTTGCGCGAAAATTTTAATCGAAAACGCACCGTTTAGACACTTTACTGATTTGCGCGACGGAGTTAGTGTATTCCGTCGCGCAAAGATCTGATAATAATTCGACAGTTTCAGACCTTCTGGTTCATTCTCGCCGCCGCGACCTCTTCTCTCTCTCTCTCCTCCGGCCACCACCTCAACTCTCCACATTAACGACCGGGCGTTGACCGCCAACGAACTCAGACCTTTCCGAGGCGCCGCCGCGGCTTGATTGGGTTCGAGAAACCGGCGGAAATTTATCCGGTTTTGGGCGAATATCTCCGGCTTCGTTCTCCCTCCTCTGGCCTCCAAATCTGACGAGTGAGGTATGATTTTCCCCCTATTTTTTGTTATCTAGCTGATGGTTGGGTAGGATTTATGAAATTTGTTGTGTACGTTGTCTAATTATTTAACTAAGATTTTGGCCGGATTTCGGGATGAAATTCCGGCCACTTCCGGCCATTTTTTGGCCTATGTCCGAGAACAAAACTGCCTCTATTCGATGTCCTGAACCTAGGGTAGGAAGATTGGCCCTTCGTTTTGAGATTTTTCCGGCGATCGTTATCGCTTTTTCACATCCAAGCGCTGCTGCCGCGTCTGGCAGCGCTATGGAACTGTAGCAAAATCACATTGTGTCCCAATGCGATCCCCTACTTGTCATGAGCGTGTAGGTGTGTTCGGTTTCCAATTTGGATACCGTTTCAGCCTCGAATGGATTTCGCCTATTGTACGATTTAACGGTTTGATTTGTTCGGACCATTGGATGAAACTCAAACTCACGTATGATGTGCCTTGTATGTCTAGGATCGTATAGGATTCAACGGATTGTGGATTGGAGTCCCGGATACTCCGAAATCGCAAACCGTACACCAACATATATGCGTTAATTAAATTTGTAATATTGTTAAAATATGCTTACTTTATATATTGGTAAATTTGATTTATTTGTATGTTTGTTAGCTTAGTATATATAATGACCCTAAATTGGAATAATTTTTATGTTTTATAATTAATGAAGAATGTTTTATATTTTTGTTATATTTTATTTGTTTTATTTGTTATATTTGTTATATTTGTTATTAGACGTTGACTCTATTTTAAATGAAATGAAATAAATGTTATATTTGTTATTAGATTGTTGGATTCCAGTAACTATTGTTTTTAAACTTTGGTGCTTGTTTTTATTGCAAGATGTCTAACCTAATCAGTAGAAGTCATAAGCCGGTGCAACCTTCACGTAGTTTGCCTCCCCCGACTATGATGTCACCTCCCTCTGGCCCACCACAGCTGCCCGACTTGCCAGTGGGTCCCAGTGCCCCCCATGTGCCGGCGTCATCAGAGTCATCAGTGGCGCAACCTATGAGCGCCAGGCGGCGTCATCGCCTTTCCAGCACCACCGACGCCACTTCGAGCGGACCAGGTAAAGATTTCCTTCAACTACAGATGTTTCGGACCAATATTTTAGTCAAATTTGTTAACTAACATTAATTTCATATTTCTTTGCAGCTAAGAAGAACACCCGGGGACCGTGTCGCCAATTGGCTACATCGAAGGTCACCCGGGTGAACAACTCTCGTATCAACATCAGATACGACGATCGTCATCGGGCTGCCCCAACGGCAGACCAACATAGCTCATTGGCGCACGATGTTGGTGCAGTCGTTCGGACCTATTGTCCGATGAAATGGAAGTCTTGGAAGGCCATGCCTGATGCGGTGCATAACGAGATGCATGGACACCTGTCGGTATGTATCTTACATTTTAATTGTTTTTCCTTCCAATTTTATATATTTTAAATATTTAATGTATGTAATTATTTTATTGTAGATGAACTACAATTTAGAGAATGTCAACGATGAGTTGTTGGGGTACATCAACAGACTCTTCGCTGATAGGTACAAGCAGTGGAAGAGCGACTTGCACCACCACTTTCAGGCATTTGATGATCCGCAGGCTGCTCTTCAGGAGGGTTGCCCGAAGGAGCTTGAGGGGCGGGAGGATAGTTGGCAGTGGCTCTGTGGTCATTTTCAGGAGGCTGATTATGTGGTATTTTTTATATTAAGTTCAAAATTATTACACATTTCTTACTAATGTTTATTTCATTTTTTAATATTTCATTTCAATTTCAAATAATACGTTTTAATTTTTGTATAACAGAAGATGGCTAAAGCAAATAAGGGCAATAGGGAGAAGAAGACTCTTCTCCATCATTCAGGTTCCAGGCCCTTCTCCTATAGGATGGATGCGCGACGTCGGGTAATAATAAGTCGTTTTTATTTAATTTGTAATATGTCATTAATGTTAATTTCTTTTTTTTTTGTACTAACATTTTTATACTCTTGTTCAATTTAGGAGGGGTCCAAATTCCCAGAGATTGACGTCTTCGGCGACGTTTATGTTCGACCTGGGAATGAGTTGGCGGAGTCCCTTCATGTAAGTAGTCTTTAATTTTAATGATTATTTTACGCGTTCAAGTTTCATAGTTATTATATAAATGTTTTTATTTATATTTTATGTTATGTTAAACAGACGACCATGATTGAGAAGAGCCAGTTGGTTCTTCAGGAGTCCGCCTCCCAGCTTCCTCCTGATACGCCGCTCGAGTCTGTGGCTCCTCCACAGGATGCGGGGTTTCAAATCTTGACGGACACCTTGGATCAGACTTTGGGGAGGCGGCCAGGGACATACTGTCGAGGGATGGGGAATGCCCGGCGGCGGGAACCTAGATCCCGTTCATCGTCGCAGTCAAATAGTGTTTTGACAGCAAAGGTGGCCCAGCTTGAAACCCAGATGGCCCAGATGGCTCAGTTTATACAGTCCATGGCCCAGTCCGGCGTTCCCGTACCATCTTTTGTTCCCCCGTCCACCTCTGCGCATGGCCACCAAACCTCTGCCCCTGTCCCCAATGTCCAAACCTCCGAGCCGCATTTGCCAGACGAGGAAGTAGATTTAGCTTCATTGTTTAATTAGTTTTTTACTTTCTTAATTACATTTTAAATATTTCTCTTGTATGTTATACATTTATATTATGTTTTAAAAAACTATTTTCTCTTCATTACATTTTTCAATTGCAATTTGATTTAATTATAAAAATAAAATAAATCAAAATTCTTTTTTTCACATAAATTAAAAAAAAAAATTAATTACTAATATTTGCGCGACGAATAAATAACCCGTAGCGCAAATCACGTTTTAAAAAATAAAAAACCATAAAAATAAATCGTAAACGAAAATAATCCTCGGTTTGCGCGACGGAAGTATTTGTCCCCTCAAGAAAATGCGACAAATAAATATTTGTCGCGCAAGGGTTTGAGTCACGATCCGTATTCGTCGCACAAAGTATATGCAACGACGAAGTATTTGTCGCGCAATATTTTTTGCGCGGCGAGACTTTGTCGTCGCATTATGTTCTTGCAACGTCTGTTACTTTGTCGCGCAAACGTAACTGCGACTGATTATTATCGTCGCGCATAGTTCCTGCAACGCCTGTATCATCGTCGCGCAAAGTAATGAGCGACGGAATCTTTGTCGTCCCTGAACTATTGGCGCAACGAAGGGTTATACGCGACGATATTTTATAGTTTTGTCGCGCAAAGGCTTTCGTGACGGTATTTGCGCGATTGATTTTGCGCGACGATACATCTGTCGCTCTATTGTTTGCGCGACAGATTTGTCATTTGCGCGACCATTTTGTATTCGTCGCGCAAACGCTAAAATGTAGTAGTGCGTCATGCCTGATCTTGCGAAGGATCCATGTCAATCAAGTAATGTTTATTGATATTTTAGTGGCCGCTATATGTAAGCATCTTGACTTGTGATGAACTCCACAAAGCATACATACATAGATTATTCCAGTGCGAGAAAGTCTTTTCAGATTCTTTGCTCTTGGTCTTAAAAATATTGGACTCTTGTCTTCTCGAGGGTGTATCTTCTAGTAGTCTCCTAAGGGGTAAAATGCTATACTCACTATTTGCAAGTGACTATTCCTTGTGGGTATAGTCGAGATGTTGTTAACTATGCTACTAAGTTTTTTGTATGCTTGACTTAAGGCTGGCACGTTTAGGCTACCAGAATACGTGATATACGCTTGTATCTTGTTTATGCAGTATATGCAAGTTTGCATATTCAGGATGCTAAATCAATGCGTTATGGGTGTAACCGTGTAGTATCAATAACTCAGTTCTCGTATTTAAGCTGGGAGAAAATAAATTTGTTAATTTTGCAAGAAAAAATTAATGGATTCAGAGAAATATTGATATGTCATTCCTTGTGTACTTTTGACGTTACATATTGGTTGTCGAATTGTTTAGTATGTTTTAGCAATGCCAATAATTGTGGTTTAAGGTTTGGCTAACAATACTTAAATATTAGATGCCCCATATTTGGCTGTGGTCACAGTTTACCACCTACCCCATCTGTAATTTAATAGCTAACAAACCCATGGACTCTGTCGAGCATTGTTGTTCTATTTGACAGGCATCATTTCCAAGTATGAAGAAGAGAAGGAAAGGCTCTGCACACGATATGAACAACTGAGTAAGCAACAAAACTCCTTTAATACGCCAAAATTTGTTATTCATATACGAACATTTGTTTCATTTGTTAGATCTTAATTGTTTATTACTTTATAATGTTGCATTTGTTTATAGGAACATGTGTGGATTTATTTTTTGTAGAATATGCAAGTACTGAAGCTGCTGCCACCAGTACAAACACATTAGGTTTAGATCCAAAGGGAAAGGGACATGCCAAGTAGCCTTGAATCTTAATTGTTCTGTTTTTTTGTTTCTTTTCTTGGTTTGTAATTTAATTTGCAATCATAAAGGGTTGTTAAGTTGCTTTCATTTGTATATTGTAAGTTGTAACTATATGTGAGATTTCCATTTCTTGCTTTGTACTTAATTTGGCTTGATTTGTTTTGTAAAAGCCTTTGTGAGATTTCCATTTTTTGCTTTGTACTTAATTTGACAGGTTTTGAACTTGAACTCTTGATTGATTGTTTCTTTTGTTTGTATTAGGCTTGATTTGTAAAAGCCCATTTGAGATTTGATTTCCATTTCACTTGAACTTTGTAAAACTCTTGAATGATTGTTTGTTTGTATTATGCTTGATTTGTAAAACATTATAATTTTGCTTTATGCAAATAGGTTTTTTATGGTATCGAAAATGATACCGAATCATATTGGTCCCGTTTGGGGCCGGTATGGTTCGAACGTTTTTTGAAAACCCCTCATCCGGTCCAGTCCCGTCCCGATGCTTCTATTCGGGATTGACTCGGAGATGACCTCCATCCCGTGCCCAAGCCTAGTTGTCTTGAGTAAAAGAGAGAATGTCTAAAAGAGAAGGTTAGAAAGAAGGTTGCTAGCATTCCCCATTGAATTTTCAAGAATTGGAAATGCTTAAGATAGGTTTTCAGAATGCAGGCATAAAACCAAGACTTCTAATAGACTTTACAGATCAAGTGGATCTAGGAGACTAGATATTAACTTCTTTTTTTGCAATTTTTGCAATTTGGCATTTTAATTTTGTACCTCGTATAAGTTTCAATTACCAACTTGGACAAAATATAGAAGTTAGCATTCACAACATATCTTGAATTTAATGAGTGATCAAATCCAATCTAATCACAAACACCAAAGGTGTCCTTCAAGATATATGGCTATGAACGTACAAAATCTACAACAAACAAGAGTAAGTCAAAAGGCAATAACGGTGACACTTGGGAGCTTTTATATCCTTGTCCTTCCACCACGTGATGGAGAAGTCTTGCCCTTCTTTCACGTTCTTTGCAGCTCTAACTTCAAAGATGGTAATAATAGTGATTAATACTTATTGACCCAGAAATTATAAAGAGTGCTGCTATTTCCACCCACCTGTCTTATTTTCCCACCCACCTTATCTTTAAAATTTTAAAGATAAATTTACCCATTTATGAAAAGACTTCTAAGGACTTAGAGAAAAGGATTAAAAACCAAAACAATTGCCTCAATCTTAAAATTAAAAAAAGTTAAAAAAATCCAAATCACAAATATCAAACGTTGTAACTATGGGAGATTCTTCAAATTTCCAATCTCCCATTATTGCACATTCTCTACCATCCTATCTCCCATTAACAGACCTCTTTAACTTAAGAGAGAATTTGCTTGAATTAATAATTTAAGGGTGTTTTAGGAATAATGGTGGGTGGAAATATAGGATTGTATTTTTTTCAAATTTACATAGTGGGTGGGAAGATAAGGTGGGTGGGGAAATAGGACAGGTGGGTGGAAATAGCAGCACTCATTATAAACCATCACCAGTTGCAACTTGCACACCCCGCTGATCTCAGTACGGGCCACTACGTACATGGAGAAGATTTTTCATCCTTAGAGGCATGGTGTTCTATTGGTATTTTCCTTTGGTAACCAAAGTCATGAGAATGCATCAATGACGGTATACCTACTTGCAAACTTGTAGAAGACGTTCAGATGAATTTTTACATGCTCCTTTACCTACTATATATATTAGTTCACTTACTGAGTAGCCATACTACAACAAACAAAGTGAGAAAGCTTGATTTGTATAATGTATATTTTGTATTCAAACTTATTCAGGCCTCTCAATAGTTGAGTTTCGTTAGGTGTAAAGTTGAATTTCATATACAGTACCACATTATTACATGCTGCATATGCAAAATGTTTAAAATTAGTCACAAATTAATTCACAAATTTTCTTATATGTACAATTTCTAGTCACGCCTCACATAAGCAGTTTAATGAACAAGATTGGCAGGGGGAGGTGGGTGCCCCTGTTGAACAGACCATGGAGGGCGCTTGTTGTGTTCCTACAGATAAAAACATTTCACATCCAGTCATACATATGAAACACAGGCAATTGCATTCTGATCTATTTACAACAACAATATACAAATGACAATACGTGTTGTTTCAAAAGTGTTTTCTTATTATTCTCCCTTAAAACAATTACTATTACCAATGAAAGAACAACATGACGTCTATAAATATGAAGCAAAAAAAAAAAAAAAAGAACTTTCATTATTGTACCCATGTGAAAGTCTACAAATCCCATAACCTCTTCTAATTTTTATTTCAAAGGAAATTTGTCTTCTTGTTTTTTTTTTTGTTTTTTTTTTTTTTGGGGGGGGGGGGGAGGAGAGAGAGGAGGAGGATAAGAAATATAATCTCATCATCAGGCAGTTTTTTCAGAGCATCTCATCCCTGTCCTCGGTAATTCCTTGATAACCATGGAAACAAAATTTGTCATGTAATTCAGAGATTATCCCCAAAATTTGTCCCAAACACTAGCCTATTGGCAGTGTTCGATTTTTTTTCTTCTTATTTTTAAAAAATTTAATTTGTAATTTTAAATTTCAAAAAGCATGACTCATGAGTCATGTGCCAAGTATATTTTTGGATTAACTACAATAAAGCCCCCAAACTATGGGGGTCATTACAAACTCATACCCAAAGTTTATTGAACCGTTTGACCAGTACACAAACTTCACAGAACCTTTCAAAATAAACCCTCTGTTAGTCAAACCGTTAATAAGTCTATTAAATTCTGACTTGGCAAACATGGATCCCATATTTTTGCTCACATGGCCTCTATGTAGACCAAAAAAATTAGTAAAATATTATTTTACTTTGAAATAATTTAAAATTAAAAAAAAACAAATATATTAAAAAACATAAAATATTTAAAAACTAACCCACACCTCTCCCTCTCCTTCCCAACCCTGTCCCCAACCCACCTTCCCCACTCCTGCCACCATCACCCAAACCCAGCCACCTCCCAGAGCTCCGTCTCTCTATCTCTCTATCTCTCTCTCCCCACACCAAACAACAAGACCAACACCAAAAGTAGCGAAAATAACAAAAGCCCTTTGCAACTGAGCAGCACCACAAAACCTAGGTGGTCGGGGGATCTTCTAAAGCTGGAGCCAAAAGTGCTCAAAAGAAGAACAATAAACTGAAGATATCGGTTTCTTTAACAAAATAAGAGATTGTCCAAACTCATAGCAAACTTGTGAATTCCCAATTTGGGTCTGATTCTAAACCCAAATCCCAAATCCCCAAATTTGGGTTGAGACAGAGACAGAGAGAGAGAGATGAAGGCTGGGGTGGTGGAGAGCTGAGATGGGCATTTTGAGTTGAGCTCACAGAAGGTGAAATAGATGACGAAGTTGCCGTACCAGATGAGCCATCCACCTCGCTCAAAGACGAGCACACACTTGTTGGGTTGTGAGGCTTGAAAGACGACAGTATCAATGTTGAGCTGGTGAACTCACCTTTACCGAGAATCGACTTCACGAGTTTGAGTTTCTTGAGCTGAACATGAGCTAAGACTCGCTGGCGAGGCTAAAAGTGGAGAAGCTTTTACTGGGTAATCGAATTGGCAGGGTGGTTGGCTTGGGTTTCTCTCTTTGGAACTACAACAATTCTCTCTCTCTCTCTCTCTCTCTCTCTCTCTCTCTCTCTGCACTTCTGTCACGACCCGATTCGAAAATATAGAATATTCCCGAATCATGGCGTGAGTCATACTATAGTCATAAGAATAAAATCCTACAACCATGATATGATGAGAAATAGAGCCACAAAAAATACAAATCTACTTAACATTACAAAATCAGAGTCGCAGTAGCTTGTAATTAACTACACACTAAGATCTTTAACAAACGGTTGACTACTTACAAAAATTAATTACACCAAACAACAAATAAAAGCCCAGCAGCTTAGTTGAACCCGCTTCCTCAAACTTCTTCTTTAATCCTGCACAATCTATTAGGGTATGAGCATTCAAATGCTTAGTAGAGTACCATCAAACCCCTCAAGGTCAGCTATCACAGTTAATCAAAGTGTCATGTATCAAAAAAACAAGATATACAAATTTTGCAATCATACTAGATAAATAAATTTGCATATGCGGTGATGTCATGAACTCATTCCCTTCTAATCCCACTAATTCATATCATAGGGCAACAAGCCTGCATGTCCCATACCATACGTTTTACCACTGTGGTTCCGAATACCCTAAACTATGAACTAGTGCTCATCTATCCCTTAACCCAATTTTCTTTTGTTTACGAATTTCTCAACTTTCACTTATTATTAGAGGCCCTACTCTCATCACCTTAATATATTCAAGCTCTGCTCCCGTCACCTGAATATATTCCACATTTAATTTATTTAGATATATCTAAGGCCTTCTTCCACCCCTTAAATATACCTCAAACGACACACACACACACCCCAAACACCACTGTCTTTATGATGCATATGTAATGCAGCGCAAACATCATTTATCTCTGCAGAATAATAATATAGATAATAACAATAATATTACAGGCTTAATCACATGCATAATAATATTCACTCAACGTCAAATAATATCTACGGAGAAACATCAACAATAATATTCACATAATATCAAATAGTATTCACCGAGCAACGCAACAATAATATTCATATTTATAGTACTATATATATAAGCACCAAGATTAAAAGTGACATAGCCCAATCATCGGGAAATCAGGAAACCCTACCTCAAGTCCATCTAGCTTAACCTTGTGTGGTTTCGTCCTCGAAAGTACGCAGAGTAGAATACCTA
Organism: Prunus kanzakura; assembly: GCA_020521455.1. Lineage (NCBI taxonomy): Eukaryota > Viridiplantae > Streptophyta > Magnoliopsida > Rosales > Rosaceae > Prunus > Prunus kanzakura. The sequence continues at coordinate 395,319 of BPUM01000873.1, read as the reverse complement.
ATTAAGATAATTTACTGATTAAAATTCGTTGGAAATAAGGAAACAAATTTGAGTGTCCTACTAGCGCACGTAGACCTAAAACCCCATAATACACTTGACAAGTTGTTTGACCCGATTGTTACTCTCTTAACCTCACATCCAAGCCAGCAAGCATAGAACCAAGGGTCAAGGAAAAACTAATCTATTCCCCTCCTATAATAGTTCTACTCTTTAGGATGTTTAAACTCAGGTGGTCCGGCTCTAGACTCATAAAGAAATTTTAAAACATCAATTTAAAACTAAAATTTCAGTTTTGCTAAACATTTGGATTGGAACACATTAACTTTGAAAATTCACTAAATGTTGAGTTCAAATCAAAATACTGTAAAACTTTCCAGATCACAACTAGACATAGAAACATTAAAGATGTCAAAATTTGATAAAAATTAGGGTTAAGGAAGCATGTCAAAATAGAAACCAAAAGAGACTAGGCTGCGTAACGTTCTTTTTTTCAGGTTTGTACACTTTATTTTGAAAAATCACCAAAATTACAATTTACAACCAAACTGGATAAAACTTTCCAGATTTGAAGAAAATACGAGAAATTAAAACATACTAAAATTTCATGAAAAATCCAAGTTTAGAAAGTTTTCAAACACTTACTTCAAAACATGGTCTGCAGCAGAATCAAAACAATTCCAGCAGGATAGTCTCTACTTTGAAATTTCACAAAAAAATCAATTTAAATTCAAATGGCACAAAACCAGCTTTGAAATAACCCTTGAGATATTCATTTTGATGTACCAAAATTCCAAAATGAAATTGGAACAAAAATCACATCGAAATAATCTAGAACTTCACAAAAACACACTTTGAAATATATATATCCTTGAGGCATTCCAACCAAAATTGGTTTAAAACTAGTACTCAAAGAGACAATAACAAGATGGGCTTCATGCCTTCAAAGAATCATTTACTTGAGATGATAGTGGCTAATTTGAGCAATTGAATGATAAGGAACAAGCCATTTGAGAGAAAGTACACACATCTATAACAAGAGATTCAACATAATCAATTGAACAAGTTTTGTTCATACCAATTTTTAGAGAGTTATAATGGTTACGTTTAGATGATCTTTGGATATGTTATAAAGGAGAGAATTTGGAGTAACTATCATGAAGAAACCATACTGTTTTGAGCTTTTGAAATGAGTGTTTTGAACTGAAAACGAGGGAAGAAGACTAAGGTTGAAAACTATAAACAAGTTCCACTCTAAACGTTCCCAAGGTGGCTATAGAAGTCCGATCAATCTGAAATTTTGATATGTTATAATAGACAGCATTTCAAACAACTTTGATGAAGAAACCAAAGTAATTTGAGTACAGGAAATCACAGAAACAAACTGAAACTGAGCATACTGCTGTGAAATCAGGAAATGGTAGACTTATTGTGATCATACCAACGTTTCAGAGCCTATACTAGTTGGATTGAGCTGAAGTTTGAGTATATTATAGGAATCACATAAATGAACAACTTTTATGAAGAAAGGTTTCTGATTTGAGCTTCCAAAATTTGAGTTCTCGGCTGCTCCAAGGAAGTGACGAATTTTGGATTTTGAAGAGGAACAAAAGAAGAATAAGGATGAAACTAAGGTGAATGAGGAAGAAATGGATGATACAATGAATGATGAGGATAAGAGTAAAATTCATGATTGAAGAGCCTTAATTAGACTAGGTGAGTCATCCATTTAGAAGAGAGTGATAATACAATGAATGGGAAGAAGAGAATGAGAAAAATCTTAGGCTAGACTAGGTGACTCACTCACTATAGGTCTACAACTCATCCCAAAATCAGATTTTGAAGAGAATGTAAGTGGGAAGGGGGGAAAAATGAAGGAGGGAAGAAATGCTTGGCTTACACGTTGCCACCTTCTTTTTTTCTACAAGGGTATTTTGGTAATTATCCACACATAGAGGTATTTTGGTCATGTTTGTCCAACTTGAAATTAAACCCCACTTAATTTAATAATTGTCACGACCCGATTCGAGAATAAAGAATACTCCCGAATCAGGGTGAGTGAATTGAAAGAAATAAATAAAATGACTGAAAAATTGATTAAAATACATTACTATTATATTTATAAAAACAAATTAAAATAATCTTACAAGGGTACAAGATATAAATAAAAGTTTAACACTCTAAACTAGTCCAACTTCTCCGGTTTCGGTTTTGTCTTGCCCACTAATTGATATGAAAAAAACAAAGTAGGTGGGGGATGAGCAAACCACCGCTCAGTGAGTAGATTATGTAATATGCAAGTCAAGCAATGCCATTTTACACACTCTATAAAATATAATATAAATATACACAATCCAAATCATATCACATCATTCCTTCAAATCTTGGTTATCATTCACAAATTGTACCCAGCACGTGACCCTTATTGGCCTCACTGCCCTATGTCCCCGTCTGGTACACATTTATCCTTCGGATACCCTGTCACTGAAGTTCTCATGTTCCATGAATAACACATACTTCACAAAAACTCCAAATAATATATAATATTGCACAAATTAGACATGCTTGACTTGAAAATAGAGAGAGATTTGTAAATAGAATAAATCCATGATTTATCACAAAATAAGAAATTTTAGAACACATTACATAACCCACTCACCAAGATAAGTATGAAATATTGCAAGACAAACACACATGCTCTTCATCTTGTTTCTTTTTCTTCCTTCTCTCTCTCTCTCTCTCTCTCTCTCTCTCTCACTACTTCATGGTAGAAATCTATAATAAAGGATTGGAATGAATTAATGAAGTAAGGAAGTATGATATTTATAGTAGAGGCTATGCATGCACCCAAATAATATTTATATAAACAATATTTTAAATTACCAAAAGATAAGATATAAAATTAAGGGAATAATGTGACTCATCCCCTTTGGCCAATGAAATCACAACACACACCACCAAAAGATAAGATAAGAGGAAGGGAATAATGTGAGTCATCAAGTTAGAAGAGAGTGTTGATACAATGAATGGGGAGGAAGAGAATGAGAAAGAATCTTAGGTTAGGTGACTCACAAACTTTAGACTAGGTGACTCACCTCCAATAGATGAACAACTCATCCCAATTTTGGATAAAAATCATATTTTTTTGAAGAGAAAGAAAGAGGGAAAGGGGGAAGAATGGAAGGATGATGGTTTGATTAAAAAAAATTCTAAGTCTCTACACATGGATAACAAGAATGGTGTCATCTTTCAACTAAAAGGATAATCTCATACTAGACTCAAGATTTAATAACATATAAATCTTCACAATAAATATTTAAATAAGAAATAATCATATTGATAAATAATTCTTATATATATATTTTTCAGGTTTTCACAATAATCTCAATCCAAAATTACTTGATAAAATACCCATAATCATTATAATATTTTTCACTAAAATATAAAAGTTCACCTTGAATTTTTCGGGTATTACAGCTTCATTTTGGGAAGGCTTTTTATCACAAAACGTCCCTGACGTTTGCGAAACTATCAGATTGCATCCTTAAAGCTTTTTTGTATCACTCATGGTCCCTAACGTTAATATAGGTGCTCTTAAATAGTCCCTCCGTCAAAAAAACTGTTAAATTTGAGGATATAACCGTCAAATCAATCCAAAATTATAAAATACATATATTTTTTATTTCCTTCCCTTCTCTCTTTCTTTTCTTCTTCTTCTTTCTCTCCTCCAGATTCATTATCTCTTCTCTCTCTGTTTCAGTCCATCGTTAAGCTCGAATGGACCTTTTCTGGGTCGGTGGTGAGACTGCAATTAAAGTTCATATCAAATATCAAACACTGATTGGTTGCTAAGAAACTGAACGGAAAAACAATATAAAAACTCAAGCTTGTCATGTTTCTTTCATTGCTGGTTTCCCAGTGAACGAAAAGAAACAAAATTCCAAACTCAAAATTTTGTTGGCATCAAAGAGGTAACAAAAAGTAGCAAAATTCGAAGCAAACCTCGTGCATATGCCATAAAGAAGCGTGCCAGAGAGCTTTATGAGCCCATCTTGCCCAAAACTCCATTCCCACCTAAAATTTACATATATAAAATCTAAATCAATTCAGCAGTTTTCAGTGTAAAGAAAAAAAAACTTCAAAATCAATTCAATTTAATTAAGTTTCCCCAATTGAGAAGCAGTCAGTGAACTTACAGCAGCACCAACAGATAGAGCAAATGTACCCAACATTTCAGACAAAGGCACATTCCCACCCTACGCAGAAAAAAAATCACCCAATTCAAAAACTCAACTAGAGAAGGTAAAGTTCGTAACCTTTGTGGTTTAGGGAGCAGAGAGAAATTTGGCTGTGTTTGCTATAAGGAATCTGGCAGAGAGAAAGAAGAAGAAGAAGAAGAAGAAGAAGAAAAGAAAGAGAGAAGGGAAGGAAAGAAAAAAAAATATTTTTTATAATTTTGAATTGATTTGACGATTATATCCCTGGATTTAACAGTTTTTTTGACAGAGGGACTATTTAAGAGCACCTATATTAACGTTAGGGACCATAAGTGATACAAAAAAACTTTAAGGATGCAATTTGATAGTTTCGCAAACGTCAGGGACGTTTTGTGATAAAAAGCCTTTTGGGAATTGCCATTTCTGAGTTTTGGATTCCATTTCCTATAATTTTTCCACGGAGAGAGACAGAGATAGAGAGAGATAAGGGATGAGGTGCATCGAATGTGAGGCTAGTGAATAGGGGAGGTGCGTCGCGGAGAAGGGGGCTGGGAACATCGGGCTGGTGCTTGGTGGTTGGGAGGCAATTGGTGGCTGGGTTCGTGGAGATTGATGGTTGCATAGGTTTTGTTTTCTTCTTCTCTTATTTTTTATTTTTTCATTTCTATGCTTTTTAATATATTTGTTTTTTAAAAGAAAATAATATTTAATTAAATTTTTGGTATACATGGAGGCCCACGTCAGCAAAAAAAATGGGATCCACATTTCCCAAGTTAGAATTTAAGAGCATCTCCAAGGGATATGTCAAATACCAAACATCAAAATTAAATTTGATGGCTGATGTGGCAATTTGACATTTATACAATTTTGCACTCCACCCAATATGTCAAATAAATAATTATTGTAATAGTCAAATCATTCAAGATAAAAAAGAAAAATAATTACAAAAAAAGAAAAATAATAAATGAAAGTAACAGCCTGCTGTCTTTAAAAAATAATAAAATATTAATTTGACATCTTGCTTTTGGGATGTCAAAAGTAACAGCTGAACCTCCAACCTTCATTCCACATAAGTTTTGACAATTTAGTTGGAGTGAGATGAGATGTTATTTCTATCCATTAAATGTCTATGTTGCACTTTTGACATTTCGGTTGGAGATGCTCTAATGGATTTATCAACGGTTTAACTAATGAATGGTGTATTTTGAAAGGTTCCATAAAATTTGTGTATCGGTCAAATGGGTCAATAAACGTTGAGTATGAATTTGTAATGACCCTTATAGTTCGAAGGATTTACTGTAGTTAATCCTATATTTTTACGGAAAATTTGATGGAATTCAAAAAACTTGACAACAATGGCGACATTGGCTATTTTTATAAAGTTTAATTCCTTAAATTGGTTGAAGGATTCGGAAGATAAATCAAAACTAGAGTAATAATTGAAGGGGCAAAATGGCAGTGTAACCCAAACTTAATAGAAAAAGAATGGTTTGAGGAATTACCAGCCGGTCCATGGACTGCGGGCCTTTTTTGGGCTCAAAGTCAAGGCTTGAACCAGATGAACTGACGAGCTTAAATCAGGCCGGGCCGAAGCCCGCAGGCCTGATAGAACAACAACGGCATGATGGGACGGCGTCGTATGAACTGGCTGGCTCCAAGGCAGTATTATTTTCCCAGTCGCTTATCTGCCCTTGGCGCCTGTCTCTCACAACAGAGAAGAAGAAGAAAATAGAGAACAACCTGTGCCGATCCTAAACATTTTGTTTTGGTATACAAGGTTTATTCAATTATTTTCTTTCTCGTTTTAATTTGTCCGCCATAGTTGTTATCTCTGTTGAACTAAGATATACGATGTTAAAAGGTACGTAAATCTGATTATACATGAAGTAGACATTTTCCGTTCTGGGTATTCTTGATTCATTGATTGCGTAACCTTTCTCGGGCTTATATTATTCCTGAATGAAAGAATAAAATAGAAAATCATTTATGCTTGAGTATTCATCTTTCAAAGGAAATTACTTGTAATGTTTGAAATAAAATGTGAGTTTAATTTATTTTAGTTGTAATGAAATGATGAAGCATACCCATCGAAATTCAAGGGTACTGTTTTTGTATATATGGCAGGAAAGTAACCGTGTTGCTGATTTGCTGTAGTGGGTATCAAAATTTTCCCGGATTGTAAATTGGGTTCTTGACCATAAAGAGAAAGAATTGGTGAAAAACATTAATGGGGAATAATATGAGGGAAGAAATCATGATTTTGGATTGGAACCAGGAGCCTCATGATTCAGTGATCAGATTAGAATCCATACTCAATGAGCTTGAAACTGCCAATGGACGCATTGAAGAACGCATTGAAGAACGCATCAGACTACTAGAAGCAGTCACCTTCAGGGCTAGGCAGCGTGATAGGTGGCTACAACCTCATGCTTCCCCTCAGATGGTGAATATCACTGCAGGAGTTGGAGCTTCTGATGCACTAAATGAAGGCATTCAGAATGGGAACGATGCTCTAGCCACCCAAGAAACAGTGGAATCTGGCAAAACCAACAGAGGTGACAAAATGCATTTGGTAGCCAAGGCACTGGGGATGGAGACAAATGCTAAAAAGGCAGAGTCTCGTTCTGGGAGCTTCTTTGATTGTAAGATATGCTTCGACATGGCAAGAGATCCTATATTGACATGTTGTGGTCATTTGTTTTGTTGGCCATGCTTCTGTCAGTTGCCATATGTGGATTCATATGCAAAGGAATGCCCTGAGTGTAAAGGAGAAGTTACTGATAAAAGTCTAATCCCAATTTATGGGAACGGGGATGGTAACTGTTCTCACAAGTCAAAGGAGTCTGTTCCGATGACCCCTCCTAGGCCCCATGCAAACAGGATTGATGGTTTTAGGCAACAGCTTATTAGTCGAGGACCATCTTCTATTTTGATTGAAGAAAGGATTCAGCAAATTAGTGACATAGTTGGTGCAATGGGGGAGAGAAGACGGTCACAGGATCTTCTCGGTTCACATATCATGGCTGAAAGAACTACTTTCGTGCCCAGATCCCAGGCATCACCTGCCACTGAGACAATAAGCCACCCGCAGCATGATTCCCTTCAAGTTTCAAGATTATTACAAGGAGCTGCTTCAGTATCTTCCTTTTCTTCAGCATTGAATACTGCAATGAATTCTGCAGAAAGATTAGTCGAGGACCTCGAGGCATACAGTAGTAGTCACCATGTGAGAAGAAACCAGCAACAATCTCCACATATTGGTAATGGAGATACATCTTCAAGCATCGTTGCAGTTTTACACCCAGATAGCCAGACTTCTGATACTGCTGCTGAAATCAATTCTGATGTGCTCCCTTCTGATTCTTTTTTAAGAACTGATACTGTTGTTGTTGACTTGGAAGACCAGACAACGGATTCAGAAATAAATTCTACATTGCCCTCTTCTTCTTCTCGGAGAAGAACTAATCCAAGAGGTTCTGACGTAAACAATGGACATTCATCTGAACGTAGAAGGAGAAGGTTGAGATAAAGAAAAAGCTGTTTCCCTGGAGAAATAGATCAAAATGATGCAAGGTTCCTCATTGTGATACTGACGTTTGCAGAAGGTTTCAGATTTTTTCTTCATATGGCTGTGTATGCCAACCATGTATGAAGTTCCGACTGCTGTTAATAGCATTTTTGAATTCATTCTGTAAAAAGATAGTCAAGTGTGTTGTATGGCATCTGGTTATCAATAAGAACACAGTCATGTCTTCTTATTTCCAAGAATTGAACTTTCCGTGGAATTTTCAGTGTTGTCCTCATTGAAGGATGTATTGATGATAGTTTCTGGTGTTGTGCCATGGCACAGGTGCCTTTCTGTGCGCCAAAGAGCAGTTCATATGTGTAAGTCTTATAGATACTGCTTCTAGTTTTTATGTCTACTAGGTGCTTTATATCTTGGTATATATATCTACTACTAGCTTTTGAAATCATCAGCTGCTAGTTCTTTAATCTGATACTTTCTTGGATTTTGTTATCGCAAGTCCAAAACTAATAGCTAGGTGAAGCGTTCTTTACCAGACACCAATCTTCTCAGTATTTTTCATTGGATTATTTGAAAAGTGTTACAATAAGATCATTTTAATCTACATTTGCCACCCCAACCCTCTAAGTTTGGAAGAAGAAATAAATATAAAGTGCAATGGGATTTTTTGTTGTCCCATAACGTAAGCTGCGCCCAGGTATGTTAAATTTGACTTCTTGAAACACCTTGGACATGCAGGTGAAGATCAGGACTGCATTTTTCAATTGGCTTTGTATGGGATTTTGACATCTAGTTCTAGAGGTCGACTTTCTATTAAATTATACTTTTGCTTTAAGACCTTAATGCTAATGCCTTTTAGGATGGCAGAAATGTGACAAGGTAACAAATCTAATCACTCAAAATTCAAAAAGGATTTTGATCACTTTTTTTCAACTTCATTCTTCTTAGGTTTTGATGTCTGAATCATTAATAGGTATCTAATTTTTACATTTTTTTTATGTATGATTTTGGTGTCTACTACTTTTGGTCAATATGCATCCAAATCGAATAGCCACCTCAATATCCAACTTGGGTTGCAGCACGTATCTTTTCAAAAGTCTTTTATTAGTGAAACGGCATACTTTTGTGTCAAATTGCATTTGACAAATTGTCCTCATCTTTAAATGTCAGTCTATTATATTCTTGGTTGCAATGTGCAAGATACATATCTATAAAAAATGATTGAGAGCTATTTTTTCATTTGTTTTACTGGTGTTCTTATGTATAATCATAGACCAGGAGGACAATACTTGCACTGCCAAACTCTGAACATCGATGACTTCCAGTTCACCGTCCTTTGGAACAAAAGGTAAACATTTCCCATATTTAGACTCAAAGGCCAAGACAGTGGACCCTCAGTTTATTTATTTGATCTTTGATGTTCTGGCATCTGACATGTGAATTGCTCACTCTGTTATTATAAGACCTGATTTTCTTGTTGATTCTGGAGTTAATGCACCTACTTTGCAGCTTTCCATATTAGGGCATATAGCATTTACCTCATTTATATTTGTTGTCCGGTTCACCAGCTTCAGTTATGCTTATTTAAGGCGATATGTGAGATGCCATAAAACATTCATAGAACATCAAGTTGATTTTGTCTTTTGTCCATGCCTGATACAGTCCATGAGTGTTACATCTATTTACCAAAATGATTTCTTCTGTGACCAAGAGTCAAGTATACGTCCTAAGGTAGTCTGGTGATGACTTAAAGAAGTATCAGCCATTGAGCGCTTATTTAACAGTCTCTTTTCCCTTGCTCATCAAGGAAAACTCATTACTGCATCCTAGAATGAGAAATACATGTTTCTGGTTAGAAAATGATCTCCTTCCACCTCCTCTCTTACTAGTAGTTTTTCTATTGATCACTAAAACTAGTTTTAACATTCTGTACTACAATAGAGGAGTTACTCTATGAAAGCACCATATATATGATTTGGTAACAGTGAAAGTGAAGAAGACCTAAAGAATTAATCAATATCAATTTTTAATGTGGGATTTTATGAAGGTGCACCTTCTTTTCAATGAATTTGCCTGGCTTTTTCCTATCTTCCTCTATACATATCTCTAGGTTGTACAGCATCCTTGTGGGTTTGGTAATGAAATTGGGACATACCTCATAACTGTATTGGTTTAGATGTTTTGCCTCAAAGATGATCAATGACACAATCATAGTGAATCACTTCAGTGAGAAAGATCAGCTTTTGCCAAAAGGTCGTGTTTGGGTTTCAGTTCAAGATTCAAAAAGATTGAAATGCTCTGATAGCGGACAAAGAAGTTTAAAGGAGTAGTTGTTGACATACCATCAGAGGTATTCTTTAAATTTAGAATAGTATTTGGCATGTTTCTCATCGAATATAAATCATGATGTTAACCTTAACCTCTTATGTGAGTTTATTGATTTTAAGAAAAGTTTTTGTAGCATTTCTCAAGTTCCGATTTCCTCTCCCATATTTCCCATCATTTAAATTGCTGCCAGCTTATTATTGTAAGGGTTAAACTTGCTACTAAAAGTGTGTAAGTTTTTCGTTTTGGATTGAATTCTTTTCTTTTTCCTTTCTTTTCTGAGACTAAAAGAGAAAAACTGAAATTTTATCAGGCAGTTAAAATTTCTGGCTGGAAAGAAATTTGCCATGGCCAGGTGCAGGGTTCTAATAAGCAACATATGCCAGTTATGAAAACGATGGTTTATCCTCCACTGGTAGATAGGTTACTTATAAACTTCGAGTCTTCAATCATGTAGAATTGAACCTTGCTCCAAGAACCTCATCTGGTTACCAGTTTGCTACTTTACTCAAAGAATTGATTATTTTTACATATGCTGCAAAAGCTTGGGATTTTATTTTGCAGGAGGACTTCGTACTTTTATAGTGGCCTACTTTTGCTTCAAGCGTTCTTCAGCTTGTTGTACCCCAGCCAGCTGATTTGGTCAAGAGTAAAATGTTCTGCACTGGAGATTGAAATTATATCTGGGTTAGGTGGAGAAACTTGTTAGTGATGGTATGACCATTTTATTTCTGTTATGTTGTACTCGAATGTTGTTCTAATTTGTGGTTTCCTGTTTATGTGTATGAAATAAAATTTGAATTTTTTTTAGGTTAAAAATATTCATAAGTAAAAAATTAACAGGAAAAAATAAAGAATTGATGTAAAAATAAATTTCGAACAATGAATAAAATTGAGGTATCAATTTTTGAGACTGCAATACAGTGGATACACAGTGATGGCCAATGGAGCTCTTGATTTGCAATTGGTGTTGTTCAAGAATACAAAGATGATGATTGTTTTTGCCCCTCTTGACCGGGCAGAAGCCATGGAACATCCTCGACGAGACCCTCCAATCTTTCTTGGTAAGTGCCAGCTTTCTTGGAAAGGTTTGGTGAATTTCAGTAATGGGACTCTGTATGTGGAAGGTTTTTACCATCACCGGTGGGATTATGGGTGAAGCAGCTACGGTACAACTGCCGTGGGATGGGATACTGGGAACAAAGAATATATTAAGAAATGCGAGGTAAGAAAAGTCTCTTTGTAAGAGAGGCTGGAGCTAATAATAAGTGAAGTAGATAAATAATTGGTGTGTGGGATTGCTTCATTAGGAAACACTTCTTCAGATAAATGCTCTTACTAGAAAAACATTGAAATTTTTGTAAAAAGTTCAAGCGCTTCATTAAAATGCTTTTAGAAGAAGTACATAGCAAGTGTTTCTTCAAAAAGCGGTTTTATGACCCATAAGCACTTTAAAAATTTCTACTAAACACACTGAAAAGCACTACCAAACACTGAACACTGTCATGACCACGGATGCCTTTTCGGTTTGTTTTTCCTTGCGCAGAAGATGATGAGACCGATTAAGCATGAAGCATGAACAATGTTTGCGGTATGTCTGGCAACTTGTACATTTTGGGGGCCAAGTCAGTCGGGTTATGTTTAATTATGATGCATGTAATGATTCTAATGATGATGGATGACTAGAGGGTAACAAATAACAAGTTGACAAGCCTTTCAATATCAATACGCTGGAAGATAGTGATCTTTTTCCCTTTTTCTTGAATTGAAGAAATGGGATTTGTTGTGGAATACTGTTAACCACTTGCATATTCGGCAGGTGTGGAATTTTATACACAAGATCTCGATATCATTAATAATAAAACCATTCATTATGTGTTATATTTTATTTAATTATGAAAAAAATACTAGACTTACTACCACAACAAATCCTTCCATTACCCTTTGATTATTATTCCGCTATCGGACTTCATATTCTTCAACAAATACAATATATTATTAATTGTAAATAAAAGGTTAGGTTAGGGTGAGGAATTGAATTGGTCGATGAGAAGGAAGCTGATGAGGATGTAATGCAATGATGGAGATTGACCGAATGAGCACGCCTTGTCAAAGTTTATTTATTCTGACTTTTGTTGGCTCTGTCTGCCTCTGCCACAATCTAAAGCTCTCATTTTCAAATTCTATTGGGTTGCCATCATATGATGATTAATAATTTAATATTCATTTAGAACAGTTAATTAATAGTTATCAAAACTAAAACTATGAACACCAAAGAAAGAAAAAGGGGTCATATTACATGACCACTTTTTTAGGTTGTTTATAATGTTGACAATTCACTATATTAATTTAGATTTTTATAGAAATTCTGGCCGTTAAGGGAGAGAGAGCGCTTTAGATTGGGGGTTCTTTGGCTTTTGGTGGACTTACGTCGATCTATTCTTTCTTTAGTAAATTAATTGTTTCATATCTGGGCTAGCTTTGGTTGTGCCTTATCTTGCGAGGCTGCTCTTGAGGTGTTGTGGCTTGGTTATGGTAGATCCACTTCTCATTGGTGCATTGATGCTCTGGAGTAACTAGGTGGCACTCTCTATGTCATGTCTAGAAGGAAGATTAGCGGCGGTTGGTTTTCCTTTGCTGTTATTGTTTTAGTTTTTTATTTTGGTTTAGTTTGTTTAATAAAGTCCAAAAACTCTATGAGTTTTCTGTGTTTTTTCTCTTATAATTTCAAAAACTTGGTTGAGTTTGTTGGGTGTTTTTATTCTCTCTAGGAGAGTTATGCTGATTAGCGGCTAGTTTTTGTCCTTAATGTCATTGGATTAGATTTGGGAAAATTATGGCAATTGAGAGGGGTTATAGAAGAGTTATTTTCGAGATTGATTGTCTTTAGATTGTGTTTCAGCTTTTCGGCTAGCTCAAGTCACTGAGAAAGTTTTACCCATGTCTAGCATATTGTTGTTAGGATATTTGGAATTGATTTAGCAACATATACGTTGTTTATGTTTGTTTCTTTGTATAGGCATTTTAAAGTTGCATTTGACATTTTAGAAAATGTTATTTTATTTCTACAAATAATGTGATGCTACTGATGATGATACAACAATTATTTGATTTTCTTACAAACAAACAAAAGAAGAAGCAATTATTTGATTTTTATTGTGGCAGCAAAGCAGTCTAGCAGCCCATCAGGATTTCTTGGAGAAGCAAAAAAGTTGGAAAATCTAGTGGATTTGATTTGACATGTGCTGCCTGCCTACCCGCCCGCCCAATTAATACTCAAATCTTTTTCTTTTTCATCTCTCTTTATCTTTCTCGTGCTAATCCAAATCCAATCACCCTTTTTTCTTCATATTCATCTCATCTGTTAAATGAAATGAAACCAAACATGTTTAATTTTCCAACTAACCAAATGAAACGGTTCAAACTTTTTAAGCTTCTGATCTGATCAGATTATGGAGACAGCAATATGCTTACACGTCTCCGTTTTATGTCTCTGTGTTCCCTCAACAACAGGGAGGGGAAGAAGAAGAGTGCGTTATGTTTACTTGCTTGGTTGGTTGGATGCCAAAAGTCAGCGGTCTTCATTATGCCTTCATCTCAATCCTTCGAGAATCCGTTAATGTAAATATTTTAATAAACTGATAAATTGTGCGTACTGGTTTTTTATTTATAGAAAAATGCTAATCGATTTTGTCTTACGAGTTAATATTAAGCTTGACCAATTTTACACAATAAACGTGGGGTGATGACAACGAGTCTCGCTAGCATTTCTCTTTATAATACGGAGACAACAGATTAATCTTCCTAAGTTAGTGACATTACCAAACATAATTATAAGACATAAAGTTAACTTGAAAAGGAAAAAGAGTATAAGTAATCTTAAACTGAATCAAACAAAAACAAATGAAGAGGCACACATTGGACAATTCAAGGTGATCGCGATCATGAATGTTTTTCACACTATAATTCCATCAGAAACCAACATGCTCATGCTTTGCGAGATGATTATTATTTTATGTGTAGCTAATTTTGTCAGCCACTTTGCTTAAAGTACGTGATGTGCATGAGTGACATCCTATGATCATTACGCATTATGAACAAAGCACCCAGTTTAAGTAGAATATCTTTAAATAAACGCAACTTTCTTTTTAGAACGCGTATTGATTTTCCCAATTTATAGCCTTTAATCATGATTCTGGATTTTTTTTTCATCATGATACATAATCAATGATACATGTTTCTTTCGACAATGTCTTGCTATATAATATGTGTCTATATATACATATATATATATATCACTGTTTTGGTATTTCCTCGCCTTCAAATATTCAAACCAATCTGATTAACTTGACTTTCAATCCAACCGTTAAAGTCCACATGCAAAATTATTAACTATTAATCTTAGATAACATGTATTCAAAGTTTGTTTGAAAATAAGAAGTCTACAAACCTCTCGCAGAGAACTTTCCTCTACCCCGAGGAAGAAGAAGAAGAAGACGTTGTGGCAGTTTGGATCCTCCAAATGCGAAAACCGTCCTCGCCCAATTAAGAGCGGGTCTTGGTTTGGTGAGGAAAATTGTTATTTTCTTGCCACAACCTTCTAGCTAGAGGTGTAGAAATAATTTTAAATGACGCCACATCACATCAGTTGTTGGAAATATACCTTGAACTAGTAATTTTTTTTCTTCTTCTGAACTTAACCACTCATCCATCATGATATTTTATCCCAAAAGAGTTTTGGTGTAACACGGTAACTTTTTGAAGTTAGAGGTTCTATCCTAAATTCAATTGATAATGAGAAGAATAGCCCGGCTCCTAATAAAGTCCATTCTAAGTTTGATCAAAATAAAATAAAAAATGTCCATCCTAGGTCACTTAATTTTCCGATTTGGGACATTTCTTCACAGACTCCGAGTAATTACCTGAGTTTTAGTGGGCAGCATAAGGAGAAATCAAAAGAGTAGGCCCAATGTGATTGACTAGTGAAATGATCACGCGCCTTCCTTGGATAAGAAGGGATCGTAGGGACCAAGTCACCAAAGCGATTGACTGACTGAGGATTGAGTATTGAGGATTCGCAAAATCTTGAACAAAAGTCTCGTCTTCTCTCCTGCTTTGCTTTGCTTTATGAGCTTCTTCCTTTTTCCTCTCCTTCACAGTTCACTAATAAAAATTGGCTTTCACGTGTGTTTGTCAACCTCATTAAGGTTTGTCGGTCAAACTGGTTTCCCATAACCTTCACCCCCAATTATTATTATTGTACTGTTTTTTTTTTAAACAAAAAAAAATGAAAAAAAGTTTCAGGAAAGAAAACGAATAAGAAAAGGTGACTGTTTGGTCTGCGGTTGTATGGTTTGACAGATGCAATTTATAGTCTCCCATTCCTCTCTCTATAAAAAAAGACTCTATTCCAGGAGATCTTTGCTTTTTAATCAATAATCAGTCCTAACTTCCAAACCAAACCAAACCCCATTGAAGCTGAAGAAGCTCTCTTCTTCTTCCTCTTCCTCTTCTGTACATGAAAGATGGAGCTCTGTTTGAGCTTAGGAGATGTGCAAGCTCCTGCAGAGCCATTTGGGTTAGTCTCATCATCATCATCAGAGAAGCCCCGTGATGATCGGGTCATCATGGCCGCCGCCAAAACGACAGGGTTTTGCATGAGCTTATCAATCGGTCCAAGCTGTGACAGCAGCACGAGTACTAGTCCTAGAGAAGCAGATCAACAACTTGATAGAAATGATCATCAAAATGATGATGATCGAAGTAGGTTTAGTGCTGCTTGTGGTTCCAAATCAGATGTACCAGTCCAACTTGATCTTCTCCCCCACACTCCTGTAGCCCCCAGAAGCGGCAGCCATGGCTTCCCTTGGCCCACTCCTTCAGATCAAAACGGTGAGAGACTCCAATACAATCCCACCTTTACCAATATGATCTTGTGTGTATGTGTATGTGTATGTTTGTTTTTTTTTTCTTTCTTTTTTACAATTTTAGTTAATTTAATTTGTGACAATTTTTAATTATATTTCTGGGTAATAATTGGGTTGGGATAGTAGGAGGAGGAGGGGGCTCATCAGAAAACGTGAACAGAGTGGAGGAAGTGGCGGCGGTGTCATCGTCGCCTACAAACAGTGGTGCGTCGTCGTTTCAGATGGATATAGGGTTATATAGCAGCAATTACAGGGGCAGTGGAGGAAAGAGGAGTCACTCTCCAGAAGCAGAAGCGGATGAGGGAGAAAGGCAATCTAATTCTAGAGCAAGTGATGAGGATGACATCAATGGCAGCAACACCAGGAAGAAGCTCAGGCTCTCTAAAGAACAGTCTGCTTTTCTTGAAGAAAGCTTCAAAGAACACCACACTCTCAACCCTGTAAGTATCCTCACACAAAAGAATATCATACATCCATATTCCATACATACTGAAATGTTGTGTCTTTATGTGAATCTGGACCACACAAAAACAATATCCATACAAAAAAAATTTAAAATATATATAGTATTTAATTTAATTTATGATATTATAATGTTGGCAGAAGCAAAAGCTAGCACTGGCAAAACAGCTTAATCTTCGTCCAAGACAAGTAGAAGTTTGGTTCCAGAATAGAAGAGCAAGGTATATATACATCTAAATTATATATTAATTCCTAGCAAGATTATGTTATTCTTGATGATAAAAGTAAGGCTTTATCTTTCTCTTTTTTTTACAAAAAAAAAAAAGAAAAGAAAAGAAAAAAAAGATCTGTAAATGATGATGATAGTGATGATGAATGATGATGTAAGTGCAGGACGAAGCTGAAGCAAACGGAGGTTGACTGTGAGTTTCTCAAGAGATGCTGTGAGACACTAACCGAAGAGAACAGAAGGCTACACAAAGAGCTACAGGAGTTGAGGGCTTTGAAGACTCATCATCATTCAAACCCATTCTACATGCAATCACCAGCCACAACCCTCACCATGTGCCCTTCCTGTGAGCGCATCGCCACCACCAACACCACCACCACCACTACTAACAAAACTACAACAAAAGCCCAAGCAGAAGCAGATGGCTTCCCAAGATTCTATCCATTTTGTCAACCCCAATCGCACCACTCTTCTGCAGCTTCATGATCACATGTTGTCACATATTTATTTAATATATACAGCTTCCTTCCAAACTGGGTGACATTAAATTTGATTAATTTGGTGGGTGTGTGTGTGCATATATAGACAAAAGTATTAGGGAAATGATCAATAGCTTTTATTCATGTTGTGGGATTATGGAATTGGATTTTCTTTTTTGTCTTTTCCCCTTGCTCAAAGCCCCATCTGTTTGATAGAACCAGAAATGAAAAAAGAACAAATTATTTATAGGATCCAAGAATGAAAATACTTCTCTTCTTCCTCTATAAGTAGAAACTTCTACGGTTTTCTTTTTGTGTTTTTTATGAATTATTTTTACACATATGTCAAACTGTGATTCAGAGGACTTCTACAAGCTAATAGTCCTATAACCATCCTCCTCTTTTTCAATCTTCTTCTGTTTTGTTACTTGGTAAGATTTTTGTTGGTTGAATGAATGAATCAAAGGGTTGTTGAGTTTTTGATTGGCCGAGGTTGAAGGCTTGAAGCATGCTTTGAATGAAAGCAAGGGGCAGACTGTAGGGACATGAGGGGCGTCTTTTGGGAATTTTGACGATTTCATTTGATGCATTGAAAATTTCCAAGGGCCGTTTGATTTGATGAGGAGGCGTGGGCGTGGGCGTGGGGTTGATATCATATTTCTTTCATGGAAAGTAGTAGTTGGGGAGTGTTTCCAGCCTAAAGAAAATTGTGGGGACAAGTCAAGAGAGAAGACCATAGGGTTTTTGGTAAGTAGGGACTAGGAATGCCATATTGATGAATGTTTGTCCCTTAAAGTGGGCCCCCAATACACACCAATGCTCATCATGTCATGTGAGTGAGATACTCAAGCAATTTACATATGCTGAAGAGAAATAGGTCACGACATAGGATAATTTATCCTCACACCAATTCGAAGAAATTATAGCTTATGTGAACAGCCCTAATTCATCATGATACCGAAACCACCAGCAAGAAATTGAAAAGAAAAACCTGAAAACATGCTAGGGTTTCTAGTAGTTGATTTTAGTATTTACCAACTAGGTCTTTAGTTGTATTATGACTTGCTCTAATACCACACGTAAAATCTGAGGAGCATATTTAATTTAAAACACATTAGCTCAAGCCATTGAATTATCTCCAAAGCAAAATCCTTACTCAATATCATGTTGATTACACAGCTAATTCTTTTACGTGTGTGTGATGCCAACTTCTAGTGGGGGGCCTCAACTTATATATGTATCCAGTTAGGAAATGTTAGAGGGTATGAGTGTTTCAGAAATTCCCCTATCATTAAGTCAGTATGGAAAATGAAAGGTTTGTAACTCAAGTGATTAAGAGCAATTACCTATGCACCTTAAATTTTATGTTTAAATCCCCCGATATCTTTTATATAGAAAGAGAGATGAAGAAAGTTTAGAAACTAAAGTTTGTTGTGAGGTAGCAAATTTTGTTGTTTTCCATGTTTCATTTGCACGCCACAAAGATACAAACGAAGCCTGTATAAAATATTAGACAATTTGTCGGGACTCAAGATTTCACATTAATTGGTACAATAGCATGTTCTAGAGTAGTTTAAGGGCTTTTGGACACTCTTTCCTTGCAAGTCAGTTTTTAAGGGCAAGTTCCACCCATGAGTTCTTCATCTTGTTGATTTGCTTTGTACTCATTTTTTTTCCAGTTAATTCAAGTCTTTTTTTTACTGCACTAGATAAATTGTGAAGTTCTATATCATTTAAGGCATATATATAAAAGAATCAATTTGAACCAGTTCTCCACTCATATCACAATAATTTTCTTTTAAGAGTCAAGTTAATAGTGACACGCTCACATCTAACAAAATCAATTAACATTTTGCTAGACAAAGACAATTTAAGGATGGGATGGTTGCTGAACGTTAATGACTGGGAAAAAAACCTCACCACAAGCTTCGGATAAAATATTAGACTTATCATGCATAATCCGAAGGAAAATGCTAGGCTTACTACATTTTTCATACCACATTGTATACCACCTCTCTAATAGAGGTGGGCTCCACCTCTATTAGAGATGTGAAAAATGTGGTAAGCCTAGCATTACCCTAATTCAAAAGATTTATTTCTAGTGTAAAATTAAATTGATATATAATTCAATATTGGCCTCTGCAAGACATGCATGCTGTGGGAGGCCATCCACGTGGCATAAGATTGCGAGAGGACAATCATGATTAAAATATGAGACCGACCATGGACCCATATCCAAATCCTTGTCGGAAAATAATGGAAATTATAAGGTGGAATTAAATTAACCACTTGACCTAAACAAACACCCGTATACAAAGTGCAATTCCCACTAATATATGACATCCATAGGATTTGTTCCAAAAAGAATTACGTACGAGAAAAGAAAAGGAACTAATCTTGTTCTATGTTTTATGTTTGTGATAGGAAAATTCGCGAAATACCCTAATACTTTTTAGATATTCCTAAAGATTATAGTAAGGGTTAGGATTATGTTACTAACTCTTTATATATGTGGTTGTGAATGATTGTGAATGAGATTGTCAACTTTTCAACCAATTCACTTTCAAGTTTTAGTTTTAGTTTGCCTTATTATGTGCATTATTGAACTTTACATGTACTAATTTACAAATTTTAATTATTTTATTTTATTAAGGAAAAAGTTTAAATAAAATAGTTATCGGGTTGGTGCCGAATTTGGTGTTATCATCCCTAGTTTTGCTCTATAATATATTCAGTTTAATTTGACAAAATTTGGCTAGTTTTATAAATTTCCTCTGATAATATGAGAATTCAGACACAAGAAAGTATAAACCAAAGAGTGAAAGATAGGACTAATCATTGAAGTAGATGCTCTAGCTTCATATCAGTTGGTGACGGTATATTACCAAACACAAATCTCCAGCCAAAATTAATATCACAATCGTTTACAATGAAACAAAGTATTCGAAAAATATGACAACATGCCTTACAAGTCTAAAGCTCATCAGTGCATTACATCCTCTGATAAAGAAATTCTATGAAAACTGAATCTGAAAAAATTTTCACAATAAATCTGTCTCAACTGAACTATTTGGTGCCATAAGAATTCACAGCACTCAACTTACAACCAAAGGCAGGGGAAAAAAATGTACCTCACTCAGTTGCCACTTCTCCTAACACATCTACCCTGGGCTGGGCAGGTCTATACTAACATTTTGTAAACTGTTTCATGGTGACACAATGACGTGACCCAGCAAAGCGAGACAAATGTACAACTATCCATAAAACAGATCAAGACAATTTATACAGTGAACTTGGTTGGATATGAATTTACCAATTCTGCCATCAAAGTTGGAAATAACTAAAAATGAACCTACTAATTTGGTGTGAAAATCCTTGAAGGTGCTAAATGTTAATGACGTCTGATATAGTAATCTTGGGTCAGTTTCCAGCAGCTAGATCATTTCTGAACTGTTCTACCAAAGGAGGAAGGAGAAGAGCAAGCCTAGACTTGTACCTTGCAATTCGCTGTAAGCGTTCTTCTCTTAACCTATAAGCAAAACACCAAGTCAACCTATGCAAGCTTTATCTGCAGAAAGAGTAATCCCAACCTTTTTGGAAAGCAGCACAATCCCAAATACAGACTTTTCTTTATCCAAAGAGCGATAAAAATGTGTGTGTGTGTGTGTGTATATATATAAGGTTTTGACCCGTTAATGGTGAATGATACCATCTTTCTTGAATTGTTGATTAAGGCGGATGAACAATTAAGTTACAATATATTCTGAAACTTTGCATAACAAAAAAGGTGCATGTGTGACATTTAATGAGAACTTGCAGACACATGCTAAAACCTAACATGTCTTTTTTTGTTTATTTTGGCAACCTATTTCGAATAAACACTCCATTTCCTCCACCCTTAAGGCCAACCTAGATGAACCCATTAAATCAGCCTAGAGGCAACAGAATTCACTTCTCCTTGAATATGTTTTTCACAATCAACATCTTCCTTCAACAGAAAAAACTGGATGACATAAATCAAGTGCAAATTGACCCTCCCACATTATTTTTATGGTCCAAGTGCATGCATTAGAATTTAATCTCACAATATAACGGATAATTCCTTAAAGATTTCTTGTCACAAGCATCACTAAAGCCACCAAATTCAACTAAGGTGTAAATTTTATGTATATAAATCAGCCTCATCAAGCCTTAAAACGATTATCTGTAACAAAGGAAAAGCCGCCTCGGTATGTGTTAAGGTGTGAGAAACTCACCGTGCTCGAACTTTTCTGGCACGTTTGACATGTCTTTTTAACAGATCATGTGGTGATGAACGTTGAATGTACTCCTCATCCTGAAAGCAAGAACAAGGAAACTCAACTTGCAAAAGATCTAATAACTTCTTTTTTTCTTCATAAGAGCTATAGATCTCATCATTTGGTATAGGAAAGAACAGATGCAAAAATATATAAGCTTCAACTTTTAAATTCAATGCCCTTTAAATTTAAAACTTGCTGGATTAAACCTATTCCGCAGTAAAACCAAGGATGAAAATATTGGCAATATGTTGGATTTTCAGTGTCTAAACCGATACTGGGGTGTAAGCCTATTTCTTCCCCCCATATCGGCAATGTTTTCAGAGAATTTCCCTGATTACACTGATATTTGACGATAATTCTGACATTTCCCAATATCAGCCTAAAACCCAGAAAAGTTTCATAACTTTTGAAGGTAATAGAAGGAAGATGCAAATTATAAAAAATAAATAATAAATAAAAAACCCCTCTAATTAAGTCAAATATGAACCAAACTAAACCTTAATTGAATACCCATCTACTAACCCAGCCATTAAACAAACTAAATATCCAATTAATCTAATAATCATTCTACTCCAATTGACACCAACAACATCGATATACCCCGATACCAAAAACGAAATCGATATAACTTTTAATTGGAGGGCTGATACTATATGCACAGCCAACATTTTCATCCTTGAGTAAAACTATCCTGGGTCAAAAGGTCAACCAAATAAAGGTAAAAGCAATACAAGTAGAATCAAGTTTCTCTGAAACACCAATAAAACAGACCCATTGCCCACCTGGGGGTTGGAGGTAACAGAAAAACCTATAATCCTCCAATTTGACAGAATATCCATGCATTCATACAAAGTGTGCTTTTATCTATGTACCTATTTTCTTTCTCTAATTTCTCTGAAACTCAAAAACACATACAACCAATGCATGCATGTTTTATCTAGATACCAACATATGTTTTATATTATCTTTTGAAACTTGAAAACTCTGTAGCATACAATTGGTTTCCCACAGAGTGAAGAAGGACTTGCATTACAAGATCACAACAGATTATCTTCAGACTACAAAATACCCAGAATTTAACACACTCAAAAGTACTAGTTAAAACTAGACCTTCAGAACCTATCCAGAAATAGGATGCTTGATGAATTTATTAAGATTAATCATGAACAATGGTTATTAGTTCTGACTACCAAAAACAAAACAGCAGTTGGACTGATAATTTAAGTGATTACTCAAAAAAATGAGCAACTTCGCATTTCATTTCAGAATCTTAATTCATTTTTTGTCCTAAATTTGTAGCATATATATATATAAATCACTTTGTTCATAATTTTTATGGAATTTTCTCAAATCTACAAAACAAGATTCAGAAAATCGACTCAAGGCTGAACACATGACAAAGTTTGGTAAACCATCCTTCAGCATCATTTTAAATTTAAAGGGTCATGAAGACAAATGCCTAAAGGAGCAACAAAATTCTTATATAGTTTTTTGGCACACGAAATTCATCCAGAGATATTTGTGCCCTTATATTATAGATAGTATGCTTAATTCTTGTATACTTTTAGGGACAGTAGTGTACCACTGTATATGTGGATGCTGACACTGCAAAAGACACTTATATTATCATTTTGAAACTAATTTATTTTTCTATTTGATGCTTCCTGTCTGTGGAAGTATACATTGTTTTGGGTCAAGAAGTATCTTGATTACATGACACTGATATGACCTAGATGAGATACTCCTAAAGGAGGCAAATACAATACACATCACTTTGTAGCTGGAACCAAACGAACTTTTTAAGTCATGAATCTTGATATATTTTGTTCCTTTATATCAGTTCAAAACAATGACTATTACTGCTAAATAGTAATCGTTATAATAAAAAACCAACCTCATCCTCATTATCATCTTTTTTTCCTTGTTTTTCTTGTTCGCCTTCCTCCTTCTTTGGCAGAGTAGCACTTGCCATAGGTATAGGTGATGGTTTTGGAAGAGACCTTACAGTATCGCCATATTGTGGCTGCCAACAGAATCAAAATTCTCACAGACCCTTAAGGGCAAAGCATTATAAATAAAAAGAAACATGGAAATTGAAAAAAAGAAAGAAAAAAAGGAGAAGATAAAAGACAAAAAATTAGGCCAGTTCCCACATTATAAATTCTAAATGCAAAACCAAAGCCCAAAGAGATTAAGCAGAAACCAATATTGTCATAAACTAAAATAAATAAGGCATAATAATGCAGCTGGTAACAGAAATGTCACAACAATGAAATTAATATTTTAAACATTTAAGTCAATAATAAAATGAAATAAATTGGATCTGTAAACTAATTCTCTCAAGGGAAATAAAAGTTCCAATCATTTGGGTTCGCAGTTTCCAATTCAATTAGTACAACAAACCCAGAAATGAGTTTACCCCTTGGCATTATTATTATTTTCTTGATCAAGTATACCCCTTGGCATGTAACAAAGACTAATAACTACAGCAATAAGGGGTCATCTGTGTGGACTGAGACATAGTGTAATAAGGGGAACATATAGGGCTGGGCAAAGAATATGTCTTGCAGTCATTCTAAAACAGTTGAAATAAAAGACTTTCAGTTATATGAGTTTCAACCTAAAATTAACTTGTTTGCCAGATTAAACTGTATTAATATATAAGAAAGACAAAGACTTCTCTTGTAAGTAAGGGCCAATTATTAGGACTCAATTGCAAAGTAGGCTTGTTGAGGGAAGATAGCATATACAATATTGTAATTCATCATTATTGTCAATTGTTTTACTATTTAGGCCATAAAAATACTTCAATCCTTCCACAAATAGCCGACAATGCCATCTTCTTTTTCAGTTGTAGTAGGACCATAGCATTTTGATGATAATGACGCTTTCTTAGAGAAGAAGCATTTTGATGGTAATGATGTGAAGCTACTAGTATTACAGTAAGGCATTTTGTCCTAATGAATCTGTTAAGTCATTTATTTTCTTTGAATAAGTAGATTAGCTTCTAAGTAGTAATAAGATGTGATATTATACATATTCACTGTTTCATAAGACCAAATAATTCATCCTGGAGGCCTTAGCAAAGAGTTAGACTGGATGAATTCAAAAGATTGCATAAAAAAAACTATTATTTCAGGGAACTTATGTCTGCATTCTTGAAATATTAACAAATTAACAAATTCTACATCAAGTTGCATTTGTAGATTTGAGCTCTTCTAACAGCAACTCAGGCTACATTTGAACACAAATTAAGCTTGCAGAAGATCGTCAAATACTTGATTCTTAGGATAAAAGCAAAGTACAAATTATTACAGGAAAAAAAATCTCATGCCAACCTGACATTCTTCAGGAAATCCATTCCTCAACCATGACCGACAATGAACATATAGAGAAGCTCCGTCTGTCATTCTGACCTGCATACATAATTCAAAATAATTAACACCGAGAAAAGTGTAACAACTAAGGGCTAGTCCTAATTTGCATTCTGATTGTTATCTACAAAACATCAAAAAGGTTTCCATCAAGGATCGATTGATTCATTTTAGAAAAGATATAATCCAGGTTGCATTTTGAGGAGCTTTTTATTTCTCTATTATTTCTGCTGACAGTAGTATTAGAACTTCCTTCCTTTGATAAATAGTTAACATTAGAACTACTTATTTAAACTATATTGAATTCAAAAGGCATGACATCTAGATCATTATGCACCATAATTACTATATTTAATGTATTTGGCAGAATAAACATACAATTGATGGGGATTGGGTTGGATCACATTGTGTAGGGTGTCCATGGGAGGCAATAACGGAAGATAGGCCAGCAGTTTCTAATTAATTTTTGTAGAAAGAGAGAAGAGGTCCTTCAAGAGACATATCCGTGTATGTGAGTATGAAGAACAACTCCAGGAATGCTATCATCAGCAAGGGAGATTAAATAACTTCCTTGACATGAAGGAAAGGGAAGAAAGGAATTTAACAAAGGGAAAAGAAAGAAAAAAATATCAGATTATTCTTCTCTTACTTATCATTCAAGGACATTTAAAGGAAAGACAAAATGACAGTGTTCTTCCCCTATGTATAAAGAAAGAAGGACAACAAAGTAAAACACCCAGATAATGCTGATTCTATTCCAGCCAGACCTTAGCTCAAGTCCCACCTAAATACTTTACTGTTTATCATCAACTCATTCCAATCCCTCCTAGCAAGGGGAAGAATTGATCTGTACCACTCCTTAAGTCATCTTACTACAGATAATTTATTTTATGTGCTTGATCCGTACACACCCTACACTCACCAAGCACAGTTGCTGATTCACAACCACAATGCTCATTATCAAAAAGTTGAGAATAAGAAAGAAAAAAAACAAAAATGTAAAACTTTTAAATAGAGAGTTGAATAAGAAATTAAATCCCAGTACAGATTGTTTCTACCATCTGCGCTTATTTCCATAAAAAGCCATCATAAACTTTAAGAACAAAGCCTTCAACAAACAACTAAAACAGTGCCAAAAAGTATATATTTTCTCTATAGCATGAGATAGTCATTTTCCCCATTAATTATGTTTCCCTTTTAGCTATCAGCTCCTCTTAATAGAATGAACCTATCAAATGATCAGGGAAATGCAAGGACTATCGAATCCTACAAAAATCCACACCTAAAATGAAAATTAAATTAGGTACTGAAAAAATATGTTAGTAAAACCATGCAACATGATTATTTAAACTAGAAAAAAGATATAATGTATACATGACTCCCAACAAGGGAGATCTTTGACATCAACAAGAGAATATCCTTTGCAAATAAATTTAGAGTCAATAGAAAGTCTTAATAGCATTTACTACTAACTTAAAGATATTAAAATGCATTTATAAATGGACAGACAATCAGCAGGCAAAGTGTTTCTTACTTTTCGACCTCTAATGACAGCTAAGTTATCATCTCTGCTTTTATCCCTACAGAAAACACAACAAGAAAACTATTTACGTCAGTGAAAAATTCGAAGAAAAAGAATTCTTATTGCAAATAGAAATAAAAGAAACTATTTACACTAGATCCAACATTACCTGATGTCTTTAAAACTGTTGCTGTCAGGCACTGAAGATGGAGCAACCTAAACCAGAAAGAAGAAATGCTGAATAAATCCTTCAAATCTTGCATTCAGATGATAATGTTGAGGCAAACAAAATGACACAGAAAAAAACTAAAGGCAAACATCCTTTATTCAGATTGGCTTAGAATTCTCAATGGCCAAAAAGTTCCTATGTTCCGATTGGCATAATATTCATGTCAAAATTAAATCCATTAACTAGTTTACCCATTTTGGTCAACCAGGTTACTCAAAAGTCACCCTGCCCACAAAATACTAGGGGTTATATAACAACATTAACTTCTTAGTCATCAACAACATTCAACGTAGTGCTATCAACGTAGTAAGATGATTGCCTAATAACTTGACAAGTTCAAGAGACGCACCATCTTTTTAAGACAAGAATCATAGAAGCATGCTCAATGAGGAGTTTCACTAGGCATGGACTAACATTTGCAAAAGGACAACTAAACTCTACATTGCTACCATTAATTCTTTCTTCTATTTAAGAGTCTGAAGCACCACCATGTGCAATGCATCCTACAAAGTGCTCAAAGTCAAACCTTCTGATAAAGCATGTGTTTAATTATAGACAGAAAAGTTATACATAAATATATGGGTAGAAAAAGAAGAAAATTGTACCCAACCTCAATTTGACCTTCTATTTCCCCTGATAAATTCAACCAACAAAAAAAGATGTGTGCAGTAATGAAACTAGTCCAACGTATATGAACTGAGAAGTTACACTTAGAAAGGGGCTTCCTTGAGTCAAAGAATATTACCAAACTTTTGTAAGTTTACCTCTAAATACGTATGTACAATTGAACAATGCAAATCACATCAGAGTCCAGAGAATGAAAGATTAAGTAAATGTTTTGTGAAAATAGGAACTGCCCATTACCAATTAACCAAAACAAGCAACAACAAAAAACAGAAAAGTAGAAACCTCGGGAGTTGAAGAAAGGGGAAGGCCCTTAATCGGAGGAGGAAGAGGAGATGGTGCCAAGTTGTAGTTGGGTCTTATCAAATGCAGAGAAATAGGCTGCTGAGGAGGGAAATTGAGTAAGGGCCGAGATGGGTAGGCAGCTCCAGCTCCTCCTCCTCCGGCGTTGGCCACAGTGACTGTGTGTTCGCCTCCGGCAGTGGCGGGCCAACTGGGCCTGGGAATGAAGCCTCGGCCTGAAGAAGCCACTGGGTAAAGAACCCCCTGATTGTGATGTGCTGCTGCTGCTGCTGCTGGTGATGCTGATGGTGATTGGGTTCGAATTGGGAGGGCTTGGCTTGGGTACAGATTAGGCGGAACAGGAGAAGATGATATGGGTCTTATGGGTCTCGTGGTGGTTGTGGGGACAGTGGAGGTGGCTGTGGTGGTGGCCATGGCGGCAGTGGCTGTAGTGGTGGTGTGGTTGGGATCTATGGCCATGGCGGCAGTGGCGGGGAATTTTGGGAATTTGGTGCGCTTTGGTTTTTAATTTTTGAATCTTAAAGAAAAGTTCCCACTGCTCACCCAGCCAAACTCTCTTTATTTATCTTTATCATATTTCTTTTTTCTGAGTTGCTTAAATATCCAAATTTTTATAAATGCTTTTAAACTCAGCTTCAATTTAACACGTGATTAAACTAAAATTTTAGGTTAAATTCCTTTTTTCTCGCGCCTACCAGCTTTAACACCTGATTAAACTAGTACCGCCAGATTCATCCAACGGCTCACTTGCCTCCCTTGTTAAACTCATTTCATATATAATCAAATATTAAAGCCGCTCAATGGATTATTTTACCATCGGATTGGGGGTTAAATATAAATAAGCTTTTTATCACAAATAGTTCTTGAGGTTTGTGAAATTATCATTTTTCGTCCTTTATGTTTTTTTTTATGACATTAATAGTCCTTAGGGTTATTTCTTGTACATCAAATTGGTCCCTATTGTTAACTTCCATCCAATTTTCTATTAAATTGCTTAAGTGGCACATATGTAGGCCCCACACACCAATAAAATGATGACATGTGGATTTAAGTAAAATATATCTTTTTAAAAATATTTTAAACTTTAAATAAGTAAAGTTTTCTTGAACACATAGGGAGAGAGGAGGTAGGTTTCTTGAACAAACTCCCTCTGTTTTAGTCTCTTGAAGGGGGTTCGGTCGAAGGGATGGGTGTAGGTTGCGGGTGGCGTTGGGTTGTGGTATGGGTCGTGGGGGAATGAACCATGATAATTGTTGATGGCCTTCCCTTTTCCACAGACACTTCTGCATCGCCTCAGGTACTCTCTCTCTCTCTCTCTAGTTATATGTAGATATACATTCTAATTTTGTTATTATTGTTGCTAGAACTTCAAATAACTACATTTTTCGGAAACAAAATCATGGATTTCTTCTGACAGTTTAATGGGTTGCACAAATTCCTGTGCTTCGCATCGGCCAGAAGAAATTTTTTTGTACTTTTACGTAATACATAGGTAATATACCTTAAAACTTGTATTTATGAACAGGGACGGGATATCCTGGCTGCTTTAATGGAATACCCTGCTTTGGTATCTGCCTCAAATTCGTTCAAGGCTATCCCAGAGAGTAGATTCTCAGTACCTGAAGAGTCAGGTCCAGAGAAAACACCACCTAGTAAATGGGTTTATCTATTCCAGAGAGAATATGCAACTGTTGATCCTGCATTGGTGGATGTATGTATATTTCTTTATTCTCTGAGGCAAACATTTGAGAATATATGGCATGAAATTTTCATTTATACAGGAGAGAGAGAGAGAGAGAGAGAGAGAGAGAGAGAGAGAGAGAGAGAGCATTTAACCTTTTTCTTTCCCTATTTCACTAATTATTATACGATACTAGTCCAACTATTGAACCTTTCTTCTACTGTAATTAGTTGAACTGTTATATATAGTAAGGCTATTGGCAAACCAACTGAATCAATATATTTGCCCTTCCTCCAAAAGTGAACTATCATGTTTGCAGCCTTTAAGATAAGAATGCAATTGTTAATTGATTTTCTCATGTGATTGCTTGTCATTAACTGAGTACTTTTGTGGAAATTAAGGTTTTTTTAGTAGCAAGAGTACTATTAATTATTCCTTCACTAACTTCAATTTCTTCTTCTTGGTCTTCCCCATGAAAAGTTTGTTGGCACTGATGAAGCAACAACCTGTGTCGGTGTTGCCATTCGGAATCCAGGAAATGGAATGTAAGATTTGGTTTTATTGTAGATAATTTGTTTTAAGATCTTACGGATTTTCGAAGAGTTCTTTCATGTTTGGTTCTGCTTTTGTCATTGATTAATGCTACAGGCGCCAAAACAAATCCCAAAATTTTGGACTCAAATTGATGTGGTAGTGTTTCATATGTTCATAATTGAACCCATTCTAAATCTCATTTAATTGTACAAGTAAGATATTATCATGCAATCTACCACGCCATTTGGTGACTAAAATTGGGAAAGTTTTGGTGCTCTAGTACTATTGTTTCTCATTTAGTTTTCAAACTACAGGACCTCAGTTGCTCATATGGATTCTCCAAAAATTGTGGATATTGGTCTCTCCCAAATGTTGTCACTCCTTGTTGACCACAATAGTGATATGGAGTTAGATGTATTTTTCTTTATACCTGAAATAATTTGTTACGTAAATGTTTATATTTTCTGATTGACCCAGTATAATATAGCACAAATAAAGGAATTTTGCATATCTGCACAATGCAGGTGCATCTGGTTGGTGGCTTTGAAGATGTTTCACCTAATGTTTGGCCCCGGATCCTCTACTTTGTTATTGATTTTCCAGAAATGTAGTTATCTACTCAGAAACAGAATAATCAAAGCTTAAATGCATTGAACTTTGTGTGCAGCATGGTAACTGCAACACAAGATCAGAAAGTCGGGAAAAGTTGGCTGGTTATTCCTTTCCTTTATGTGCCAAAATTGTTGAAACCCTATGGAATAGACAGGAAAAGTTTCACATCCGAACTCTCTTCATTCTTGGGCATAACACTAGAAGGGATCTCGAGGGAAATGCATACCCTATTTTCAATGGGTTCATGGTTAGCTTCAACTTCATGAGTTCCATATCAATTTATTGTATGCCTTATCTTCACTTTAATCAAATTTTTACACTTTTTTCAGGTAGGAACTTCAACCGGATCTATTACCCCAGCCAGCTTTGACAGAACCTCAAGATGTCCTGATGAAATTGTCAGGAGAATTAGAGTTTCTGCATCATACGAGGACTCCAGTTGGAAAGGCAAGTTAATGGAAACATATCATACTCAAACTGATCAATTCAAAATAGCTCCGTGCTGCTGGTAAGAGTTTTACATTATCGATTATGCCTTCAGCTTCAATTCTCCACAACATATATTTGCTCAGAAAACTCTTAGAGCTGTGTTCAACTATGCCAGAATCCTCAGCCTTACATATACTTCAATTTTTCTTTAAGTCATTAATTTTGTAATTATTTATAGTATATCCTGGCTCATTTACTCATTATATTTATCCTTTGCACTCTAATATTATCCATTAATGCAGGACCCTACGTCAATTACATATTTCTTTGTCACTACAAGATTATTCTGATTCAGAAATCCTCCTTATGTGTTCTACTTCTCCTTCTGCTGAGGGCCCAGATTTTGTGGAAAATATGAGAAGGTATGCACAGCCAAAATTAGACCTGTCTTACAGTTCTGTGGTCACACACAATAGGAAATTTTTTAAAAAAACGAGGATATTTCTACATAATAAAAGGAAAAGGAGTAAAGGGGATGACTAAGAGCTCTACAGCAAGTTGATCACATTAGATGCATTGAAGTATTTACTTTTTCTAGTTTGGGACATCATACCTTTGTATTTCTTAAAAAAAAGGATAGTGTTCATTCCATACAATAAGATTAATTTCCAGATGCTCCAACTATTATGATAATCCTGCGGAGAAATCTATGCATAATAAAAGGATAATGTTAACTTCGTCTTCACCTCTTCAGGCAGTGGGAATACCTGATTGAACACCCAGATTGGAGAGAAACCTTTCCTATGAAGCAGCCACGCGTATTTGAGAGAACTGCTGAAGGAGACTGGAGAAGGCAAAAGGCGCTGATACCATAGGAGGTTTTTGCTATTTTGCAGTACATATATTTGTATTCTTTCCATGTCTCTCTTTTCCATGCCCCCCTTTACTGGCAAACCAACTGGATCCATGTATTTTTCCTTGCACCAAATTTGTTAATGTTTCCCTTCACCATAATTTCTTCTTCTTGGCCTTCGCCATGAAATGTTTGTTGGCACTGACGAAGCAACAACCTTTTTGGGTGTTGCTATGGGAATGGAATGTGAGAAATGGTTTTATTGGAGACATAATTTGTTTGAGATCTTACTACTGGTTTTCAAAGGGTTCTTTTATACATGGTTTTGCTTTTCTCGTATATCACTACGATGTCAAAAAAAAAAGTCCCAAAATGTTTTCTTTGACGGCACAAGGTAGAAGTTGCAATGTACTACAATACTAATTTTACACCACACACAGGCTGTGCCTTGGTTGACCACAAAGCGTTCACTCTCTTTCTACTGCTGCGGAATTCCACTGTTTTTGGTTTTTATTGCCAAGTTGTCGTTTTTTTTTTGAGATATTTAGTCCACCGCATGTGCCAAAAAAAAAAATCTAACTTTTCTCTCTCTTCGAACAGCTCGGTTCCTCTATCTCGTATCTCTTATCTCCCTCCCTTTCTCCTCTCTTTTTCTCTCTTCTCCTCTTATCTCCCACAACCCTATCTCTGCCACTATTGGATGGCCAGATTTGGCCATATATGCTCCTCTCCTCCATCGCATTCTCTTCGTATGGTCCTCTCCATCGTTGCCACCACCTTTATTCTCACTGAAACTAAACCACCCCGCACTAGATTCTTGGTGAACCGATCGTTGTGGTTTAAGGCCTCGTCGGAAAGTGTTACACTAATTACGTCGGTTTGGTGGCCGGTGGCACCTTATCGGTCCAACTTGGTTTAGTTGCCTAAGCCTAATAATTCGTATTAAAGTTATATAACCTATAATTCACAATTTGACTAGAAGAAAAATTTCATTACCAAGCTCCACATAAAACTTAAAAACTATTATCAAACAACTTTTAAACAGTTTTCTGTTTGTTTGAAAACTGAAAACAATTACCAAAGAAGTTTCACGTTCTTTGTGTCACATGGCAGTACGGGGGCCCACAACCTGGCTCTGATACCATGTCAAATTTTCCAGGTTAACGGGCCGAGGGCCCACTCCAACAACACCGATACTGTCCCCACTTTACCACCTGCACAATCCTCAGGTGTGGGGTTTTATCACAAAAGGCCTCGGTATTAGTTGGAGTGGGGTAATTCTATTTAAAGTACTCTTTCTCCTTCCCTCTCTCCGATGTGGGACACAATTGGTTTCAACAAAAACTAGAATGGCTATCAAACGACCTTAAAATACTTGCAAAAATCATCAATTTTGGGAGAGTGTAGATCTCTGTAAGAAGCACGAATGTTGAAGTTAATCAAAAGAGGTTGTAGATATTTCTAAGTACAATGAAATTAATCAATGTACTGGATACTTGATTTGGTTGAGAAACAAGAAAGTTTTTTTTTTTTTGAGAACTAGAAACAAGAAAGTTATCTTAAAAAGAATTTGTGAAATGTTTTGGAGTTTAAGCATGTTGTGACAACCACTTTGGGAGTTTTTTTAATTCCCAAAATACCATCATTCATTTTTAAAAATGACACCACCTCCACCTCCATATCCAACTCCGCCACCTCCACCACCATCTTCATCACCTCTACTATCACCACCACCACATCCTTCTCCTCCGCTACCATCACCACTGCAACCACCACCTTCTCTTCTACCTACACCGACACCACAACCTCCACCACCACATGATTAGTGCATAACACTTTCAACATCATGTTTATTTTAGTCATTATTCACAGTTACAATAGTTTCATATTAAAATTTACCAAACAGTTTTGACACTACTTTTTTGTACTAACACCACTTTACAAATATTGTTTACCAAACATTGAGCTGCTTTACTTTACAGCTAATTATTTTCAAAGCATAGATGAAGAAACTTTTTTTTTTTTATAAAAAAAAGTGACAACAATTCCAAATTGACCCTTATACTAGCAAGAGAGAAATAAAGAAGAAGAGAGGAAGAAAAGAGAGAAGGGGAAGAAAAAAAAAGAGAGAGAAAGCAAGCGGAGGAGAGAGGAAGAAGAAGAAAGAGAAAGGAGAGAGAGTGGCGTGTGACTTGGCATATTAGGGTCAGATGTGTGCTCATGGACTTTTTGTCTAACTCAAAAGTGGGCCGCTAGACTGGGATGTTACAATACTTATATGGGTTTTTTTTCTTCTTCTTCTTGGGCTACTGAAATAGTTGGATAAATAAAAATAAAAATAAAAATAAAAATTATATCACCAGTCAAGTTCAGTTCAGTTTGATTTTCACTGACAAAAAGCTGGAATCAGAACCGGTCTGATTTCGTTTTTTTTATTTCTTTTCCGCTTTTGACATTTTTAACCACTATGTTTTCCGATTTGGATGTACACCCCTACTTTCAGCACACATGCAATCTTGGTATGTGCTTGTGCCATTAAAACTTGTTCTACACTGAATAAAGTGCGAATAAGGGTCAGTGCGGTTGAAAACCCAAAATTATCCCTCCGCATGAAATGTTTTGCTACAGTAATAACGGGCTTCGCCGCATAACTAGTGTAAGATTGCTAATCCAAGGAGTCCGGGTCTGAGTTTGGGCCTGGGTCTGGGTTTAGAGATGTGGACAATTGAAGACCAAATCCAAAGAGAACACGTACTGTAGGAGAGAGAGAGAGATGGAGAGAGAGAGCGTGTGAATATTATTTGAATAGGGATAACATGGTTAATTAACGTTTACCCAATTTCTATTTCTATTTCCATTTCTATTTGCGTGCTCGAGATCACCATCCTCATAGCTTTAGCCTTTAGGGAGGTAGTAGGCCCCACCCCACTACATCTGCATATTATATATATATGCATAACATAAACACAAGAAAAGAAAAGAAAAGAAAAGAAAGGTACCCATCCACCCAATCCAAGAATAATAACAACAACAATTACAAAAATCTGTTTTGTTTTAGACCCAAAAACCAAAGACAAAATAAAAATTTGGAAAAATAAAAAAATAAAAACGACGGTACTAATATTTGAAAGCACAAAATGGAGGGATGAGAATGAAATATATATAGAGATTGAACAATATATATGATATGATGATATAAAAACCAGACGCAAACACAAACTCCAATCCAGACTTAGAGAGAGAGAGAGAGAGAGAGAGAGAGAGAGGTATCCTCGTCGGCATGATGGAAGGCGGCACTGCTAATCACGATGCTACTACTACTCATACTAATAATAATAATAACAGCAATAATAGTGAACCAGAATTACAAGACCAAACGACGACGTTCACGTCTTCCTGGGGGACATGGGAGGAGCTCTTGTTAGCATGCGCCGTGAAGCGTCACGGCATCAACGACTGGAACAGCGTCGCCATGGAACTCCAAGCCAAGACCTCTCTCCCTCACCTCCTCACCACCGCCTGCAACTGCAAGCTCAAGTATCACGACCTCCGCCGCCGTTTCAAATCCCGCTACTCCTCCCAACATCAAAACGACGACGTTGCCCTCCCCTCCCCCCCGCCACCAGACCACCACCACCACCACGACGATCCTCCTAGTATTCCCTGGCTCGACGACCTCCGCAAACTCCGCGTCGCTCAACTCCGTCAAGAGCTCAATCGCTACGACGTCTCCATCGTGTAATTCTTTATATATTTTTATATTCTTTTTATATTTTTTTTTGTTTTTGGAAAAATTTTCATGTAAAATTTTAGATCTGAGTTGGTTGTCTTAATTAATTCTCAGGTCGTTGCAGTTGAAGGTGAAGAGGCTAGAGGAAGAACGAGAAGATAGCTCCAAGGATGACGAGGCCAAGCCAGATCTGGAGGAGGAGGACTCCAAGGGACACAGATCAGAAAACGACAAAAATATTCAAGACGAACCGGACCGGTCCAAACCGGACCAAGAGAACCAGTCGGTGAACGGCTCCAATTCAACCTGCTCCAAAAGTCTGGACAATAAGCCCGGCCAGGAAGGCCGCGTCGCCTCGGAACCCGAACCGCACCCGGTTCCGGACGGTTCGCGCGAACCGACGAAAGAGGCCGGCGGACACTCCGAGTCAGAGTCGGATAAAGGGAGCTCGGAGACGGTGGCTAAGAAGCGGAGCCGCGAAGGGAAAGGCGGTGGTGACTCGGCGGGTGAGATGAGGGAGAGCAGTGAGGCGCAGAGTTCGGCGAGCTTGACGAGGAAATGGAACAGGAAACGACGTCGCAGAATGGAGGTGCCAGAGCAGCAGCGTAACAACGAAGAGTTATTGTTGGTGAAATCACAGCCGTTGGTTGGGGTCCTGCAGATGATCCGAGCGCACGAAAATAGCTCATTGTTCGAGCGACGGCTTCCCACGCAGGTATTTTACTTATTTTACAATTTGATTATTTTCTTAATTCCATATATTCTTTTACTTTTATTTTTAAATTCTTATTTTATTCGAATCCAAACACTGCGAAACATGCATGCACCAAATCAAATTAAAAATACCAAATTAAATTTTCATTAACAATTTTATTTTAAAAGTTTGGGTATATAATTTGGCCATGGTTTTTCTTTTTTTGGTTAAAACCGGACTTGTATGAGGCAAACTAGTGGTCATGATGTTTCCAATAATTTGGGACCACTCCAAAATGGTTTTCAACTTTTTGTTGGTTTTAAGTAGTAAGATGAAAAATACGCATGCGGCTGAAATTACTGACTTCTCTCCAATGGGGAATAAATATCTATCTCCTGCTCCTAGGGTCTAGGATTTTGCATGCAATTCTAACACTATTGGTGGAATTTGCTACCACTACATTTTTTTAGATATACAATCTTCTATTTACCCGTGAATTTTTTTTTACGATAGCGATATTAGAGAGGTGGTATATAAAAGAGATATTTAGTGATATACTCATTCTTAGCACTAAAACTATAAATAAACCATACACCATTTAATTTCTATAAACAAACAAAAAAAAAACCCAAAAAATGACAGGTTTCCCTATTGAATTGAATTTTAATCATTAAATTACTTTAATACCCTATTGAATGTTTTGGGTTTTTTTATGAGATTTTGGGGTTGAGTTTGTTTTAAGAAATCAATGACAGTTTTGTAATTTAAAAGAAGTTAAAAGCCTTTTTGTTATGTTGTAAATGAGCTTTGGGTGTGTTTCTAAAGTCCATTTCATATAGGGTTTTTTATTATTTATAATTTAGGCTCTTATATTAGGTATAATAGTGAATCTCCCTATATAAAATGTGGTCTTTCTAGTATGATTCTAAATAAAATATTTTACCCAAAATTTAAATATCAGTGGTTAAGTTGAATTTAAATGTAAGGAATGATAAGGATGATAAGAATTTATGCTCGGATCCCACATACGGATAAAATGTCAGTTTTGCTAAATTAAAGAAAAAGGGTATACTGTACATAAATATTGGTGGTGTTAGTTAGATCACATATATGGTGTGTTGGAATTTCATAAACAATAATGTTAGAGCCACCTAATTTTTGAAGTTTTAATTACTAAATGATGCAGCATTTAATCTGTCATGTAAGTCTGTTGTTGAAAATAAATGATGGTCAGGATTGTTGTAATATGAACAAATAAAATAAGCATACATTGGCTAAGTCAAGTTGGATAGAGGGATATGCTCCTCACTCTGCACCCGAGTTTAAATTTCTTTTTTTCATAATTTAAATTAAATTAAAATAGAATATCACTTTTATGAAAATATATATATATGTCAGATCGGTTGCAATTCAAAATTTTAGGATTTGTGTTGGTGTTTAACACGTGTTGACAAATTCAAATACAGTTTTTTGTTTTAGTTTTAAAAAACAAACAGTGATTTTACTATTTGACTTAAAGATATTTGGTATAAAATCCAAGAAAAGAAAAAAGGTTTGACCAAAAAAAAAAAAAAAAAAGAAAAAAGGTTTGTACTTTTGCTTATAGCGTAAGATCTGTAAGGGTCGTGGAGCCTTCTACTCAATTTACAAATTTATAAAACAAAACGTGTCATACAAATGCGACCACCATGGATGGACCCCATG
Organism: Prunus kanzakura; assembly: GCA_020521455.1. NCBI lineage: Eukaryota > Viridiplantae > Streptophyta > Magnoliopsida > Rosales > Rosaceae > Prunus > Prunus kanzakura. The sequence continues at coordinate 357,567 of BPUM01000873.1, read as the reverse complement.
AGGCTCACCTCTCACCTCTTTTCATTCAGATGGTTTTCTTATTCTTTTAATCTTAGCACATTCTTTTGTTGCTATATACTTTTTTGTATGTATGCCAGGGAAATACTGTGTCCCTTTCATTTATTTTCATTTAATTTTTTATATTGCAATCTGGGCCCTCCGAGGTCTTACATAGGCCCATATGGTGGGTGGGTTGGGACTGTTTCTTTTTGGGTCTGAGGTGGATTCTGAATTTGTTATACCACAATAGCAGTTTCCGTATAGAATGGGCCCTTGTTTTTGTTTGTTGAGACCTGCTTCAATGTCCAAATCAAAACAGTTGGGTGTTGACAACTTTTCTAGTACAGGTGAATCCCATACACATTGGTGGGGTTTTCTTTTATTCAAACAATGGTTAGCAATGTGATCGATAAATGTGATATAAATAGTATTATTGTTTGGGATAAACTTATTCTGTCAAATTTATGTATACCAAAAGTCACTATATAAGTTAGGACTGTTGTAGAACATGCTTGGATTTTGTGTTTCTCAGTTTCTGTCACTAATTTTTTTGTTTTTTCTGGTAATAATTTAACTAGAAGATTTTTAGTGAGCATGAAAATTTTAAAACGAAAGCGAAGCTTGATGATGATGTGGCTGCATGTACAGGAAAGTGACAAGTACAAGAGCATGGTCCAGCAGCATGTGGACTTGGAAACAATACAAAGCAAGCTCCACAAGGACACATATTCGTCTTGCGCTCTTTCATTCTACCGAGACCTGCTGCTCCTCTTCAACAACGCCGTCGTTTTCTTCCCCAAATCCTCTCTGGAGTCGCTGACTGCTCACCAACTTCGACGCCTTGTCTTAAACGAAATGAAGAAGAATAATCTAATCACTAGACCACCCCCCAACCCTTCACCTTCATCTGAGCCATCAGATTCATTGCCTGCTGCTGCTGTACATGCACCACCACCCACCACAACTCCACCTTGTCCTCCTCCAACGCAACCGCCCAAACGTCCTGATCAGCTTGAAAGATCAGACTCTTTGCTTGCCAAGCACAAGTCAACTGCGCCCATCATCGTCTGCCGGAAACGAAGCTCCATTTCATCAAAGCCTTCTGCTGCTGCTTCTATCTTTGATGTTAAACCAAAGGGTGAGCAGCAGCAACCGAAACAGCAACAACAAGGTGACGAGAAAAAGAAAGCGGCAGCTTTTGATGTTAAAACGCCCATTAACAATAGCAAGGCCTCTTCAAATGATGATGTAGCGGAAGAGCATAAGGGTGGTGGTGGTGGTGCTAAAGCAAAAGACAATCCTGTAACTACTGGAACCAGAAGCTCAAGAAGGACTCATCACGAGAATAATAATAATAAGGATGGAAGTGGTTCCACCAAGAAACAAACGGAAACTCCGAAAGCGGATAAGAAGTCAAAAACGGAGGCAGCGGCGTTGGACAAAAAGCGAAGTGCAGCAGCGGATTTCTTGAAGAGAATTAAGCGAAATGCACCTGCGGCGGACACATTGAAGAGCGGCAGTGGCAGTGGAAGTGGCACTAGTACTAGATCAGGTGGAGGAGAGCAGAAGAGGAGGGGAGATGGTAAGGTCGACAAAGTCAAAGAAAGGGTGTTAAGGCAAAGTGGCGGTGATAAAAAGAAACATGCCAAGGAAGAAAGCAGCAGTCCATCCAAGCGAAGTGTAGGAAGGCCGCCCAAGAAGGCGGCTGCCGAGACGGCGAATGTAGTAACTTCATCAAAGCGGCCCAGGGAAAATGGGGGGAAGCAGGAGGCTTCTAGGAGGCCTAGAAAACGCTCTAGAAGGTAAATTAAATTAATTGGCACATGGTTTAGAAATTAAACAAGAATTAGGCAGATTGTAATTGTATTCCCATTGTTTTTTTTCTTTCTGTGGATATATTTCATATGTATACTATTAGGAAGGATTTTTTATTTAAGTAGTACAATGCAATCACTGTTTCTGTCGTCTGTTTTACACGCCGGAAAACCCGATAATATTACATGTAACAGAGAAGTTGGTTTGAGTAGGAAGGTTATCAACTTCAATTCTAACAGAGAAGTCATCTAAGTTTGGTTTGCTTCCCTCTCTCTCTCTCTCTTTGAGATTTGAGACTTAACCTGCAAGAAGAAGACGGACATGAGCGGTGCTGATAAAAGTGGACAATGAGAAAATGTGAAAACGAACTGAAACATTTTGTTTATATTCCTTTACCCGTGCCCTGCAATCATCCAAGTCATAAATTCTGGCAAAAGATACTGCAGAAATGCCCGAGCCATTGGAAATGCAGGGTGCGTTATCTTCATAGTTGACAGATGCTGCAACCACAAAAACAAAAACAAAAACAAATATGACTACATTTAACTAATTAATTTGTTATTTTAATAGAAAATTAAGACCAGTTTGAAGCAGGAAACTGGGTGGAGAAAACTCACAGCCAGAGGACCAGTTTTAAACTGTATGCAAGGTTGATACATAGCAAGCATTTCTGATGCCATTCGGGTGGCTGCATGCACTATACCAACACGCCTAATTCTTTTCTTCGCATATCTGACCAACCATCACACAAAAATTTGTAAAGTAATTTTTACAATGCCTTAAGTTTTAAACCTAGAACTACAACTTACCGTCTTAGTGCCGAGCAAATCGCATCTGAGCCGGTGTTGGGAACTTGATCAAGCTCATGTATGAGCTGGTAACAGTCCTGCACATAAATGAACCAACATGGGAGCTCATGAGAGACAACTCCTCCCATTTTTTTATTATGCAAACGATAAAATGTACTAAAAAAGACCAGATACCTCAATTGCCATGCAACCCCCTTGGCCAAGATTTGGCTGCAATGGATGAGCAGCATCGCCTAACAGAGCAACACGCCCAATTCCCCATGAGTAGATCATGTCTCTATCGTAGATATCCCTCTGTAAAATCATGTTCTCTGGTGTTTCTTGAATTAGTGCAACCACTTCATCACACCACTTTCCAAATATCTCCTCCAGGAGCTTCTTCTTTTTACCTGCAGGATTTTAAGGCCTAAGATTTAGATAAGTGCAATAACTACGATGCTCAAATCTAAATTATGACAAGTTCAAAACAGAGAAAGAGAGTGTGTGCCTTCAGGAGGATCAGTACTCATAGGCGGCTGCTTATGGAAGGCAAACCATTGCATATTCCCATTCCCAACATCTAATGCAACAAAGTACTGGTTCAATCCCAAGAAGATCCGATACCTACGAATCAAGAACACATAGATAGTGAATCAAAACCATCCATCTACTAACTTTATTTTTGAGTTTTTACACTTCAATTTGTCTATTTTTTAAATTTCAGCTTGACAATATGAACCATGTAACATATAATATACCCAACACTATCAATGTATGGCGGGACAAATTTTGTCATTCCACTGTAGCAGGTGTAATTTGAGTATTTTGCTTCCTGTCTGCCAAATAATTTCGATCGCACCTGGTAAAAAAGAAAACAAAATAATTATGAAGTTGAAAAGGGCACACATCGGAGATGGCTCAAAGATTAAGAGAGAAATTACTTTTGACCATATTCCATCAGCTCCTACTAAAACATCACCATGATACTGCTGTCCATCTTCAAGGATCACCGTGACCTAATTAATAATCCACGAAAAGAAGTTGAGGAATTTGTACTGGTTTCTGAAAAGTTTTAGAAACTAGAATATTAGTAAAAAAATTAATTGAACCTTGCTAGGCTCTTCAGTGAAGTCGACCACTTTAGAATTGTTTCTCACAATGTCCGATCCGACTGCATTGACTAAGATATCTTGAAGCTCCATCCTGCATATCACTCGAGTGATAGGAAGCCCTCTACTTACAGCCGGAGACGAAAGATCAAACTTGGTAAACCTGAACCAAAAAGATATAAAATAAAAAAATGATACAATTGAGCACTTGATTTAGAGAAACATCCATTCAGCACTGGGCACAACATCTAAGAAATCACTTGAAAACTTTCTCAAATTAAACTAACTAAATGGAGAAGTAAGCAAATAGATCCTTTTATACAGCATCCAACTGCTTTCCATGTATAGTTTAGCCGCAGGCTTACATGGTTGGCCCATTCCTAATCGAATAAGCTTTTGAGGTCTGGTGATTGTCTAATATGGTATCAAAGGTGAGGCTGTTGTTAATCCTTATATGCACGTCAGGAAGGAAGGTGTTGGTTTGATATAAAAGCTTAAGCCTTGTGGGCTGAGTGCATCTAACAAGTGGAACCAAAGTGAAAGTTACTAAAAAGAAAACACAGCATGCCTACCATTCACCTGAAACTCCATCTGCAAAGCCATTGGTCCTATTGCCAGTAACACAACCTGCTTCCATGATTTGTTTTGCAACATTCTCATCAATGGCTTCCAGCACGGCCAGAGCGCTGCTCATAAGCTGAATCGGTCCACGGTGTTGTCCCTCCCCTCTCACTAAACTCAGGTCTTTCTCAAACACCTCTACTTCAAATCCTCTGTGTTTTGCTGCCAATGCTAAAACTAGCCCTCCAATACCCCCACCTGCAATTAGAATTTTAAGCTTCCTTTTGCCCTCCTTCTCTTCATTTAAAGTTGGATCAAGACTACTTTTACATCTCACACAATAGCTTCTGATCTTACTGTATTTTTTTGCTCTAAAATCAAGAATGCCATAGCTCTGGTTTTGGATGCATGAATTAAGGGACTGGAAAGAGGCCAGCATTGTTGTCCAGAAATGGAAATAGAAATAGGATGATCACAATTGTTTAGAGCTCAATAATATTAATTCATATATGTAGCAGCTAAAAAATAAAATAAAACTAATTTGGTATTGTCATGATTCATAAAATCCCAAAATTACGTATGTACATGGGTTTTTTTAATATTTTTTTTAGCTACAGTACAGCCCGGAAAGTGGTGTACATCACTGGGGAATGGAGCTTCTTCAAATCAAACAAGAAGGGAAGTCAATTACCATGTGCATTATTTATTTTTATTTTTTTGCGGTGTACAAAAAAATATGTTAAAAAGTCAATGCTTTCAATCTTTATTTCTGAAATTACTTGTAAGATGACTAATAATGCGTGGAGGTGGAGGAGGAGGAGGAGGAGGAGAGAGAGATAACGGTTCATGCAAAAAAGGTTCATGCAAAAACGGTTCATGCAAAAAAGGAAATAATGCCTAGGTCAAGTCGTCTTTACTCATCACCGAGGGCCGACTTAACTAATCTTCCAAGCCCACCAAAACGGTTCATGCAAAAAAGGAAATAAATAGGACCCCCTTAATAGGATTCAAAACCTTTCCTTATTTCACAAGGTTTTGGGCCTCAAAGTATAACTTAATTTAAACTTTTATCAAAACCTGATATAACTTAATTTAGTATCTAGTTGAACATTTCTTCTTTGTCTTAGTGATTTTTCCTTTAACACATTCAATACAAATTTCGTCATCACCGAAAGTCAGCGATGGCAAGATTTTTTCCTTAACAAGAATTTTCGTTCTTTCTTTTGAAATGTGCGCTAAATGTCTATGCCATAACCTAGTGGATGTTCCTTCACTTCTAATCCTTTTCTCACTCGATCCAGCCATTAAAACTTCATCCTCTTTATTGTAATTGAGACAGTATAATCCATTTGAGAGAAAACCAGTAGCATGAACATTTGAATTCTGAGATAATGCAAAGCCATCTTTATTGAATTGAAAAACAAAACCAAGTCTTGATAATCTTGAAACAGAAATCAAATTCCTCTTCATTGAGGGTACTAAAACTATATCATCCAATTCTAAAATAAATCTTGAATCCAATTTCAGGTACTACTCCAATGGCTTCCACATCTACTTGCTCTCCATTCCCCACGAACACTTTAACTTCATGCTTTCTTGGTTCCCTCCTTCTTGTGAATTCCTACACTTTATGAGCTATATGAATCGAGGCACCCGTATCTAACCACCAAGAATCTGAAGGAACATCCACTAAATTAGACTCAAAACTCACTAGACTAATTCTTTATTACCTTTGTTTTTGTTTTTCTCAAACCACTTATTGTAATTATTGCAGTTCTGTTAATGTATGCATTTTGAGTATTTCTTTTGGCTTCCCTTGACAATTTTGTAATAGGACAATCATTGTATTTTCTCAAGCTCTAGTCTAGAATAAGAATTACATCTCTAGGTGTGCTTAATTGGCTACATTATGATGGACAACAATGAGTTTGCCAAAAGGTAATTTTTGCATTTGCATTACATTGCATTTTCTAACCTTTGAAAATTATGACTAGTCATTCTTCCTTCGTATGATTAGTCAACCTCTGCCTTAGTAGGATTTCCAACTCACTGTTCCAGCTGGATCCTACCCAAAGGTTTTTGTCCTATTCTGCAAAATTCTCAGCTACCATTGTACAATTCTAACCTAGGAATTTTGGTGTAAAAGTAAACCAATTATTCATTTGGCAGCCGTCACTTTTGTAGGTAAGTTTTGGAAAAGTTTCTTTGTAAACTTTCACTTCTTCCTCAAGAGCCATCTTCATATTTTTCATCTTTGAGTTTTCCAAATTGTTTCTTTTTGAAAACTGCATTTGAAAAATGAAAATATGCATATAGCTAATTAAAACACTCTCTCATTTATATCTAGGTCAGATTCAAGATTGATTTCTTCAAGAGTATGGTTTCTTGAAGAAATTGGTCATTCTCCTTTGAATCCAAATTTTGGTTTCAGTCTAAGTTAGAGCTTGCAAGCTAGTGCCATGGGATGAAAGAGCTGGAGAAGGAGTTGATATTGCCATGAAGAACTGAGCTTGAAGCTTTGCTAAGTTGGAGAAGAAGATTGCACAAAGGAGGTATAGCTCATCTTCCTAAATAGATCTAGGTTTTTGTTGAGCTTGCTTGTTTTCCTTTGTAAGAATCTTTTTCTACGATTGCCTGGTGGGTTGATGACTCCCAGTTTTTCCCAATGGTGGGTTTTTGGGTGAACAAATTTCTGGTTTGCAAATATGAATTTTCTGGGTTTGTGTTCTTGACAGTTGACTAGTCATCACATGTATTTCTGGGTTTGTGTTCTTGCAGTTGACTAGTCATCTTTTTCTGCTGTCTGATGCTTACTTGATTATGATGCTTTCACACACTTTCACCATAGTTGTTGCTAGCACAGGGGATGCCTAGATTGACGGGTCCTTTTGAGTGCCTAGGTTGTCACTAGTAATTCTCTAGGCATGCAGGTACATATTGATATGCTCTGTGTATGTTCTTGGTTGTGATTATTCATGTTTGACAATTGACTAGTCATAAGAGTATTGGTCAAGGTCTAAAGTGTGTGAAGTTTGTTGTGTTTTTTATTTGAGTGTCATTTAATTTACCCCTCGTCACCTAAGTGCCAATTTCAAGTTCTTCTTCATGTGACCTTCCTTCTAGCAAAAATAGCATTTTAATTCAATGGTAGGGGTCACGCCAAGACGGTTGTTCTTTTGAGATTGACTCTGCTTCTTTGCTCCCGATTCTGTAGCACCTTTATTCTCATACTTCCTGGCAGTGACCACGTTAACCACACCACCATAAGCTTTTATCCTATTCTCCTCAAGAGCAGCAATTGTAATCAGGTCATCCATTGTCCAATCCTCCTTCAGGGTGTTATAGGTGGATTTCATCTGCTCATAAGGTAGAGAATCCAGCGCAATATGCACTAGATAAGTTGGATCAATAGGTACTTTTAGGGGCTGTTTGGTACACCTTGGCTTGGACTGGCTTGGACTAACTTTTTATCCCATGTTTGTTGTGACATGGTTCCAGTTTTAGATGGAATTAACAAACCCCGGGCCCACCAGGAACACCTCCTTAGGTGGGCTTCCAGAAACCCGTGTGTGAAGGGGGGAGTAGATAATCCCCTCCTCTTCTTATCGTTCACGACTTCCTCCTCGCTCCACACCTAGTCGCAAACTCGCAGCCAACACCTCACACCCGACCACACCCTTCGTCTCAGCCATCACTTCCCACCTCTCATCGCAACCATAACCTCCCACCCTCATAAATGGCAGATGCTCTCTCTCTCTCTCTCTCTCTCTCTCTCTCTCTCTCTCTGTGCTGCAAAATCCAGATTCAGGAAATAAATCAATTAACTTCGACAATAACATCTTTTAGAGTTTCAGAATCCAAGCCTATGTCTATTGGATGAGACTTCCCAGAAAAACCAATTTCTTTGTGGACCAATTGAAGAAAAACTAGTGAGATAATTATAGGAGAGAACAATGGATCAAATAAATAAAGATGGGTTCTTTTTATTTTTCTTTCATGCGTGAAGGGAATGAAGAAACAGAGTTGGGAATAAAATGAAACTAGTGGGAAAGTCAGGTAAAAGAGAAAAGGAGAAGATGAAAACTGGAAATGGACTTTGGATTTTGATTTGTGTTTCATGAAAGGAAAAAGAAAAGGGGGAAAAGTGAAAGATTTCTCTTTGGAAAAGTAATTTTTTGATGTTGAAGAGAGGAGTTTGAAGGAAGAAATAGTGAACCAGGATGTGGGGTTTGGGTGTGTGATGGTGGGGCGGTGGGGTTGGTCTGGATGAGGGAGAAGTGGGGAGGGTTGACAGGGATGAGGAAGAAAGAAAAATAAAAAAAATGAAAAAAGTCACAGTCCAGCTCTCAGTCCAGTATTTTACCAAACACAGAACAAATATTATCCAGCTTAGTCCTAGCCAAGCTAATCCAAGATAGTCCTTAAATATAGTCCATTCCAAGACAGTCCTGAGTACCAAACGACCCCTTAACCTGTTCAATTTTGCAGCAATATCCACGAGTCCCATGAGATGTTCTCTTATGCTGCCTCCTTCATACTTCGTATTAGCCAGCCTAGACATGAGGTTCTTCGTTTAAGCCTTGCCCGATTCCTTAAATTTCCTTTCAATGGATTCCATAAACTGCTTGACACTTTCTGTTTCTGGAACTCCACCAAAAATAGCTTCCGTAATAGTCTTCTTCATAACCAACAAACAAACCTTATTCGCCATCCTCCAAGCTTCATGCACCCTTTTAACTTCAGCAGAGGAATTCGCAACGGGTCAGGTTGGCTCGTCTTAGGTGATAGCATAATCAATATCACTCATGCCTAGTGCAACATCAAGATCGAACTTCCATCGTTTGAAATTTGATCAAGTGAGAGTTTCAATTTGCGAGAAATTAATTGAGGGAGTGTTCAAAGCTATAAGGATTTGCAAACGAAAGCATATTACTTTCCAAAAAACTGATTCTCAATTTGTTAAGAGAAAACAGTTTTCCGTTTAACTTTATTCACAAAACTAACAAATAACATATGCAAGCTTCCTTAATTAAGTATTACACCTTTGTGGCAAGAGATTACTTATAGCTTACACAAATTACATGTTATCTTGTGTCATCACAAACAAATTACAGGATAGATTCTATTTGTTGAAGAAACTTATCAAGTTTAGGTATGATGCAATTTTTGGTTATTTCTTTAGGGTTTGAGTATTTATGTTTGGTTTTGTTATGAAAAGTTTGTTGATTCTCAAAACAAAGACAAACACCTATCTAGCTCAGAAAATAACCAAACAAACATAGTTCAAGAAAGAAAACTCTAAATTGCAGTGAATAGTGATTTTTGTCGCGAACAATGTTTTAGGGGTTTTTGGTGTCCGTTTTTGACGCAAAATACCTTTCTAAATAGGGAATGACCTAATTAACATAACCCACAGCTTTGCTATGACATATGGGCATTTTTAGGGTTTTAAGGCCATTTGGTAGGTCAAAAACGCGTTTAAAGTTTTGAAGATATGAAAAAACAAATTAAAACACGCTTTTCCAGTTTCTTTAATATTCTTGATATTTAGAAAAAACATGTTTAATCCATCTTTAAATTTTAAACATAACCAAAAACTCATCATGGCATAAACAAATAAGAAATCGTGATAGGCATTCTTGAAAAACGATTTCAGTGTGTGTGAATAACCATGTGCTCTGATACCAACTGTTAGATTTCTTTAATATGCGTGTTCATGATCTTTCACACAATCTGTAATATGTAAAGACATACTTGGCGCCATTTTTCTTGAGTACACGACCTCTGAACTCATTCAACTGCAGCATCAACAATCCCAACACGAATAAGACCGGCTCAAGACTTCTGCTCTCTCTCAGAATATGTTTCAACTCTCTTTTTATGATGAGATTACGGTTAGAGAACGTGTCTGATGAGAGTAGGGCCTTAAACTTATATAGAGCTAGGTCAAGTCGTCTTTACTCATCACCAAGGGACGACTTGACTAATCTTCCAAGCCCACCAAAACGGTTGATGCAAAAAAAAAAAAAAAAAGAGGACCCCTTAATAAGCTTCAAAACCTTTGCTTATTTCACAAGGTTTTGGGCCTCAAGGTATAACTTAATTTAAATTCTTATTAAAACATGATATAATTTATTATCTAGTACACCGATCTAAATGGGAAACATAACACCCTTCTCTTCATCTAAAGTTGGATCAAGACTACTTTTACATCTCACACAATAGCTTCTGATCTTACTGTATTTTTTCGCTCTAAAATAAAGATTTTGGATGCATGAATTAAGGGACTGGAAAGAGGCCAGCATTGTTGACCAGAAATAGAGCACAATTGCTTGTAGCTCAAGAATTCATATATGTATCGGGCAACTGATCATATAGCATGAAAGATTAAAAAACATAAAATAAAACTAATTTGGTATTGTCATGATGATTCATGAAATCCCATAAATATGTATGTATATTGTTATTTTTATTTTTGAGATGCGGTCCAGCCTAGAAAGTGGTGTAAATAAATGGGGAAGGGAGCTTGTTCAAATCAAACAAGTCAGAAAGTCAATTACCATGTGACCACATCAAGAGGACAGAAACCTCTTATTTATTTATTTTCTTGTGGGGTACCAAAAGATATGTTAAAAAATATATAAAGAAGCAAACAGCAATCTAACTTCCTACGTGTTGGATTAAATTGTATGGATGGAAACCAGTTATTCATTTAAAGCAAGCTAGCTCAAATTCAACATCCAGAAGCACACATTGGAAGACCAGTGCTGGAGCAATTAATTATACGGCATTTGATGAAGTCATCATCAGTCTAATTAAGCTGCTTTTTTAATTATTAATTTATCCAACATTCGTGCAGTTAATTCCATGGCTGAACTTCTCTCCCTTTCGAGACATAACATAACCTGCAAGGGGGCAACAAGAACAGTATAAGGTACATACTATATTTCCCAAAAGGAAAAGATTTTTGTTCAATTGTCACAGTGAATGAATTAATATTTTGAAATGAAGGTGTTTATGTTGAGTTGAGAGGCTAGCTTAAGCTTAGCTATGATGTTGGAACTTGGAGGCACACCTCCATTGAAACAAATAAGATCTTGAAGTTCCCTAGACTTGTAATATTATTGGATTATGATTTTTGTCTGAAACTCTCTTTGGTGGCGGGAGGGGTTTTATGCTGATGACCGCGATCTAATTATGCAACATTGATCAAAGGTTGTGGGATGCTCATAGCAGTGGATAATGTGATCATGGGAACATACATCTTTATGTACAAGTCCCTGCTATAATCCAACTCATTAATGGTTGCAGACAAAACTGCAGAAATGCACGAGCAACAGGAAATGCAGTGCAGGGTTTGCTATCTGCAGAGTTGATTGATGCTGCAACGACAAGAGCAACATGAAATTAATCAGTCGCCTTTCTGCTAATAGAAAATTATGAAAGTGTTGAGGATATTGAAGCAAAACTTACTGGGAGAGAACCAGTTTTCAAGTGTATGTAAGGATGGTAAATAGCAAGCATTTTCGGTGCCAGTCGGGTGGCTACATGCACTATTCCAACATGCGGCATTCTTTTCTTCTAATATCTAATATTTTATGTATTCTCTTTTTCTAAAAGAAAAAATTTGATGGCTGTTGTTTTGAACGCATGAATTAATCAAATGAGAGGGTGTCAAGGCAAAGTGGCGGTGATTTCAACCAAAAAAAAAAAAAAACAAGCCAAGGAAGAAAGCAGCAGTCCATCCAAGCAAAGTGTAGGAAGGGCCGCCAAGAAGGACTCAAAAGAAATTAGGAATAAATTGGTATGTTTATTCTTCTGTCAAGCAGCGATATATGTACTTACATACAGAGTGGGTACAAATATGAAAATCTCATAATTCTATTCAAATTAGGCAATTACAATAAAATACAAATTATATTCCTAATAGGAACGTTGACTTTGACTCACGCCATCACTCCCCCTCAAGTTGATGCATATAGATATCGGTAATGCCCAACTTGTCAAGTGAGTCTTCAAATTGGCTCTTCGACATGATATGAGTCAACATATCTGCAAGATGTTCCGAAGAAGGCACAAAAGGTATATAAATTAACTTTTGCACCATATTCTCCTTAATGAAATGTCGATCAACTTCTACATGAATAGTTCGATCATGTTGCACCGGATTGTTAGCAATTTCAAATGTACATTGACTATCATAGGGAGCTTTGTAGCAACATTCGTTCTAAACCCAATTTCAGAAAGTAACCACCTCAACCATGGTATATCACAAACCACTGGGCAATCCCACTATACTCAGACTCTGGAGAGGCACAAGATGAAACATTTTGCTTCTTGCTACGCTACATAACTAGGTTACCGCCAACAAAGGTGAAGTAACCTGATGTAGAACGTCTATATGTAATATTTCCTGCATAATCTGTGTCAGCGTAACGTTTTAGATCCAAGTGGTCATTTTTCTTAAATAATAAACCTCTCCCAGGAGCAGACTTTAAGTAACTCAAAATACACATCAAAGCAGCTATATAATCCTCACTAAGTGAATGCATAAATTGGCTAGTAACGCTTACCGCATAGACAAGATCAGGTGTGCCAATGGTAAATAGATCAATCTCCCAACCAACTTTTGATATCTCTCTTTGTTAGTTGAGACCTAATCCACATAAACCCCAAGTTTATGATTATCAACAATAGGTGTCTCAATTGATTTTTACAGTCAAGCATCCTAATATCTGCTAGCAGGTCCATGACATACTTCCTATGTGAAAGAAATAAGTCAGGTTTAGATCGAGTCACTTCCACTCCTAGAAAATATTTCATACTGCCAAAATCTTTCATCTCAAATTCAGACGCTAAACGCTTCTGCAGCTCCTCGATTTCTATAGCATAATCACCAGTCATAATCATATCATCAAGATAAATAATCAATAGAGTCACCTTATTGGCCCTATGTTTAATGAACAGAGTATGATCAGTATTGACCTGTTGGTCACCAAACTTCTTCATAGCTGCAGTAAAATTTGCCAAACCAAGCTCGAGGAGACTGCTTTAATCCATTCAACGCCTTTTTTAATTTGCACATGTTCCCCGTGTCACCAGTAACGCTATACCCTGACAGTATTCATCTTAGCCACATATACAAAAGTATCATGATAATCAACTCCATACGTCTGAGTGAACACTTTAGCTACTAATCTTTCTTTGTACCTCTCCACAGTACCATTTGCATTATATTCAACTATAAATGCACATCTGCATGCCACATGCTTCATTCCCTTTGGTAGATCAACAATGTCTCATATATATATGAGGGATCCCTCGAATAGTGTTATTTGAGGGATGACAGGTTTGGCTCCAATTCTCTGTAAACCAAATTTCACATCTTAAGGAACACAAACTAAATAATTCTATAAGGCATACAGCCCATGCATTATTTGATATCAAAATATGAAATTGTCCCTGTATTCTTTTTCTCTTCATGCCCGTTAGAACTCAATTCAGATGTCATAACAGCAACAACAATAAGTGAATAATGAAAATTTTACAAACTCATTTTGTGAGTAGAGTCCTAGAACCAACCCATTGTCATTCACTCGAAATCAACAAACCCACAAGAAATCAGGTTGTACTACTTAAATTGCTAGTTCTAAAAACCCATCGCAGAACCCCAATTCGAAAAATCACAACCCAAATTTAGAACGAAACATAAATACCGCTATGGATACACCTACCTGATTGGCATAGAATTCTTGCAAGCTCAACTCGCGATGGCAGCTCTTCCTTCGTCTTGGAAGGGAGGGCTCTTCGTCTTCTTCATGCGTGCCTTATTCTCCAGCCATCGCATGTTTTATTTTTGTCGATCACTTGGTTTTATTTTTTCGGGTCTAGAGTTTTAAAACGGGTTAAAACATTTAAAACAATCACAGCCATACAAGCTCATTAAAAGAGATCCAACGGCTGAGCGCCCCATCCCTCAAATAACACTATTTGAGGGATCCCTCAACTGAAGGGAACTGTATATATATATATATATATATATATATATATATATATATATATATATATATATATATATATATATATATATATATATTTTTACAGCGCCTTCATTTCAATATTTATGGCTTCAATCCACTTTGGATAATTAAATACTTCCTTAACACAGGTTGAAATTTTAATACTATCAATTCTAGTCACAAATGATTTGCACTTAGGAGATAACCTGTTATCAGACACATAATGGGCAATAGAATATTTTGCTTTGCCTTCTAGTGAGTAACGATCAGGTGGAACCCCACGGTTCCATCTAGGTGGTAAAATATAAGAATTATCAGCAGTACAAATAGAAGTACTCACCTCAGGAATATCCAGGGGAGCTTGATCGAGTATTATTAGAGAAGCAGGGGGAATGAGTTTAGCAACATCAATAAAAATAGCTGGTTCGAGTTCGGCCAAAGAGTAGGCTAGGCCGATTCAGCCAAAACTAGTAGTTTCAGCCAAATCAGTAGGCTCAGTTAGTTCTATCGTTTCTCACCCTTGTATCAAACCATCTAACACCACTTCTCCTTGTAAATATGGCAAGTCGTGTCCTTCACTACTAGTGTCCCCTAGAAGGACATGCTTGGATGTATCAGAGAACAACAACTCATCCTCAATAAAGGTAACATCCATAGAGACATACAGATGTTAGGTAGCATGATGATAGCACCTGTAGCCTTTTTGGTGAGGAGAGAAATCCAAAAAGACACAAGGGAGAGCACAAGGGTCCAACTTACTCCTTTGATTCTTATAGAGGTGAACATAGACAACACAACTAAACACTTTTGGAGACAAAGTCAGCATAGAAGAGATGGAGACATGATGGGTCAGTAGCTGCATAACAGTTCGGAAATCCAAAACTCGTTAAAGGTAGACGATTTAAGAGATAGACTGCATAAGTAACAACTGTAAGAATATCAATGATGATGGCATTGCCAAGTGTCAACAGATCAATGAGTAAGTTGTTAGAATGTGGTTAGAGTTGTTAGCAAAGTGAGTAGCCAGCTAAGACTGTAGTTAGGCTGATATAAAGATTGTAATGTGCTCAGTTAGAGCTTAACGAAATACAGAAACCTACAATTCCTTCTATGAAATTCTCTCTGCTTCTATAGTTTCTTTACTTTGTTCTTCAGTTTCTCTTCATCTTAACATGGTATCACGAGCCATGGATTCGATCCTGAGTTCTTTTGCTTCCGCCTCTTTCTTTCTTTTCTGAATCTGATTTCTAGTTTCTACAAACAGTGCCCTTTGTCTGTTCGATCAATTGTCTCATAGTTCTTTCTTCTTTCCAATCTTGATTTTTTTTTCTTGCTCAATTGCGACAATGGTGAATGCTCCCCAACTTTTGATTCTCCAATCTCCGATTACCTCTTTCATTCGTACTGTTTCTACCTCTCTCATTACCTCTGTTTCTTCATGACTTTCTCCTGTACTCCTCTTTCTTGAATTTTATTCTTTCTAGCAAGTTTAAAGAATAGTTTTGCCTATCAGCTATTTGCTAAATTGCTCCAATGAAATCCTAGTCTTGATTTTCTCCAAAATTGACCTTTTTAATTATTCTTCTTGCTCTCTTCAACTTGTGCTCCTTATTTGTGCTCAGATCTTGAAATCTAGCACAATTACAATTGAACTCTTCCTCAGAAGTAAGGCACGATGGTGAAAATTCGATTGGGAACCTTACATTCCTCTGTTTTTCTGCTTCCTCTGCCATTTGAGTTGCATTCCTTGCAATTATGGTTCAAGAACGATCATTTCTAGCCCACGACTGTAATTCCTCAGGTTATCTTCTTCATTCTGCTCTTCTGGATTTTCTTGGATTGCATCTCTCTTATTGGTTGGTGTGAGTAAAGATTCCTTTCTTGGTCCAAATATGGTGATTGCCTCTCAGTTAGTGATTCCTCACTCTTCTATTGCATCTCTGATTCCTATGGTTTCTAATGTCCATGTCAAATTGGATGATACTAATTACTTGCAATGGCACTTCCAAATGAACTTGATGCTGGAATGTCATGGCATACTTGGTTTTGTGACTGGTTCCCATCCATGTCCACCTCAGTTTGTTGTTGGTTCTAATTCTGAGGAAATTGAAGCATATAAGGTCTGGCAGTTACATGATAAAGCTTTGATGCTATTAATCTCTACTACTTTGTCTGCCTCTGCTATTTCTTGTGTAATTGGTAGTACCAATGCTAGGGAGATGTGGTTAACTTTGAAAGAAAGGTTTGCTATTATTACCAAAACTAGTATTTTTCTTCTGAAGACTTGTCTCTACAATATGAAGAAAGGTTCGGATTCTATAGCTCAATATCTTAATCATATTAAGGATGCAAGAGATCAACTATCTTGTGTTGGTGTGCACTTTGCTAATGAAGACATTATCATCTTGGCTCTCAATGGTTTACCTGCAGAATACAACACTTTTAGGTGTGTTATGCGATGCCAAGAAAGTATGCTCTCATTCAAGGAGTTTCAATGTCAATTGCTTGCTGAAGAAATAATGCTTTCTAATGAACAAGAAGAAATAATGCTTGTTCATTCTGGTCGTGCTTGCTATAGAGGTTCAACATATCACAGTCCAGGTAGAGCTGCTTCCTATTATCCCTAGGAATCAAGATCTTGTAATGCTACAGTCCCACAGTCAATAGGTCATCAAGAGTTTTTGTCTACTACCTCTGCATCAACTGTTCCACCGTTACCAATCAAGACAGTCTTTAGTATTGATGCATTTGCTGAAGAGGAAGCCACTGTGTCTCCAATTGGTTTTCCAATTTCTAAACTCCAACTTTCAGATGAGATAATTGCTCCTGCAGATGTTGTGCTGCCTCAGATAGCCACACGCTCTATAGTAGGCCCTTTTGTGGGCCATGCATATGGTGCTGATTCCATTCCATTCCTTCAGGCAACGACCTTACATGATGGCAAGGCCTATGGTTCTCATGATGAGGGTGAAACTGGCAAGACTGTTATCTCTGGAAATGACAAGTTTGCTGGGAACATTCCTTTGGTGACGCCAAAATTGCACTTTGCTCGCATTTCACATTTTGATCTCAACGTAGTTCCAGATATACAAAACTGTGTGCTAGCCAGTGATATTGATTACAATGCCACGGTCCTGCTAGTAGTTTCTTCAACCATTGTCAGCTTCATTTTGGCATTGGCTGGTGGTTTTCAGTGGAAACTCAAACACATGGCTCAACCTCCTGGTTTTACAGAAACTCTATATCTTGTTTGTACACTCTGGTTTTCCGTATTTCAGATATTGCTTGCTCCTATTCTTTCTGTACCGTAGTTCTTCACTGTTCCAAATCCTTGTGCTCATGCAGTTTGTTACTCAGCCATGGTTGCGTCTGCAGTATGTTTTCTCTGCCGAACAGTTTGACAATATTCTTACGAACGGCCTCATTGCCTCTCTTTTTCCACATCACTGTTCCAATCTTATGCTTGGCTCCTCCAAGCATGAGATTGAGGGGGGATGTAAGAATATCAATGATGATGGTATTGCCAAGTGTCAACAGATCAATGAGTAAGTTGTTAGAATGTGGTTAGAGTTGTTAGCAAAGTGAGTAGCCAGCTAAGACTGTAGTTAGGCTGATATAAAGATTGTAATGTGCTCAGTTAGAGCTTAACGAAATACAGAAACCTACAATTCCTTCTCTGAAATTCTCTCTGCTTCTATAGTTTCTTTACTTTGTTCTTCAGTTTCTCTTCATCTTAACAACAACATCCATTGAGAACTACTTTGCAACTGATGCACCAAGCAATAGAGCATGGGCATTGGCAAGGATCATCCCATTTCTATGTTTAGCAACCCCATTTTATTCTGGTGTTTGAGGGCAAGTAGTCTCAGGGAGGACACCTTTAGTGTGGAAAAAACTGGGATTTACAAATTCTCCATCATTATCGGATCAAAAAACCTTAATAGGGAGCATAAATTGAGTCTGAATCATCTGATAGAAACATGGAAATATAGTGACCACATCACTTTTATTTTTCATCCAATATAACTACATCATACGTGTGCAATCATCCACAAATAACATAAACCAGCAAACACCAAATGTAGGAGAAATAGGGGAAGGTCCCCAAACATCATAAAGAACTAAATCAAATAGCATAAGTCGTTTATTACAACTCAGAGGGTAAGATACCTGATGACTCTTAGCTAAAATACAAGTTATTGGAATGCATACTCATTGATAGCACTAAATAATGCAGGAAAAAATGCCTTAAATAACCAAGGGAGGCATGACCAAATCGACGATGTAGCAACCAAATCTAGTGATGCTGAGAAGTTTTGGCTCTACCAGCACGAAAGACCTGACTAGTTGCCACGACATTCTCATAATAAAGCCCCCTTTTTAGTACTGCAACCAAAGATCTCCCGAGTATGGATATGTTGTAGTAAGACAACATACGGATACATCAGTAAACCACAATTTAACTGTTCAGTAACTTGTGGCACAAATAATAAATTGCTAGACAAAGATGAACACTTTGTCCAATGGTAAGTAGGTGTCAAGATGATAGAGCCAACCCCTGTGACAGAAGAAGCAACATTATTAGCAGTCAAAACATGATCACGATGAGGCGAGATAGTAGTAGAGAATAAATCAAAATTATACATGGTCAGTAGCTTATTAATCAATAATCCAATCTGTATCACGTGCATCATGAGCAAGAAAAACCTTGCCAAAGTTTCCTGGAGACGGAGGAGGTGCAAAAGATTGTGAGGTGCCTAAGGTCGTGGTCATGGCCAAAGCAGGAGCGGTAGCCAAGTCGCCATGCCCAGTGGTGGCGACGACTATTTGGGTGGTGGTGTCAGCCACATGAACTTTGCTACCCAGTTGTTCTCTTTTCAAGTGTCTCTGTTCCTTTTTCCAATCAGGGATCCCATGCAACGCCCAGCATGTGTTTATAGTATGGCTTTTATCACCACAGTGATCACATTTCAGTTTATCTTTTTGTACAGAAGTCAGACGACGAGGCAGAACAACAGAAGAGCCAAATCTTGAAGGCCGAGAAACCAGAGCATTGTTTTTGGAAGTAAACACAACATCAGGTTCCCCAATCTTACTACCGAATCCATGCATAGTAATGTGACATTAAGCCTCTCAACGAACCATAAAAAACACATTCTCGATACTTGGAACCTTATCATTTCATAGAATATCAATGCGAACCTTATCATAAGTATCATCAAGGCCAGCCCAAAAATGATACACACAATCTACCATAACAACATGCTAAAAAATCTTCATATCATCAACACACTTCATCTAAGAAGGACTTTTCTTGTCCAATTCAAGCCAGACTATCTTAAATTCGACAAAATAGGTGGAGACAGGACAACCCCCTTGCTTGAGATGGGTAGCCTGGCACTGCAGTTCATAGAGTTGGGATATGTCAAAGCCATCATAAAACATCTGATTCACAGCATCCCAAATATCCTTGGCAGTAGGTAGAGTATGAAACATATTCAACAAACTGGGTTCCATAGTTCGCATCATCCAACTTTTCAAAGTAACATGAGCAATTTTACACTTCTCAAATTGTGGGTCTTAGGAATCCGGGCATCAGTGTCGCTAGTTAGGTAACCCAATTTGTCTTGTGTAGTAGATTGGAGTTCGATCACCGAAGCCTATATCTTGGATCCATTCAATTTGAATTTCATAAGTAGATTGGTGGACGATTCAGTGTGAACCATCAAAATAGAGGTAGGAGTAGCAGTAGATGAAGTAGAACATGAAGCAGGTGAAAGGATAAAGTCCTTAATATCCGGCATGGTGATGGAGACTAGGTGGTAGCAGCAAGAAATGAGGCTACGACGGTAGCGGTAAAGCGCAACGGCCCAAGGTGTGGCTGTGACAACACTAAGAGCATTTCCAGCAGGGAGGGCAAGGGGAGGGCTGGGGGGGGCAAGCCCAAAAACCTGTTTCCAGCAACAAAACCCAGCCCGGGCAAGCAGTGGGACCCAGCGAACTGGGCTGGCCCGAGGGCAAGTCTAGCCCCAGGTCCAAAACTCGGGCAAGCTGACGTCATCGATGACGTCATCGCACAGTACTCTCTGTCACATGGTTGCTGCTGGGGCTCTCCGATTCAATTTTTTCCAGCAATCCAACGGCGACGATTTTTTGTGCAATAAAAAATTGAAAAAATGTTTTAAAAATTCCAAAAAAATACTGAATTTATTTTCTATAAAAATACCAACAAATACTCTTCACTTTTAAAAAAATACCGAAAATCTTATCTGATATGAATAGTATTGACACGTAGGAACCCAAAAATCTTACTCGAAAATACTATCCAAAATAATTGTTTAAGTAAAAAAAGTTGTGAAAAAAACAAAAAAATGAATAGTAGTTGCCATGGCAAGGGTTTGACTGCTGGAAACACACATAGCTAAAAAAGGCAAGGGCAGCCACTATTCACGTGAATAGTGTCAGCCCTAGCCCCCCCCTTGCCATTGCAAGGGTTTGACTGCTGGAAATGCTCTAAGGGAGATGAGACGGCTCATGCTTAGGTGTATAAGCTAGGTGCACCGAAAATATGTATTTTTAGGATTAGGGTTTGAATGTTGTAGAGACGAATCAGAACCCTGCTCTGATACGAACTCAAAAGTAATTAGGGATAAACTGATATGTTTATTCTTCTCTCAAGGATATATATATATATATATATATATATACTTACATACAAAGTGGATACAAATAGGAAATATATACAAAATCTCTTAATTCTACTCAAATTAGGTAATTACAATAAAATACAAATTCTATTCCTAATAGGAACATTGACTTTGACTCACGTGGCTGCCGATACAGACAATGTGGTAGCTTCATCAAAGTGGCTGAGGGAAAATGGGGGAAAGCATGAGGTTTCTAGATGGCCTAGGGTACGGTCTAGAAGGTAAATTATATTAATTGGCAGCAATGCATGGTTTAGAAATTAGACAGGAATTAGGCAGATTGTAATTGTAATTCCACCTTTTTTTCTTTCTGTGGATATATTTCATAACTATAAGGAAGGATTTAAGTAGTACAATGCAATAACCGTTTCTATCGTCCGTTTTTTCATGCCGGAAACCCCGATAATATTATACAGAGAAGTTGATTTGAGTTGTATAAGGTTATCAACTTATCAACTTCAATTCTAACGGAGAAGTCATCTAAGTTTGTTTTGCTTCCCTCTCTTTCTCTCTTTGAGATTTGAGACTTAACCTGAAAGAAGAAGAACATGAGCGATGGCTGATAAAAGTGGACAACGAGAAAATGTGAAAATGAACTGAAATATTTTCTGTATATTCCTTTACCCGTGCCCTGCTATCATCCAAGTCATAAATTCTGGCAAAAGATACTGCAGAAATGCCTGACCCATTCGAAATGCAAGGTACGATATATGCAGAGCTGAGAGATGCTGCAACCACAAGAACAAATAGAAATATGACTACATTTAATTAATTAATTTCTTTATTTTAAATAGAAAACTAAGACCAGTTTGATGAAGGAAACGGGGTGGAGAAAACTCACAGCCAGAGGACCAGTTTTAAACTGTATGCAAGGTTGATACATAGCAAGCATTTTTGATGCCATTCGGGTGGCTGCATGCACTATACCAACACGCCTTATTCTTTTCTTCGCATATCTAACCAACCATCACGCAAAAGTTTGTAAAGTAATTTTTACAATGCCTCAAGATTTAAACGTACAACTACAACTTACTCTCTTAGTGCCAAGCAAATTGCATCTGAAATTTGAGCATCTGAGCCGGTTTTGGGAACTTGATCAAGCTCATGTATAAGCTGGTAACAGTCCTGCACATAAATGGGCCAACATGGGAGCTCATGAGAGACAACTCCTTCCGTTTTTCGAATATGGAAACGATAAAATGTACTAAAAAGACCAGATACCTCAATTGCCATGCAACCGCCTTGGCCAAGATTTGGCTAAAATGGATGAGCAGCATCGCCTAGCAGAGCAACATGCCCGATTCCCCAAGAGTAGATCATGTCTCTGTCGTAGATTTCTCTCTGTAAAATCATGGACTCTGGTGTTTCCTGAATTAGAGCAACCACTTCATCACACCACTTTCCAAATTTCTCCTCCAGGAGCATCTTTTTACCTGCAGGATCTAAAAGCCTAAGATTTAGATAACTGGAAGAGCTATGTTCAAATCTAATAATCAAATGCATTAATTTATGACAAGTTCACAACAGAGAAAGAGAGTGTGTGCCTCCAGGAGGATCAGTGCCCATAGGCGGCTGCTTATGGAAGGCAAACCATTGCATATTCCCATTCCCAATATCTAATGCAGCAAAGTACTGGTTCAATCCCAAGAAGACCCGATACCTACGAATCAAGAACGAGCAGATAATGAATCAAAACCATCCATCTACTAACTTTATTTTTGAGTTTTTACACTTTTATTTGTCCATTTTTTTAATTCAGCTTGTCAATATGAACCATGTAACATATAATATACCCGACACTATCAATGTATGGCGGAACTAATTTTGTTATTCCACTGTAGCAGGTGTAACTTGAGTATTTTGCTTCCCGTCTGCCAAATAATTTCATTCGCACCTGGTAAAAAAGAGACAAAATAATTATGAAGTTGAAAAGGGCATACAGTGGAGATGGCTCAAAGGTTAACAGAGAATTTACTTTTGACCATATTCCATCAGCTCCTACTAAAACATCACCATGATATTGCTGTCCATCTTCAAGGATCACTGTGACCTAATTAATAATACACGGAAAGAAGCTGAGAAATTTGTACTGGTTTCTGAAATGTTTTAGAAACTAGAATATTAGTAAAAAAATTAATTGAACCTTGCTAGGCTCTTCAATGAAGTCCACCACTTCAGAATTGTTTCTCACAATGTCCAATCCGACTGCATTGACTAAGATATCTTGTAGCTCCATCCGGCATATCACAAGAGTGATAGGAAGCCCCCTACTTACAGCTGGAGACGAAAGATCAAACTTGGTAAACCTGAACCAAAAAGCATAAAATAAAAAAAGGATACAATTGAGCACTTGCTTTAGAGAAACAACTATTGAGCACTGGACACAAAAACTGTAGAAACTGATACCATATAGAAACTGATTTTCCCTTATATTATTCATATGATCATTATACAATATTTATATACAAGTCTGTAGAGAATAATCTACAGTTACATCAAGACATTATCATAAACATAAATATGGAGTTATGGCCTAATAACAACATAACTGACAACTGACCATTTCCTATCATTAGTAGGATTAACAATTGTAACTGAAATACAATTGTAACTTCCTAATACTCCCCCGCAAATCGAGCGCACATAGCATAGCAAGATTTGAATGAAGAAACTACATAGTAATGGTGATGGCGGCAACAGTTGATTGTAGTAGTCCAGTAAGGGGAACCAAAAAGAAGAACTCCAATCTCCAGAGTTGCAACAACTGCATAAGAGAAACAAAGTAAATATAACGCCCATTGAAAGGCATGAAGTGAAGGAGCGCATGGGCTCATGGAAGGAATGAATAAAATGACGAGCTAACATACAATTCAAATGGACCTAGGAAACAACTTTAGGCACCTGAGAAACATAACTCTACCTAGGAATCACCCTCTAGGTAGGATAAAGAGCATGCAGTAAGCGAGAAAAGAAGTAGCCATGTAGAAAAATAAAAGTCGCCCAAAAAAAAAAGGTTACACCCATAGGAAGAGAGGAATTGGAAACAAAAGAAAATTCATCACATGGTAAGCAAAAAGGGATGCGTGTAGAGAGAGCAAAAGGAATATTTGAAGGGAATAATGGGGTTAAGAGAGGGTGCAGAACAGCAGTAAAGGATATGAGGTGAAACCAACTTTGGACACAAAGAAAAGAAAAAGAGAGCATGGGCAAGTTTGAATTTCAAAGCACCATAGAAACAATAAAATAAGGTATGGGGAAGAAAACCACGTGGGAACAGAGAAGTACTAAAGAAAAGATCATCACAAGAGCATAGAGGCCCATAGAGATTAAAATAAAGAGGGATTATTGACCCAAAACAATAATAAGAAATAAAGAAGGAAACCAAGTGAGACTGAGAAATGAAAAGAGAGTGTGGGCAAAACACATAGAGAGAAAATCCTTTCAAAAGAAAGATGGAAAAAGGAGAGAAAAAGAGGAGAAAAGTGAACACCCATTAAAAGAAGAAAGTAGTCAAGAAAATGAGAGAGAACACAAGATGCGAAGAAGCGCATGGGCTCATGGAAGGAAGGAAACTCAAGATGCGAGAGACAACCCATTAAAAGGAAAGGAAACTTAAGATGCCAAAGACAACCCATGACAGGGAGAGAGAAAACACAATTGAAAAGAAGAGAAGAGAATACCCCAGTAATATATAAGAATTATAAAGAAAAGAAGACAATACCAGTAATAGAGAAGAAGAAAGGTAGCGCAAAAGAGCAGCGAAGAAGACATAGAGAAGCAGTAAAAGCAAAGAAAGAGATTGGGCTTAAGAGGGGAGGAGAACACCGGTTGAGTAGAGATAGAGCATGAGAGGCCGATACCAAAGTGACAACACAGAGATACCAAGTCGGCAACACAGTGATAAGTCTTGAGTGTCCGATACCAAGTCGGCAACATATAGGAAGAAACAAGGGTTGTGCAAAGGGAATAACGGCAGTGTAGCACGACGGAGGAAAGAGAGACGACTAGGTGAACGATGACGAGCAACATCAACAAAGAAGAGGAAAAATATGGAAACCACGATAGAGAAACCATAAAAAAAAAACATGGGAGCACTACTACAAAAAATGCAAAAGACGACGGGAATTCACCGTCGTGAATTTGGTTTTCAAACCGTCGTAAAATCGAGCGACGTCTTTTCCAAAGTAAAACCACGACGCGAAATCACCGTCGTTGGTATTACAAACCACGTCATTAACCAAAAACAACCGACGTCTGTATACTGAAAAATGAACCAAAAAATTGTCCTGGAGAAGTATAGACGACGTATGTTATACAACATACGTCGTGTAAAACTATACAATACGTCTTTAAATAAATAAAATATGACGTTATAAAATTATACGACGTCTAATATATGTTTATAACCGTCGTGAAATTGTATTGCCACTTCGTTTTTTCCATTAATATTGACGTGGAAATAGCGGTTAGGGTAAATCACCGTCGTTGTTTTACCAAACAACGTCATTTAAAAATAAAAACCGACGTCTGTACACTAAAAATGAAACAAAAATTGTCCTGGGAGTAGAATACACGACCTATTGTAAACAACAGCCGTCGTGTAAAATAATACAATACGTCCTTAAATAAATTAAATCTGACGTTATTAAAGTATACGACGTCCAATATATTTATATAACCGTCGTGCAATTGTATTGCCACTTCGTTTTTTCCATTAATATTGACGTGGAAATAGCGGTTAGGGTAAATCACCGTCGTTGTTGTACCAAACAACGTCATTTACAAAGAAAAATCGACGTCTGTACTCTAAAAATGAACCAAAAATTGTCCTAGGAGTAGAATAGACGACCTATTTTATACAACAACCGTCGTGTAAAATAATACAATACGTCTTTAAATAAATAAAATAAGACGTTATTAAACCATACGACGTCTAATATATTTATACAATCGTCGTGCAATATTATTGCAACTTCGTTTCTTCCATTAATATTGACGTGGAAATAGCGGTTAGGGGCAAATCACCGTCGTTGTTGTACCAAACAACGTCCTTTACAAACACAGACGACCTATTTTATACAAACACAGTCGTGTGTATATATATACTACGTTTTTAAATTAATAAAATATGACGTTATTAATATATACTACGTCGTATATATCTATATAAACGACGTGGAAAATATGTTAAGCTCATGACTTACGACCTATTTATTTCTATTATCGACGTAGTATGTGATATACAACGTCGTGATAATGTAAAAGACAGCCGTGTTTCTCTATTTATACGTCGTCTTTATTAAAATAATAGTCGTCTAATCCATCCAAGACGTCGTCTTTTGTAACGTTCAGGTTCGATATTTGTCTTTTTAGACGTCGGTATTATTGTACTGAAGTCGTGTTATTTGTAATTACATGTCGGCTCTTTATCCTTCTCCGACGTGATATCGTTAATAACTGTTTCACAATAACGTCGACTTTTTGCACTTTTAGTTCGCTTTTAGACGTCGGTAAATTCAATGACGTCGTTGAATGATCCAAAACGTCGTTTTTTATTGACAATTTTATGACAACAGACGTCTGTTTTTCACAGTTTTATAAGGACCGTCGTTTTATAATACTGAACCAGTATTTTATGTACTGATTGTTTTGTGTCCAAAACCTGCATAATGAAAGTGAAGAAAACACATTACAATTTATTACAAAATTAATGTCATACAGTAGTGCTGTTTAGGGCATAAATAATTTCATAAATTACAAGAGCATCATTCAATCCATATATCTTCACACCCATCTCGAATATTTTGACTCCCAAACTCACCCACTAGTTCATCAAATGTGTCAACATTTGGCATCCCTCTAGTAAATGGCTCACACTCAATTCTCACATCACCTAAGACATCATCACCAATAACATCATCATTATATTCTCTATTAGGTGCTGATAACACTACCGACCAACCATGATGCATCGGGTCGTCAACAAAAAATACTTGTTTGACTTGAGAAGCCAAAACAAATTGGTCATTCCTATGTCCAATTTTACTCAAATCTACAAGGGTAAATCCAAGTTCGTCGACTACAAGGCCGGAAGTACTATCTATCCAATCACACCTAAAGACTGGGATTGTAAACTTTTGGTAGTCAAGGTCCCAAATTTCTTGAATGACACCATAAAAACCCATATTTGAGAGAATTGGGTTTTTATCCTTGGCACTAGCAACTTGCATGGTATGTGCAAGTAAATAAACTCCACTATTTTGAACTGTCCGCACATCATCTTGTGCCTTGATGTTAAATTTAACACCTTTAATAAGATAGCTCCTATATAATGGCACTGCCATGTTTGGACCAGCTGCTAGCCACCTTAAATTTTCTGATATCCCATGATTGCGTCCCTCATCAAGTTCACTTTGAACCTGCAAATTAATCATATCTTAATTCAATCTAACATAGAAAGAAGAAAATTAAAAGTCCAATATGTTATTGAATAACATATACCTTGAAGTGTAGCCATTGAATAAAAGTGCTATTGTGCTTATCTTGCAGCCACTTTGTTCTCTTTCTAAATTTTGGATAAGCGGCCTTGATGTGGATCATATGTTCCCTACATGACACGAAAAATTCAAGCATTACGATCCCAAACATATAAGATAAACATAAGGAATAATTTAAAATGGAAACTTAAGGAATAAAACTCATACTCGATATAAGGTAGAACTTCCTCCGTATTCTCCAAGACATATAGATGTGCTTGGTTCAACAGGTCCCGATCAACTAAGCTCACTGTGCAACCTGATAATGGCTTTGAAACTCCTATCTTCTGACTTGATGGCACTCCAATTGTACTAATATCAGATAAATGTTCAGTGCAAAATTCTACAGCTTCTTCAGCTATATAACGCTCCGCAATGCAACCTTCGGGATGAGTACGGTTCTGAACATACCCCTTTAGAACTTTCATATATCTTTCGAACGGATACATCCATCTACAATAAACTGGCCCACATAGACGAACTTCTCTGACAAGATGTACTACTAGATGAACCATGATATCGAAGAATGAAGGTGGAAAGTATTTTTCAAGCAAACACAAAGTAACTACTACATCTTCTTCCAACTTATCTAGCTTGGAAACATCAACCGTCTTTGCACATATAGCATTGAAGAAGAAGCACAAACGAGTTATTGCATACCTTGCAGGCTTCTCCAAAACAGAACGAATTGCCACAGGGAGCAATTGTTGCATTAAGGTATGACAATCATGTGATTTAAGGCCAAGAAGTCTTGAATCTTGTAAAGATACAAGATTTTTTATATTTGAAGAATAACCTTCAGGGACCTTCATACCATAGAAAGAATTGCAAACCGCTCTCTTCTCTGCTCTTGACAAATTCCAAGGCCCTGGAGGCAAACGAGTACTTCTTTCTCCATACTCGGGTTGCAAATCAGTTTTGACCCCCATGTTCAATAAATCTAACCGAGCAGCAATCCCATCTTTATTTTTTCCAGGGATCTCCAGCAATGTACCAATGATACTATCACAAACATTCTTCTCAATGTGCATAACATCGAGGACATGCCTCACTGGAAGGTATTTCCAATACTCAAGATCAAAGAATTTTGACTTCTTCTTCCAACAAACTCTGTCACCATCATTTTCACCTCCACCTCCCCCTTTTTTCGATCCCCATATGTAATTAATATCTTCAACCATTTGCAGCACTTCTTCTCCCGTTAATGGCTCCAGAGCCGTGCCATATTCAGGTTTCCCATTAAAAGCTGCACGTTGCCTCCTATATGGATGATTAATTGGTAACCATTTTCTATGCCCAATGTAACAAATTTTGTGGCCATTTTTCAACCTGTGACTAGGTGTATCATCGCCGCATATTGGACAAGCTTTATATCCTTTAACAACACAACCAGATAAGTTTCCATAGGCGGGAAAATCATTAATGGTCCACAGTAATGCAGCTCTGAGTGTAAAATATTCTCCTATGTGTGCATCATACACTCCTCTAATCCCATCCCACAAAGATTTTAAATCATCAATCAAAGGCTCCAAGTAGACGTCTATATCATTTCCGGGTTGTTTAGGACCGGAAATCAATAAAGTCAACATCATGAACTTTCGTTTCATGCACAGCCATGGTGGGAGATTATATGTAACTAAGATAACTGGCCAGCAACTATATCTGCTACTTAGAGAACTGTGGGGATTGAATCCATCAGATGAAAGAGCCAATCTCAAGTTTCTCAGCTCATTACCAAACTCGGGCCATTTATCATCAAGAAGTTTCCAAGACGGGGAATCCGCCGGATGAGACATCTGACCATCAATTGATTTTCTAGCAGCATGCCAAGTCAAATTCTTAGCTGTCTCATGTGATTGAAACATCCTTTTAAACCTTGGAATTGGAGGAAAATACCACAACACCTTCGCTGCCACACCCTCTTTCAAGAATCCATCTTTGGTTTCCTTCCACCTTGAGATACCACAACTAGGACAATTAGTTGAATCTTCATACTCCTTCCTATACAAGATGCAATCATTGGGGCATGCGTGGATTTTCTCATAACTCAGCCCCAATGCACACAGAGTCTTTTTTGCCTCATACATAGAGGCCGGTATTGTATTTCCTTCTGGAAGCAACTCGCCCTGAAGTATCAATAATTCTGTAAAACATACATCACTCATCCCATGTTTTGCCTTCAAATTATACAACTTCACTAATGCCGATAACTTGGTGTACTTTCTACAACCAGGGTACAATGGTTGATCTCCATCCCCAATCACATTAGCAAACTCATAAGGATCCGATCCAAAATCACCAAAATCATTATCATCCATCTCTATTTCTTCAGACACAAAACTGTACCTACTATGGTCATCATCTTCTTCAACATTTCTACTAGCATTACTAGTTGCAATTGGTTCCCAAGGTTCTCCATGAAATGTCCAATTCTTATAGCTTTGGTCAACTCCATTAAAGTATAAGTGATCCCTTATAATTCCAACCCCAAACAATTTCAAATTCGCACATTTAACACATGGACAACGGATATGCGTTGTAGTTAGAAGATTTTCCACAGAAAATTGCAAAAATGCTTCCACCCCTAACTCATATGCCTTCGATCTTCTATCCGAGTGCATCTATGACTTATCCATCTTGGACACTATATCCTATTATCTATAATAAGGTGAAAAGACAAGCAATGACTATCACTATAGCAGATTATATAAGGTTTTAATAGCAAATAATATAGTATACAGACGACGGTTTTTAAACAACAACAGACGTATTACACATATATAGACGACGGGTTTTAAAAACACGTCGTCTAATGCTAGTAAGAAACAGACGCCAGCGAACTTTAACCACGACGGTAGTTAAAACAAGCGTCGTGGTATATTTTTTTAGACGACGGTTTGTTAAAAAAACCGTCGTCGTATGCATAAAAAGGATTTCGAAATCCCAGTTTATTTTCAAGAACCCAGAATATATTCAGAACACAACATATACATTAATTTTTATGTAGGGTATTAAGAACACAACATATACATTAATACTAAGCACGAAACCAACATATACTACGCATGAAAACATTAAATCCATTCCCGATTCATAATAACAGAGAGTATTAAAAGATCCGACAAGATTAAACCCTAAACCCGATTCATGAAAACATTAAACATTAAATCCATTAACCCATACCGTCGACAACATTAAAAAATCACAAAACCCTTTACCACAGAACTGAATATCATTCAATGAATTTACAAGCATGAGATTAGGGTTTGCACTTACAGGTAGGCAGAGCTCACAGCTTATGGCCAACTTGGATTCGACGGAGTTGTAAACTTGGCCAACTTGGATTCGACGGAGAGACTAACTTTGAAGTGAGAGAGCGGAGCGAAATGTTTTAGGACACAGACTATGGTCAACTTGTATAAGAGTTAGAGCGAAATCTGAAAATTTTAGGTCGAGCTGAAATTTTTAGAAAGCGCGTTTTTTAAAAAACATCGACGGAAACAAAAACATAATCGTCGTTAAAGGTTCACCATAAACATGACGCTTATTTTAAAAATAACGTCGTTGTAAATATGCTTACGACACAAAACCAAACTACCGTCGTTAAAAGTTCAACATAAAGAAATTTGCCCTAAACCCTAATAAATAAAACCTAAATTATATATATTGTTTTTACAAATAATTTTTCAAAACGGATTAGGGTTTTATGGCCTAAAATATCTCGTCCATAAAACCCTAAACCCTAATCCCTTTTCTAAATTTATATAAACCCTAAACCCTAAACCCTAAACCATTAAAGTATAAGTGAGTTGTGACTCATGATAACATTTTAATTTTTGGTGGTAATTTTAAATTTGTATAACTCAAACTATATTTTTTAAAGCTTAAGGGGGAAGAAAATATTGCAATGACTTCATAGGAGTTGACGTTGCATTTTTTGGATTTATTTTACATTTATTATGAATATTTCGAATTAAATAGAATAAAATATTATTAATAAAACCCACAAACCACGTCCTCTTTAATAAATTAACGACGTTTTAACTAATATAAACGACTTAATTTTAAAAACAAACGTCGTTTAGAGTTCAAACCATGGCCATTTTTACAACTAAAACGACGTACAAACAATTTTCCACGACCTAATATCTTAACCTCTCGCCGTCTAATGTCAATCAAACAACGTCATCTATATAATTAATAGCGTCGTTTTAACATCCATTTACGTCGCGTTTTTAA
This sequence comes from Prunus kanzakura, assembly GCA_020521455.1. Classification (NCBI taxonomy): domain Eukaryota; kingdom Viridiplantae; phylum Streptophyta; class Magnoliopsida; order Rosales; family Rosaceae; genus Prunus; species Prunus kanzakura. Next base: position 325,793 of record BPUM01000873.1, on the reverse strand, counting down.
AAAATATGACGTTGTTATTTGTGTACAACGTCATTTTAAAAAAACCAGGGTTTAGAAATGCGCTCTTCGTAAATCATCGACGGAAAAAAAAACACCGTCGTTAAATATGACATCCATACCCTAAACCCTAAACTCTAAACCCTAAACCCTAAACCCTAAACCATAAAATATAAACCCTAAATTATATATATATATATGTTTAAATAATTATAGAAAAGGATTTATGGTTTTAGGGCCTAATATATATTAACCATAAACCCTAAACCCCAAAAATAAACCTTTATCCCCCTAAACCCTAAACCCTAAACCATTAAAGTATAAGTGATGTTGTGACTCATGAAAACATTTTTCTTTTTGGTGGTAATTTTAAATTTGTATAACTCAAACTTAATTTTTTAAAGCTTAAGGGGGAAGAAAATATCACAATGACTTCATAGGAGTTGACGTTGCATTTTTTGGATTTATTTTAATTTTATTATGATTATTTGAGTTAAATGGAATAAAATATTATTAATAAAACCCACAAACCACGTCGGCGTTAATAAATTAACGACGTTTTAAATTATTATAAACGACTTAATTTTAAAACAAAACGTCGTTTAAATTATAAACCATGGCCATTTTTACACATAAAACGACGTACAAACAATTTTCCACGACCAAAACTCTTACTTCTCGCAGTCTAATATCAAGAAAACAACGTCGTCTATAGAACCAAGAGGGTCGTTTGAACAACCTTTTACGTCGGGTTTTAAAAAAAATATGACGTTGTTATGTGTCTGCAACGTCTTTTTGAATAAACTATGGTTTTTCACAACATGAAAACCTCAACAAATTTGTTTCAGCATGATCTTGGGTTTTTAACAACATGAAAACCTCAACAAATTTACAGGGACGTTGACGTCAACAAAAACTTGCTAATTCTAACCAATTTTGTACAAAAACTTGTCTAATTTTAAAAAAATTTGTACATTTTATAAAAATGTTTAAGTATGCTAAAATTCCTCTACTCCATATGAACACACACAAACTCTGCCCATTCTTTCCTAACTTCCTCAATGGCAGCTTGGGGGTATGGCGCTTGATTCTTTCCTTTGGCAAACTGCAGTTCATAAACAAAGATTAATATCACCGACGACGCTATTATTCATTTATTGACGTAGGATATATATTCAACGACGGTATTTTTAATCTACCGTCGTTGATAATATAAAAATCGACATAAAAAATAAATCTGAAAATTTTCTTCTTACCGTCCTCTCAAAATCCAGGGAAGTATCCTTTATGATGTCTCTCATAAAGCGCATGACATAATACCCACATTCTACACTGCTTGGTTGCTTTGGAGTGCCGGGCAGAGTTTTCCAAAGAGGTGTTTTACGGCCTACTCTGCCTATGTGTGTATTATACATTTTTAGAGCAGAGTTCACTATGTTTTTCCCGTCCTCATCCACAACACGATTTCCAGGCAGTGGATCCAAAAAATAGACGGTCTCCTTCTTTGCTCTCACAATGATCAAGACCCAATGACGGCTGCACAAAATAAATATCAAGGTTAAATATAGTTTTATATGCAGAGCATCATACAAACAAAATCCTGTTTTTTGTTTGGAGACTAACCCTGGATTGTAAGGCATCAGGAAAATCTGTTCACCATCTGTTTTCTGAAGTCGATTGGCTACGAGACGTGATCTGTCAGTTAATGAACCAGCGTCGGCACTAACTGCAGCAGGGTCGATAAAGCCAACCATATTCACCATATTTGCAGCTTTCAGATGATCAAATAGGCACCTAAATATATGAATTGAAACCATGAGTGTTTTTTTTTTAAACATAAAGGAGAGTGTCAAATGAATATTTGATAAGGACAAACCTCATATATACTGCAACGACAGTAGCCCCAATTTCTTCCATACCAGCAAATTGGGTAATATCTTCATGCAAGACGAAGGTGTTACGATCTATGCCAAACACCTCCTTCTCAATAGTAAAGGACATAGCCTTCTCCTGAGGCTTTAGTGTCGATTCAACATAACTACAAAGGGATTGTAAAGAAGATGGCAACTCCAGCTTTGAATAATCTGGTACTTCAGTACTCTGTTTGAAAAAATAAAGCAACATAAAGTGACGTGGTAAATAAATAACAACGACGTTATTAAATAATTACAGACGTCTATATTTAATTACACGACGGTAAATAATAAACGTCGTGGTATTTCATATACTACGACGTTATGTAAACTTGTACAACAATTTAAACTTGTAAACTAAGTTATGAGAATTTACCTGTTCAACTATCTCATGTATCTTTCCTTCTACTCTCTTTTCAACTTCCCCGGATTTCTGTTTTAAGAAATAGAGAAATATATAAATGACATTGTACAAAAATTAAAAACAAATAAATTCACCGTCGTGGTAAACGTTAACAGAAGGCGGTTTAATACAAGAGCGTCGTGGTAAAAAAATTAAAATAAACCGTCGTGGTAATCAATAACAAACGACGGTATGTAATAATTACAGACGTGTAAAATTCATTAAACGACGTTAAATAAAGAATTACGACGGTAATGAGAATTGAAAAAAAAAATGAAAAAGGCTAAGTTATGAGAATTTACCTGGTCAACTATCTCAAGTATCTTTCCTTCTACTGTCTTTTCTACTTCACCGGATTTCTGTTTTAAGAAATAAAGAAATATATAAATGACATTGTACAAAAATTAAAAACAAATAAATTCACCGTCGTGGTAAACGTTAACAGAAGGCGGTTTAATACAAGAGCGTCGTGGTAAAACTTTAACACGACGGTAAATATAAACAGAGAAACAGAGAATTCAAAGTTCAAAAACGTTACCATTTCTTCCTGCTTTTCCCCATTCTTGGCAGTATCCTCCTCAAATTGAAGGGCTCTAACATCAAGTGCCCCTGAGCAGCTTGCTTTGTCCGACATTGGATTTTTAGGACTTTGCCCTTGGATTTGGGACATTGTATTCAGTTTCAGCATGCTTTGATCAAAATTGGGGATGAGTTTGGAAAGCTGACTCAGCAAATTTTCCCTCTCAGCTTCTACCAATTGCTTGGTCCTAGCCTCCATCTTTAAACTCTCTTCCCTTGATCTAGCCTCCATTTTCAAAGTCTCTTCTTGAAGGACAAGTCTTACACTTTCCTTCAATTGATCGGCAAACTTTACCTTCTGTTGTCTAGGTAAATTGAAGTATTGCTTAGGGGAAACCCCAGCCCCTACCCCTCTAACTCTTCCTGGATGCTCGGGACCCAAAGCCATTGTCAAAACATCATTGGTTCCTGACAGAGAAAGAGTGCCTTCAGAGACTTGCTTTTGCAAATCATCCTACCAAAAAGACATAATAAAAAGTCAGAATAAGAAAACAAACGACGGTTATTTATAAAAAATCGACGTAGTATAATATTTCGCACGACTCAATAACATAACAATCGACGTAATATAGTATTTCATACGACGCTAACTAAATGCCGACGTTATTAATTTATTAAACGACGTGAATAATAAACCACCGACGTCTTATGATATAATTACAAAAAACAGAGCATGGATTCCAGATTCAGACCTTTAACGACGAGTTTTAAAATATTTCGACGTAGTAATACTTTTCACACGACGCAAAAATATAACAGCAGACGTAATAAAAATTTTAAAACAGAGTGAGTAGGCTTACAATTAATTTTGCTTTCTCTGCAGTCTTTGGATCCGGGATGTTACCATGTTTGTCTTCTCTTGCTTTTTTCCATAAGGTAGATCGATCAATATCTACCCCAGGCATGATTTCCTTCAAGTCCTCCTTAAAACCAACATATCCTTTTCGAGACAATCGATGATTGTACTCGAGTTTCTCCCTCCTCTGTGATTGTTCTTCATGCACAGCCCCAAATTTTTCAGACAACCTTGAAGCTACAAAGGCATCCCATTGAGCTTTCTCTAAGAATTTGTATGTTTCAGGGGGCTGCCTTAATCTATCCTGCTCCTTGATGAATGGAAGGATATGAAACCTCGTTAGTGTAGACTTGAAATCCTTCCATTTCTTGGCGGCAGAAGATAGCACCATTTGCTTGCCCCCTTTACCAACCACAAAAGCCATGTCAACGGCTTCCCAAATCTGCTCTTTTATATCCTTGGATATTTGAACCCATTTCTTGTCCACAAGTGGGACTCTGGAGCGTGCCAACACACCAATGTAGGACTGCATCTCATTATGTGCACGGCCATATGGTTTCCCTTCTTCATTGTACTCAACAACAGGCTTGATTTTCTGAATTTTTCTCTGCACAACACGGGGCATTGTGCTCATACCCCGACCTGACTTTGGCTCCTCAGAAATAGTTGCCGTGCTGCCTGGTTCTGTCTCAGAAGATGAAACAAACTTCATCTTCTTCGAGGACTTGGTTTGAGGATTTACAACACTAAGCTCCCTCTTCGAGGATTCATTTTTTTTCAAGCCAGACTCCTTACTTTGGGATTGAGAAACCATGGTTACAGACAAATTAAACCTGCAAGTGAAAATTTATCAGTGAAATTAATAAAAACCACGACGATTATTTATAAACTACGACGTATTATAATATTTGAAACGACGTAAGAATAAAACAAACGACGTAATAATAAATTTAAACGACGGTTGTTAATAACCGACGTGATAAAATATTACGACGACGTCAATAATAAACAACCGACGTCTTATGATATAATCAAAAAAGAGAGTATTAAATATTACAACGACGTTAATAATAAAAATCGCCGTGGTATTAAAATAAAACGACGTAAATATTAATTTACCGTCGTCTATACCACAAAAACATTAGGAACAACGTAAAATATTTTCAGCAGAAAAATAATTAAAAAGATTTTCGAAACAAAAACCATTGTTCAGAGAAATCAAACATGCGATGAATATATCCTTAAAAATCAAAAACAAAAAACAGGATCTCATTTTAAAAAACAACGAAGAACACTTTCACACGACGCTAGGGTGACTGGCGAACCGTCGTGGTCTATAAATCTAACCACGTAAATAACAAGCCACCGTCGTCTTATTTAGTTGAAGTAGAAGAACCAGAGTAGTGTTCAAACTTGGAAACTTTTCGTCTTTGTCTGCAAATTTTATCAAACTTGGAAAGAAAATATGTAAAAAGATTTAAAAAAACGAAAATGATATGCGCATGCAAAACAGGAACAAAAATCCTTTCAGAAATGCTTACCCTTTGCTTGCGATGAAAGCTTTCTTCTGGAGTTTGGTGTTTCAGTTCAGAGATGAAGACGAAGAGGAGATGAAGACGAAGAGGAGATAAGCTTGAAAGTTTGAAACAGTTCTTGGAGAATGAAAAATGAGAGAAGCTTGAAAGTTTTTCTCGGGTTTGGAAACAGTGCAAGTATGGGTCAGGAAGGCGAAAAGTTTAAAATAATAAAAAACCGTTTAATAAAGACGACGCTATTAATAGTATGCGCCCTAGTATGGCACATTATACGGCGCTAGTTTTAACACCGCCCTATAATATTACTTTACACGACGGTATGTTTTAATGAAACGACGTTTTTAAAACGAATTACACGACGAATGTTTTTTCAAAAAAGATGAATCGTCATTTTCCAATTTACCCAACGACCTTATATTCAATAATACCACGTCGTTTTAATTACTCATACCGACGTGAAAAATTAATTCCACGTCTTCATTTTTCAATTACGCGCTTTGTTCTTATGAACAGACGTTGTACTTATAAATTGAACGACTGTGTATTTTAATAAACCGACGTGGTTACTTTTGTTCTGAAAACGACGTCGTTCTCTTTTTAATACGCGCCAAATGACTTTTGGATTTTCGATGCAATTATGACGGCGCTTTTTTTATTTTAACGGACGTTGTACTTAGAAATAGAACGACAGTGTATTTTAGGAAACCGACGTGGTTACTTGGGGTTTCTGAAAACGACGTCGTTCTTTTTTTAATACGCGTCAAATGACTTTTGGATTTCCGATGTAGTTATAACGGCGCTTGTTTATCTAAAATGACGTTGATTATTAAAATATAACGTCGCTATGTAAATTAGAACCGACGTTGTACTTCGATAATTTGTTTAAATATGATTTTTTCACGCGTTTTTTAACTCTCAGTTTTCAATTAGGGTTGCAGAATGATTCCTCACAAGACCAAGCATGGGTTTGCTACATCCTCCTGTGTAGCAAGGGTGAAACCAGCTTGAGAACCCGCATGGGTGTTCCTGATGCTCGCAGAGACGGACTCAGGTGGTGGCTGTAGCTGGGAGTGGGCTTGAGGTTCAGAATGAGTAGGTGGTGTCTATTCATTCCGAACCTCAAGCCCACTCCCAGCTTCACCCCAAAGGCACAACCCACAACAGGTTCTAAGGCTGGTTCCACCTTGCTACACAGGAGTTTTGAAGTTGATCACTGTGGAAAAGGGGACTACAATGTAACCAGGAATCGAGGAGTGAGGGTTCACACTTTGTTGATTTTGATTTTGATTTTCAGGAATCGAGGCTGTGCAGGAGCTTGAGAACAAGAGGAAGGAGAGGGCCCAGCTTGCATATGAGAGGAAGAAACAGTTGAACATATATTTGCCACGATGTATTTGCCAAATTTGTGTTCATATATTGTGTAAATATTTAACACGAAGAGATTTGCCTTTTAAGATGAAAATGTTGTTGAGGATTGAGAATTAAATTTTGTTTTGTGTTAAGAAAGATATTACCAAAATAAAAGAAAAATTAATTAATTTTAAAAAGCTATAAACATAAGACGGCGGTTTACAGAGAGGGCAGACGTATAAATTGAAAAAATACGACGGTAATTTGAACTTAGGACGTGGTAAATAAAAACGACAGTAGTGTTGTAGGTACCGTCGTAGTATACTCCAAAATAATAAGTCGGCGGTTTACAGAGAATGCACCGTCGTAGTATACAGACGTTGATTCCACTATATTATACGACGTGGATTAAGAACAGTTGGTCGTGTTTAGTAAGGAGTTAACACAGCAGGTTTTTTGGTGAACTGTCGTCTTTATTTTCTACGTCAGTGTATTCATACCTGCTGTCGTTGTTTTTTGGTCAGATTTTAACTCTGAAGAAACCCTTTTTTTAAAAACGACGGTTTTTTATTTGTATGCGTCGTCTTTTAAAAATATTGAACAGTAAATCACTTATCCACGACGGTTTTTTTTAATACCGTCGTCGATTTAAATACAACGACGGTTTTATGTTATGCCGTCGTCTTTTTCTGGTCGTCTTTTCCCATTTTTGTAGTAGTGGAGATAGAAACCACGATTGTAGACTAGGATAAGGCTTGGCAAGCATTGATGAGGCTCGCAGAGGGAAGAGAGACGGCTCGGTGAGAGAGACGGCATGACGGAGACAAAGAAGTGGAGAGAGATTTCAAGAGAAAGAGGGAAACAACCATAGAGAGGTGTGGTCTTTGAGGGAAAACAAAGATCTGGCCATCATGTCAAGAGATGGACATGGATGAGGAGTGGGACTAGGTATTTGAGGAGTGGAAGAGGCACTAAGCTGTGGAGGAGAGGAAAAAAAACAACAATATTCATCTTTAAGAAGAGGAGAGTAAAAAAAGAGTACAGAAACAAACACCCTTACGGGTGAGGAGCGTCAACGACTCTTAATGTTGGCAACTGGAGGATCGCTAATCGGCGTTAGCCAGTAGCTCTGACACCATGTAGAAACTGATACCATATAGAAACTGATTTTTCCTTATATTATTCATATGATCATTATACAATATTTATATACAAGTCTATAGAGAATAATCTACAGTTACATCAAGCCATTATCATAAACATAAATATGGAGTTATGGCCTAATAACAACGTAACTAACAGTTGACCATTTCCTATCATTAGTAGGATTAACAATTGTAACTAAAATACTATTGTAACTTCCTAATCTAAGAAATCACTTGAAAATTTTCTCAAATTAAACTAACAAAATGGAGAAGTCAATAAATAGATCCTTTTATACAGCATCCAATTTCTGTCCATGTATAGTATAGCAGCAGTCTTACATGGTTGGCCCATTCCTAATCGAATAAGCCTTCGAGGTCTGGTGATTGTCTAATATGGTATCAAAAAGTTAATCCTTATATGCACGTCAGGAAGGAGGGTGTTGGTTTGATATAAAAGCTTAAGCCTTTTGGGTTGAGTGCTTATCTAACAAGTGGAACCAAAGTGAAAAAGTTACTTAAAAATAACAGCAGGCTTACCATTCACCTGAAACTCCATCTACAAAGCCATTGGTCCTATTGCCAGTAACACAACCTGCTTCCATGATTTGTTTTGCAACATTCTCATCAATGGCTTCCAGCACGGCCAGAGCGCTACTCATAAGCTGAATCGGTCCACGGTGTTGTCCCTCCCCTCTCACTAAACTCAGGTCTTTCTCAAACACCTCTACTTCAAATCCTCTGTGTTTTGCTGCCAATGCTAAAACTAGCCCCCCAATACCCCCACCTGCAATTAGAATTTTAAGCTTCCTTTTACCACCCTTCTCTTCATCTAAAGTTGGATAAAGACTACTTTTACATCTCACACAATAGCTCCTGATCTTACTGTATTTTTTTGCTCTAAAACCAAAAATGCCATAGCTCTGGTTTTGGATGCATGAATTAAGGGACTGGAAAGAGGCCAGCATGGTTGACAAGAAATAGAACACAATTGCTTAAGAATTCATATATGTAGCAGGCAACTGATCATATAGTATGAAAGATAAAAAACAATATTGTCATGATGATTCATGAAATCCCATAAATATGTATGTATATTGTTTTTTTTTAGATGCAATCCAGCCTAGAAAGTTGTGTAAATAACTGAGGAAAGGAGCTTGTTCAAATCAAACGAGAAAGAAAGTCAATTACCATGTGCTTAAGACAGGAGGACAGAAACCTTATTTATTTATTTTTTTTGTGGTGTACCGAACGATATGTTAAAAAATCAATGCTTGCTGTCTTTGGTTTTTGCCAAAATCTTTTGCAAAAATACAAAGCAACCCCTTCCTTACGCTAATGGTTAAGGAATGTGGTTTCTAACGTCATGTCCAAATAATGGTATATTTTTGCTCACCACTTTAATCCAAGGTGTACTCTCACCACCATTTTCAACACTTGACACGTGTCTCTTGGCATAACCATATTTAACTCTTTACTTTGTATTTATGCAACTATGGTTATATCAATAGACACGTGTCAAATGTTGATAACGATAGTGAGGGTACACTTTGAGTTAAAGTGATGAGCAAAAAAGCTCCCGTCCAAATACGGGCTATATCCTCAAATATAGCCCAAAATTCTCAAAACTCATCTGCAAGAGTGGGCTACACAAAAGGCTACAAGGGAGGGCTACCCATTAGGTCAATTCCTAAAAATTTGGCCACATGTGGCCCTCTAGCCAGCCTAAACTAAATAATTAGATGGGCCCAGCTGACATCACCTAGCCTTTAGCTGACGTCACCTTAGCTATGATGTTGGAGGCACTTCCATTGAAACAAATCAGATCTTGAAGTTCCCTAGACTTGTACAACTAAATTACGATTACGATTTTTGACCGAAACTTTCTTTGGTGGGGGGAGGGGTTTTATGTTGTTGGCCGCAAAAGCCAGCTTCCATGATCTGTTTTGCAACATTCTCATCAATGGCTTCCATCACCGCCAAAGCACTACTGGAAAGTTGGATTGGGCATCGGTGTTTCCCCCTCCCCTCTCACTGCACTCAGGTCCTTCTACATCAAATCCTCTATGCTTTGCTGCCAATGCCATAACAAGGCCCCCAATACCCCCACCTGCAATCAGAATTTTAAGCTTCCTTTTGCCACCTTCCTCTTCAATGTTAATTAACCTTTGATCAAACAGCCCCTTCTTTTTTGGTTGGAACTACAGCCTTTGTACACTGAAAATGGAAAGGATTTCCCAGGCAATTGGAAATGGACACGTAGCGTAACTAACCATATGGTTCATAGTATCAGTCACAGTACAGACATCTTATATTGCCAGACAAATATTAGCAAAATTTGATTTATAAAATATGCATATTGCAAACGTCACTTTGCAATATGCAAAGTTCTATGTCTGCGTAGGTTTTGGTTATTTTGGGTTTTGTGGGCTTTGCTTAAGATCATCCTTAATCGTTTATGAGGGCTAGTAGTTGTTTGTGTGGCTTTTGTCCGCTTTACTTTTGCTTTTTTAGCATGCTAGTTTTGTCACCCTTTTGTGCTTGGTGTTAGTTGTATTGTTGAAGGTTATCTAATGAATGAAGTTGTTGTTTAAAGATAGCGGAAACTAGGAAGCATATGTGTATAATATATAAAAGAAACATTAGTTATGGAATTCACACATCAGCCTGGCTTTGATACCATTTTAAATTCAGATAGACGGGCTAGCAGCCCACTACTAACAACACCGATATTGTCCCCAACTTAACCACCTACAAAGCTCAGTGGTATGAGATTTTATCACAAAAGGCCTTGGTATTATTAGTAGTAGAACCGTTAATTATATTTTGTATTTTATTTAGTCAAGTTTCCGATGTGGGACTCATATTCTTCAACAATCTGTATGTTTTTTATAATGCTCAGTGACAATGACAGATGTTTTTCATTAAACCCTGCTTCCTTTAAAACATTTAACATTTTTCGAACAGTAGTTGATGCATTTCTCATAACTAGGAATGAAACAAAACATTGAAGTCATCTAAGGCTGTTTTCTGTCCTGCAGTTTGCATCGGGGTCTCTCTCTTTTGAGGCATAACCTGCAGCAAGAAGAGCAACATGAATGATATATGTATGTTTGTTATCTGTTTCAGACATGTCAAGTTTTTCAAGTGTCCCAGTCGAAGATATTAAGATGGTTACGTTGAGAGGATATAGGGATATATATGCAAATGAATTTGACATAGATTTTTATTTTTTCTTATTCCTTTACCCATGCCCTGCTGTGATCCAAGCCATAAATTTTGGCAAACAAATTTGCAGAAATGCACGAAATACAGGAATTGCAGGGTGCGTTATCTGCTGAGTTGGGAGATGCTGCAACCACAAGAACAAAATGAAATGAGCTACATTTATTCTTTTTTTCTTTCTTTTAAATGAAAATTAGGAAAAACTTTGAGGAGGTTGAAGCAGGAAACTGGGTGGAGAAAACTTACAGCCAGAGGACCAGTTTTAAACTCTATGTAAGGTTTGTAACTGGCAAGCATTTTTGAAGCCATTCGGCTGGCAGCATACACTATGCCAACACGCCACAATCTTTTGTTTGCATATCTGATTATCATCGTGATGAAGCCAAATTTAATACGCAAGATTGAAGATCTTTTGATTAAACAAAAGTTTGTAAATTCAGTCTATTTCAAGATTTAAACCTAAAACTAGGAGTGTGAGACTGGTTTGCAAGAGATAGGGTTTCCTAAAATCTACCTTCTTAGTGCCAAGACAATTTCTTCCGATATTTGAACATCTGAGTCACTTTCGGAAGCTTGAACAAGCTCATGTATAAGTTGGTAACAGTCCTGCACATACAATCTCCCAGGTAATGACTAATGAGCACATGGGAGCTCAAAAAATACCTTAATTTGTTTCTATTTTTCTGACATGCAGGCTGCATGATGCTGCATGCTAAAGATAAATGTATTAAACGATAACATACCTCAATTGCCATGCAACCCCCTTGGCCAAGATTCGGCTGCATTGGATGAGCAGCATCACCTAGCAGAGTAACACGCCCGGCTCCCCAAGTGTAAATCATGTCTCTATCATAGATATCTCTCCGTAAAATCATGGACTCTGGTGTTTTTTGAATTAGTGTAACCACTTCAGGACACCAATTACCAAATTTCTCGAGGAGCCTCTTCTTTTTACCTGCAACACCAAAAGGCATGATATTTACGTTATCACTAGTCAGCAACATAGAGAAGGGAGAGGGAAGGAGGGGGCAGAGAGGAGTGTGCCTTCAGGAGGATCATTGCTCATAGGCTGCTCTTTATGGTTGGCAAACCATTGTATCTTTCCATTCCCAACATCTGTTGCAACAAAGCACTGGTTCAATCCCAAGAAGATCCGGTACCTTCATACCAGCAAAACCAAGATTACTGAGTTAAAACATTCATGTGCTTTGTTTATTTTGTGCTGAACTTCCACTTTGGTCCATTCATAAATTCAGTTTGTCATAAGAAATTAAACAATTTTTATTACTTACGCAACACTATCAATATATGGTGGCACAAAGTTTGTCACTCCACTGTAGGATGTGTAAGTTGAATATTTTGCTTCCCGTTCCCCAAATAATTTTGTGCGAACCTAGTGATGAAGAAACAATAAGTAAGGAAGTTGATAAGTGCATACATACATACATTGGAAATAGTTCAAAAAGGAGATAACTTACCTTTGACCATATTCCATCAGCTCCTACTAAAACATCACCATCATATTGCTGGCCATCTTCAAGGATCACAGTGACCTAGTAATCCACAGAAAGAAGTTAGAAATTTGTACAGAACTGTGAAGAATTAGAAAGTAGATTAGTCAAAAATTAATTCAACCTTGCTAGGGTCTTCAAGGAAGTCCACCACTTTAGATTTGTTTCTCATAATGTCCACCCCAACAGCATTGAGTAAGATATCTTGCAGTGCCATCCTGCATATTACTAGAGTGAGAGGAAGCCCCCTACTTACAGCTGGAGATGAAAGATCAAACTTGGTAATCCTGAAGACAAAATGAAAAGGATCAAATGCTAACTTGAAAGCGTAATTCTTTCATTTCTTGAAAATCAGAGTTAAAACTCTAACTCAGGAAAAGGTAATGACTAACATCTATTTGCTTTTAAAAGAATAAAATAGCTAGCTATTGTGGATATCTTTGCTTATGATATTTGGCACATGAGTTATAGGAACATCCTCTGCTCACAAGAACTATGAAATCCTCTGAAATTCAAATCAAAATAACTAAACCGAAAAGTTAGTAAAGTGATCCATATATAACGTTAAAAAAACTCAGAAAGAAGTACAATTCGCTGTAATGAATCAAAGTTACTCAACAATAGCATCAAGCTTACCATTCACCTGAAAGACCGTCTGCATAGCCAGTGGTCCTATTGCCAGTAACACAACCTGCTTCCTTGATTTGTTTTGCAACATTCTCATCAATGGCTTCCAGGACCGCCAAAGCACTACTCACAAGCTGAATCGGTCCACGGTGTTGTCCCTCCCCTCTCACTGCACTCAAGTCCTTCTCAAAGACCTGTACTTCAAATCCTTTATGTTTCGCTGCTAGTGCCAAAACTAGCCCCCCAATACCCCCACCTGCAATGAGGATTTTAAGCTTCCTATTGCCACCATTCTCTCCATCTAAAGTCTGATCAAAACTATTTTGACATCTTACATAATAGCTTCTGGTCTTGCTGGACTGTTTTGTTCTAAAATCAAGAATGTCATAGGTCTGGTTTTGAATGCATGAATTAATTAAGTACCTGCAATTTGACATTGCTGACCAGAATAGAAAGTTAGATCACAAGTGCGTGCTTAGGTAGTTGTGGTGTGGACTTGCTGTGGTATTATATTTGACATGACATGAAAACAAGTCAAGATAGCGCTCACAACCATTTTGTGGCCAACAAACTTTACTATTATAAAGACGTGTTTCCTTATTCCTAGTAAACAAGTTCCTTAGAAATGAAGCGCATCAAGAGTAAGCTAATGAAGAGAAATATATCTTTATGGAGTTTTGTTTATTTTTTATTTTATTTTATTTTATAAGTACAAGCAATAGTCTAAACTACAAGGGAGGGAGATTTCTCTCTCTCTCTCTCTCACACACACACACACAACTATGATGTCGTGGGGATTCGAACATGAGATCTCTAGTATGCAAGTCAAGACCATTTTCCACTGACCTAGACCCCGTTGGCATGGAGTAGTTATTCAAACTTCAAAAAAGTCATAATCCACTTCTACATTATAAAAACACAACGGAGAAAAGAAATTGCACATAGAGGACTGCCTCGTGCCTTTTAAAGTGTCAACAGCAGTTCCCTATTTTTAAGCTTAACTTTAACTTTGATGGTTCAGTTTGACCTAATTTCTCTTCGTTTTTCTTTTTGTGACTCTTGGAATGTTCATATTGGATGCTTCAATTTTATTTGCTCAAGGCAGAGCTGTTCGTGAAGGTTTACCCTCTATGGCCCATCAAACATGGTGTCAAACATGTCCAAATTGAACGTTATTCCAAATTGCTGGTTCAGATAAAAAGAGAAGAAAAGAAACTTCCATAGGACCATTCTCTCTGCTGTGCATTTGATGCTTGAGTTTCAACCGTTCATTCAATCAATCAGAGATTCAAACTTGAAACCTCTTCAAAAATTGAAAACAAAAACATCACTAGAAGTCGAGAGATAGTTAAGGTTGTCTAGTCTAGTTTTATTTTGTGCAGAAAATGAAAATTGTAACTGATGGCTTTTGCAGTGTTTCTCTCTTGTTGAAGTGAACAGGGCAAACGTTTGGCTAACCAAAATGGTTTTCTATCTTCCTCAAGTTTGCAGTAAACCCTCGATACAGATGCCTCGGTTTAAACCGAAATGGAGACAGGATGAATAATTTACACGACGGCACACTAATCACTATTACACAAGCATCAGCCCTTTCCTAGGTTAATAATGCCCACTATTTAAAAAGAAATTATTGGCCCGCTATAGTAATTCTCATCCTACAATAATGCCTATCCTGAAAAGACCAAAACCCAGAATTTTAACATGTTGGGTTATGTAATTAACATATCATTGTACAAAAAAACTGGCCTTCAACCCAGATCTGTTTCACTTCTGCATCCTAATAGCTTTGCCTATCATATTATTGCCCGCTTCAAGCCTTTTAACCACAAATATGCGCTTTGCTGCTTCAGATCTAAAACCAGTAATCTATCATTCTCGATCCATTGGTTGCCTATGTAAGAACTGCTGGGTACCGTCAGCTGTTTAAAGGCAAAGGTCCTGGATGAGACATCCAGAGAAATAAATTAAAAATAAGTTAAAAGGAGAGGAAGGTCATATAAAATTTTGCACAAGACACCAAAGTCCAGTTGTAAGCTGCCATTAAACACCCATACAGCTTGGGAACATTAACCTTGCTATCCTAAAAATCCTAGTCTAACGGATACGATTGGTTTGGTGGAAATGGCATAAACTTTCACTAGATGCGTCATCAAGAGAGGACACTACTGTGTTTGATGCAGCTTTCTATAAAATGACAAGGACACTAATCAATTAATATCTTATATATGCAGGAAGGTAAGGTTTGAAGAACAAAACAAGATGAACAATAGTTACCGCTTTCACCGTCAGAAATATCAGCAAGCTTTGCAATTGCATCGATAAGTGCTTGTTCATGGTCCTGTTCAAAGTTAATAAATCAGGTTTCCAAATAAGGAAAACCTTGTGATGAAACTTTAAAAATGCAAAAACAAAGAAGGGTGCCCTTCTTACTTTCAACACTTTCTTCGCTTTCTCAATTTCAACAGGGTCTGGATGATTTGCACCAAAGACTCTCTCTACCTGTCCAAATTTACCAAAAAAATTGAAGCTTTATTCAGTAAAACCAACAATTTATCGACCATTTGTGGATCAACCTGCTTTTACTAACCTCCTTAATTAAAGTATCAGTGTGAAGTAACTGTATATCATCTGGAGCCTTCTTTCCAATGCCATTCTGCGACGGTGGAAAATCTTTTCTTGATTGACCCTTTGGGATCCCTCTACCTCTTCCAGGAACTGGAACATTGTCACGGCCTACAGATCTGTTAATACCATGACCAGATCCACCATAACCCCCACGATGAGATATTCCAGGATCTTCGCCGACCCATTGAATATCCTCGGGAGATATCTGCATAAGGAATTATAAGCCAGTATAAGGAAAGATGTAAACCATCTGTAATTAATATACCATTATTGAGTGAGAAAAATGCAATCCAATATCATTAAAAAACGAGATATGTTCTTGTTTGAACTAAAGAAGTTAAAAGGATGGAAAATCCAAAAGATTTTTTTCATTTTCTCCCATTAAATGTGAACCAAACATAGTGTTAGCATTCAATTGATTAAGTTGTCAGGCTTCTTTTATATGTGATTATGAATATTAATATTTTCAAAGCACACTTGATTACGATATCAATATGCTAGGTACTGTGTGGTGGAGATCCTATGAGCAAATTTTATTATGGTTTAGTTATGTCAGGTTGCGATTACCAAATTATTGCAGTATTGGAATTTTATTACATGTAGAGCTTGTTTATTTAATTGTGATTTCTTTACTATTAGTCTGTTTCTCTATTATTATTAGGGTTTCCTTATTGTGTGTGGACTCCAGAGAGAGCCCTTGTTATAACGACCATATTTTTAGTCAAGTCTGGTTGCAATCAACACCCCTTTGAGCATAGATCATATATATTTTTTTAAATCTAAAAAGCATGTGTTACCACACTTCTGCTGAATATGGAATTTTTTCCAGCACTAATACAACAATTAAAATGTAAGAACCTTCAAATTTAAAGTATCCACCAATATCAACACAAGAGAAAACAGTGCATTAATCCTAGAGCAGAAACTACCTAGTAGGAGTAAAAGGCAAATATTACTTGGAGCATGGTGCACCAATTTATGGATCATTAATCAGTGGACAAACCCAATTGGCCAAATAGGGCAATTCAGAAAACATTGGTTAACAGAGAGCAGAAAGGCAAGAAGGAAGAAGAATTCATTAAAGAAAATTACTAGGAAGCCTTGTCGGAATGTGTACACACACACACGACATTATGCACTGAGCACATTACTATAATATAAAATTATCAAGTTGTCTTTTCAAGAAGCAAGAAACTTTATTTAACTAAGTGAGAAGTCATTTTACATCCACTATCCACAAGACAACTTATGATCCAGGAAAAGAATCTGACTTAACGTAAAAGTCATAAGTGGTCAAGAATTGACAATTCAGCTTTCAAAAGAGCATCTTACCACTCAAATAAGCTTCTGTATTTATAGCTTTACTACACGTAATATGTAGAAAATATGTAATGAAAATGACATGTGGGCAAGAAAATTTCAAATCCCAGGTACAACACATCAAACATACCTCTGATAGATTAACCCACTCCCAAGTTTCATTTGCAGAATTAATATCGTAGACTAGGGCATGTCGTCCCTAACAAAAAAAAAAAAAAAAAGGAAAAAAGAACGAATGTCAGGTACAAGACTTAACATAGCTTTACTGCAAAAATGAACTCCTGTAACACTTATAAGACCAACAGATACCTCAGCTTGATTGTAGTCCGTTATAACAGCTTCATAAAAGTTGTTGTCATCGGGCCACCTAGTCCTTACTTTCCTGCCAATCAAGGGATCATATGTCGTTCCTTCAGCAGGTTCATTGACAATGGCACCAGAAGAGACTCTATTCGAAACTTGACCCCTTCCTGTCGGACCTGAGGAAGGGAACTGCTTCATTGAAGAAGCACCTGGTAAAATTTGACCCTGTGAACAGAATGAGACAAAAGGGAAGCAAACGAAGAAATCAATAACCTGCAAGCTTTTCTGTGTGTTTTACTTTATAATGATAATCCTCAACTCACAGGTTTATGTTTCTTTCCCTTGGCTCCTGGGGCTGGGGCTGGGGCTGGGGCTGGGGCTGGGACAGACCCTCGTTTAAGAGTAGATGAAGATGGCTGGTGGGATGCGGTAGCCTGTGGATGAAATGGTGGCGATGGCCCAACAAAGGATTGTGAATGTACTGACTGGGTCATCTTCTGTTTCTTGCGAGATGCAGAGACAGTAGGACTGGGTATTGGATCATGAGCTGCTTGCACAGTATTGAGCATGCCGAGTTGAGCCCCACCAGCCTGTCTCCACTCCCTGATGGCACCACCCAACACAGTACCCATTAAAAGAAAAAAGAAGCCAAGTAACAAAATATACTGAATAGGTCTCGTTTCTCAATTAAAGAACAAAGATTGTATCTTGTTTCTTAAATCTATCAGACCTTATCCTCCGTATGACATCATCTGCATTAACCCGTCCTAGAAGTTCTCTGTGCTCCTCGTTCGATAGCCTCAACTCCTTTCTAAGTTCTGTTATCAGACTCTCCTTTTCCTGAAGAAAATACATTTCATGTAGCAGTCATTTAAACCTGAGCAAACAAATTAAAGATATTAGATCCACGAAGAAAAATGATAAAGTACCCAAGTAATGAGATCAGCTTGAGCTTTAAAGGCTCTTAGAACTGAACTGTATGCTTCTTGCTCAAGCTGGTGAATTTGTGCTTCCATGTCAGTATCACCATACATCCTAGGATATGGGACAGAACCCACAGCAGATCTTCCATTCCCTGCAACACGACCCCCTCTGGGAATTCTATTTTGGTGTGATGGAGGAAGATCGTCATCAGTTCCTGCAATTTGATTTGATTTTAGATTCAGAACAGATGCAACATAAATCAATAATGAGAATGAAATGAGGTCTGCAGTTTGGCCAGAATTCGCAGAAATTTGGAACAATAAAATTAAAAAAGAATATCTTGCGGTTTGCCTATGCATGACAAGCCAAGAGTGATACAATGATCGGATTATTTTACACATAGACACAGTCCTAAAAGCTTCTACTTAATAGGTCCATTTTTTTGGACACAACCCTATTTAATAGGTCCTTAGGCACAAATGTATAGGAAAAAGTGAAATTGAAAATAAAACTTCTCAAATCTCTAATTTCTGGAAGAGGTGCAAACCTAAGAACAAACCAAGTTGGCAACTAAAGCAGTTCACTTCTACACAGCAAGCTCAAGGGGATGAGTACCTTCACTAATAGTTTCTTAATTGTAAATGAAGAACACGTTCAAAGAACTCATCTTTAGAGAACAACTCCAAAACCAATTAGGTCCTTGAGATATATCCAAAAACCTTTCCGTAACCAAGGTTTTTTTTTTCCTCGTAAGATATTGTAACTAAGGTATGGCATAGAATAATTTCCTAACAAAAGTGGCTTTTGTTTAGTAACTGAAACTAAACATATACGAACTTCAAGCAAACATATGCACTGATGCCTAAGAACACTGAAAAAAAAAAAGTTCAGAGGTGCACAGAATAAAAAACTAAAATCCATAATATAGGTGCTCTCATTAGGGAGTCAAGAGCTTCCACTGTGAATGTTTAAACCACAACATGTATATTTGCGTGAGGTGATATTACTTCCATATAAAGATATAACCATGCCTAAAAGGATGATATATTTTTTTTCTTATTAACTAAATATCATGCTTAAATTTGAACTCTCAAGAACTAGGTTCAATAATTTGTATTCAATTATTAATTCAATTTTCTTCAGAAATTTTGGAAATAACATTTCTTAATTTCTATCACAACTTGTCCCAATAATAGAAATATATCACAACTAGCTCTTTTTTCTAATAATAAATAAATAAAAATCGTTTTTCTTCTCCTTTGTTTTTCATTTTCGATTCTTTGTTAATAAGAAAATAAATTTATCTTTCACATTCTACTTGGTATGAACTTATCTGAAGCATTCAAAAAGATCATGGATCCCAAATAAAAACTTACTCGAGGAAACCAAGTTTCAAAAACCAAGAAGAACTAACTTGAAGCAAACAATATCAAATAACGAAGTAAATTTGAGGTGCCATATATGCAATCTTTGGTACCAAAGCTCCCAAGTTAAATGCTCAAACTCAAATACTATAAAGCAACAACTTGCTACCAGTTCATCAAAGAAGCCTGATGCTCTGTGACAAAGACACAGTCAAAGTGAAAGTGAATATATATTGCTAAACACCATAATTACAGTGGAAAGCCCTAATTCGTTCACTGCAAGTGCAACCAACCCCAAAACCCCCAATTACTGTTCTGAATGGCATACATATATTTTTGTCCGGAATTAAGAGAAAAGCATAACCCTAACCCAAACTCCGCAAATAAATCACTTCAAAAACCTAATCACCGAAGAAAAGAAGAAATCTTTCGAAGTAAGCTCACCGCTGCTATCGTAGGGCTCGTAGTCCATAGGCAGTTGATACCCTCAATCAAAACCAAAACCAACAAAACCGAACACTTTCTACCCTAAACACACTTGCCACCGAATTCGAATATGCTCTTGGAGACTTCTTCAAGTTCCGACCACCCCGAAAGACACCGCAAGATACCGCAACAAAACGTCGTCGTAAAGAGAGTACCTTTTGTGTTCTACACGAAACGAAAGTCGTGGAGAAGAGGTTTTGGAGAGTGGAGCGAGTGTAATTAGCGGCGGTCGGAGGAGAAATCACTTCCACTGGAGAACGCACACACACACAGTCTTCTCAGTATTGTAATAGGCTGCGACTTTCTTTCACTACCTCCTTCTCTCTTGCCTTCTTTTTTTTTTTAGGAAGATTTTTGTGTTTCTCGTAATTTTTTTTTTTGTTTTTCCGTCAACAATTTTCTTTTCTCAAGTAAATTAACAAAGACTGCTATGCACTTACCGGGTGTTTTGTGTTTCGTTAATATTGTTATCTTTTTTTTGCCAAAATTTGGTTAATTATTTTCCTTTCCAAGGTTGTTGTACGCGTTTTATTTAACTTGTTCTACTCGTTTTTATTTTCAGTGAAATAAAATTATGTTTCGAAATTTCAATTGTTTTAGGTTAAAATAGTCGTAAAAATAAATTACAAAGGTTTATAAATAATAAAGCTTGTTGGACGCAAATTTTGAGTCTGCCGAGTTGTGAGGACTCAATACCGTTCCTAGCTGTTTAGTAAACATCTTTAATGTTTTCCCCCATTAAAGATGGTCTTATAAATAGGTTTTTTTTTTCCCTCTTTCTTCTTACTTTAACGAGGAAGGGAATATTTAACAATAGGAATGACAATTCTTCCCACGGGTTAGGATTTTTGCTGGACTTGTCGGATATGAAGAATATAAATTAAGTTTGAGGAGTGGGAAATTTCAAGTAAAGTGTTTCGGGGCAGGGCCAACTCCAACCCCAACCTGCATTGTTTAGAATACAATATGTATATTATTTATTTTTCATATGAATATATTTGTTAAGTGGCTTCACCGTGTGTCTCACAACTCCAACCAGAATATATATTCCACATATTACATATTGAATGAAATCTATCTATATCTATATATATAAAGCATAAAGCAGAAAATGGTGAAACATTCAAAATACCATAAAATGCCCTTGGTTAATTCAAACATTAAGAATTGAAATTATTAATTAAATGAGAATAATATGGTAAATTCACATTTTTTTTCATATTTAAAAAAATTAAATTTAAAAACAAAATCAGATAATAGGTCCTACTTTTATGGAACATAACTACTTATGTTATCTTTTCTTAATACTAAAAATAAAACCAATCACGCATGTGCCAAGGGGCTAGTATTAAAGAAAATTAAATTTAAAAACAAAATCAAATAATAGGTCCTACTTTTATGGAACATAACTACCCATATTATATTTTCTTAATTTTAAAAATAAAAAATAAAACCAATTGGCACATGGGCTAGTAATACATAAAATGTGTAAGTCTAAAACAAAACTTTTCTATTGTTTTTTTTTTTTTTACCCTAGTATAATAGTTTATAACTTATTTTTTTCCTCATTCAAAATTATTATTGTTATTGGTGTTTTTGTAGAGAGATGGACGGAGGAAGAAAAAGATAGGGAGGGTGCGTCAGCCAAGGGAGCCAAGGTTGGGGTGGGCGGTGGTTCTTCTGTCTTTTGGATGTTCTTATTTTTTCAATTTTATTATAAAGATAAAAATAAATTTAAGTCCAGCTGTAAAAAAAGCTTTAATTATTTTTAAAAAATGATACGTGGTATATTTGAATGGAAGTATCACCAATTGACGTGATACGTTATCATTGTATAATTTCTCGTTTTTGTAATAGGGAAACCTATTCCCAACGAAGGCAGAGATGACGAATTCCCAGTTTAAATATTACATATAAAGATGGGGATGGAAAAAATAACTTAGCGAGGATGGTGATTGGAATGGCATACATACTCATCTCCAATCGCAGCATTGCCATCCCTACAGTGCCCAATTGCTTGATGACCATTAAAATAAGAGTGCTGCTAAACGAACCCTAAAATTAACTGAGTACACCTTACAACTAAACTATTTATTGAATTACTAATTTACCCTAATATAAAATGACCAAAAAGATAAAATAATATTGGTATTTATTGTTTTGAATCCATGCCTTCAAACAAATTGACTTAATTTTTAACAAACAACACGGAATCCATGAGAAGTGTATTGATCCAAGTTGATTTTTTTGTGCAAAAAACTTAAACAATCAATAACACAAACCAATTCATGCTGAAATATTGGAAACCCACACCCAAAGAGTTCTCCGCTGCAAGGTTGGAGGCTAGGAGAGTTTGAGATTGCCATGGTTGAGGGAGAAGAAGCATTTCAAAATGCCTATTGATATATTTTACATTATTTTCCATACGAGTTAACAGTGTTTGTGTATTGTTAAAGGTGGAGAGACGTGTCAAAATTTTAGATAAAGGACATGAGGAGACAGGGAATTTGGGGATAGCAGATCTCAACTCCCCTGAGATCCTATTCTCTTGTTAAGGGGGGTGGCATAGAGAATAGGATAGGATCTCAGGGGAGTTGAGATCTGCTGTCCCCAAATTCCCTGTCTCCTCATGTCCTTTATCTAAAATTTTGACACGTCTCTCCACCTTTAACAATACACAAACACTGTTAACTCGTATGGAAAATAATGTAAAATATATCAATAGGCATTTTGAAATGCTTCTTCTCCCTCAACCATGGCAATCTCAAACTCTCCTAGCCTCCAACCTTGCAGCGGAGAACTCTTTGGGTGTGGGTTTCCAATATTTCAGCATGAATTGGTTTGTGTTATTGATTGTTTAAGTTTTTTGCACAAAAAAATCAACTTGGATCAATACACTTCTCATGGATTCCGTGTTGTTTGTTAAAAATTAAGTCAATTTGTTTGAAGGCATGGATTCAAAACAATAAATACCAATATTATTTTATCTTTTTGGTCATTTTATATTAGGGTAAATTAGTAATTCAATAAATAGTTTAGTTGTAAGGTGTACTCAGTTAATTTTAGGGTTCGTTTAGCAGCACTCAATAAATATAAGAAAAGCTACATTGAACTGAAAGTTGGAATTGCAACTTCAGGACTATGAAAGCTACACAGCTTGAAGTGCATCTTCCTTGTCCATAAACCCAGTTAATCCTTAGGAGTATGAAGTCTGAGTATGTAACCACCCATTGCTTTGGCTAGGAATCATTACAGTGGCCGCATCATTTCTCATAAGTGACACAGCATTAGCATGAATTATAAAGACCTATACTTTCTTTAGTGAAAAGAAAACAGCTATGGCATTTCAAAGATCTATAGCATGGGTAGGCTTCAGCATATTGAACTAAAAGGAGAAGGACATGGAGGCACAGATACATCAACCACTCCTTCAAGCATCTGTGTAACCTTCTTCATGGTGGGTCTTAAAGATGGATCCTCTTGTATGCACCAAATTGCCACCTTGACTAGCCTCTCCAGCCTTTTCATGTCATTTCTTGCCTCCTCGTCATCCTCTATCAGTTTGTTTAATGTTTTTTCCTTATAGCAGTCATAAACCCAATCAGTTAGTATCACTTCTTCTTCATTTTCCCTTTCCATTTCAAGGCTCCTCCTGCAACAGATAATCTCCAATAACATCACCCCATAACTATAAACATCAACCTTTGCAGTAATTGGAACATTCCTGAACCATTCTGGTGCTACATATCCTCTGGTCCCTCTAATGACGGTATGTGTCAGAGTTTGATCGCTTAGCAGAAGCTTTGCCAATCCGAAGTCCGAAATCCTTGCTGTGAACGAATCATCTAGAAGTATGTTGTGGGGCTTGATATCACAGTGGATGATCTGTGTGCTACACTCCTCATGCAGGTACATGATCCCTCTTGCAATACCGAATGCAATTTGGATTCTTTTGTTCCAGTCGGGCCTTGAAATCCCAAAGAGAAAGCTAGCCAGTGTTCCATTGCTCATAAACTCATAGACCAAAAGTTTGTTTGCCCCTTCATCACAGAACCCTAGCAATCTAACCAAGTTCTTGTGATGGGTCCTGGCTATTGCACTCACCTCTGCTTTGAACTCCTTCTCGCTTTCTTGTGCCACCTTGTCCAACTTCTTGATTGCCACATAGTTTGTTGAGCTGAGGGATGATATGATTCCTTTATACACAGTGCCAAAAGCGCCTCTTCCAAGTTCTTCCCTAAACCCATCTGTGGCTTCTTCGAGGTCTTTATACCTAAAAGAACGTAGATTTGCTTCCATAATACTTGATGTACTAGTAGTAACATTATGTCTTTTCTGGTATGTGTATAAGAAAACCAAAGAAATTGCTGCAACAAAAAAGAAGTTAAGAAACACAGAGCTACCAAGAAGAAGTGCTCCTGCTAAGATGAGAGTTTTCCGATCTTTTCTTCCTGTGTTTGATTGTGGAGAAAGTGGATCATCTAAAGAAGCATCAGATTTTGGTAATTTGATCAGAGCCTTCCCGTACGAATTCCAGTCCTGCCTTCCATGTGAGAGTGGCAGTTTCTTCTTCCAGCAGCTCCCCTCTTTGATAACAGCCACCATACAATAACAATCATAGAGGCAAGATCTGCTGCAGTCATCTTCATTCATTGGCTGCAATTGCTCAAAGTTTGAAGAAGTTGGCCAAAAAGTATTAGATAGCTCATGCATAACATACAAATCCTCTGGCTTTGAATTTCCTTGCTCGTCACAACTTTGTATTCTGTTTTGTTTACATCCACTCAACTTGTTATTTGGATCTAAAGAAGAAAAGCCAGGAAGGCATTCACAAATTGGCCTTCTGTTCGCGTCGAGTCTGCAGTAGCTATTGTAGCCACATGGTCCACTGCCCAAATCACCATTTGCTTCAAAACAAATGTTTTCTGGGATGGACCAGACAGGCAACCAGGATGTCCAGCTCCCGTTTTTGGGGGACTTTGGGTGAGCATATTGGGTAAAAAGACCATCCGAATCGAGTGTTGCTCTGTAGTAGTAATCTCTTATTGGTAATAGTGTTTTGTTTATGAGCTTGTCTATATTTCCATTCCTCCTGACAACATTGAGGTAACCTGACTCATTAAAGCTTAGCTGATAACCAGAATTCATTTCATCAACAGCATCAGAAGTATTGCTTTGGTAGTAGGGCTGGTAGGCAAACTCTGTAGGCAAGGCGATAGGATATAGCACAAGCCTCCCATCTGATTTAAGTTGGAGTTGAAACCTCCCCTGTGAGTAGCTGTTTGCTGTTTGTCTAGAATTCAGCTTTTCGCCAATTTCCAGCACTTGGGTTGGCAAAACGGTGTCTTTGAGATCTTTGAAGCTCTGCCATAAGTAGTCAGCATTGTTGTTTGCAAGCACAAAGTTACCAGTGTCGAGCATGGCAGCATAGGCAACCCTTCCACTAAGAACAGACTCAGGCTTCCATATTTCTTGGCTTCGAGGGCCAGTGAGTGTGAGTTGGCCATCAGTGGTGAGCTCAAGTTTGGATCCTTTTGGGGCTGGATTGTCTCCATTTGCATACCAAACTATAGTTTTATCTGGTATTTTATCATACCATATGGCAAGCAAGAAGAGATCTTGATCAGCAATGCGGCGAAATCCGAAGGCAAATGTCCCAGAAGGCGATTGCCATGCAGATGAGCCCTGGGATGCAGTGAGGGACGACCCCAAGCTAATATTTGCAGTTTGAGCTGCTACAGGAAGTGATTCAACTACAAGGAAAAGGCCAAGCAAGTGAAGAAGAAGAGATAAAGCCATCGCCAAACAATTTGATGAGCACAGAAAGTTTAAGGAACCAGAGGGCAGCCTAAATAGCAACTTCAACAAAGAAAATTCTTGGCCAAACAGAACAGTTACTAACTAATTTATGCGATGAAAAACATGTGTCAGAATTTTCTTTGGATGAGTAGAAATTGGAAAGGGAAAGCTAAATGGTCTGCTTGATTTCGTTTTTGTGTTGTTTGTCTCCAAGTGTTGATCTATGATGCGTGGATTGCTGGACTTTTTAACATTTGACTCTGAATGATCACAATATTTGTTACTTGCAAATTGCAATGAAGCTTGAGCTTGACCCGGCTCCGGTGGTATGCACTTTGATGACGACACGCGTAAAGGGTCTAGCTAATTGATTGCTAATCAACATTTTCACTTTGAATTTGAAACTTGTTTAATAATTATGTAGAAAGCCAAGATTGAAAGGCACATTGACTGGACCTGTTTTCTTTGCGAAGAGCCAAAACATTGGACTTTTGCTTTACGAAAATCAAGTTCTACGCCAACTTTCCACAAAATTTTCACCTGATCCGCTGCCACAGGTGCATTCGTTGCGTCAAAACAGTCTCTGTGTCATCTTCAATTTCGAACACGTACTCAGTGCGAACAATCACCTTGTATATTAGACCGTCTTTCTAGCTCATAGTTTTTCTTTTCTTTTCATACAAGCGATATTCTATTTTAAACTAATTTGAACTACGAAGAAAGTGATATAAACTCAGGCAGAGAGTAGGGAAGTCTTGGGTTTTAATCTTTGAGGCAACATACGTACTTACGTCTCCTTGCCAACATAGAAAATTCTACACTCGTTGAATTTTTTACCGCTGTTCGTCAAAGAGGCATGTTTCTATGAAAGAAGTCTGCCAACTCAGTCAAGACAAGCAAACCATAAACCAAGCACAAAGAAAGGAACAGAAAAGGCTTCCTACACTCATTTTTGTAACCACAGAAGAAAAAGAGGCCAAGGATGAAGAATCCTACCTCACATGCCAACACCATCACCCATAAAAATAGAGAGATTATTTTCTTAGCCAACAATTGAGATTTGCAGAAAAAGTATACATTTGCAGTATGCCACTTAGTCCAGAGAAACATGTGTACATGTTCCACCACACAAGTGGCAGAACAGAACCTATAAAACACGAGCACTCAAAAGCACAAATCAAATTCAAATGAAAGCCATGCATCTCAATTTATATTCTCATTTTCCTCACCAATGTCGACAACAATGTCAGTGCCATAATCAAATACCTCCTTATAGCATTTCCACAGATGGCCTTACTTAGAAACCAGCCCATCCAGCAGGTTGAGAAGCTGGCTTGCTCTCCATAACCTTTGCCTCGCCAAAGCGCTGAGAATTATTTCCTTCACCCATAGGTCTTGAAATCTGTGAGCTTCCAGTGGGCACAGCAGTAAAACTCTCTGCTCCAAAACCCCATGAGTCAAAACCAGTATTTACTTGAGTGGTCTGCTTGTTCTGGTGACCGTTTCTTGTCCTGACAGATTTCATGGTGTTATCTGTTGAAGAAGGCTGCTGTGATTTCGGTTCCTCTACAAATGGCTGCCATGGGTTTGGTTCTGGACTCGGAGTACTCCTGTCAGATTTTCCTTGCTCCCAAAAACTTCCTTCAATCTTCTCCCTCTGCTGCAGAAAACAATTAATTCTACCAATTAAAGAGATAATAAAGAGGGAACAATTGAAAGTCAAACAGTTGTAAGATTGGCACACAAATTACTTATAAGAATACCAGCAGATTTGCAGATGGCAGAATTCCAGGTGAAGTTTGATTTCTTGATGCATCTTTATTTGGTGATGGTGTTCTAGCAGCAAGTGTCTGCTTAAGCTCCTGTAACTCCTGCCTTTGAGATCGGCAGATGGCAGATAGCTTTTCAAATTTGGAAGTTATTTCACCCTTTTCCAAATTGGCTTGCTTCAGCTGCTCTTTCAATCTCTCTACTTCAGCCTCCAATGCTTCTTCTTTTCCAGATTTGTTATTACTAGCTCCCATGCTGACTCTTTTAGTATCAAACTCAGCAACAAAAGAGTTAAATGCTTCATCTTGGAAACCAGTTGCACTCTGAGATTTAGATGCCTTTGGCCTTTCAGTTCCATGGTCTGTATCCTTTGGGAAGAAACTTATTTCAAAGTCCTTTGAAGGTCCATCTTCAGGCTTATGTGATTTGCCATGTGAGTTTCTTCGTGTAGCATGAGTTTGTGCATTTTCCTCTTTTGCAGGGGCACTGTTCTTGGGTATAGGATTAATTTCCAGACGAATCCCATCAAGTTTTGCAGTGTAATGGCCAGCGGGCTCATCATCAAACTTAGGTATAGTATTTTCTTCAACAAGTGAGTTATCTGCATGTTGAGTGGACCAGAATGCACCAAGCTGCCCTCCACTTCCCCCTGCCTTAGACGTATTTGACAATTGTGTTGAATTTCTAGCTGATTCTCCAACTGAAGTTGGTGGTGGTGGTGGGCTTCTACGGGGCCCTGCAGGTAACTTGTTTGCTGGCCTTGAAATACCTGCTGGTTTGCAATAAAGCACTCACTCACTTCAAAACTGAAAGCTTCAAACATCAATTTTATTTAATTAAATATTATCGATTTTCTACTCTTAACAAATTTCCATAAACTAGCAATGTCACTTTTAAAACTGATAGATCTGACAGGAAGAAAAAGCTAGAAACAAAGGTTTAAGTGTCAAAGACAACAGAAACCAGCATGTCAAGTACTTCTTAGAATTAAAGTTCTGACATAAGGAACAAATAAAAAATTAGTCCCAAACAAAGAAGTTTTAGTTAACAAGTAATGCTCTGATGTTCCCATCCTCACCTTCATGCTTTTCAGCAGAGTTCACTTCAGGTTGCCTATCAGGTAAAGACTTCTGCAAACCAACTGGTAACTGCTCATTAACACGAAACCACACCTGCCACCACAGAAGGGTTGGAAAAGCATCAGTAAAGAGTGTTAGAATCTCCACACCTACTGTTTGCATGGATACAAATGATCTAAAACTAACCTAAATTCATGGAGATGAATGGCCAATCAAGCAAAGCGCTTGCCTGCGTGATGTCTGGTCGGTCATCTGGTGAAGACTGAAGCATGTCTCTGATTAGATCTGTGATAAACGAGCTGTATTTAGGTAATTCTGGAATGCGATAGTTTCCATTTAAGATCTGCAGCTTTGATTCTCCATCAAATGCACTTTTGAAGTAGCAAATGCGAAAGAGAAGGCACCCAAGAGCCTGCAACAAGAAATCATAGTCTCAACTCCCAGTAAATTATAATATTCAACTGTTTCAGAATTTCCAACTGATCTAGAGGAACCAATCAACTTACCCATATGTCTACTTTCTCATTTATAAGTTCTCTTCGAAAAAGGTCCCACATCTAATTCAAAAGGAGGAAGAAATGAATCAAATATTTTAACAGATTGAAGATTATACATTCAAGTTTGAAAATAAAGTTTTCTGTTCAACCTCAGGGGCTCTATAGGCAGGTGTAGTGTGCTTTCTGATATTATCCTCTTCAATACCCATTTCTTCAGGCCTCTCAAAGCGCTTGTGATTGGTAGAGATGCTTCCAAAATCACACAACTTCCACAATCCATCAGACCCCAACAGAAGATTCTCAGCTTTCAAGTCCCTAAAAATGCAATTAGGACACTGATTACCAGCTATTAATAGTTGACTGGGAAGCACATGAATAATTTTTTTTTAATTAATAAGATAATGGATTTATCAGATTTCTAATCTTTTGGTACAAATTCAGATTTTGATTTGATTGTTCAGATCTCGTCTCATTTTCATCTTACATGGGATTAAAATAGATTGCAATTGAAAAACTTTGTAAGATAATAAGAGCATCAAAGACAACGAATTGTTAATGCTTCTGATTGAGAAAACAATTCTTAAAACACAAACAAAAAAATACAAATAACAAAACATAATCTGCAGAAAGATGATAAACAATAAAATGCAAAGTGCCCAATGTAAGTACCTATGAGCAATGGGAGGGGACTGAGAGTGCATTGCAAAAACTGCATTACACACATCTCTGAAGATCGCAAGAGCCTGTTTCTCATCAAAGAACCCAGATCCTCTGCTCTCCAGTACATTAACCAAAGACTTGTCACAAAACTCCATGACAAGGAGTGCCTCCTTTGTACGGCCCATGTCCAAGAAGGTGTGGGCATGGAGTGTGACCACATTGGGATGTCCTCTAAGCAACTTCATGACCGAGATCTCCTTCATCACCAGCTCCAGCATCTCCTCATCATTACATATGATGTGCTTCAAAGCGTACTGCTTAGAGACATGCACAGCGTCCCGAGCTAAGTAAACGCAAGAGAACCCACCTTCGGCAATGGCGTTCTTGACATGAATCTTGAGATTTCCAATGTCAATGGAGCGGCCTTCGAGCCCAGTTGGCTCCTTGTGCATGAAAGGCTTGAACCTCCACATGTTCAATGGATTGATTGATGGGTACAAACAAATACAATGAAGACCAAAACACTGCAAAGAAATAGCCAATAGCATACATATCAATCAAACAAATCCCATTACAGATAATCATGTAATTATCTAAGCATCTCATCTAAATTGCAAATCGATCACTATTTCACTTTGAAGATAAAATTGATTTCATATTTTATTCAAAAGAACGATAACCTTGATTAAACTGAACCCAGAAAATCCACAATCCCGCAAACCAAACAAAGAAGAAGCAGGACACAGTAAAGCAAAGTAAAAAAGCAAATGAATGGATCTGAAGCCTACGAAAATGATCAAATTCGGAGAATCAGATCTGAAGAATGAAGCTGAAGCAAACACAATAATCAATACAAATGCAACTGAAAATGAAAAGGCAGCTACAGAGTAGAGGGTTGTACTGTACCTCGAGTCTTGGGGTATGAGATTGGGGATTAGGAATTGCGGTTTGAAGCTTCAGAGATCTAAGATCAAGAGCTTACGTGCTGATCCAGACTCTGTATCTCTTTGAAAGAGCCTTTTGTCCAATTTCTTATATAATTCAAAGAAAAAGACATCAAGATTGTAATATAATAATCAAAGGAAATGGAAAAAAATGGGTGGAGATTGGAGAGAGAAATCAAGATGGTGGGGGTGGTGTAAATGCAAAATAGCAGCCCCTTGTGCCTGGGCTAGATTGTCTGCTTTTGCTGTAGGACTCAGTCTAAATCATACCATTGGTAAATTTCAGTTTTGGGAGTCGACGGTTTGGATGTAGTGATGTTCCATACGCGTAAGATGGTCTTGTGCTTTCGGTGGGGTTACCGTGAGACTTTTCTGCTAAGTTCTAAAACTTCGATTAAAAAAAAAAAATTAAAAACTCTTCTAGGGCTAGTTTGGTATTACTGTAGTTTTTTTAAAATTGGTTGATTCTAGTTTATTGTGAGCATGTTTATTTATCACAAATGGATATTGGAATGATCTCTTGTCTTTTGTGTGTTTATTAACACATGGGTCTTGCAATTATTCCAATTTCTCACTTTCTCTACGTTTATTGAGGCATAAGAAATAAAAAATTATGTGGTTCCAACAAATAAAAATCATTCCTTTATCTTTAATAAAAAAAGATTTGTTGGTATGACACTATGGATTTAGCCGGTATGAGTTTGACTATTTTCGAGTTGGCTAGAGGATATTGGATCAGTGGTCCTGCCTCTTAATTTGTTATCGTTTAATAAAAGCTCTAAACCATGTGGGTCCCAATCAAACTAAAATTACACAATAAGCACAAAGGTCAGAATAAGTGAGCCAACAAAACCACACAATACATCCACCTCACTAGAATCGCATACAAAGATAAAATGTAGAGTAATTACAAAAAAAATTATCAGTGCCAACTAGAACCTAGCAAAAGGCTTCTTCTCCATAAAACCCCAAGCCTCAAAATAGAAAAATCCCTTGGCATAGAAGTATATATGCTTCAGATCTAGTAGTCCAACAGATAAAAGCATATCTATAGAGATCCAAGTCAGATATAAGGAACAAGAAGATAAAACCAAAAGATAATCACCCAATAAAGAGAGGAAATGGGAAAGAATTGGCACAAGAGCCAGTGAAACAAACCTTAGAACAAACTAGGGAGAACCCAAAAACCTTGCCAAAGCAAGGACAAGAAAAAATTCAACACAAAAGCTGGAGGGGAAAAACTCTCTACAACATAACGGGAAGGGGAGAAGAGCCCGAAAATCAAAGATTTCTTTTTTTCCGATAGGATCCAAGGAAAATCCCCATCCAAAGTGAAGGATATACTGTGTTTTTCTCAAAAACAAGGCTTATTTAGACATCTAGGTTATCAAAACTTCATTTGATAGGCAGCATAAGACTTTAAAACAAAATCCTAGAGCCTAAAACAAAACCTTTCAAAGGATCTTAAGGTTCAAAGAGTTGATGTGCATTGCAAACTACCATACTTGAAATTAAAGAGAGGAAGGTAGATAGAAACTCACCCTTGGAGCGCAACTTGAGTCCAACACAAGTATTCCACCAAGTGATGGTGGTATGATCCACTTTCTACTTCTCCTCCAAGCCAAAAAGTAGTGACCTCCAAAGTCTCCACACCATGCCTTCTTTTTGGAAAGAAGATGATACACAAGACAAGTATGTGGTGCTAGCAACACTTCTCTTGGGACCGATTTTAGCTTGCCTTGGGAAGAAAAATTTGATGTTTTCTCTTACTTCCTCCTCACCATAAGACGGAGCCACATGCTGGCCTGCTATGCCCATGGCCCACAACTTCCATGAAAAATCACAACTTCTTAAGAAGTTGCTGCAATATTAGTTCACAAATAACTATATATAAATTTTTATAACTTTTTATTACAATTTTTTAGACAACACTAAAAATATTAACTTAATTCATAACATGTGTAAAACTAAATAATAATTTTATTAATTCATTCAACGTGTTACATTATTTTAATTAAGTATAAAATAAGGTTTGGGAGTGCACTTGGATGAGAAGTTATAGTTCAATGTCTTTTGTAAGTTTTTGTTATAAATTTTGAGACAATATTGAACAAATTAACTTAATTTATAACATGTGTAAACAAAATAAGAAGTTTATTAACTGATCCTATATATTAGATTAGTTTGATTAAGTCTAAAATAAGGCAACAAAGGACCCACTAGTGTAGTGGCTTGGAGCAATTTCTCCCCTAGGCAAGGTCCTGGGTTTGAGTCATAGTATCTATGTAGTGTGTGAGTTTAGTATATTATTACCTCTCTCAATAGGAAATGTCCTAAAAATAAAAGGTCTAAAATAAGGTTGGGGATAAATAATTTTTTTTTAAAAAAGGTCCTAGATGGGATGGGGCAGGCCGAGGTTTTCAAATCCTAAGCGCAAGGCTTACCCAAATCAAGAGCGAGCCTAAAAAAAGGATCAGGTTAGGCTTTGGTCCATTGGGCCTCGAGCTACCTACTTCGACCTATGGGCTTAGGGCCAAATGATGATCCCTACGTACAACTTATATGAAGATTAATGTGACGCAGTTGAAACTATCTACAAGAGGGAATGCCTTCTCTCACTAAAATCGACGGACTTCCATAGACTTCTGCATGAATCTATGAAACGGGGAAATTGAGTTATTTTTCCAGTATTTTGAGTAGCATCAACTGTAAGCACTGGCGATCGAAGAACTTTTCAACATTGTGGGTTGGAGTTTTTAGTGGTTACAAAAAGACTTTAACTACATTTCTAGAGGTAGTCACCTCATCGACACTTGAATCTTACATGCCTTCTTTGGAATTTCTACATGGCCAACAAATGCAAGTACATTCACATCAATCATCATAGAACAACAATCTCAAGTAACTGCATTATTTTACACGATCATCATTTTGGTCCCTTCTTCAAATTCGATCAATGTCATCCCCATCTTTTTATCTCGCATGTGTAATTATCATGTCAATTTCATTCAAATTTTTGTCATATGAGGATTGGTGTTATGTCAGTGGAGGTCGAAATTGCTAATTTTATAATATAAATGAACTAATTTGGTGATACTGCTCTTAATTTTAACAAAAACAATTAGATAAAATTAGTGTCGAGAATAATATTGATGTGCGTAGTAAGAGTACGAGGACAATATTGATCAAGTTTAGAAAATATGGACGTATTGATCAGGTTTAGAAAATATTGGACCAAGTCAACATGGTCTAGCCTAATGGAAAAAAACCCTGATTTGCAGACCAGAGGTCATAGGTTCAAACTAGGGGTGGGCATTATTATTGAAAACCCGACCGAACCGCTCGAACCGGACCGCTTTAAGTGGTTTAGTTATGTTTTTATAGTAAAAAATCTAAGAACCGGTAAAAAAACCAGCCGAATCGGCCAGGAACCACGCTGAACCGATTTAATTTTCTCCAAACCAGAGAAAACCGAACTTTTTAAATTATATTATTTTTTAAAAAAATAATACACGTGGCAGCGGCTGATTAGTCCATTTTATCCCAAGTCTAAGCCTGCCACACCCGATTGCTCGCGAAACCCTAACATTTCAGCCGCTCGAAATTTTTTTTCACTTCACTCTCTGCTCTGCCTCTCTTCTTCTTCGAGTCGCGAAACCCTAACACCAGATCCACCTCTCACTCAACCTTCTCTCCCCAAACCAAATCGTCGACTTCTTCTTCCAGTCTCTCTTAGTCGCTGTCGCTCCCTCTCTCTCTCAGGCACTCTCGTAGCATGGCCCTCTCTCTGTCACGCTCGCTCTCTCTCTCTCTCTCTCTCTCTCTTAGTTTTGAGTTTTCCTCACTTGAATTTTTCTGCCAAATTGAGCCGCAAATTCTCATGAACGAGTTAAGGTTTTGAGGTACTAATATCTCAAAAACATGATTCAAAAATTTAGGGCTTATATTGATTTTGTCTGACTATGTTGTGATTTTATTTTCTGGACAAATTGATTTTGAAGGCAGAGGAAAGGATTAGCTTGCTGCTGGTTGTGCTTTGATTTCTGGTAAATTTATGAGTTTTTTTGGTTCTTGGTTTAGTTGTTATTTTTGGTTGCTGCTTTATTTGTAGTTTACAGAAATAGAATTGTAGTTTACTAATATCATGAACGAGCAATTTCAGTAGTTGACTAAAATGTGTATTTGCGTAGGGTATTATTTTCATGGAAGGACAATCTGAAACCCCTGTTTCAACTAACCCACCACCACCACCACCAGCCCTTCCACAATATGTCCCTCCACAATCAGCCCCTCCACAATCAGCTCCTAGCACTTTAGGAAAAGAAGGCCTTCTAAGAATGCTTCGGGGGTGGGATCATTTCACAAAGATGAAGTGTGAGGATGGTAGTAGTGACCCTAGATGCATATGCAAGTACTGTAAAAAGGACTATGCATGTGATGGTAAAAAAAATGGCACATCCACTTTATGGCAACATTTGAGAAGTTAATGTAAGAGTTCTCCATTGAGACATGAGAAAAAACAAAAAGTCCTTTCATTTGAGGGTGAAGAGAAAGGGGGTAACTTAGTAGCACATGCATTTAGTAAAGAGAGATGTAGAATTGCATGTGTCAAGATGATTATTCGGGATGAGCTTCCGTTTAGTCATGTGGAGGGGATTGGGTTTCGTGAATTTATGAAGGAGGCACAACCTAGATTTGATTTGCCCTCTCGTACGATAATTGCTAGAGATGTGTGGAACCTCTATCAAGAAGAGAAAGCTAAAATCAAGAGTGTCTTAACACATAATTCACAAAGGGTGTCCCTTACCACCGACACTTGGACTTCCATTCAAAACATCAATTACATGGTTCTCACGGCCCACTTCATTGATGATGATTAGGTGTTGCATAAGAGAATCCTTAACTTTTGTGTCATTTCTAATCATAAGGGGGATAAAATTGGTAGGCTAGTAGAGTCATGTTTGAATGGATGGGGTGTTCGGTTCATTTTTACACATGATTTTTCATGTTATTCACCTATTATTTTGATTTAGTTCTTGACATTTTATAGCTTTTTACTTCCTTTTTGTGTTTTTTTTAGTTTTTACCTTTGTTGGAATGAAAATGAGCTAAAAGTACATTATTGGTTATAAATTCTGTTTTTGTTCATTTTCGTAGGTCAACTTCTTGGCCTGGGATCAACATGCTCTGGTGCTTGGATGAGGTGAAGATCTTCATGAAACTTGTTCCAATGGATGTTGACTACAACATATCCAAATTTGAGCTCCATTGGATAAGTATTGCCTATCCAACCAATCCAGCATGTTACCACAGCTCTGGAAATCCGAAATTGGCCAGCTTTTACCTCCATTGTGTCATTTTGATTCTTCTTATTACCATAACAGTTGGTAACAAGAAATTACCTTAGTAAATGAGATATTTTCTGAAGCAATTGGCATCTTTGTGAAGACAAGGCTTCATCATGGCAAAGGGGACAAGGGTAAAGGCTTTGGAGGAAAGAATGACTTTTATATTCAAAGTGTGAGCTGGAAATTGATGGGCAATGGAAAGTTAATTGCAATCTGAAGTATGAGAGGCTTTTGAACGTGGGAAGGCAATCCATTCTATCATTCTACACATTGGGAGCAGATTTTGAAGAGCAAGGAGGAGGAGAGAAAGGAGCAACCAAGGGGAGGGGAGAATGGCATGACAATTAGAGAGAACCTTGGGGAGCCTTGAGGCAAGGATCCAAGGGGTTGAAGATGCATTCTCTTTCTCCTCTTTGTTCTTAGTTTCTTTCATTTTATTTGTTTCTTGTAATTTCTTAGTTTCAATGTAACTTCTTATTTAGTTAGGGCTTAGGTTGAAGCCCTAAACATGAATACCTTATTGTTTTGATGCTTTGAGTGTATGAATTTTTAGATGTTGTTGATGAATCCCATTCACTAATTGAATCTTATATGATATGTGTTCGCTTCCTTTGCTTAATCACCTTAGGTTGTATGCATGTAGCTAAAGTTGAGAAGTTGTGTAAGATACCCAAGAACATAATTTCTAATTAGCAACAAATGATTGAACTTGTTTAAGTGAGCATCATGTGAATTGGTTTCTTGACAACAATTGATGAATTCCATTTCACCAAAATAATCTATCCTTGATGTATGTGCTTTTTTGATTGATCACTTTTGAGAGCATGCTTCTTGAGGTTGTTGGGATTATGTGTATCTTCATGTTTTCCTAAGCAATAAATGGATGAAGTAAGAATCATCCATGTGAATTGGTTTCTTGAATACCTAATGTAAACATCATGCTTTAGGGTTCTTGTGATGTTCATATTCTCTTTGAACTTAATAGGTTTTTCTTGTAATTGAATCGAAGTACTAAGCACACCTAGATTTGGTTATAGGGAAGGCACAAGTATTGTAGCACTAACCATGCACTTTACGTATATTAGAGAGAATCAATGCGTCTTGAGCCACTAATCCCGGTCTTGATTGCGAACATCTTCATCAATATGTTTAGAGTTCATTACTTGAGTATCCATGAACATTGGTAGAATTGTTTAGGGTGGATTCCGAAACCCTAGTGCTTGTTACATTTTAATTTAACATTTTGATTTTCATTCTCTGCCATTCTCAATTAAATTTAAAGTCATTTACTTTCATGCAATAGAATTAGGGCACTTGAACCAAACTAAACCCCCCTCCCCAAATTGTGTTTGTGTGTTTACATTGTTTGAAACGTGGCGTGTTTTTGTCATTGCTTTTTTTTCTGTTTTTGTACTTGGTTTTGGATTTTTATTTGCGTTGTGTTCTTGCATTTTCTGTGCTGAATCCAACCGTATAAAGAACTTGAAATTTGGACTTACAGTTGGAAAATTATAGGCTAAAAACTGAACAGAGGTCGAAGCTGAAAAACAGAGAAACGAATCTGTCCAAATGGTCATAAAAGGGTGATAGAAAGTGCTGTTTGTGTTTTTCTTTGGTTTCTTGTTTTGTTTCTTTTCTTTGACCTTTCTTTACTCATTTTTAGTTTCCAATTTGTTTTGTGCATGTGTGGTGTGTTAAATAAGTGTTCTTTACGTACTCAAATTAGAACTTGTAGGAAGCCGACAGTTCTTCGTGGGATCGACCCCGTACTTACATAATCTATACCTCAATAGATTCGTGCACTTGCGGGTATTTTTAATTGGTTGTTTGCACATTAATTTATGTCCTTTTAGGAATGCAACAATTTTTGGCGCCGTTGCCGGGGAACTGGCACGACTGCTTATCTGTTTTGTTTGAGTATGTTTAGAGTACTTAGTTTTATTTTTTTTTATTGTTTGTTGTTTCATTTTATCTTGATTTGTTTTTGTTTCTTTTTTCTACAGGAACATCTGACTTCACCTTCACCATCACCAATGGGTGCTGCAGCAGATCCTGGTGATGATGATGATGATGATGATGATGCTGATGAGTAGAGTTTCAGAGTGATACCTTTTGAGTTTTCTTTGTTTACTTCAATTTTATTTTCTTGACAGTTATTTATTTATTTTTTTCTCTTGTCAACTTTTTACAATTAAGTATTTTGTTTTATGATTGGTTTTATTTTAATTAATTTTTATTCCTTCCTACTCTTCTTTATGACATTGTTTTAGGGCTGCACACGGGTCGGGTCGGGCCAGTTATGGGCCAAAACCGTACGCCGAACCAACCATGTCGGCAGGCCCAAATGGAAAACCATGCACCTGTGTATTAGGTCCATTTTCGACTTAAATCGAAACCCAAATTAGACGGGTCGGGTTGGTTCGGTTCGGATGTATGCCGAGGCCCAATAAAAGTAACAATTGAAGGTTTTTTTTTTAAAGTTTTTCAGGCCCATCCTTTTTTTTTAA
The DNA here is from genome assembly GCA_020521455.1 of Prunus kanzakura. Lineage (NCBI taxonomy): Eukaryota > Viridiplantae > Streptophyta > Magnoliopsida > Rosales > Rosaceae > Prunus > Prunus kanzakura. The sequence goes on along the minus strand of BPUM01000873.1, from coordinate 287,089 downwards.
AGTTTTCCAGGCCCATTCTTTTTTTAAAAGTTTTCCAGGCCCATTCTTTTTTTTTAAAGTTTTCCAGGCCCATTCTGTTTTTCCAATTTCTCCAGCTTTGCATATCTAAAGTTTATCATCATTTAAATACTTAAAAAACCCTTAAAACCTAAGAAAATCATTATCCACCACACATGTCCAAATAATCCAATAATTATTACAGACCAATGCAGATTGTGAGAGTAATCTCAATCACAATCTGCATATTTGCAAAGTTCAAAAGAAAATCCAAATGAAAACAAATAAATTTCCATTACATATGCACAAACAATTCCATGAGTTTCACTCTGCACACACACAAAAAAACAGTTAATAAATATATGAATTAATAACAAATGAGAGAGAACATATCCTCATAGAAATCCTTGCCATGAGCAGCAATTTGAATCACATCACTTAATTCCAACTTGGCCACTACATATATTCTCTACCAATCAACTATGCTGCAAAATTTCAACTCAACAGAATCGAGATACGAATCCCATATCAATTCTGCTCCTTTAAAAAACTAGCAAAATATCCCTTAATCAGCACCCCATCAACTTCACAAAAATACCAAGCCCAGATCCATAAAACCCAAAATTTCACAACATATAATAAATGAAAACCCACAAATTACAATTGGATGATCACTGAGGAGCTACCAGTCACAAAATACAAGCAAATCGGCAGAAAACCAACAAAATAAGCAACAGACAAATCAGGTGCCCAGAATTTTTCCAGAAAATCTCAACTAGAAAGAAAAACACCCATAAACTTTCAAAAAATTTCAAGCTTTCATTGAATTTGAAGAACAATAACAACAACAACACCAGAAATAAATGATAAATCAAACAGCAACAACAACAAAAATTACCAGAAATTACCTAGAGCAAGCCAATCGTTTCCTATGAACCCAAAATCAATTCTGTCCACAACAAATCACAACAGAGTCAGATCAGATAAATAGAATTAACAAAAATTGTCAAATCCCTAAATTTTTTAATTAGGGTTTACACATATTCATACCTCGCACCGACAATAATCGAGAGAGGGAGACTCAGAATGACTGAGAGAGAGCGAGAGAGACTAAGAGAGAGCGGCTGACAGAGAGCGAGAGTGGCTGAGAGAGAACCATGTAGAAACTGGCTGAGGGAGACGAGAGTCAGAGCAAGTGAGAGAGAGAGAGAGAGAGAGTGACTGAGAGAGAGCGGGTGAGAGAGAGAGTGACTGAGAGACTGAGAGACTGAGTGACTGAGAGATCGGGTGAGAAAATCTGGAAAAAAAAGAGGAACTTGAGTCACTGAGAGAGGCAGAGGCGAGAGAGTCGAGTGATGAGAGAGAGCGGATGAGATAGAGAGAGCGGGTGAGAGGGAAAGTGAGAGATCGGCTGAGAAAATTTGGAAAAAAAATAGGCAGAGGCGACTCCTGCGAGAGTGATTGAGAGCTGCAGAGGCGAGAGAGTTAGGTGACAGAGGAAGAAGAAAGAGGCGCAATGAGAAAACATTTCGAAGCCCTTCAGATGTTAGGGTTTCGCATAATTTGGTGTAGGAAGGAGTACGATACGCCAATGAAGCCATTAATCATCCGCTGACACGTGTATTATTTTGTTTAATTAATAATATAATTAAAAAACTCGGTCCGGTCCGATTTTCGACGGTTTGGAGTAAAAAACGGTCCAACCCGGTTCAGAGCCGGTTCGGCCGGTTTTTATACTGGTTCTTTGATTTTTTAGTATAAAAACCGAACCAAATCACCTAAAACGGTCCGGTTCGGCCGGTTCGGTCGGGTTTTCGGTAATAATGCCCACCCCTACATTGTTTGATATTAAATCTCAATCATCCATTAACAATGTTTCAAATATGCAAATTGTTGCATATTGTGTGATAGATGATGATTTTCTTAGGTTTTTAACTTTGCAAGTATGCAAATTGTGATTGAGATTACTCTCACAATTTGCTTGGTCTGTAATATATATTTCTGTGAATTTGGACATGTGATGGATGATGATTTTAAAGTTTTTATTTGTATTAGAATAATATGTGCTAAAATTATGCATAAGTACAGAATGTGGAAAATATACAGGAGTCCTAACCTTGAATGGAGGAAGGAGGAGAAGCAGGTTCTGCAAAACCAAACCTCCATACGTTCCTGTGGCCTACCCTGCGAAAAAGCTCACAAGCTTCGCACTGGTTGTACGGGCAAGAGGAACCAAACCAACTTCGTCCCGCTCTCTCAGATTGACAATAATCAGCTCCTTTCTGGTACCTTTCCTCTTTTCAAATTTATTCTATGTTAGAGAAGTAATTATCTCTGCGTGTTGTTTTTTCCCACACGAAAAATTGATATTTGGATTTTAAACTCAGTCCCCTTTTTAGTTTCGTTGGAATTTTTGACTGGTAGATCATAGTCTGCTTGAGAATGTCTCACCGAGAAGTGAATACTTATTGTTTGGTTCACAATTGTTTCTAGCTGTGGGAGTTCATTCGGTTAAGAAAATTTGACCTCTTTTCGTTAACTTTAGTGCTTGTTCTTTCACTTGTAATTTTTCATGGATAAAGTACAAGTTTTCTTGGTAATTTTGCCATGTTGTGTGCATAAACTTTGAGTACCATGTTAGGAGGTTTGAAGATAAATAACTTATGGGATATTAAACGATCAAATTCATTCTTTTGTTGTCTTTTATTCTTTCCTGGGATTGATTTAAATACCCTTTTGCATGTTTAACATACTGTATTGTTTTCTTTAAATCTCTGTCTTTAGTTTGCTTATTGAAGTTTGCTCCTTCGTTCTTACATATTTTAATCATTGCATTTGTATTGAAAATTCTGTGTTTAGACTACAATTTACTTGAGGAAGTGAAGAGGGTTTCTGAATCTGCTCAGAGATTGAGAAATAAGTTATGCAGATATAATTGTTATAGGCTACCCAATCACCTTAAAAGTCTCAGGGGTGCTGCCTCCAGTCGCAGAATGAAACTTTTGTTTCTACCAAGTGGAATGTCAAAAAGGGAGAAAAATCAAACTCGATATGACCAAAGGTAAAATTTCTCTAAGCTCTCCACTTTAGATTGATACGGGGATGGATTATTCCGTGGTCCTACATATGCTTTGAGATACTTCCTTTTAGTTAGATTAGAGTCAAGTGCTCTGACATGTTTGCATAATTTCATTGCGATATGATGCAATAAGTAGTCAAGTTGTAAACTCTCATTTATATTTGAAGTACGATATCTAATGAGATTGTTCTCTCTCTCTCTCTCTCACTCTCTCACGGTCTCTCTGTTTTTTCTTTAAAAAAACCAAATTTTCAGATCTGTTAATTTTTTTTAAATGACAGGGATTACAAAAATTGAAAGGAGATGATGCATGCCTTAACCATACATGTTGACTGACTTTTCTTATGATTCTTCATTAGTAGTACAGGAAACTTGAATTCTAAGAGGTTTTGATTTGAAGATTTTAAAAGGAGGATTTAATCAGCCATTAAGTTGTGTTTTTAAAAAATATATTTATTTCTGATTGTCTGATCTGTTTCAGGAAGAAATGCATCTCCTGGACGATTGAACGGCGATTTCATTCAACGGATGTTGTTTTAACTGACCATGAGTGAGCTACTTCCCTCTTTGAGCAGTCTAGTGTTTTTTTAATTTCTTAGTCCAGGCTTGGGTAATGTATTTTGACCACTGGCTCATTTTGATGTTTCATGCAGAGTAAATGAAAACATGAAGTTCTGCTCTATAATTGAGAACCATCTAAAACCTGGTCCATGGAATCATCAGCTGAGGCTATTTTGTGAAGAGCAGCTGGATTGTCTCAGGCTTTTTATTCGTAAATATCCGAAGGTTTGTAATTTGTCTTGTAGTTGATTTTGACTAATTTACTGTGAACATCTAGAATATCAGGTCCAAACCCGAAACTAATATTCCAGCTGGGTACCCTTTGGTCCCAGTTAACGATAACCAGTCAGTGTTTATTCTGGCCCTAACGCAAAAACTGCAGTCATGGTTGTGTTTTAGTTGAATGTAAGTGACATGACTGCTTTTATATCCAGCAGGACTGGCCTATTTATAATTTAGGTTCGTTGTTTATGTTACTGCATGATATCATTCATAATTATGTCCGGTTATACCTTGCATTGTATGTCCATGATGGATTGTGTACCGTTTTTGCTGATGTTCCTTCAATTTCCTACCACTTTTGAATCTTCTGGGGTGACACATCCCTTGTCCACCTGCAATGGGTGCTGAAGTTGCAACGAGCTCGGTTTTTCTGGACACGCTTCTCTTGGAGGAAAAGTAAATAGACACAGATACCCGTGCACATGCATAATTTGTATATGGTAGATGGCTGTACTTGTAGGTTTGATGGCTAAACATTGTGTCTCCGTCAAATTAGAGTTGGCTTTTAATCCCAATCGACCTGCTTTGATAATACTTTGGATTATTTATGTCAGAAATATAATAGAATACTGGCCCATAATCTTTTGTCTGTCATTACAGGGCGCCAGGTCACTTTTCTGTGAGTTGGACATAAGAGTTCCAATAAGGCAGCAGTTAACCAACTTGGTTATTTTGGAATATCCTGTAATCTATGTTTTTCTCCCTTCGCAGAGTCTTGATTTTGAAGTAGTTAAAAATGCCACTCCCTCTTTTCGCAAACCAGAGCTTAACACTTATGGAAGAAATGATCCGAGCGCAGTAGGTGTCCCCATTAAGGAGGAGGAAATAGAAGAAGACAACAGCTATCCTAAGGTGTTTGATCTCATGAAACATGAGAGTTCAAGTTCCCTGCCTCATATATCCAGCAGAAGCAGGTGTGAGGAAGCACCAGATGATTCATTAACTAGGGCTTTGCCTGCAACAGTGGCAACTGACAATGATTCACATTCCGACTCCAATGCTAAGGAACAAGGGCTTTTTGAAGACATGGACTTTGATTTTGATCAAGGCTTAATAGACACGTACTCAAATCTAATTGCAGAAATTAATCCTGATGATTTTCTTGATTCGGAAGGTGAATTAACCAAGGAAGAATTAGAAGAAAGAAATCTTTAAAGTGTCAGGAAATTCTTATTAGCAGATGACGACATAGAGGAGGGGGAAATTTTAGAATAATTGGACTTGCAGCATTCCCCAAAAAGAATTAAAAGGGGGAACTTCCAGAGGAGGATCAACTAAGGGTTTTGCTACCAACTGCAATTTTGGGCGGGTATTCCACTATGCTGTCATAAGATATTCTTTGGAGCAAAGTCTTAAATTAGCTGGTAATAACTTGCTAAAACTATATGTTGTCTTGCTTACCCTTTTCCATCTCCTGTCGTGTGACAAGCTAATACTGGTGATGCTTTACTGGGTTCTACAATTTCAAGTTTGTAGATTCCTGAAGTTCTGAAACACGGTCCTATCTGGATTGGAGTCTAGTTCCTTGAGCTTGGCGCAATTAAGAAGTTTGGATATCCTTGCAACTTTACCTATTCGGGTGATTGAAGATTGTCAGGTTTTATCACTTGATTCTTTGAAATGGTTCAGAGAGATGAATTCTGTGATCCTGGCAATTTGCCCCTACTAAATATGGCTCCGATATTTACTGGTTTGAAGTTGATGCATTTGCAACATTTGTTACAAGATATACAGCTTTACTGTAAATTGAATACTGAAGTTTCATACTTTGATTGCAGCATCAGTTCTTTGCCCAATGTCTGTTGTGACCGAGAAGAAAGAAATTTGCAAATTTTAAATAGGATTTGGTTGGAGGATATGCAATTTGTAAAGCATGAGGGCCTATCAGGGCCTTGGAAGAAGTAAACTACTACAAGTGTTTATTTATATTACTTCGGGTTTCTTACTTGCCAACTTAACTTACCATGCAAAATAACTGTCAGATAGTTTTTATAAATTGGAAAAAGTTGTTTATTTTACTCCTGAATTCTTCTCATTAAGAAGTTGGTCTAAATCTAAATAGAGGCTTCGAATATCATCGTCATCATCATTGAAATTTTTTTACTTCTCGCAATACTGTTTATCATTTTTTAAGGTATATCGAAAAATTATGCCTTTTTGCTCTTCAATCTACTAACCCAAAGTCTCGAAATCAAATTAACTAATGAAGGAAATTTGAAGTAATCAGTCTCAGGTTTGAATTTCCATGATATTTTGGTAGTGTGTGAGAAAATTAGGGCATCTCAAGCCATGGGTTATATCCCAAATATAGTTCTAAAATAATGCAAAACCCATCTCTAACTATGGGCTAAACAAAATTTTGGCCAATTTTGGAGGGTCACATTTGGCCCTTTAACCCTCCAACTTGGCCACATGTAGCTAAGCTTTGGCCAATGCCAAATTTTTTGTGCGCCCCATGCATGTGCTTTTCAACAGGCAACATTAAGGGCTCGTTTGAGACTGCTTTTCTAGGAAGTACTTCTGCTCATAAGCGCTTCTAACAAAAGCGCTTTTATTATAAAAATCTTGAATTTTCGTAAAAAATTAAAGTGCTTCGTGGAAAAGCACTTGGGAGTGCTTCCTAAAGAAGCACAAAGCATATGCTTCTCCAGGAAGCGCTTCTATGACCCAGAAGCGCTTCTAAACTTTTCTTCCAAACGCTATCAGAAGCACTTTTAGTTATCAGAAAACGCTTTTGAACCTTCTAGAAACACTCCCAAACAGGCCCTAAAGCACGCTGATGTCATGACGTTAGTTATATATATATTTAAAAGCCTTTTTAAATGTTTAAAATCGTGTTGTTTAAGAAAAAAGTATAAAAAATTATAGATTATTATAAATAAACCCAATTCTAGGCATGTATTTATAAAAAAACCCACACACTATTTAAATATAGAAACACACCCAAAATCAATTCTAAAATAAACAATTGTATATTTTTTGGGTGTGTTTATAAATGGATTTTGAGTGTGTGTAATGATGGGTTTTGGGTGTGTTTATAAAGTGTTTTGGATGTTGGGTTTTTTTATAATTTCAGCCCCCATTTTGGGTGTTTTAGTGAAACCCCAAAAAATTATTGGTCATAACCATTGGAGGTCAGACCATTGAAACCCTTTTTTTTTTTTTTTTTTTAAAAAAAAAATGCGGTCACCTTTTTAAATTTTTTCAATTCATGTTATTTAAGAAAAAATTATAAAAAATTATTTGTCATGACTGTTGGAGGTCAAACCATTGAAACCCATATTTTTTTTATTATTATTTTTTAATGTGGTCACCTTTTAAAATATTTTCAAGTGTTGTTTAAAAAAATTATAAAAAATTATTGGTCATTGGAGGTCAGACCATTGGAACATTGTCTCTAAATAGTAGTTTAATTAAATTAAAAATTAAACTATATATAGTTGTGGAATGTATGAGTGTTGTACCATAGTTTTTCTCAAAATAATAAAATATGAATGACTCTAAAATATAGTCTTGCATGTCTAAAGATGGAAAAATTTAGCCCTACACTATTCTTTAAAAAATTAATATTTTAAAGGGCTAAAAATACATTTAGCCCTATGACTATAGATGGACTTACCTCCCTCTTCCTACTTTGGCGAAAAAATCTCAAAACCCATTCAAATCATCTCATTGTTTAAAACAAAGTATTTATTGAGCAATTATCTTCCAAAACGACGCCGTAGCTCTTTTCGTCATAAACCCTAGTGTCTCTCCCCAAACCTCTGCATCAGTGAGTGAGGAACTGAATATGGAGGAAGAAGGAGAAGCAGGTTCTGCAAAACCAAACCCCACAGTCGCCCAAGTATGCGAAGAGTGCGAAGCGAACCCATCCAAGTACAAATGTCCAGGTTGCTCCATACGTTCCTGTGGCCTACCCTGCGTAAAAGCTCACAAGCTTCGCACTGGTTGTACGGGCAAGAGGAACCAAACCAACTTCGTCCCGCTCTCTCAGATTGACAATAATCAGCTCCTTTCTGGTACCTTTCCTCTTTTCAAATTTATTCTATGTTAGAGAAGTAATTATCTCTGCGTGTTGTTTTTTCCCACACGAAAAATTGATATTTGGATTTTAAACTCAGTCCCCTTTTTAGTTTCGTTGGAATTTTTGACTGGTAGATCATAGTCTGCTTGAGAATGTCTCACCGAGAAGTGAATACTTATTGTTTGGTTCACAATTGTTTCTAGCTGTGGGAGTTCATTCGGTTAAGAAAATTTGACCTCTTTTCGTTAACTTTAGTGCTTGTTCTTTCACTTGTAATTTTTCATGGATAAAGTACAAGTTTTCTTGGTAATTTTGCCATGTTGTGTGCATAAACTTTGAGTACCATGTTAGGAGGTTTGAAGATAAATAACTTATGGGATATTAAACGATCAAATTCATTCTTTTGTTGTCTTTTATTCTTTCCTGGGATTGATTTAAATACCCTTTTGCATGTTTAACATACTGTATTGTTTTCTTTAAATCTCTGTCTTTAGTTTGCTTATTGAAGTTTGCTCCTTCGTTCTTACATATTTTAATCATTGCATTTGTATTGAAAATTCTGTGTTTAGACTACAATTTACTTGAGGAAGTGAAGAGGGTTTCTGAATCTGCTCAGAGATTGAGAAATAAGTTATGCAGATATAATTATTATAGGCTACCCAATCACCTTAAAAGTCTCAGGGGTGCTGCCTCCAGTCGCAGAACGAAACTATTGTTTCTACCAAGTGGAATGTCAAAAAGGGAGAAAAATCAAACTCGATATGACCAAAGGTAAAATTTCTCTAAGCTCTCCACTTTAGATTGATACGGGGATGGATTATTCCGTGGTCCTACATATGCTTTGAGATACTTCCTTTTAGTTAGATTAGAGTCAAGTGCTCTGACATGTTTGCATAATTTCATTGCGATATGATGCAATAAGTAGTCAAGTTGTAAACTCTCGTTTATATTTGAAGTACGATATCTAATGAGATTGTTCTCTCTCTCTCTCTCTCTCACTCTCTCACGGTCTCTCTGTTTTTTCTTTAAAAAACCAAATTTTCAGATCTGTTAATTTTTTTTAAATGACAGGGATTACAAAAATTGAAAGGAGATGATGCATGCCTTAACCATACGTGTTGACTGACTTTTCTTATGATTCTTCATTAGTAGTACAGGAAACTTGAATTCTAAGAGGTTTTGATTTGAAGATTTTAAAAGGAGGATTTAATCAGCCATTAAGTTGTGTTTTAAAAAAAAAAAAATTATTTCTGATTGTCTGATCTGTTTCAGGAAGAAATGCATCTCCTGGACAATTGAATGGCGATTTCATTCAACGGATGTAGTTTTAACTGACCATGAGTGAGCTACTTCCCTCTTTGAGCAGTCTAGTGTTTTTTCAATTTCTTAGTCCAGGCTTGGGTAATGTATTTTGACCACTGGCGCATTTTGATATTCATGCAGAGTAAATGAAAACACGACGTTCTGCTCTATAATTGAGAACCATCTAAAACCTGGTCCATGGAATCATCAGCTGAGGCTATTTTGTGAAGAGCAGCTGGATTGTCTCAGGCTTTTTATTCGTAAATATCCCAAGGTTTGTAATTTGTCTTGTAGTTGATTTTGACTAATTTACTGTGAACATCTAGAATATAAGGTCCAAACCCGAAAATAATTTTCCAGCTGGGTACCCTTTGGTCCCAGTTAACGATAACCAGTCAGTGTTTATTCTGGCCCTAACGCAAAAACTGCATTCTTGGTTGTGTTTTAGTTGAATGTAAGTGACATGACTGCTTTTATATCCAGCAGGACTGGCCTATTTATAATTTAGGTTCGTTGTTTATGTTACTGCATGATATCATGCATAATTATGTCCGGTTATACCTTGCATTGTGTGTCTATGATGGATTGTGCCGTTTTTGCTGATGTTCCTTCAATTTCCTACCACTTTTGAATCTTCTGGGATGACATATCCCTTGTCCACCTGCAATGGGTGCTGAAGTTGCAACGAGCTCGGTTTTTCTGGACACGCTTCTCTTGGAGGAAAAGTAAATAGACACAGATACCCGTGCACATGCATAATTTGTATATGGTAGATGGCTGTACTTGTAGGTTTGATGGCTAAACATTGTGTCTCCGTCAAATTAGAGTTGGCTTTTAATCCTAATCGACCTGCTTTGATAATACTTTGGATTATTTATGTCAGAAATATGATAGAATACTGGCTCATAATCTTTTGTCTGTCATTACAGGGCACCAGGTCACCTTTCTGTGAGTTGGACATAAGAGTTCCAATAAGGCAGCAGTTAACCAACTTGGTTATTTTGGAATATCCTGTAATCTATGTTTTTCTCCCTTCGCACAGTCTTGATTTTGAAGTAGTTAAAAATGCCACTCCCTCTTTTCGCAAACCAGAGCTTAAAACTTATGGAAGAAATTATCCGAGCGCAGTAGGTGTTCCCTTTAAGGAGGAGGAAATAGAAGAAGACAACAGCTATCCTAAGGTGTTTGATCTCATGAAACACGAGACTTCAAGTTCCCTGCCTCATATATCCAGCAGAAGCAAGTGTGAGAAAGCACCAGATGATTCATTAACTAGGACTTTGCCTGCAACAGTGGCAACCGACAATGATTCACATTCCGACTCCAATGCTAAGGAACAAGGGCTTTTTGAAGACATGGACTTTGATTTTGATCAAGGCTTAATAGACACGTACTCAAATCTAATTGCAGAAATTAATCCTGATGATTTTCTTGATTTGGAAGGTGAATTAACCAAGGAAGAATTAGAAGAAAGAAATCTTTTAAGTGTCAGGAAATTCTTATTAGCAGATGACGACATAGAGGAGGGGGAAATTTTAGAATAATTGGACTTGTAGCATTCCCCAAAAAGAATTAAAAGGGGGAACTTCCAGAGGAGGATCAACTAAGGGTTTTGCTACCAACTGCAATTTTGGGCGGGTATTCCACTATGCTGTTATAAGATATTCTTTGGAGCAAAGTCTTAAATTAGCTGGTAATAACTTGCTAAAACCATATGTTTTCTTGCTTACCCTTTTCCATCTCCTGTCGTGTGACAAGCTAATACTGGTGATGCTTTACTGAGTTCTACAATTTCAAGTTTGTAGATTCCTGAAGTTCTGAAACACGGTCCTATCTGGATTGGGGTCTAGTTCCTTGAGCTTGGCGCAATTAAGAAGTTTGGATATCCTTGCAACTTTACCTATTCGGGTGATTGAAGGTTGTCAGGTTTTATCATTTGATTCTTCGAAATGGTTCAGAGAGATGAATTCTGTGATCCTGGCAATTTGCCCCTACTAAATATGGCTTCGATATTTACTGCTTTGAAGTTGATGCATTTGCAACATTGGTTACAAGATGTACAGCTTTACTGTAAATTGAATACTGAAGTTTCGTACTTTGATTGCAGCATAAGTTCTTTGCCCAATGTCTGTTGTGACCGAGAAGAAAGAAATTCGCAAATTTTAAATAGGATTTGGTTGGAGGATATGCAATTTGTAAAGCCTGAGGGTCTATCAGGACCTTGGAAGAAGTAAACTACTACAAGTGTTTATTTATATTACTTCGGGTTTCTTACTTGCCAATTTTTTTTTGGGGCAAGATCTTACTTGCCAACTTAACTTACCATGCAAAATAACTATTATATTGTTTTTATATATTGGAAAAAGTTTTTTTTTATTTTACTCCTGAATTCTTGCATTAAGAAGTTGGTTTAATGGTGATTTTATTGGCAACTCATTATTTGCTCTTTGCACTCCATACTAATTTTAAATATTAATAACTTATTTTACCTTTATATATAATTACCGTTAAGGACCAAAAACATTTAAAATAAAAATTAAATTTGCTCACTATACCCTATATATATTCCTGCAACTCTAGTTAGATTCTTTTCTCAAACCATAATGTTCCTACAATCCTAACAAGGTTTATATGATTATATTGGTGAAAAAATATCTTGTATTTATTCATGAAATGTGATATTGAAGTTAGAGAGGTTTCGAATGAGGCATGAGTTTATTTTTTGGCATTTTTCAAGTTTAGGATTTCATGATAATCACTGGTTGCGTTTAGCACACCAGTACCGAATGCGATAGGTAAATTCGATGGGATGCCACCGAAACATTGCATTTATTTCGGTTGTGTTTGACCGACTGTTAGCTTAAGATACGGTGGAGATCCACCATAACATGGAATGGTGTTGGTTGGTGTGTTACCGAATTTTTACCTACAATTCAGTGGCAATGAATCGAAATATATTTATTTTTTCAGTAACTTATTGTCGACCACAAATTTAATGCAAGCTAGTTTGACCTTACTCCTATTGAAGGAACAAAAATAAGGTGAGGCCCTACTGAAGATAATAATGTTGGAATAGAATGTGTAATGGACTATAGTGATCAATTCACAACTTATTCGGTAATTATTTTGAGTTTTTTTCTTGGGTCTGAAATCCTTTTTAGTATAATTAACGTGACATTAATGTTTCAAATTTTAACTTTAAATAAGATGAGTTTAATATATAGATATTCAATGGTATAATGCATTAATTAGATGGGCTCGTGCACAAGGAAAAATGAATAATATTATAATTGTAATTAGAATGTCTGATTATGGAGGTGAGGGCAAGGGGGAACCTCAAGTAATACTTGCTTGTGAGAGGAGCAGTAACTATAAGTCTTGCAAGTCTAGTGAGACAACTGATCTAAAGTTGGATGCAAATGGTGATACGAAAAAGTGTGCTAGGGACATTGGTACCAAGAAATATGGATGCCCATTCTTGTTAAAAGGTGTCAATATTGGTGATAAGGATGATTGGAAGTAGGAGGTAGTTAGCGGAGTACATAACCATGTTGTTTCAGAGTATCTTCAAGGTCATTCATTTGTGGGGCGAATTTCTGAAGATGAGAATACCTTGTTGGTGGACATATCTAAGAGTTTGGTGAAACCCACAGATATTTTAGTCACCTAGAGATTTTTGGTTTTAATCCTTCTAAGCATGCGTAATGCCTTACATTTCTCCCATTCTCAGTTCAATCAAGCGAAACCAAGCTACATGAGATTGTCATTAGTTTTGTTGATGATGATCACTATGTCCAGGCATGAATTTATTTGTTTACGCTACATAGTTTAATTTTATATGTTATGCGTATATTAATTAATTCTTGTTCTGTAGGTTTATTTGTCTCCAGATCATTCTATTCCACCAGTTTTTAGAATGTGGATGTGTTTCAACAACTTCCGAGAGTGGAGAAAGTAGCTACTACAGATACTGTTATTCTAATGACCAACAAAAATGCACCCACTACAGAATTGAGATTATAAATCTAATAATTCTACTTATTTTCTTATTCCTTTTTTTGGTGGGACAAACTTCACAAAGGTCAAAATGAGTTCTAAACTTCTAAAGTTTCAAAGTTCCATGAGTTCTAATACAAACACGCAATAACTAATCAAAACAATAAAAGTTCCTTGAGTTCTAATAAATGCATGCTAGCAAGTCAGTTAACCATGACGACGTTGATATGTCATGGTAAACCGTATGTTTGTACCCTCTAAAATCTGCTGCAAGGCCTCAACTGCTTGATAAACTTGGGAAGGTCGTGTATGCAATGCAACAATCTTATCTGCATTCCGATAAAAACGTACACCTAATAAGTTGCTCTAATCCAGACCTCTGAATGTACCCTTTGAATATACCATTATTTGGATTAGCCTCCCAATTCCACTCACGAAGGGTAGATGTCTTCAACATGCACCTAAGAGGCTCACGTTCCTAGTCAAATACAAAAAAAAATATTTAGGTTAATTACCATGATCCAGACTTATGTTCTACCTTATATTGTTACAGTAAAACAACTTACCTGGTTATTCCAAATTGCAGGTGCTTTGTAAGTTTTAAAACTCGTAAGTAAAGATGGATCAATGGGGCCTACTCGAGATGACTCAATAGGCTCAACAGCTACCTCAATATTACTATCATAAGTAGCAGCTACGCACATCTTCAACCTCTGCGTCAACATTACTATCATGAGTAGCAGCTACATCTTCAACCTCTATAGTATCCTTAAAGTGGTCTGGGGGACCATGCTGAGGCTGGTCCTCTTGAGGGGCTAACCTCACCACTATATCTTTCCTCCTTAAGGCTGTGGGACACTGTGTATTAGGTCCAGATGATGAAGCCTTGCGAGTCATCTTCATATATAAAAAACAATATTAAGTACGAACTCAGTAACGAATTTGGTATATGATCATTAAAATAAGAAACGAATTTACTGAAACAAGAAACGAATTCAGTAGATTACCACTGAAAAACAAAAACAAATTCGGTGGATTACTACTGAAAAACTGAAATAGATTCAGTGGACTACCACTGAAAACGAAAACACAATCGGTGAACAGCCACTGAAAAACGAAAACAAATTCGATGGACTACCATTGAAACAAGGTAACGATTTCGATGGTAACTCATCGAAAGTAACATCTATTTTCATAAAAACTATGTTCAAATTCAGTGGACTACCACTGAAATAATGCAAAGATTTCGGTGGTAACCCATCGAAAGTAACATCTATTTTCATAAAACCAAGTTCGAACCATACATCCACAAAGTTAAAATCAAAATTGCAATCAAACCTTGGCTTTTCAAAATTGAAATCAAACATTGGCTTAATCAATACTCAGAAATATAAATATAGAAATCAAACCCTGGCTTAATTAACACTCAGAAATAGGCGTGGGCACGGTCCGGTTTGGACCGGTTTTTGTTAAAATATGGAACCTGAACCGAAAATGCAAACCAGTTCGGTTTGGACCGGTTTTGCTTAAAATCCCTACCAAAATCCGAACCAACCCAGACCTGCCGGTTTCCGGTTCGATTTCCGGTTCTCACAGTTTGGGCTTGCTGTAAAGCCCAGTTTGATTTTTTTGTGTATTTAAGCTTCAAGACCATCTGATTTTAAAATTTTTGGGCCTTAAACATCACAATTGGCCCAATTCCCATATTGAAACAGCCACTATTCTTTGACAAAAATAATAAAACAATCCAATATTAAATTTAAAATTACAACCAACAAGAAAATACACATAATAAAACAAATTAAATTACAGTTAAATTTAAAATTATAACTCCATTCTTCTGTTCTTTTGTTGCCGCATCTCAGAACACCGAGTACACCAAGTGAACCTAGCAGATCCATGTATTGCCATCAATAACCTGAATTTGTAGAAAATAAAAACAAATCTTTTTGGTAAAAGTGAGCTTTAATGCAAATCTTTTCAGCCTGATATACTTTAATCATCATATAAGAACATTTTAAATGTGACTACAATTATTAAAGGAGAGATAATAATATGATTTATTATCTCTCCTTTAAAAATATTTCTCAAGCAACAGATAGAAATGGTGTACATATGCACTACATTTATCATACTACCATATTTATACGGCCATTCAAATCAAGAATTTTCTTGTAGAGAAGAGAAAAAAGGGTAAAAGTTAAGTATTTTATGGAACTAAGTTGATTTACAAAGACCCTGTAGAGTTTCTTCAATTGAAAGCCTTGGTTTTTATGCTGAAAGATCTGTACTTAGTTTTTCTTACGAAGGTTTTACTATTTATTTAGATTGTCATCCTCAAATGACCAACTTTATTTGAATTCTTAACCCAACAAAATGCACACACACCCCAGACCTATCTTTTAAAGCCTTATGAATTTACAAATAACACTCGGACATCTAAAAGATTTTGACCTTCTTCAAATATCTTGCAAACGCAATCATTACAAACAAGATTTACTGTATATTGCCAAATTTCCATGATCTGGTACATCATTTTTTCCAGGCAATCCAACTGCATGACTCAAATTCAGAAATTCACTATGAAGCAATAACAGGAGCATGTGATGGTTTTTCCAGAACAAGACATGACATATTCAATGAATAAAAATCAAAATAAACTGAAAATCAAAAAATCAAAAAACAACATAACACAGAAAATCAAAATACTGTTTGACTCCACCAACAAAAACAGAAAAACAGAAAATCAAAAAATCAAAAATCAAAAATAAATCTGCAAAGGAGAAGACATAAATCTGCAAACAACAATCGGTAGCTCATCCAGCATTGATTTTTCGCAAGGAAGGAGCGGGTAAACAGATGCACACACAATCAAAACCTAAATACCCAAACAGATGCAAAACCCTAATAACAGAATCGAAGATGAGCTAAGAGAGAGAGAGAGAGGGAGATGAACAGTACCTGAGAGAGAGACAGAGACAGAGAGCTATGCGAGACGAAGAGGTGGACGCTGCGAGCGAATGGGATCTCCGATTTGCTGGAGGACAGAGAGGGTCAGAAAATCGAATTGGGGAAAAAAAAAAAAAGATAGAGAGAGAGAGAGAATCTGACCTGCGTGAAGACGACGACTGAGAGAGGCTGAGAGAAGAGCGGCGGTAGAGAGAGGCGTGACGTGATGGCTGAGAGAGAGGTTTGGAATCGGTGGCGGCTGGTTGAGTGTGAAACGAAAGGGGAGGAAGAAACGTAATGGGATGGGAGGGGAGGAAAAAACGAAGAAATAAAAAACCCTAAGTCACTTAAGGCTTTTTTATTTGTGTAATCCTGTGTCTGCGCTACTTATGGTAGTAGCATACACATCATACATAATTTCAAATATAAATATATATAATATATTAAAAATATATATTAATTAACTCTATTGGACCGGTTCGGATTGGACCGGTTCTTTAGGGTGAAAAACCGAAACCGGAACCGGTCTGAACCGGTTCGGTTTGGATTTATTTCGGTTTTTGACTTTTTTGGTCAACACGATTTTTTTCGGTTTTTTCCGGATTGGTTTGGTTCGGTTTTGCGGTTTTGCGGTTCCAATGCCCACCCCTACTCAGAAACATAAGTATAGAAATCAAAATTGAAATCAAACCTTGGATTTTTGAAGGATTTTGAGGTCAGATGGGTTTGTGATGAGGGTGAGATCGTCTGGCTGCGATAGGGGTTTGTGATAGAGCCTGTTGCAAATTGGATGGGGTGTGCGATGGGGTGTGTTTGAAACGCTAGGGGGTTTGCAATGGAGTGTGTCTACAAGATGAGGGAGTTTTCAATGGGGTGAGGTTTGATATAGGATGAGATTTACATAGGTAAGTTAAGGAATGGGGTTCATGAGGGCAATTTAGGAAGAAAAAATTGTATTGAGTATTTTTAAATTTTACTAAAATTCAGTGAGGTGTAAAGAGAAATTGGGGTGCAAATAGCAAATTTTGGGGTGCCAATAAAATCACCTTTGGTCTAAATCTAAATAGAGGCTTCGAATACTCGCAATACTGTTAATCATTTTTTAAGGTATATCGAAAAATTATGCCTTTTTGCTCTTTAATTTAATAACCCAAAGTCTGGAAATCAAATTAACTAATAAAGGAAACTTGAAGTAATCGGTCTCAGGTTTGAATTCCCATAATATTTTGGTAGTGTGTGGGAAAACTGCCTCCCCTTCCTACTTTGTCCAAAAAATCTAAAAATCCATTCAAATCATGTCATTGTCATATCCAATTCTGCGAAAATGGGGTTCCCCTAAACATCAATTAGCAATACAATAATTGGTGTTATGTCCCCACTACGGAAGGTGACTAGCCAGAGCTAAATTGTTTTTGAGTGCTGCTAAACGAACCCTAAAATTAACTGAGTACACCCTATGATCTAAGTACACCCTAATATTTTAATTAAAATGTAAAATTAACTAAGTACACCCTATAGAACTACCACAAATACCCCTGGTACACCCTAATACTTGTAGCATTATTTTATAGTTGATTTTCAGCTTGATTCTTTTAATAGTGTTTATAAATCTTTGACTTTTATTTGGATTTATGCTTCTACTAAAAATGTTGACACTTTTTTAGCAATTACAAGTTCTTGCAATCACCACCTCTTTCGTTAAAAACACAATAGGATAAATGGGAAATTAAATACAAATTATCTCATAACATTTTTTGTGTTGGAAGAAGCCAAATGAGCAAAAAGCCATCATAATTACCCATGCACGAAGCTGAGACAAACGCATGGAGATTTATCTATGGCTCCAAAAAAAAAAAAAGACATTGTCAGTATGAAATTTGGTATTGGCATTTCCTAGACTTTAGCATAGGTTGAAAATTAGTTTGTGAAGAGTTGTCACTGGACAGTTTGGCTCAACTCTTTTAACCACATACTTCCGAGGCATGACATTCATTATAGGACTCCTAGTTGGCTTTATTTTCACATAGTATTTTCATGTTAATCCTATGTTTAATAGGATTAGAATTTATCTCTTTATATTATTTTCTACTTAATGGGTCTACTAAATTTGTCTAAGCATATATTGATTTAGGAGATTGGCTGTAATGGAAAGTGATCAGGTTCCCTCACATTGTGTATTAGTTAGCATCATCGCATAACATGTAAATTGATTCCAAACTGATATGCATGCTTCAATAGTATTATTGGTCTCCTATTTGACGTGTTTAACTAGTGTCCTTATTGCATCAGGTTTGGTTGTAATAGTTGAATAGGTTTGAGAGTTTAGTGGGGAATCAAAGTTGTGGTCACGTAGGTTTCTCATAAGGAAGAGAAAACCTGCCTTGCATAAAACATTGTGTTCTCCCTTTCATTAAGTGGCTTTTGACGTTTTAATCTTGAGAGCATATTGGATCTGTTTATGAAAATCTGCTGTGTTTATTTTCTTCAGTAAATCATCAAGTGCTCTTTTGTTGCTTGGTAATTTATTGAATTCTTTCATCATTCATAATTGCTTACATATGCATGTCGGTGACTCATATGGCTGAGTGCACCAAAATCATTGTGACGTTTATCCTCCGGTGAGCTTGAAGCAATCGCGACCAGTATTGCGTTCAACGTAAGGAGTGTTGAAGATCATCCCGTGACAGAAGTTGAATTACACAGAAGTCGGTAAACTTTATCTAGATTGAGTCTAGGATAATTGTGTGAGTACCTTTTGTAATTTCAATTCTATAGTGTATTTGTTCTGGACTAAGAGTCTCGTGAATTTTCCCCAGAGGTGGGGTTTTACCACGTAAAATAAATATCTGCGTATTCTTTTACTTTCAGCTCTGCACATCTCAGGGTTAATAACCCATATCAATCCTGCTTCGAAAGTCTATTGTTATTTATTGCTAATAAACTTGAATTAGCCTATTCACCCCCTTCTAGGCATTTTTAGTCATCCTACGTGTATTTTCAGACATGCTTTTGGTTGTTCAGAGAGGGTCTAGGTAAGTCAGATTGATTTTCATATTCATAAAGAAACTTTGACTTTGACTTTGATTCGGTTTATTTTCTTATTGCTGATTGGGTAATTAGGATGATAAAATATTATTGGAGCATAAACACAAAGAACAGGAAGAAAGAAACAACACAGACGATTGCAAAAGGGTGGCAACCAAGTAATCTAAGTTGCCAAGAAATAGTTCTGAGAAGAAAGAAGGAAGGCTTCATTTGCTCCAAGCCATTCTAACTTGCGGATCACAAAGATGGGAATCTAGTAATCTCTTAATTAGGGTTGAATATGGTTAATAAGGTGTACTTATTAAAATTATATTTGTTTCATAATTCCACATATCCTTTTTGGTCATTTTATATTAAGGTAAATCAGTAATTCAATATATATTTTTGTAGTAGGGTGTACTAAGTTAATTTTAGGGTTCGTTTAGCAGCACTCTTGTTTTTTTGTTTGCTTCACTTTTTTATCGATAAGATTTAAATTGAATGGTAAATAATATATAATAGGTCCATGAGAGAAACATGAGGCTTTTTATATAGCAGGTAGGGCCTGTGAATTATTGAGCTTGTCAGATTTTGAACTCCATTTATATATAATATAATATATATAATATATGAGAGGTTGAAGGGTACCCTAGCCTATAGCCTATAGGGGAGGGGCTAATTAGAATAGAATATGTTAGCGAGATCCTAGTGTAATTAGGAGATTTACTTCCTAATATATTAGGATTTTATTTATTTTCTTTTTTGTATAGATATTATGTAATTAAGACTTTATATTTTTTCCTAGTATAATCCTACTAGGGTTTGTAACCTTGTATTATAAATACCTCCTTTCGGAGAATGAAATTATACCTGAAAATATTCTATCCACTTTGTTTGACATGGTATCAGAGCATAGTTTTCTGGTGACCTGTGTATTGTGCTCACCCGTGTTCTAACCTCATATTTTTTCCTACTTGTGCCCTGTGTGCCCTCCTGGGTTTGTGTGTTGTGTCGTTGTGTTCGTGCCATTCCTGTCTTCGTGCATCTGTCGTATTTGTATATTTCCTGTGCTCTGCTGTGTTCCGTTGTGTACTCTGTGATGTTCATGCCTCTACTGTGCTTGTGCCTGTCTTCGTGCATCTGCCATATTTGTGCCTCTATTGTGTTCAGTTGTATACTCTGCCGTGATCTATTAAGTTTCTAATGCAATCATGGGTGATAACTCCATTGTTGGTGTTGTCGCTGCTTCTTTTGGAAAATTGTGTGGTTTTGACTCTATTCCAAGTACTGGCTCCAATACTTGGATAATTGACATTGGTGCTTTTGATCATATGACTTATGATGCTAAATTGTTTGATGAGTTGTCTAGTAACACCCATGATCCATACATAATTAGTGCTAATGGCTTGCCCTCTCCAATTACTAGCGAGGGCACAATCTCTCTCACTCCTACTCTGTCTTTGTCCCGTGCGTTATTAGTTCCCAATACTCATTGTAACTTGTTATCTGTTGGTCGATTACTTGATACACTTAATGCTTCTGCTACTTTCTATCCTACACATTGCTCTTTTCAGGATCTCAAGACTCACGAGATTATTGGGCATGGTAAACGGATAGGGGGGGTTGTATTATTTGACATTGCCTTCTGCACCAATTCGTGATCGTGTCGTTAATCCTGTTCAAAGTTGCGGCGTCAAAGACAAACAGCAAATTTGGTTATGGCATCGTCGCTTGGGACACCCGTCATTTGGCTACCTTAAACGTTTATTTCCATCTTTATTCCGCTCTTGTGATGAGTCCAGTTTTAAGTGTGAGATATGAATTTTGGCCAAGAGTCATTGTGTTGTGTTTCCTTTGAGTGACAGTAAAGCTGCAAAGCCTTTTGATTTAGTACATTCGGATGTATGGGGACCTACTCGTGTGACTTCTAATGGCTTCCGTTGGTTTGTTACATTTATTGATGACTGCACTCGCTTAACATGGGTGTATTTGATGAACAATAAACATGATGGTGCTTCTATTCTTCCTGAATTTTGTGTCATGGTGTCTACTCAGTTTCATGTTCGAGTCAAAGTGTTTCGGACTGATAACGGAGGTGAATATGTGAATAATACCTTGACCAATTTCTTCCGTGATCAATGCATTATCCACTAAACTACTACTTCATTCACTCCTCAGCAAAATGGTGTGTCTGAACGCAAGAATCGTTAGTTACTTGAAGTTACCCGCTCCCTTCTATTGGACATGTCTGTTCCCCATCACCTTTGGGGCCATGGTGTTTTAACTGCGGCTTATTTGATTAATCGTACTCCTAGTCGGGTTCTTGATTTCAAGACTCCACTTGATGTGTTGTGTGCCCATACTTCTCCGGTTTCGGTCTCTAAGTTACCTCCGAAGGTGTTTGGGTATGTTGCTTATGTTCATGTCTACTCCGATTAACTCAGTAAACTTGATCCGTGTGCTCTCCGCTGCATCTTCATTGGCTATTCTAATACTCAGAAGGGTTATAAGTGTTATCACCCTCCTACTCAGAAGGGTTGTAAGTGTTATCACTCTCCTACTCAGAAGGTACATGTTACTTTGGATGTCACTTTTCATGAAGAAGTATCGTATTATGTTTCTCCCTCCTCTTTAATTCAGGGGGAGAGGGGGAGTGAATTGAAGAGTGTTGGAGTGGAAGATCTTGGACGTGAAGATGCATATGAAGGAATTTCTCACGAAATGGAAACGACCGGTCGCGTAAAGGAAGCGACCGGTCACGATAGAACCTGCCTGGAAACAACCGGTCTCGTAGAGGAAGCAACCGATCGCAATAGAACCTGCTTGGAAACGACCGGTCGCATGCCCTGATGACTGACAACAATGACTGCTTGGAAGCGACTGGTAGCACAAAAGGTCACGACCGGTCGCAGGTTGATTTTTTGGAGGAATTTTGCTCTACCCTAGAAGAACGTGACAGTGATACTGGTGACTATTGTGTAGATGAGATCAATACAAAACCCCTCTCTGCCCTGCCATTGCCCAAGTCAAATCGTGATATTGAGTCAAGTAAGGTAATGTCTGATGATTTGTCTGTGTCTACTTATCAATTACCCCCACGAACTACTCGTGGAAAACCCAAAGTACAGTATTCTCTTGATATACATGCCAAATCTAAATATCTCATTAGCCATTATGTGACAACTCATCGTTTACCTAAGTCATATGCATCATATTTGTGTCAATTATCTAGTGTATGTGTGCCAACTAAGCTGCAGGATGCTCTATCTAACCCCAAATAGACGGATGCCATGAATGTGGAAATGGATGCCTTGAACAAGAATAAGATGTGGGATTTAGTTCCTTTGCCACAAGGGAAGAAAGCAGTTGGATGCAGATGGGTGTTTACTTTGAAGCATAAGATGGATGGTTCCATTGATCGTTACAAGGCTAGATTGGTAGCTAAGGGGTATACTCAGATATATGGAGTGGATTATTTGGAGACATTTGTTCCAGTGGCAAAGCTCAACACTGTGCGTGTGCTTTTATCTCTTGCTTCTAACCACAATTGGCCCTTATTGTAGTTTGATGTCAAAAATGCATTTCTACATGGTGACCTCCAGGAAGAGATTTACATGGATCTTCCTCCCGGTATTCCTGTGACCTCTAAGGAGGGTGTTGTATGTCGGCTGCGGAAGTCATTGTATGGATTAAAGCAGTCTCCAAGAGCGTGGTGTGGAAGATTTGCTGCATCCATGAAAAAGTTTGGGTATGTGCAAAGTAACTCTGATCATACTTTGTTTCTGAAGCGTCATAAAGGTAAATTGACGGCTTTAATTATTTATGTCGATGATATGATTGTGACTGGAGATGATCAGGTAGAAATATAGAGTCTTCAAAAGTATCTGGCTTCCGAGTTCGAGATGAAATCATTGGGTGATTTAAAGTACTTTCTTGGGATTGATGTTGCCAGGTCTAAACATGGTATTTTTCTATCCCAAAGAAAGTATGTTTTGGATTTACTTGCAGAGACTGAGATGTTGGATTGTAAACCGATTGATACCCTTAATGAGCATAATCATAAGTTGGGGTTATATCTTGATCAAGTTCCGACTGATAAAGAACATTATCAATGGCTTGTGGGGAAGTTGCTTTATTTGGCTCATACTTGTCCGGACATTGCATATGCAGTAAGTATGGTGAGTCAGTTTATGCACTCTTCTAGTGCAGATTATATTGGGGTTGTTACTCGTATTTCAAGGTATCTGAAAGTAACTCCTGGCAATAGGTTGTTGTTTTCCAAATATGGTCATACAGATGTGGAAGGGTACACTGATGCTGATTGGGCTGGTTTGGCCACTGATATGCGTTCTACGTCTGGGTATTTCATGTTTGTTGGTGGTAACCTTGTTACTTGGAGAAGTAAGAAACAAAAGGTGATGTCTCGATCTAGTGCCGAGGCCAAGTATCGTGGGATGGCTCACGACGTATGTGAGTTACTATGGTTGAGGAGATTGTTGAAAGATCTTGGTTTTAGGCCACAGAAGCCCATGGATTTATATTGTGACAATAAGGCTGCAATTGCAATTGCACATAACCCGGTGCAACATGATCGTACAAAGCATGTGGAGGTTGATCGAAATTTCATTAAAGAGAAGTTGGATGCAAAGATTGTTTCCTTCCCATTCATCAATTCTGAGTATCAGTTAGCCGATGTCCTTACAAAAGCTGTCTCTTCCAGTATTTTCCTCAACTCGCTTGACAAGTTGGGCATGTGCGACATCTTTGCTCCAACTTGAGGGGGAGTGTTAGTGAGATCCTAATGTAATTAGGAGATTTACTTCCTAGTATATTAGGATTTTATTTATTTCCTTTTTTGTATAGATATTATGTAATTGGGACTTTATATTATTTCTTAGTATAATCCTAACCTTGTATTATAAATACCTCCTTTCAGAGAATGAAATTATACTTGAAAATATTCTACCCACTTTGTTTGATAGAATAATGGGTGTTGAAGGGAATCAGCGTCTTCTTTTGTGCCTCATAGCTCTTGCCTTATCAACTGCTGCTGCTCATGGGGCTGCTGTGAAACCGAGTCATGACTCCATGCCATTCAATCGAACTAGCTTCCCAGCTGGGTTCGTATTTGGAGCTGGTTCAGCTGCTTATCAGGTGTTTAATTAAGGGAGTTATACAATTGTATTAATCATTTGGCAATTTGGCATGCATGTATATTAATTTACGTTCAGACACTTTCTTATTAGTCTGAAGGAGCAGCTCTTACCCATGGAAAGGGACTAAGTATATGGGATACCTTCACTAGGAAGCATCCAGGTCTCCCTCTCTCCCTCCCTCCCTCCCTCCCTCCCTCTCTCTCTGTGTCTCAAAATTGTTTGAGAATTTTTAAATTTTCATGGCAGAAAAAATTTCCGATGGTAGTAATGGGGATGTAGCCAATGATTTTTACCATCACTATAAGGTATGTTCAGCCGTATATATATATATTATTGCATATGTTTTTTTATTTATCAAAATGAATAATTTCATCTACTGCCACACACAGGAGGACGTAAAATTGATTAAAAAGATCGGCTTGGACTCCTTCAGATTTTCAATCTCATGGTCAAGAATACTACCTAGTAAGATCATTCAGTTATGCATCAACGGATCGTGCATTACATTCATACGATTTAAACTTGGCACGTACGTAGTGCTCAAATTTTTTTTTTCTGTTATTTTTCTTTTCCCTCGCAGAGGGAACAGTTAAAGGTGGAGTGAACCATGAAGGCGTCAAATTCTACAACAATCTTATAGATGAGCTCTTATCCAATGGTACATAATTATTCTTTTTTTTTTTTTCCATTCTTTCAATAATTCTCGGGCTTATCTGTGTTATTCCACGTCTACAGGAATAGTGCCTTTTGTCACTCTTTTCCATTGGGATCTACCACAAACACTTGAAGACGAGTATGATGGATTTTTGAGCCCTAAGATTGTGTAAGTAACGGATAAAAATTAATTAACCAGAATTCATACATATATATTATAATCGATTATTATGGACACAAACTATAATTTAATTCCACCAATAGTGATGATTTTCAAGACTACGCCAATTTTTGTTTCAAAACATTTGGCGACCGGGTCAAGCATTGGGTGACATTGAATGAGCCTGTTGTATATTGTGTTAATGGGTACAATGATGGCGCTTTTGCACCGGGTCGATGTTCGAGCTACGTTGGAAACTGCACCGCCGGCAACTCTGCCACTGAGCCTTACATTGTGGGTCATCATCTACTACTTGCTCATGCATATGCTGTGAAATTATACAGGGACAAGTATCAGGTTGGCACATTAAGAAAATACCTCATTTCCCTTTTATATTTTTATTATTTACTTTTCAAGTTTTAATAAAACGTGGCTTTGATTATTTCAAAACTATTTTAAAAATATTACATGTAATTGGTAAAAGATAAATAAATTCATAAACAAAAAGGTTTAGGGCCATCCATGTGAACCTTTACTCGTTCTTGGCTAGGATTAATAGGATAGGATTTCGTCCTCACCTTTCTCATTTCTTTGATAGGATAGGATTTCGTCCTCACCGTTTCAGCACTTATCACTCGTCTCTTTCTTTCTTTTAATGGAAAATAAAATAAATGATAGGATAGCAATCATTTTCACTCATTTTTTTTATTGAGCATATATTCTAGCCAACTTAGCTAAGTTCATATCTACAAAACTACATATCTGCAAAATACTTGGCTCGTTAACTACATGTAAAGAATGGTTCATCTATACTATACAAGCAAATACATAATTATTCAAAGTAGTAATAATAGTAATTATGGTTCTAAATTCAGTAACTACATGTATGCAGGCCTTTCAGAAAGGACAAATTGGGATTTCCGTTGTGACATTCTGGTATATACCAAAATCTGGAACAGCTGCAAGCAAGAGGGCAGCCTCTAAGGCTCTTGATTTTATGTTAGGATGGTGAGCAATTAATTAATTTTTAAAAAAATATTAGTTATCTAGAATGAGTAGTCTTAATTTGAAGTTGAATTTGTATTATAGGTTTGCTCATCCTGTTACATTCGGTGAGTATCCCCAAAGCATGAGATCTTCAGTGGGAGATCGTTTGCCTAAATTCAGCGTGGCAGAATTAAAACTGCTAAAAGGATCTATAGATTTCCTTGGTGTCAATTATTACGCAGCTAGTTATGCTGATCCTCCCTCACTCTCCGCTGCCACTTCTACTGTTAACCGAAGTTTCTTTGGAGACATGGATATCTCTTTCTCTAGTATGTATGCTCAACTCAATTCATTGTTATATAGTATTCATGTGTCCTCTGCTAACGTTGTAATTTACTCTTTTGCAACAGCGGACAAAAATGGGGTTCCTTTGGGTACACCGGTACTCTCTCTCTCTCTCTCTCTCTCTCTCTCTCTCTCTCTCTCTCTCTCATTTGAGCATCTCCATTCGTCGCAACTGATATCGTTGGCAGAAATAGGTTTCCTTGTAGTGAATATAGAACCCTGAACATAAAATGTTACTTGAGAATTAGCTCATGTAGAGTGGAAAATTAATCTACATGTGTGTGTATGTATATATAGTTACTGACAGTTGATATTGGTTTAATTTGCAGACTGCTTTGGGCTGGCCCATCTACCCAAAGGGAATTCGAGAGCTTATGCTACATATAAAGGAAAAGTACAACGATCCGGAGATTTACATTACTGAAAACGGTACGTAACACCTACAACTAATTTTATAATCAATGCTATCAATTAGTATGATGATTTTGTTGTTGTTGTAAATTTAATGAAATCATATATTAAACTTTGCATGTTGAAGGTATTGGTGATGCAAATAATAGCTCCCTGCCTATTAAGACCGTCCTCAAGGATAGTACAAGGATAAGATACCATTATCTCCATCTTTCATATCTTTCAGAAGCCATCAAGTGAGTACAAGGATATATATACATATATACATATATACATATATATAATTTCCATGAAATCAAATAATTAATTTCTAATTTAATCTATATGTGTAGAGAGGGCGTTAAAGTGAAGGGATACTTTGCATGGGCATTTGCGGATGTGTATGAATGGAACTCAGGCTACACTGTACGATTTGGACTCGCTTATGTCGATTACAAAAACAAATTCAAAAGAACTCTCAAGTACTCTGCCTATTGGTTCAAGATGTTCCTCCTCAAATGATTGATGGATATATGCAGGACTTGTAAGCTTCTAGCTGGAATTAATCCACCGTCGGACCATGGACTTTTTGTTGTATTAATTAAATAATCGGACCATGGACTTCCTTGTTGATTTAAATAAAGGGAGATTCACTATTATACCCAATATAGAAGCTCAAATTATAAAAATACCCTATATGAAATGGACTTTATAAACACACCCAAAGCCCATTTACAACATAACAAAAAGGCTTTTAACTTCTTTTAAATTACAAAACTACCATTAATTTCTTAAAACAAACCCAACCTCAAAACATATCAAAAAACCCAAAAAACTCAATAGGGTATCAAAGTAATTTAATAATCAAAATTAAATTCAATATGGCTAATTGTCATTTTTTTGGTTTGTTTATAGAAATTAAATGGTGTAGGGTTTATTTATAATTTTAGTGCTAAGATTGGGTATTTGACTAAATATCTCTTATAAATTTTGTTTAATCAAACAACTCTGTTCGATTCAATATTAATTATTCACACTGCCAAAATTTCTTTCAATTTCCACATGCATGATATGTACATATGCGTGGTCCTTGTTATGAATATCTATTGCCATAAACGCGATCCGAAAAGATAAGGTAGGGTTTCGATGACAAAGAATATGCTGTTTACGTTGGCAACAATAATGCTTATGAGAGGCAATGAGTTCGTGTTGTGTTGGGCAACAATAATGTTTATGAGTCATAAGTTATGACTGCTAGGCTAGGCCTCCGTTTTTGTAGTTTTGCTTCTTTTTTTCCCTTACCGTGTGATTTTATTCAGACCGCAAATTTCTTAATTAAGATTTTGCTCTTCACATATCTTGATCTTGATTGTCACATTTGAGTTGTAGATTGACTATTCTAATTGTCCATTGTACATATTTTTTGATATTTTTCAACCCTTTAAAAAAGAAAAAAGATATTTTAGTCAAATACCCAATCTTAGCACTAAAACTATAAATAAATCCTACACCATTTAATTTCTATAAACAAACCAAAAAAAAAACCCAAAAAAATGACAATTGGCCATATTGAATTTAATTTTGATTATTAAATTACTTTGATGCCCTATTGAGTTTTTTTGGGCTTTTTTATATGTTTTGAGGTTGGGTTTGTTTTAAGAAATCAATGGTAGTTTTGTAATTTAAAAGAAGTTAAAAGCTTTTTTGTTACGTTGTAAATGAGCTTTGGGTGTGTTTATAAAGTCCATTTCATATATAGTATTTTTATAATTTGGGCTTCTATATTGGGTATAATAGTGAATCTCCCAAAAAAAAAGTCATGTGTTCACTACTACAAAAATTGAAATAGACGACGGGAATCCACCGTCGTGTAGTATGTTTTAAAACCGACATGAAATCGACCGCCATCTTTTAATACGTAAAATAACGATGGAAAATAACCGACGTCGTTAAGATATTACACGTCATTAAACAATTAAAACCGACGTCTAATTCATACAAAAATAGCTTAAAAAGACAACTACTACTATATTAGACGACGGTTTTAGTAAAACACAGACGTTTAAAGAATGTTAAATGTCAAGAACAACGACAAAGCCAACGTAAAAACGATTATCCACGTCTCTAATTAAAACAATAACGACATGTAAAATGTAGAAATCGTCGCGGTTAACATATACTATGTTCACTAAATAAAAAAACAGACGTCTAAAACATATAACATGGCAAATTTAACATACAAAAGTACACGTTTGGACAAGGTTCGACGTCGCTTTTGTTAAAAAAAGTGACGTTTGAACACTTTAACATGGCACATATTTACTTGGACAGACGTAACAAAAAAAAAACCACGACCCTTTAGGTCACCACAGACGTTGAAGATGATTTTGACGGCTTGAACAGAGAAATAAACGACGTGGATTTAATCTTGTACGTCAGTTAATGTAAAATATCGGTCATGTTTAATCCATTTACTATGGCCTAGGAGTCCCATTTTGCGACGTGGTTAATTATTTACAACGTCGGTTTTGATAGGCCTTGACGTGGTTGACATTTTAAAAGTCTCTTTTGTGAGCCACTTGGACGTGTGTAATTTCTGAGACGTCATTGCTTTTAGCCTAACTCTCGTTAAGAAGAAAGGAAACGCCTTGAATTATGGATTTGACGTCGGTTATTGTAAAACACAGGTCGTGGATAAGAACTTTACTATGTCCCAAGAATCGAATTATTCGACGTTGTTATACAACTTACTACATCGGTGGTTTGTTTATTCCATGACGTGGTTAGTCTTTGTTAAGTCCCTTTTATAACCTTTTTTGACGTGTGTATTCTCTGAGACATCAACTGTTTTATTATAACTGACGTGCAACATTGTTTTTACGACGCTAATTATCAATCGATGGAAGTAGTGTTATCCTTAAATTCGTCGGTTTGAGTTTTATTCCGTCGTGTTATTCTTTATTGTACGGCGTGAATTATTTTCTTTACCGTTGTTGTTGATAAGATTTATTAACCGTTTTTAAAATTAATTTTAATTAACCGACGTGTTTTCTTTTTCAAATGGCGGTTTTTATTTCATTTTTGCATTGGCGTTCCACGTCGTTTGTGAAAACCCGACGTTGGTTATTTTTTAGACGTCTCTTTTTGCGATTTTTTTAAATTGACTGTCGTATTTTCCACTTTAACCTATTCATTTTAATTTTTGATTTGTCGTGCCCAAAGCCTGCAGAATGAAAATGTGATCGAAATTAAAATAATATACAGAGCTGTCAATTAATGTCATACAATTAACTGCATAACTAATGTCATACACTACAAGAATCAATCAACCTATATATCTTCACACCCATCTCTAATATTTTCACTCCCAAATTCACCCACTAGGTCATCAAATGTGTCAACATTTGGTATCCCTCTAGTAAATGGCTCACACTCAATTCTAATATCACCTAGCACATCATCACTAATAACATCATTATATTCTTTATTAGGCATTGATAACACTACCGACCAACCACAATGCATTGGGTCGTCAATATAAAATACTTGTTTGACTTGAGAAGCCATAACAAATTGGTCATTCCTATGTCCAATTTTACTCAGATCTACATGGGTAAATCCAAGTTTGTCGACTATAAGGCCCGAAGTGTTATCTATCCAATCACACCTCAAGACAGGGATTCTAAACTTTTGGTAGTCAAGGTCCCAAATTTCTTGAAAAACCCCATAAAAACCAATATTGGAGACAATAGGGTTTTTATCCTTGGCACTAGCAACTTGCATAGTATGTGCAAGTAAATAAACTCCACTATTTTGGACAGTTTGCACATCATCTTGTGTCTTGGTGTTAAATTTGACACCATTAATAAGATAGCTCCTATATGATGGCATTGCCATGCTTAGACCAGCTGCTAGCCACCTCAAATTTTCTGATACGCTATTATTGTCTTCCCCATTAAGTTCACTTTGAACCTGCAAATTAAACATATATCTTAATTCAATCTAACATATAGAAAGAAAGAAAATTAAAAGTTCCATATGTCATTCAATAACATATATACCTTAAAGCGTAGCCATTGAATAAAAGTGC
Source organism: Prunus kanzakura (assembly GCA_020521455.1). Taxonomy (NCBI): domain Eukaryota; kingdom Viridiplantae; phylum Streptophyta; class Magnoliopsida; order Rosales; family Rosaceae; genus Prunus; species Prunus kanzakura. The sequence continues at coordinate 256,093 of BPUM01000873.1, read as the reverse complement.
TATTGTACTTATCTTGTAGCCACTTTATTCTCTTTCTAAATTTTGGATAAGTGGTCTTGATGTGGATCATATGTTCCCTACAATTGACATGAAAAAATCAAGCATTACGATCCCTTGTATATAAGATAAACATAAGGAGTAATAATATTTAAAATGGTTACATATGAAAAATTAAACTCATACGTACTCGATATAAGGTAGGACTTCCTCCGTATTCTCCAAGACATATAGATGTGCCTGGTTCAACAAGTCCATATCAACTAAGCTCACTATGCAACCTGATAATGGCTTTGAAACTCTCATATTCTGGCTTGAAGGCACTCCAACTGTACTAACATCAGATAAATGCTCGATACAAAACTCTACAGCTTCTTCAGCTATATACCGCTCAGCAATGCAACCTTCGGGACGAGTACGATTCTGAACATACCCCTTTAGCACTTTCATATATCTTTCAAATGGATACATCCATCTAAAATATACTGGCCCACATAGACGAACTTCTCTGACAAGATGTACTACTAGATGAACCATGATATCAAAGAATGAAGGGGGAAAGTACTTCTCAAGCAAACACAAAATAACTACTACATCTTCTTCCAACTTATCTAGCTTGGAAACATCTACCGTCTTTGCACATATAGCATTGAAGAAGAAGCACAATCGAGTTATTGCATACCTTGCAGGCTTCTCCAAAACAGAACGAATTGCCACAGGGAGCAATTGTTGCATCAAGGTATGATAATCATGAGATTTAAGGCCAAGAAGTCTTGAATCTTTTAAAGATACAAAATTTTTTATATTTGAAGAATAACCTTCAGGAACCTTCATACCATAAAAAGAATTGCAAACCGCTCTCTTCTCTGCTCTTGACAAATTCCAAGGCCCTGGAGGCAAGCGAGTACGTCTTTCTCCATACTCGGGTTGCAAATCAATTTTTATCCCCATGTACAATAAGTCTAACCGAGCAGCAATCCCATCTTTATTTTTTCCAGGGATCTCTAGTAATGTACCAATGATACTATCGCAAAAATTCTTCTCAATGTGCATAACATCTAGGGCATGCCTCACAGGGAGGTATTTCCAATACTCGAGATCAAAGAATTTTGATTTCTTCTTCCAACAAACTCTGTCACCATCATTCTCACCAACACTTCCCCCATTTTTTGAGCCCCATATGTAATTAATATCTTCAACCATATGCAGCACTTTTTCTCCTGTTAATGGCTCGGGAGGCATGCCATATTCAGGTTTCCCATTAAAAGCTGCACGTTGCCTCCTATATGGATGATTGATTGGTAACCACTTTCTATGCCCAATGTAACAAATTTTGTGGCCATTTTTCAACCTGTTGTTAGAAATGTGCCCTAAGAGCCAATGCATTTAATGTAATCTCCTTAGAATACATTTCGTATATGATACATAAAGGGCAAACTTATTTGTTATCTTTTACATCGTCTAAAGAAACAAATGTCCATGGTATGCTAAATAAGAGATAAAGTAATCTAAAGAAGATTAGATTCGGGAGACCTTTAATCTCTAACTGTAGCATCCCAAAATGTTCCTAATCATAGGTTATCAAATGGGCATTGATAAACCGTCAAGATTAGCACATATTATGTATGCTCAATTGGGAGGATGGTTAGTCTCAAACCATTTGTGTAGTTGACACTAATACAAGTATGTGGGTACTCATTAGTGAATGAGTACACTGAACGCGATCAACCGTAGTTCTCATATGGAGTATTTATCTACATGTCAAATGAGAACTCATAGTTGCAATAATGCAAATTAGTCCTTAGACCTGAGGCATCATGGTTGTCCTGTGATGCGTTATTGATCTTTGATAGCTCTTAAAGGCAAGCCGTAAAAGATTTGTCTTAAGTGTTGTTGGGATCTCTTAATTCATCATAGGGGCATGTGAATGTACAATAAGGAATCTCTACTTTCGATAAAGAAGGAGAATGTTTCAGGATGTGATTTAGTAAATCTTTGGCCAAAGTATTTTGAGCTTGATTTAGAAAGTTGTTCTTAATCATGTTCTTTTGAATCACATGAGGTTGTAAATCATATTAGGGGTTTGACATAATCAATCCGTACCCTAATAATATGATTTGAAACATTGTATAAGAGAAGGACCGTATTGCATTGCAATTCCAACTGAATAGGTTCTTCATCTATTCTGGTTAGCTTGGGTAGCCTTGATATATTGCTAGATGTCACTCTTGGCTTGTGGAAGTCCTAGGATTGATTGTGATCGATCCAAATAAAGGAAGAATTAAAAAGGGGTTTTAATTCCAGTTGATTAGAAAGAGTTCTTATATTTTCCCACTGCCTTGCTAATTAGAACCTAATGGATCGCACACCTTAAATGGTTAACTTTGAGTAATACAAATGAGAATGAGGAAATCAATTTGATTGATTTGATGTGGATGATTTACTACGTGTAAAAATGTATTTGGGCCTCGGTAATAGTTAACGGAAAGCCCAAATGGTTGGGTATCAAGCCCAAGGGCTTAAGACACCTAAATATTATGGTTTAAGTGTCATAAGGCCCAATTTTGGAAGCCCAATGGGTTTTGGCCGAAAATGCTTAAGTAAGTATGTATGGGAATTGTTTCCATAAGCTCATTAACACACAAACACAATAAAACATCAACCAAATGGGTTTGGAAGATCAAAGAGAGATAAAAGAGAGTTTTCAAGAGTGAAACACTTTCATCTTTCAAAGTGGTTTAGATTGAAACCAATCTTGAGAATCTTACACTAGAATCCAAGTATTCTCAAGATACTTCTTCTCATCTCAAGGTTCCATTGGTGTGGAGACTTAGAGGCCATATACTTTTGTGGCTCACATGGAGGAGAAAGATCAAGAAGCAAAGATCAAAGATCAAAGAGGAGATCAATAAAGAGGAAATCATCAAGAGAAGACCAAACACAAATTGGTTCATATAATTGCTTCAAGGGTAATTAGATCTTATCCTTTCTCTTGAATTTTCATTTATGAAAAACATATCAATGTTCATGGCTTAAGATACTTGGAAGAAGTTTTGTTTTTGAATTTAAACAACCACCTTAGACTTCCGCTGCGATTAATTTGATTAAATGCATGTTTAATATTCAAATGAACTTTGGAAAAATGTTTTGAATTTCCTACACATGTGACTAGGTGTATCATCGCCGCATATTGGACAAGCTTTATATCATTTAACGACACAACCAGATAAGTTTCCATAGGCAAGAAAATCATTAATTGTCCACAGTAATACACCTCTGAGTGTAAAGTATTCTCCTATGTGGGCATCATACACTCATATAATCCCATCCCACAGAGATTTTAAATCATCAATCAAATGTTTTAAGTAGATGTCTATATCATTTCCGGGCTGTTTAGGACCAGAAATCAATAAGGTCAACATCATGAATTTCCGCTTCATGCATAGCCATGGTGGGAGATTATATGTAACTAAAATAACTGGCCAACAACTGTATCTGCTACTTAAAGAACTGTGGGGATTGAATCCATCAGATGAGAGAGCCAATGTCAAATTTCTTGGCTCAATACCAAAGTCAGGCCATTTATCATCAACAAGTTTCCAAGACGGGGAATCCACTAGATGAGACATATGACCGTCAACTGATTTTCTTGTAGCATGCCAAGTCAAACTCTTAGTTGTCTTATGTGATTGAAACATCCTTTTAAACCTTGGAATTGGAGGAAAATACCACACCACCTTTGCTGCCACACCCTCTTTCAAGAACCCATCTTTGGTTTTCTTCCACCTTGAGATACCACAAGTAGGACAATTAGTTGAATCCTCATACTCCTTCCTATACAAAATGCAGTCATTGAGACATGCGTGGATTTTCTAATAACTCATCCCTAAAGCAGACAAAGTCTTTTTTGCCTCGTACATAGAGGAAGGTAGTGTATTTCCTTCAGGAAGCAATTCTCCTTGAAGTATCAATAATTCTGTAAAACAAACATCACTTATCCCGTGTTTTGCTTTCAAATTATATAACTTCACCAAAACCGACAACTTAGTGTACTTACTGCAACCAGGGTACAAGGGTTCATCGCCATCCCCAATCACATTGGCAAACTCATAAGGATCAGATCCAATATTGGGAAAATCATTACCATCCATCCCTAATTCTTCAGAAACATAACTGAACCTACTTTGCTCATCTTCTTCCACATTTCTACTAGCATTGGTAATCCATTCCCAAGGTTCTCCGTGCCATGTTCAAATCTTATAGCTTTGGTCAATTCTATTAAAGTATAAGTGTTCCCTTATAATTCCAACCCCAAACAATCGAATATTCCTACATTTAACACATGGACAACGAATTGTATTTCCAAGATTTTCTACGGCAAAATTCAAAAATCCTTCCACCCCTAACTCATATGCCTTCAATCTTCTATCCGCATGCATCCATGACTTATCCATCTCACACACTATAAAATCATATATATATATATATATATAAGTGGAAAGACCAGCAATGAAACATTACCTCATTCAAATAGCAGAGAACAAATTGAAAATAAAAAATAAAACAAGAACAAGACGACAGTTTTTACAACATAATAGTCGTTTAATATAAATTCAGACGACGGCATCTATAGTTACCGTCGTCATTAAGATACCCAAACCCAGAAATTTGTATTGCTTTTTGAAGAACAAAGTACGGGGTTCTGGTAGCCTAAAGACGATGGTTAATGGAGAAACAGTCGTCTTTAGGCTACCAGTTGCAGATTAAAACTCAGACGACAGGAGTAAATGAACAACCGACATATAATAAACATTTAGACGACGGTTTGATCCATCAACCGTCGTCGTGTTTTAAAAAAAACCACAGCTTAAATCTCCCATCCCCATTCCTTTTCCAAGAACCCATGCATGTGTGTTTTCCTCTTTTCGGCCGGGTAGGCCGATTGAAGGAGTTTTTGGTCCTTCTTCTTTTGGATGCAGGGCGTGCCACCACCAAGCCCCGAATTTGGGCTTGAATGGAATGTGAGTGGATGGATGTGTTGCGCTTCTAACTTCTGATCAAACGATTGATCGGCCAAGCAAGGAACCTCCTCTTGGCCTAGGTTCTTTCACTTCCTCGGGCTCGAGGATGGTTAGGTTTCGTACGGATGTTTTTATGATTTTTAGGGTTTTAAGTAAAAATAATGCAATTAAATAAATGTGCGTATAAACGTAAAGACAAGAATTGAAGTGCGATAAAATAAATCAAAGCGATAAATAAAGCGAGAATGAAAATAAAAGCGATAAGAACAATAAGAACGATAAAATAAAATAGACTTGAAATTGAACTTAATTGAAGTGCGATAACAATGAAAAGCAAAGCAATGGAAATAAACTTGAATTTAAATGACACGAAAATATAACTTGAACAAGAATTGAAACTTACACTAGTAAAAGGAAGAACTCGCTACACTAGGTGCTTGAAAATAAAATCCTAAGTCTAGGAAAGGAAAAGTGCGAGACGAAAGATAGGTTTGTCTGTTTGATGTTGTGTCCTCTGTCTTCATTTGGCGAGGTTTATATAGGGCACTCGTCAGCCCATGGGCTGGCCATTGAATTGCCAAATGTCAACTCTTCTAAAAAATCTTTCCTTACGAAGCCCTCCTAAATCCGTGGGATTGCATTGATTGAAATATTCTGACATGCTTGATTCTTCCTCTTTTGGAACACTCGAAGTTACTATCAAATTCCTTGATTTCTTTCCTTGCAAAGCCTTTGTCATGTGCATATAATCCTCCGAAAATCTGGGCTTGAATTGGTGGCTTAAACTTGGGCGTATGATTTTATTATAATTTTATTACATATATTATATAAATGTGAAACAATACAAGAAGGGCCAACACTCTCAGCCCGGCTGCCCATTCTTACTCATTCATATATATATGTTGTATAAATAAACCACCAATCTGTAAGGGCTCCAAAGACTTCGGCCACATTAAATTAAATTCATATATATATATATATATATATATATATATATATATATATATACAAATATATATATATAATAGGGCAATGAAGTTTCAATTCAAAGAGCCCAGCCACCGTATTCTCACAAGCCCACTCATTTGATTTCATGCATATATCAATATATGTGTATATAATAAGTCAATCAAACTGCCAACTCAAAACCCTTTTCGGCCCAGCTTGCAAACAAACTAAATATCCCAGCCGCCATCTAGCAAGACTCGGCCGCATATTTATCCCAATAGTTTTGGCCGTGCCCACACAAATGTCATAGCCCCAGCCACTTTCAAGCCCAGCCGCAATTCGAACTACGCCCGGCCTCATCTCGAACGATGCCCGGCCGCAAAACTCCAACAGATTAGCCCGGCCGCAACCTTGCCCAGCATAGATCGCTCCAGCCGCGTTTGAGCTCCATATTACAATATTCAGCCGTGACTCTGCCCCATTCGAACAAAACCCCAGCCGCAACTTCCATTCGAAAATCCGGCGGAGATTTTCCAAGATCGCTCCAGCTGTCCCGGCCGTAACAAACTCTAAGCCCGGCCATATTTTTCAGTTCCTAGCCCCGGTCGCATTCCAACAAAACCCAGCCGCTCCAGCTCTTCAAATCTCGACGGCCACTCTACAAGAGCCCAGCCCGGCCGCGATTCCATTCTAAAAAACCCGACCGAGATTCCATTCTCAAAGCCCGGCCGACATTCCAAGAGTCTAGCTGCCCGTGTCTTTGAAAGGTGCCCGGGTGAATTTTCAACAGCCCCAAACAATGTGCTTTTCAACAGGCAACATTAAAGCATGCTGATGTCATGATGTCAGCTATATATTTATTTAAAAGCCTTTTTAAATGTTTCAAATCATGTTGTTTAAGAAAAAAGTATAAAAAATTATTGGTCATAACCGTTGGAGGTCAGACCATTGAAACCCTTTTTTTTTCTTTTTTTCTTTAAAAAATGCGGTCACCTTTTAAAATGTTTTCAATTCGTGTTATTTAAGAAAAAAATTATAAAAAATTATTGGTCATGACCGTTGGAGGTCAAACCATTGAAACCTATCCTTTTTTTTTTTTAAATGTGGTCACCTTTTATAATATTTTCAAGTGTTGTTTTAAAATATTATAAAAAATTCTTGGTCATGACCGTTGAAGGTCAGACCATTGGAACATTGTCTCTAAATAGTAGATTAATTAAATTAAAAATTAAACTATATATAGTTGTGGAATGTATGAGTGTTGTACCACAGTTTTTCTCAAAATAATAAAATATAAATGACCCTAAAATATAGTCTCGCATGTCTGAAGATGGAAAAATTTAGCCCTACACTATTCTTTAAAAAATTAATATTTTGAAGAGCTAAAAATACATTTAGCCCTATGACTATAGATGGACTTACCTCCCTCTTCCTAATTTGGCGAAAAAATCTCAAAATCCATTCAAATCATATTTCATCGTCATACCCAATTATGCGAAAACAGGTTCCCCTAAACATCAATAATTTTTTCTGTCCTTTAGCAGTACAATAATTGGTGTCATATCCCCCACTACGGAAGCTGATTAGCCAGAGCTAAATTATTTTTTGGGTTATTCGCAGCAATGGTCCCTCAACTATACCCGTATTTACACTTTGGTCCACCAATTCAATTATTAGTTGCGGGGGTCACTCAACTCTGTGTTCCGTTGCAACAGTAGTCCTTCCGTCAAGTCTGTGACATTTTCCGTTTAAAATAATGACGTGGCAAGCATCTTAGAGCACGAGTGATGGGCAAATGTGACTTTTTGCTTAATTAATACGAATCTTTTGCTTTTGAAGAGAACGAAAGGTTCAGACCAAAAAAAAAAAAAAAGAAGAGAACGAAAGGACGACAGAAATGGCTGTCTGAGCAAAAGGGAAAAATCGCGAAGGTAGAGAATCTAGGGTTTTCAAATCGAGAGGTATTTGACTTAAGTAGCGAAGGATTTAGAGTTAAAAAAGCGATAAAGTACAAATCTAGGATTTGAGTTTCGTGAAAATCACAGAGAAAAGAGTCGGGTCTACTGTGTGTGGAGGTTTCTTCAAATGGAGACAATTTTTCGGTGGTCTGGAGAACCCCCCAAGTATGGTAAGTTACTATAACCTAAATATTCCTTCTTCATTTGATATTGGTTTATATTCAGTTTGCAAATGTGTGGTCCTCCTGTTGACAATGAAGTTTTGGCTTTAAGGTTGAAAAAAATTGTAGTTGGAGTCTTTATTATTGTCTGTGGCCCCATTTTTGTCGGTTTGTCAAGGAAGTGATTTCACACTTTTTGCACATGCCTGCACTGACTTTGTCTTCATTGCTGACTTTGAGCATACCTTTGTGTAATGTGGTAGATAAAGCAGAGCTGTGTACTCTTGAACTCCACCACTTTGGTCTGTTGGATAATGGCATGTATAAGGGAGGCAAAGTATGCTATGTTGACAACTGTATTCATGACTATCTGTCATTATTGGATTTAAAGAAAATTGGGATAGATCTTGGGTACAAAGTTGATATAACACAAAGGGTTACAGACTTAAAAGTTTACTATAAGGGGCCTGCAAAAAGTGGTCAGCATGCTGTGAACGAGGTTGTAAATGATAGTTGTATTCCAGGGTTGGTTGGGAGCATTTCATTAGATCAGGTTTTGGTGTTGTATTACCATGATCCTACTCATAACAACGAGCTAGAGAGTGTAGATGAAAAGCAAGAACAACATAGTGAAACTGAAATTGGCAATGAAGAGGAGGAGGAGGAAAAAGAGGATGTTATTGTTGACAGTGATTATGAAGTAAGTGAAGAAGAAAATGGTAATGAAGAGGCTGCATATGTTCACGATGGACCTCCTGTTGAAGAGGCTGCCTATTTTGAAGAGATGAAGGAAATGCCTATTAATGAAGCTACAGGGCAGATATCAGATGATGGTGAAGATAGTGATCGACTTCCTTCTGATGGTGATAGCTCTGGTGGTGAGGAAGATGGTCGAAAAAAGACAAGCAAGAGGAAATGGAAGATGCCAGCTTTTAAACAGTTTAGGAAAGAAACTGATTTGAGAAATCCAGAGTTTAGAATTGGAATGCAATTTGGCAATAAGGAAGAACTAAAGGAAGCTATTAGGGAGTATGCAATTGTGCAAGGGAGGCAGGTCAAATTGGTGAAGAATGATAATAGAAGGATTCAAGCAAAGTGTGTAGGTCACACGAGATGCCCATTTATTCTGTTTGCTTCTAAGATAGATAGAGATGAGGAGACATTTGCCATAAAGACTCTCTCCTTAGAGCACGAGTGTACTAGAGTGGACAAACTGAAATATACTAATTCAAGGTGGCTGTCAATTAGGTTTGCTGACAAGATTAGGAAAAATCCTGAGTGGGATGTAGGGGCATTCCAGTCTGAGGTATTGGAAAAGTACCATATGAATGTTTCAAGGCATCAGATTTATAGAGCAAAGAACTTGTCCAAGGTGATCATTGAAGGAAGCTATGTGGAGCAATATGCGAGGCTATGGGACTATGCAGAAGAATTGAAGAAGGCTAACAAGGGCAGCACTGTGATTATAAAGAATAAGATGAATGGTGATGTACCTGTGTTTCAAAGAATTTATGTATGTTTGGAAGCTTGTAAAAGGGGATTTTTGGCAGGATGTAGACCTCTCATTGGTATAGATGGATGCCATTTAAAGGGACCTTACACAGGGCAAGTTTTAACAGCCGTTGGTGTTGATGGGAATAATGGAATGTACCCAGTTGCTTATGCTGTTGTAGAGGTGGAATCAAAAAGTAGTTGGATTTGGTTCCTTGAACTTTTGATTGCAGACTTAAAAATTGAGAATGGGAAAGCTTGGGTGATTATAAGTGACAAGCAAAAAGGTATAATACCTGCAATTGAGACATTGCTTCCAACAGCTGAGCACAGAATGTGTGTTAGGCATATCTACAGCAACTTCAGGATAGAGCATGCTGGACTTGCACTGAAAAACATTCTCTGGGCTGCGGCAAGAGCAACTACCATTCCCTGGTATGACGCAGAAATGGAGAAGATGAAACAGCAAGATGAAGGAGCGTGGAAGTGGCTTATCAATAGACCAGCCAAAAATTGGAGTCGATCTCATTTTGAGCCGGATTGTAAGTGTGATCTGTTGTTGAACAACCTCTGTGAATCCTTTAACTCTTGCATTTTAGATTCAAGAGACAAGTCTATCTTAACATGTCTTGAAAGGATTAGATTTTATATCATGTTAAGAATGGCTAATAGAAGGATTGCTTGTACGGTTTGGAGACATCCAGTTGGGCCTAGGATTTTCAAGATCATTGAGAAGAACAAGTTGGGAGCTAGTCAATGCATTCCTAGATTAGCAGGTGAGAGCAAATACCAAGTGAGCCATATGTATGGGGGAGAGTATGTAGTGGATCTAAAAGCCAAGACTTGTTCTTGTAGAAGATGGGATTTGTGTGGGATCCCATGTTCTCATGCTATTTCTTGTATATTTCAAAAGGAGGCCAATGTATTTGACTATGCACATGACTGTTATAAGAAAGAATCCTACCTGAGTTCATATGAACCTATGGTACATCCAATACCATCCATGGACCAGTGGCAGAGAACAAATTGGCCTCCAATTAAACCTCCTCCATATAAGAAGCAACCTGGAAGACCCAAGAAATCAAGGAACAAAGAACCAGCTGAGGTCAAAGTACCTGCTCCAGTTCCTCCAAACCCTTTGCCCCCATTTTACAATCCACCACCTACTAAGTTGAGAAGGATTTATGTAAAGGTAAGATGCTCTGTTTGTGGCCAGGAGGGACATAATAAGACACGGCATGAGAACGAAGGGGCAGCTCAGGTATTCAGGCCCTTCCTAATTTCTTTTTGTTATGTAGGCCTAACTAAGGAACATTTTACCCTGCTTTTTGTTATTGTTTAGTTTATTTATATACTTTTTTATTTGTTTTTTAGGCCCAGCCTAATCAGCCCAACCCAACTATAGGCAGAGGGAGAGGTAGAGGTAGAGGTACTACTACAGGAAGAGGGAGAGGAAATGGGAGAGGACAAATGCCAATTGGAACTGGAAATGGAGGAGGAAATGTAAGTGACAACTCTGTCAAATTTATTTCTTATACTTTGGTTAGTTAATATGGTTCCATTTTATTTTAAGTTGGAAATGGAGCTACATCATCACAACCACTCCCATCATCACAGCCATTCTCTTATACTGGAGCTACATCATCATCATCACAACCACCCAACATTGTTGAGGTTGCCTCAAAACCATCAAAGTCTCCTGCTAAGAGATTCAAGGCTCCTGCCAACAGAGTCAAGTCTCCTGCCAAGAGATTCAAGTCTCCTGCCAAGAAGCTTAGACCATGGATGTGGTGAAGAAAACTGGGAGGATGTGTTTTTTGAACTAGTTGGATGTGTTTTGTCAACATGTTAGTTATGAATGGTTTGTTGGATGTGGTTTTTGAGTCTTTGGGCTGGAACTTAGTGTGGATGTTTTGTAAGGGATGTTTTGTATTTGGTACATTTTGTGGATGTTTTGTATTTGGTACATTTTGGAACCTGAACTGGGTGTTTATTTCTTCTATCTTTATGCTTGTGTTTCACTTGGAACTGGATTTGGTAGATTTTGGAACCTGTAACTGGTTGTTATATATGCTGAAGAAATTGTTTTATATTTCTCACACCTCTTGATCGACACCCACTACTTTTTGTCCAGCTTTTCTCTATTTTTTCACCAACACCAATATGCCCTCTCATCAACAAACTGAAACTGAAATTTGTCCACCAAACTTAAACTGAAACTGAAACCAATATGCCCTCTCACCAACACCAATATGTCCACCAAACTGAAACTGAAATTTCATTGCAAAATGAACTACATATCGGTTACATTTCCACCTAATTGATCATACGCTTTTTAGAGTTTCCACCAGGAAATGTCAACCAATTGCTCAAGATACAGAGCATCATCATAATCACCAAAAACCCAAGACCCATTGACAGAAATGAAACCCCCCAAATCCGATTCTCTCTTGGTCGTTGGCCCATTCTGTTCTCTTCCAATACTCTTTTCTGCTTGCCTAATTCTCCAACTTTGTACTCCAATTCCTTCTTTTCTCTCTCCACCATTTTCAGCTTATCTTCCACTTCTTTCTTCTGTTCTTCTATTAACTTTAGGTCCTCTTCCATTGCTCTCATTCTTCTCAGCAACCCAGGAATTAGTTCTTTTCCTCTTGCACAGGTCGTTGCGTCCAGCCATTCCCAATGATGCCCATTTCCTCTGCTTCTCTGCAAAGTAGGTTTTATAACATCAAAGCTAAACCCATCAAGCAACAAAATCAAATTTCACAGATCCACTTACTCGACTCATCTCACAAGCCTCAAATCTTCTCCCAGGATTTAAATCAGTCCATGAAGTCCAGGTTTTGATATATCCCCCGCACCTGCATAGCTTCCTTGCACTAAGGCTCTGACTTGTTGATGAAGAGGAAATCTGCGACATCTTTGCGCATGCACTGTGTGGGCTTCGCCAGATTTCTTTGAATTTCCAAAAATTTCAACACATCTACTGTTTTTATGTGGATTTCATCGAATATAAATGGGAATTGGGGATTTATTTGGCGCCAGATTCGACATTTTTCGGAGGGAAGTTACTTTAGATCGGTTGGTGGACATTGTAGACTTGAAAGGACAAATTTACCCTTCAAATTGACGCCACGTTAGAGAGAATTGACGGAAGGACTACTGTTGCAACGGAACACAGAGTTGAGTGACCCCCGCAACTAATAATTGAATTGGTGGACCAAAGTGTAAATACGGGTATAGTTGAGGGACCATTGCTGCGAATAACCCTTATTTTTTTGTTTGCTTCACTTTTTTATCGATAAGATTTAAATTGAATGGTAAATAATACATAACAGGTCCATGTGAGAAACATGAGGCTTTTTATTTAGTATGTAGGGCCTGTGAATTATTGAGGTTGTCAAATTTTGAGCTCCATCTATATATAATATAATATACGAGAGGTTGAATTGAAGGTGCGTAGAGATTAATGTTAATTGTGGTTGAGCTAGCCTATAGGGGAGGGGCTAATTAGAGTAGAATAATGGGTGTTGAAGGAGATCATCGTCTTCTTTTGTGCCTCATAGCTCTTGCCTTATCAACTGCTGCTGCTCATGGGGCTGCTGTGAAACCGAGTCATGACTCAATGCCGTTCAATCGAACTAGCTTCCCGGCTGGGTTCGTATTTGGAGCTGGTTCAGCTGCTTATCAGGTGTTTAATTGGCATGCATGTATTATTTGTTTATAGTCAGACAAAGAGCCAAAGCTAGCACCCACTTAATTATTTGTTTCCCCCACTTTCTTATTAGTCTGAAGGTGCAGCTCTTACCCATGGAAGGGGACCAAGTATATGGGATACCTTCACTAGGAAGCATCCAGGTCTCTCTCTCTCTCTCTTTCTCTCTCTCTCTCTCTCTCTTAAAATTGTTTGAGAATTTTTAAATTTTCATGGCAGAAAAAATTTCCGATGGTAGTAATGGGGATGTAGCCAATGATTTTTACCATCACTATAAGGTATGTTCCGCCGTATATATATATTATTGCATATGTTTTTTTATTTATCAAAATGAATAATTTCATCTACTGCCACACACAGGAGGACGTAAAATTGATTAAAAAGATCGGCTTGGACTCCTTCAGATTTTCAATCTCATGGTCAAGAATTCTACCTAGTAAGATCATTCATTTATGCATCAACGGATCCTGCATTACGTTCATATGATTTAAAGTTGGCACGCACGTAGTGCTCAAAGGTTTTTTTTCTTTTCCCTCGCAGAGGGAACAGTTAAAGGTGGAGTGAACCAAGAAGGCGTCAAATTCTACAACAATCTTATAGATGAGCTCTTATCCAACGGTACATAATTATTCTTTTTCTGTCCATTTTTTCAATAATTCTCTGCCTTATCTGTGTTATTCTACGTTTACAGGAATAGTGCCTTTTGTCACCCTTTTCCATTGGGATCTACCACAAACACTTGAAGACGAGTATGATGGATTTTTGAGCCCTAAGATTGTGTAAGTAACGGATAAAAATTAATTAACCAGAATTCATACATATAGATATATTATAATCGATTATTATGGACACAAACTATAATTTAATTCCACCAATAGTGATGATTTTCAAGACTACGCCAATTTTTGTTTCAAAACATTTGGCGACCGGGTCAAGCATTGGGTGACATTGAATGAGCCTGTTACATATTGTGTTAATGGGTACAACGGCGGCTCTTATGCACCGGGTCGATGTTCAAACTACGTCGGAAACTGCACCGCCGGCAACTCTGCCACTGAGCCTTACATTGTGGGTCATCATCTACTACTTGCTCATGCGTATGCTGTGAAATTATACAGGGACAAGTATCAGGTTGGCACATTAAAAAAATACCTCATTTCCCTATTATATTTTTATTATTTGCTTTTCAAGTTTCAATAAAACGTGGCTTTTATTATTTCAAAACTATTTTTAAAATATTACATGTTGAATTGGTAAAAGATAAATAAATTCATAAACAAAAAGGTTTAGGGCCCATCCATGTGAACCTTTACTTGTTCTGTGCTAGGATTAATAGGATTTCCTTCGATAGGATAGGATTTCGTCCTCACCTTTTCAGCACTTATCACTCTTCTCTTTCTTTCTTTTAATGGAAAATATAAAAAAGGGTAGCGATCATTTTCACTCCTATTTTAGTCTATTGAGCATATGTTCTAACCAACTTAGCTAAGTCCATATCTGCAAAATACTAGGCTCGTTAACTACATGTAAAGAATGAGTCATCTATACTATACAAGCAAATTAATACATAATTATTCAAAGTAGTAATAATAGTAATTATAGTTCTAAATTCAGTGATAACAAAATATGATTTTACATTTGAGTTCATGCATGCAGGCCTTTCAGAAAGGACAAATTGGGATTTCCGTTGTGACATTCTGGTATTTACCAAAGTCGGGAACAGCTGCAAGCAAGAGGGCAGCCTCTAAGGCTCTTGATTTTATATTAGGATGGTGAGTAATTAATTTTAAAAAAAAAAAATAGTTATCTAGAATGAGTAGTCTTAATTTGAAGTTGAATTTGTATTATAGGTTTGCTCATCCTGTTACATTCGGTGAGTATCCCCAAAGCATGAGATCTTCAGTGGGAGATCGTTTGCCTAAATTCAGCGTAGCAGAATTAAAACTGCTAAAAGGATCCATAGATTTCCTTGGTGTCAATTATTACACAGCTAGTTATGCAGATCCTCCCTCACTCTCCGCTGCCACTTCCACTGTTAACCAAAGTTTCTATGGAGACATGGATATCTCTCTCTCCAGTATGTATGCTCGACTCAATTCATTGTTATTCATGTGTCCTCTGCTAATGTTGTAATTTACTCTTTTGCAACAGCGGACAAAAATGGGGTTCCTTTGGGTACACCGGTACTCTCTCTCTCTCTCTCATTTGATCATCTCCATTCTTCGCAACTGATATCATCGGCAGAAATAGGTTTCCTTGTAGTGATTAGCTCATGTGAGAATGGAAAATTAATCTATACGTGTGTGTATAGATATATAGTTACTGACAGTTGATATTGGTTTAATTTGCAGACTGCTTTGAGCTGGCTACACATCTACCCAAAGGGAATTCGAGAGCTTATGCTACATATAAAGGAAAAGTACAACGATCCGGAGATTTACATTACTGAAAACGGTACGTAAGACCTACAACTAATTTTGTAATCAATTCTATAAATTAGTATGATAATTTTGTTGTTGTTGTAAATTTAATGAAATCATATATTAAACTTTGCATGTTGAAGGTGTTGGTGATGCAAATAATAGCTCCCTGCCTATTAAGACTGTCCTCAAGGATAGTACAAGGATAAGATACCATCATCTGCATCTTTCATATCTTTCAGAAGCCATCAAGTGAGTACAAGGATATATATATACATATACATATATATAATTTCCAAGAAATCAAATAATTAATTTCTAATTTAATATATATATGTGTAGAGAGGGTGTTAAAGTGAAGGGATACTTTGCATGGGCATTTGCGGATGTGTATGAATGGAACTCAGGCTACACTGTTCGATTTGGACTCGCTTACGTCGATTACAAAAACAAATTCAAAAGAACTCTCAAGTACTCTGCCTATTGGTTCAAGATGTTCCTCCTCAAATGATTGATGGCTATATGCATGACTTGTAAGCTTCTATCTGGAATTAATCCACCGTCGGACCATGGACTTTTTTGTTGTATTAATTAAATAATCGGACCATGGACTATGTTGTTTACACAGCCAACATTAATACTTATGAGTCGTTGGCAATGGGTTCGTGTTGTGTCGGGCAACAATAATGTTTATGAGTCATAAGTTATGACTGCTGCTAGGCCTCTGTTTTTGTAGTTTTGCTTTTGTTTTTTCCTTACCATGTGATTTTATTCAGACTGCAAATTTCTTAATTAAGATTTTGCTCTTCACATCTTGCTCTTGATTGTTATGTTGGAGTTGTAGATTGACTATTCTAATTGTTCATTGTACACATTTCATGATATTTTAATAAAATATATGTATTTTTTAAAAAAGTCATGTGTTTCAGGCAAATGATTAAAATAATAACTTTCGTAAATTGGCTGTTTTTGGTAACTAAATTATTTAGCTTCATCCACCAAGCCACCTTCCACGACTAGACATTTTCCATTTGGACTGCATTTAGGCAATCAGTGTCTACAACTAACCAAAGCTGCAGACGAATCGCGAACAATAAACCATATAAGCATCCAACGCAAAGGAAATCCCCATTTTGATTGCATATAGCTCTGTAGCGAGGACGTAAACCATACCAGGAGCCTTCATAGCCACGGCACCAACCAAAGCTGCAGACGAATCGCGAACAAACCCAACTCCTATGTGACCATACTTTTAAATCTATTGCACCATCCACGTTTAACTTAAAGGAACCCCCTTGCGGAGGTAGCCACCGAACACAAGGACCTGGCAAAGAAGGCCTGCTATGACGTAATGCTAACTCTGCTTTAAGTTCCTCGTCATAGCTCTTTGCACAGGCAATCAAAATCCATGGTAGCACTGGATCAGATCCATTTTTTTCATGTCACAACACCCAGCCGTAATAGCAAAAAGGGATAACTGTTCCGCATAAAAGAATATCCCACACCGTAGACACCCAACTCAATGTATCTGGAAGTCTGAGGTGAAGGAATTGCGTAGGAAAACCTAATCCCTCCCAGACTTTCCGACAGATGCCACACTCAAAAAACTCGTGGACAGAAGTTTCTGGTATTGATCTGCAACGAAAACAAACTTCCTCAGCAATAATATGACGATAAATCATATAATTACTCATGTACAAGGTGCTAATCCATGATGACTAGGCCTCTTATAATTTCATGACAACAACACAAGGACTGGAGTTCATTAGTCAAACTGGAATTGACTTTACGCAACACTTAGAAAAACCTACTGATTTTCTCATTCTCCTCTCCTTACTGGAACAGGAAACCAGTTGGGCCTCTACCTATTTAAAACCATGCTCATGTGATATGAGGCCCATTACTAATATCAAACTCGATACTGGGCCACTATAAACTATTACACAAAGAGAGGAAGTTATGTTTTGTTTGAAATCTTCAACTGCGAATAGCATGGTAGCTGTCCTGCGTTCTATTTATGAGCATCTTCGCTAAACTTCAAAATTATGATGCACCAAAGCAAGAAGGATAGGGCCTTACCCATCCCCTATATTTTTATGTGGTACTTTATTTAACCAACTTAAAACTGTAACTTTAATGCTGGTATGGATATATACATGTATATATTGTGAGTAATTGGCATGATAATCTACCTAGCTAGAACCCTGAAACCTAAGAGCACTTCCACTCATTTGCCATGGCAAAGGGAAAGGGCAAGGCAAAGACTGTTACTATTACGTGAATAGTGATAGCCTTTGCAAAAGGCTTGTGGTGTTTCCATTCCATCCATTGCCATGGCAACCACTATTCACATGAGATATGATGAGAGGAATTTGTATAGAATTTTGGCGTGTGAAGTAAAAAATATGACTAAGTATTTATTTAAAAAAATTCTGAAATTTTTTGTATTTTTTTCTATTTTTTAATATAAAAAACTTGTGACTGACGTCAGCAACCCCGGGCAACAACCCGGGCTATTATTGCCTTTGGGCCAGCCCAGGCTTATGGAGCCCACCAACAGCCCTGACAGCATTTGTCCGCTGGAAACCCTTTTTGGGCCTAGGGCCCCCCTTGCCCAGGCAAAAGGGTAGAGCGGTGGAACTACTCTAACACAACACTCTTCCCCAACTCCAGCCTTGGCCGCCATTGGGGCCAAGTTACAAAGGCCATGGATTTAGTTTTGTAATTGCACCTACAGGTTGTTTTAAGAGATAAATGTCACATGCTACCTTTGTGCATCTTGAAAAAGAAAAGTTTGTTTTTTGGTGGTGGTATGGGTTAAGAAGTTAGAACCACAAGTGGTACACGAAATAATTGAAAGTTGCTACAACATTGAGGGACAGATTTATGGTGTAAAGGAAAAAGTGTCCAAGAGCCAAACAAAATGGGTTGAGAAATTATAGGCACTACAAGAGGACATGAAATAAATACACATGGAGAGGGGACAACGCCCACATGTAAGAAACATGGGTAGATTATCCTTTGTGTTGCTTCCCCCTCTCAATTCAAAGAAATCTCTGTTTTCATCCATGTTAGCTCTCTCTATCTTATCCTCATCCTCAAATCATTCTTCATACATTTCCAATCAATTATTATTTTCGTATGGGCCATTTAATTCTCTGGCACCCCTTTGCTTTTGCCAAATGTACCCTTCAAAATAAGTGTAATATTGGATAAATGGCTAAACATTGGGTTGGATAACATGGTCAGTTCACAAGCTGTGTTATTTGTATGGAAATAGTGCCAAACAATTGACCCACTGCATGTTTTTTTGCCTTATCCTACACGAGCCATGTCTCTACTCTATTTTTTTAAAAAAAAATTGCTGAAAAGAGGGAAACATAATGTTTTACAAGTTATGATTTTTTTTTGGGGAAAGAGGAATTCAAACTTGGGACTCTTTCAATACAATTGTAGATCAAATACAATTGTCTCACGTCGGGACGGGACTTAACAAAACTAGATTGGAAGGTTTTCTAAAGTAAAACCTACTGCACAGTTTACTGGGTACGATAAGTTGGTCTCATCACCTGTCAAGTTCTTCAAATGGTTTAAGTTTGGACAATATATATGTGGCTAAAAGACATGGTCCCCAATAGCCCTGGTGGGGGAAGGGGGTACCCTAGGAATCTAGGACGCTCAAACTGCAACTGCCATTCAAAGTCAATATTAATGTGATATTTCATTTCCAACTTCCAAGAAAGGAACTAATCATATATCTCTCAAGAGGAAAACATATGAGAAGTTGAAGTCATGGCCACAGTGGGTATATGTATAGGTTTTTTGTTTTTTGTCAATGGCATGGTACGTCAGGTGGAGCAGCTCCACGATCCAACCTGACCTCCTTAACTACTCTAAAGAAATGGAATTGTGAAGAGCTCCAGATAAAAATCATGCGTCTTCTTCACTGTTATTTTCCTTTGATTTAAAAAACCCTGGTTGTTGAACTTCTTATTCATATGATCTTAACCACTCAACAACCCCGTTGGATTAATATAATCTTTATATTTTTGTTTGTTATATTCTTATGTGAATAATTAATTTGGCGAGTCCTAACAACAATGATGACTTAGCTTGGGTGATTGTTGTTAAATGAGACAAAAAGTAAGCACTTTATCAATATCAAACTCACAAGGGCAAATTATTAGAATGTGAGCATTCAATCCATTGATCTCAATTAGCTAATTCCATCGCGGTATGCACCTTTTGTATGTTTACTGCTATGTGTATGGTACTCCAAATTGAAGCAGATAATTAATTAGTAGCTTATACTATTGTTGAACAAATCAGTATATCACTATTGCGTCTGTAAATTTTCTGATGTAGAACATATATATATATAGTCAAGATGATCGAGGAGCAGTTTGATAAGCGTAACATCAAAATCTAACTCTTGCAAGGTTTGGTAGGTTAAATCAGCATCTTTAGTATTAAGAATACTTTTGGAATTTTGATTCCAATTAGTATTCCTAGTAGTACTAGGGTTTGAGGTAGTATTTAAACGAACTTTAACTAAGAGATTAGGGTTGTTATTCCGAGTATAATTATCAATAAATCATGAGATTTCTCTCAATAATTTTCTGGTGAATTCCAAATTTTCTGGTTCTAAAGCTATCGTTAGATCACCAACCCATTATTACTCTACCTCATTTCTTTTTGGCAAAGAAGCAGGAAATAACAAAATTGGTAGAGACAGCGAGCTACTACCTACTGCCACTTTAGAAATGACATAATTCAGGTAAACTTGTTAAGACAAGCTAAGGTTGGTAGTGCAGATTTATTGGTTATAACCACCCAATAATTGTTATGAAAATATAATTAGAGTAGTTAAGCAATGACAATTACAACTTGAGAAATAATTTTGGATTCAAATAACCTGCAGCACATTTGGTAGAGCAAGAAAAATAAAAATAAAAATAAACAATAAGTCAAATAATGCCATGATCCTTACATTTAAACTACCACATATAATTTTTTTAAATGCATGTTTTCATCACCGTCTCGCATTTTGAGTTGTTTATAATGAAGCATACGTTTGCATGTATACGACCACGTAATTCTTACTAAAAATTTCTGAGAAATATATCAAGACATTGAGATAACGCCAATTAAATAAAATAATATCATTTTTTTAATGTGCAAAATGATGAGGAGGAGATCATGTGGCAAACTGGCATGTGAGCCAGAGAATGTGTCAAAATGTTGACCCAAAAATTTAATGAAAATTTAAAGTGGGTCATAACTATGGATGTTCGTGTTTTACCAACCAAGACCAAGAATTATTAAAGAGTAATGTATATAGCTTGATGTATAATGTCCCACGTCAGAAATTTAATAAAATAAATATAATATATAATGAGTGATTCTATTATTAATATTACCGAGATTTTTTGTGATAAAACTTCACACTTATCGGTGTTGTTAATAAGTGGTTAAATTGGGTATAATTATTTTTGCAATAAAAGGGAAAATATTCCACAAGCAAGAATATTAACAAATAAAAATTCTCCCCTTTATATTAGAATACAGACATCAACACGCAAGCCATGGATGCCTAGACAAACCCTATTATTACTAGGTGGACACCTAAACTAGCTACATCATGTTGATGTTGAATGCATAAATCGCTTTTGTTTTTGTTTTCTTTTCCCAAACTAGTTCCAGTGGTGTTGACCAAAAAAACTAGTTCCAGTGTGTCTTACCCTAAACCCTAAATATTTTAGTACAAGTTGTTGAGCTGCAAATCTCACACTATATATTAAAATGAAAATATTTACATATACCATACTATCTAATAACAGAATTAATTGTTTAAATCATGCGTATGCATATACATACATATAAAACTATACGAAAAATGATGTATTATTTATTGCGTTACATTGTTTTTGGTCCAAAATGATTTTTTTGTTATTGAAGAAATTAACAAACAAATAAATAAATAAATAGTCTTTGGATTCCTCTTTACCCTGCAGCCTGCGTAATAAAATTGGGTTGGCTTGACGTGCATGACTAAAGAATATTTGACTCAACTACGTGACCGCCATTGTGGACGGCCGACAAATTACTGTAAAGCAGCTAGCTATAGCTAGCTGGTCATGTATCTTTTCATGTCTATATATAATGGAGTTAATCATATATACTTCGGTATTCAACTCTATGGTCTTTGTATTCACATGAATCGAACCTGAGACCTTTTACAAATTAAGTGGAGCATACACGTGACAGCTTAACTGAATATAAGCTAACCTAATATTGTTATCAGAGGCAACTCACACTAGACCGAAGACTTTCTTTTTTAAGCATCTAATTACGCAAGTTGTTGCCGAATACATGTTAGTGCTTTCGAATTAACAGTCTCACCTCACACATGTCATCTTCAATGAAGTTATACAAGTAAGCCCACCACGTCATAGTATTTAATTAAAAATTCTTTCTGTATCGAAACCAAACTCTTCGACAATTGACCAAAGAGATAGTTCTTTCTTACACGCATAGATTTGTGGCTCGTGCAATGCCACATTGTTTTTATGGTGTGTTTACTAATCATGAATTGGAATTCTCATCAGGAATTGAATTCCGCATATGGAGGATTTCTGCGTTTACTTCACATCAAGGAATTGAAAAGCAAGTGGACCCACACAAAATTAAGAATTGAATTCAGGATTTTGGAGGAATTCAATTCATGAGTAGGAGGTGGTATTCTAATTCCTGGAGAATGAACCGATTTGGAATTCATCTTTTTTACCCATTATATCCTCACATAATATTCAAAATTTCAAATTTGTCATCTACTTTAACCCAACAACGAGGATATTTGAGTAACTAGTACCACTTCTACCTCAATTCCATATGGTTTAGTAAACAACGTCAATAGGAATATGGAATCTAACTCCCCTCAATTCATATGGTTTAGTAAACAACTTTAATAGGAATTCGGAATCTAATTCTCCTCAATCAAATTCCTCCTTAATTCAATTTATCCTTAATTCAATTCCCCCTAATCCAATTACGGATTAGTAAACATGCCATTATTTAAGAGATATTTAGGTAGACTTGATGTAAGTTGAAGGATGGAGAGAGCTTGAAATATTGGGTATGAGAAAAAGACATCCCATAAAAAGCCATTGGCCAAACAGAGACAAAAGGCACAGCTGGAGCCTGTAAGAAGGCTTGTGGGGTTTTATTTTTTTCTGCGTTTTTGTTTTTGACACAACTTCCAATAATCCACATTATTCAGTGAAGTCCATGTCATGGCTTCAGGGTTCAGTTTGGTACTTTTCCACTTTGGTTGATTAATCTGCAATCACCCAGTAATAATTGTCGTTCCTTATTGAATAAATAAGAGCAAAGTTGATCACTTTACCAACAAGAAAACATCATTGTACGTTTGAATCTCTTCAATTTCTTTCATGGTTTTTGGCTTCTTATCTTTTTCTTGAACCAAAAATTATTGGGTCTTGAACCCTATGTAAGATCTTCATCTTCTTCCATGGACATGTCCCTTTCAAAATCCCACTCATTTTACCATCTTGGTTCGCCCAATTATGATGAATGAGTATGTCTTTGAGTAGTAGTCAAGATTGTACATACATACAATTATGGCCTGCGAAATGCATGTAATCACTAAAAGGTAAGAAGCATAATATGAACGAACAATATTGACGAGTCCTTATTTATTAGTTAGGTTTTTAATTACTTACCCGTTTTTATTTAGTTTTACTGACACAAAATATTCTTTCAAATGTGAAACAGTAGCCAGACATAAAAGATTTTTATTTTTTATTTTTAGTTGGGACGTTACACTTCCACACTTAATGGATCTTAGCTTAGGGTTTTACGTTAGTTTTGTCTCTGTTTCTTTAGTCTCTATGCATCATTTCATTGTGTTTTATTTCGTTGTCTCATTTGCTATTCCCTCGTCCCTACACCCCACATTGGTTTTGGCATTTTGGCGTAAGTACAAAGTAATAATAGTTCTTTTATTTATTTTTTGTTACAAAAGTAATTTTTCATTTTGTTTTTGTATGAACATGCACTCGGGAAAGAACCCATTTACAAAACAGAGGAATTAATTAACACCATTATCCATTGCTTGGTCCTAAATCCAACTATGATGGCATCTATCTACCTGGGACTGAGCAATTTCATGGGCCCTACCAAAGCCAATAAAAAAAAAAAGCCAATGTGGCAGGGGCATTGAGGAGTCACCGTCTGATACGTGGAAGGTGATGCCAGCATGGAAAAGTACTGTTTTCCCAACTGGCATTTTGAGATTATTGAGGAAAATTGTTTTTGGCCCTTATGTTTTGGGCTGCGTGGGGTTTGTGCAAAAGAATGTTGTAGGTCTCGCTCCCTATTGCTCTAGCTTTAGGAGGGAGGGGCCCAGGCTGTTGGTTTGGGAGAGGGAAAGAGTCACATGGTGGCCTTCTATGCTGAATTTTATTTGTTTGTGTTATGACAGCTGGCTCCACTACAACAAGACACGCATTCTTCTCGAGATGTAAGTTGTAAGACATTGTCCACCTCCCTCCCCTAATAATTCTATTCTATTCTATCCTATTCAAATTTTCAAATTTTCTTTTATTGACCCAACTACCCATCTCTGTAAATACACTAATAATAATTCTATCAAGTTTCAAATTATTGCACTGTTTAAATTCGGTCAAAGATAAATTATTCCTACTATAAAAATTTATGGTTGATTCACTTGCAGATATGATCTTAAAAAGGAAGCTTTGAAGATAAGCGATTTCGATCATCAAACCACTTCGTTGGGATGAGAATCTTATGAGAAATATAGCTAGCATTCCCCTTTCGAGAAATTTAACCGCTATTAATCAAATAAAATCAAACTTACCACAATAGATATTAATCTCTCGTCCAACTTAAAACCAACTCCAATCAAATAGAAACAACTTTCGCTATACCAAATGTTGATAGTCTTTATATTATCTTTTATCTCTCTTTATATAAGATATTAATTGCACACATTATGTCATAGTTGATATCTTAATTATAATGTAAAATTATGCAAAACATAACTGGCTTGAAAAGCCTATTAAATAAATAAATAAAAATTGGCATGCCTATAGAAGATAATAATTGATATGAAAGCCATTACATTACATGATATTGTATAGTATTAGTAATTTAATAATAAATAAAAAAGAGATTAATATGAAAGTAGATAGCTGGCATCTATTGGAATTGCCATGTAAAAGCTCATAATACAGAGACATGACATTGTATATGATCATTGGTTGGTATTTTTATCTAAAATAGTAATGGTTTATTAGATTCCTCCTAGAAAAAAATTTATAAAGAAAAAAAAAGAAACCCAAAGTTAGGGACAGAATATTATTATTTATAGCTCACATCCCACTAAGAAGCTTCTTAATTTAAGCCCATAAAATTGTCCCAATACAAACTCAACTCAACTCAACACAAACGGACAGACAGAGCTTTCCTCTTCCTTTCATAAATAAACGTAAACGCGTTCAGACTTCCGTGTTCCCGCCGCCTGTTTCAGACCCATTATCTCTCTCTCTCTCTCTCTCTCTCTCCCTCTGAATGGTCAATCAGAGAGAGTAAAGGAAGCTCGTAAATACAGAAAACACGCAAACAATATCAAATTTTTATGTCCTTTTGTCTTTTGAAGAAGAAGAAACAGAGCTTCTCTGGCTCTCAGCCTATCCTATCAATGGCCAAGTCAAAGAACAACAACACTAAGAAGCTTTCTTACATTTCAGTCCCTTCTCAGATAATCAATTCTTTGTCTTCATCTTCTCTGCAATCGCTCCTTCTTTCACCTAAGAAATCTTCAAGGAGTAAAAACAGGTACTTGAGCTGGTTCACCAACTACAGGAGCCCAAAGTTCTGGGTTTTATTTCTGTTTCTCTTTGGCTTTCTTGGTATGCTGAAGTTGGGACTCAACCTTGACCCTTTGATCCCATATTCTCCATACCCATGTACCACAAGTCAGTTACAGAACTTGGTCTCTAATGGGCATTTAAAATCACATATGGCCACTGCTTCAAATGGTGAAAATAGTCACCAAGTTGAGGTTTTCAACAGTGTGAGCCATTCACAGCCGTTGCTTTCAAATGGGAATTTGAAATCAGAGGTGGATGTTGAAGAAGCTGAGCAAAGTGAGTTTTGGAAGCAACCGGATGGTTTGGGGTATCGGCCGTGCTTGGCCTTGAGCAATGAGTATAAGAAAGCTAGTGTAGGTATTGTGAAGGATAAGACAAAATATCTGATTGTTGTTGTTTCTGGTGGGATGAACCAGCAAAGGAATCAGATTGTTGATGCTGTGGTTATTGCTAGGATTCTTGGGGCTGCTTTGGTTGTTCCCATTTTGCAAGTTAATGTTATTTGGGGAGATGAAAGGTAAAGAATGCTACAACTCACATTTTCCTAACTAAAAGGATATCTTCATTTAATGAGTTTGTGCTTTGTTGTTGTTGGTTTATGGTTGATTTCTATTGTGCTATACTGTTTAGGAGACTCAGAGTTTATTTCTGTGTCTTATTTTATGGGTGCAGTGAATTTTCTGATATCTTTGATTTGGAGCACTTCAAGAAAGTTCTTGCCAATGATGTTCGTATAGTTTCTTCACTGCCATCGACACATATAATGACAAGGCCGGTGGAGGAGAAACGGACTCCCCTTCATGCTTCACCTAATTGGATTCGGTCACGTTATCTCAAGAGGGTAAGAATCATTGCTGTCTTTGTGCTTGCTTTCAATTAAGCAACCGTGTTGTTTTTCAAAACATTTGAATAAAGGAAATATGAAAGAGAGAAAAGATGCTTTGGCTTAGTTTGTTATGTATGGAGCTTAAACTTGTTTGTGGGCCTTGTGACAATCGTTTTGGTTTTGTTTGGTTGTTTGTTTTTGCTGGTGCGTTCCTACACAAGTGTCAGCTTTTGATCTGCTCTTCTCATCTTTTCGTTTTTACTATTGTTCCTACTATACTCTAACCATGCTGTGATCACACAATCGAAGAGCCGTCCAGTCCAATCCAATGCCTAAAATGTTGTACTTATTATCTAATTATAGTAGTTGAATACGGGTGTTCTGGAAAGGTAAATCTCATGTGCTGCTTATCATTTTAACAACTAATGACGAGTGCAAGGTTTTCTGATCTTATGCTAAAAATTATAATAATTTTGAGTTTGTTGATTTCAGTAACATGATTTTTTATTCATGATTATCTGTTTTGTTATGTGTGGTTAGAACAAATCTCCTGTGGAA
The DNA here is from genome assembly GCA_020521455.1 of Prunus kanzakura. NCBI lineage: Eukaryota > Viridiplantae > Streptophyta > Magnoliopsida > Rosales > Rosaceae > Prunus > Prunus kanzakura. The sequence goes on along the minus strand of BPUM01000873.1, from coordinate 229,084 downwards.
TGCGAATAAGCACTACAAATTATGCTAATTCCCCTTTTTCTTTGCAGATTAAAAGAGAAGGGGTTTTGCTTCTAAGAGGCTTGGATTCAAGGCTCTCTAAGGATCTTCCATCTGATCTTCAAAAACTTCGATGCAAGGTAATGTGCGAAATACGTCTTTAATTTCCTTTGTATATGCAAGCAGCTGACTTTGTTTCTTTTTGTTTTACCTGGTATGATGGAAAATAATTGACTACATTTCTACTGTATTTACAGCCTTTAGATTTTATCAGTCGTGAATAAATCTGTACCTTTAATTACAGAAATGAAAGGAGGTTCTAGTTCTAGAGACAGCTGACTCTAATCTCTTCTTTGTTTGACACCAGGTTGCCTTTCATGCATTGAGGTTTGCTCCTCCAATTTTGGGAATTGGTAACAAGCTTGCAGAGAGGATGAGCAGTAAGGGACCTTACCTTGCCCTTCATCTCAGAATGGAGAAGGATGTATGGGTGAGGACTGGTTGCCTTCCTGGTTTGAGCCCTGAATATGATGAGATAGTAAACAATGAGAGGATACAGCGGCCAGAGCTCCTAACTGGAAGATCAAACATGACGTACCATGAAAGAAAACTTGCAGGTCTCTGCCCCTTGAATGCCTTGGAGGTGACCAGGTAAGAATGTTAGCCAAATATATATTTACTTTTAAGGCATTTGAACATAAACCAATTTGATATCTATTATCCTATTTGTTCTATGCATCAGAGAGTTTTATAACGGGCAAAATTTTGTGTTTTAGGTTGCTTAAAGCTCTAGGAGCTCCAAAAAATGCAAGAATATATTGGGCTGGAGGGCATCCATTTGGTGGAAAAGAAGCCTTGCTGCCATTAACCGGAGAATTTCCCCATTTTTACAATAAGGAAGATCTTGCTTTGCCTGGTGAACTAGAACCTTTTTCAAATAGAGCTTCTGTCATGGCGGCCATTGATTACATAGTTTCCGAGAATAGTGATGTCTTCATGCCGTCTCATGGGGGAAATATGGGCCATGCTATCCAGGTATAGTTTATTTGTTTTGGTCTTAACAGATAGGTAATATACGCTAGATAAAATACTTCACAAGTACAAGAAAGCACGACAATACGACCAAAGTAAATCAAGTTGAAAGAAAGTGAAAAAGAAAATACTTAAGGATACTTGCGGAACTGATCTGAGATTGTTAAATGAAATCATGAGTTGAAGGGGGCCAAACTTACACATTTGGACTGAGTACCTTTGTATTTTCTAGGAAATATTTGAGAAACATATAGTACAGATACTATGAAAAAAGTTTTTGTGCATGCGTAAAATTCTTGAGAGGTAAAACAGCCTGGAATAAGAAAAAAGAGATGTGCCATTGAGGCCTTGTCATGAATTACTATTATTGTTACTTCCTGCCTTTTCCATTTGGAAAAACTTACAGAATATAGGATGTATACAGCTAATAGAAAAATGAAAATTTGTTGAGGAAATATGCTGGGAAGACAAATAATATGAAAATGTCATATGAGTAGTTCTTTTACACATGATGGTTACCTAATTTGCTGGGGACTTCTCTTACACCAAGATTTGTATTTTCTTTCAGGGCCACCGTGCCTATGCTGGCCACAAAAAGTATATAACTCCAGACAAAAGGCATATGCTTCCACATTTTCTGAACTCTTCTCTCCCGGAAGCAGAGTTCAATAGGATCATAAAGGAATTGCACAAAGACTCCTTAGGGCAGCCAGACCTCAGGACTATCAGAGCTGGAAAAGATGTCACAAAGTATCCTGTTCCCGAGTGTATGTGCAATGATTCTCGCACTCATTCGTATCTGTGAGTCCTTACTGAAGGTTTCCAGCATGATGTTAACTCTGCAATGGCCTGCTTCATTGACAAATTGGAACTTCTCAGAAAATCCCTTGAATTTAAGCCTGCTGGAAAGGGGTTTCTTCTGCAGGGCAATGATGGTTCTTTGGATGGCCAGTTTTTAAGAGCAACAGCATCACACTCAACTTGTGAGTTTGCTCACATTTTTTCTCTCACACTCCTTCCTTTGTGGCCACATTCGAGTGAGGAAGACAAATGGATGCTTATAAGACGATATAGTATATGGTTCTGTGGAAAGAAAAACTCTCTGAAGCTTCCCTGCCCCCTGGATTTGCTTTGGGACTTTCATAAGCAGCTGGCAGAAGGCGAAGGTCCCCTAATTCTTTAATTCTTTATAGGAAATATTCTTTTAGGATAGATTTTCCCCATTTTGGTTTCGTTCATTTATTTTGCTACATCGGTGTATTATAATTTATAGAACATGCATGTAAATAAGCATATTTCCAGTAATAATACATATATATTTTTTGCAAGCTCGCATCATGTTGGAGTTAAACACATGTTCTGGTTCTTCATGCAGCAATTGCAGCAGGTTCAATTTTCTCGGAAATCTGTCATTTTCTTGTAATGCTCTCTGTTCTGTACATTGATGCAAAATTCACTATACTTATTTACCTTAATTGATAAATCAAAGAAGCAATTTTTGATAACCCGCTTTCCTGATTTTGACCTGATTTTGGAATTAAACTGTCACATGTAGACCTTTAACAGTTCTCTTTCTCACATATAAGCTGCTAGCAGAGGGATCCCATTACATGAATTCCAAATGTATTCACACTTAATTATCACGTCAGGGGAGTTCTGGAGGAGGCAGTCAGAGAAGTTCCATTCCTAGAGCTTGGTGAGAGTCCAAGGTAAGCAGAAATATTTATTTGAGACAAAATCGTATAAATTGTGATAGACACATTATGAATGCACGTAATGTCTCAGATCCACGCTTACTTTTAACGATAGTATCAACTGTACATCAGAACTAAACTGAATCGAACCAACTTATAGGCTGACTATCAAATAGTTGTCAAAAGTGTTCTAGATAGGCAGGGTCATGGGTGTACTCGTGGCGAAGGTATTGGAGTGTGAGAAGGCAGACATTTGAAATCCAATGCTACATATAGAAATTTATACATTTCTCCACTGAATCATGTAACTCATTATTTGCTATTGGATTTCCACAGGCTGAATCATGTAACTCATTATTTGCTATTGGATTTCCACAGGCTGAATCATGTAACTCAGTATTTACTATTGCATTTTCAAATCTCTTTTCCACACACGGACTTTTTTTGATTAATTGCTCCGAAGGTCCAGTTCTTCTTTGTATTATAATTATTTATCCTTATTTATCTTACCAAATGCAATTTCCAAATTTATTTTATTCACTTTCATATGGTCTCTAGTCCCATTAACATTTTTACTTCTTCCACTCAACAAATTATCTGATGACTTCAAGTTGAGTGGAACAAGAGTGGGATGGAACGAAAATAGTTTTGAACAGAACTTTTAGGCAACCCATGTTATTCATTCATTTATTAAGAGCCAAGTACTCGTACAGTTTTTAGAGCATCATCATCAAATTTAGATGGAGATGCTGTTAGGAACTCCCATTCCCGTGACCCCAGGTGTTGAGAATGGCTTCAAAAGCTCATATGGAACAACACCTGCTCCAACTCTGTTTTTCAGTTTCAAGTTGGTATTCCTCTCATCAATAATTCCTTCCAGCCTCTTCAAATTTCCATTGAACCGCTCGAATGCAGCATTTATCACAGGATTTTCAGCCCAGGATGACTCCAGTTTCTCACCAAGATACTCCTCATCAGTTGAATGATTAGATAACACATCCAAGACAGCCATCACTTTTGTTGCTTGAATCTGTGAGGGGAAGCACATCAGCAGTGCCATTTCGGGTTTCTTCAAAAAGTTCTTGAAAAACTCCTCAGACGGATCTTCAGTTGGCATATTGGTACGAGCAATTGTAGGCTTGTTTGGAAAGTATCCAGCATACATGTACTGTCCAAAGTTCACAGCTGCATGATGCCCAGCTGTTACCCAAATAATGGTTGTCAAAATGCGAATTAGATTTTCTGGGGTTTTCAAAACAGGCCACCATGGCTCATCTTTCTTGTCTGCATGGCCTTTTGTCCTAACTTCTGTCCACCAACCTTGAAGCTCCGTATCAGACTCAACAAGAGTTGGGTCTGGATAGTAGTGGTTTACATAGTCACCCACCCACTCCTTAATGGCATCCCAAAGAATGAGACCATCATTTGCAAATGGGTAGTCTTCAATTGTTAGCTTCAAGCCATGCTCAGCTGTAGGATCCTCAACCGCCATTCCCCTGAAATTAAAGCAAACAGTAATTAGCCGATGAACTTCCATGGCGTTTCAAATGAAGTTTTTGTCTTTTAAGATTTGTAGCAACTAGATTGGAAATTCTTCATTATAAAAAACTTGCCTGCAACAACACATGGTTTAGATCAATCTTATATTAGTCGTATCATGTGAAATACCTTCTGATGAGATCAGCTGGCAAAGCTTCCATGTCAAAGCGCCAGAGCTGGTCATAAGCAGCAGAACTGAGCTCAATGGAGTACTTTGCAGGTGAGAAGCAGCCCTCAATGATTCCATCAGCATTGATGAGGCTTTCTCTAGCAAGAGCATTGATTTCCATTGTATACCGAAAATGAGGATGCAGAAGTCTATAGATAGGATGCATTGCACTTAATTGTCGATTAGCTGCAATTATGTATGGCTCTGTAGCACAATGAGTCCTCAGCCTGTGAAAATATAACAGTAAAAACATGTTACCAACCATGCAACACTGACACACTTGCTACTTTTCAAATCCCCATTAGGGTAGATTCTTGCTTGAACTGAAGGCATGAGCTAGAAGCATCACTTGGACACAGATATGCTTACCAGTGGATGACAAGCTGATGGTAGCCAGCATCATGAGCACAAACATGGGCTTTAGCGAGCCTCCACAGCCAGCAACCGGTGGCATCCCAGGTTGGGGTGAACACTTGCTTCCATTGTGGCTTGTCACCAACTGGTGGTCGAGTGAGTTCAATGGCAACAGGCCTCAGCGTCCCATCCTCGGTGAGGAAGAGTAGTGTCCGAGAACCATACAGTGTGGTTCCTTCAATCTCTCTTACTTTGTTCACATAAGGCATGTAAAGATCATGGTAATCCAAAATAAACATCTTCTTTCTTTTTAAAGCCTGCATTTCAAGTTCAAGCAATTGGCGTGCACAAGCACACACATTTTACACGATTTCAAGTTATATGCATCAATGGGGGAAAATTTTCGTCCTGTTTAAAGGTGTACAATAAGAAAAATATGGGAGAGTTGGTGTCTATTTCTTGTTACCTCATCAACAGTCATACAACCTTTGATCTCTTTCTCCACCAGTTCTGTTGTAATCAATGATTCAGGTGGGCCGTAAATCTCAGGGTCAAGTTTACTCTTCAATGGCCACTCCTGCAGGTATAGAAATACAGAATTTAGCACCACAAGAGAATGTTGTGAATTGAGAACAAACTCAACTCACCCTCCCCTAATGATCTTGTTGTTGATGGACTTTGTGACACACACAAGGATGGATGAATCACACACACACACTTGAGAAACCAACCAAGCACAAAGTGACACAAGTATTTTAGAGGTTCAGCAATTGCCTACATCCTCTTGGTGATCCCCTTGAGAAATTCACTTCATGAAAGAATAAGTTACAACTTTGGTTTTACACAGAAAACCCCTTAGAACTCTATTCTCTCCCCAAGCTCTCTTTTCTCTCACACCCCTTGCTCAACACTTTGATACACTTGTGAACACTCTCACAACCCTTGGTGTTTCCCCCCTTTGGTGTCTAGACACTCAAGACTACAACTCAGCTCTAACTTGAACTGATTGCTCTCTCTCACGTTCTCCCTTGGTGAGATAACCTCCCTTTGCACACAATAGCTCCTAGCTACTTGACAACTTTGAGATTAACCACCTTATGCACTTAACAACTTAATATTGTCTTGCTTCCTCTTCTCTCTTATATAAGCATTTGGACTCCAAGATAAGGTATCATTATGTTCTGCACGTTCTTGCTTTAGTTATCCAACTTTAGACACCTGTTATGGCAGCTCACAAAGCAAGTGATCAATGGCTGCTAGTTGCCATCAATCTCTTGAACCAAGAGAGAAATCACTCATTGAAGCAAGTCATCAATTTGCCAAAGTGTTCTCCCCAACTTTCCAGCTGCTTGCCACCTCTTATTACCTCAGAAGTGATCAGAAAAATCCTTGCAAGTCGATAGAAAGTGGTAGCACACCAAGGAGGACTTGAAAACGCGTAGGAAAAAACAGCACAGCACGTCTGGCGACCGGTCGCGGATACCTTGCGACCGGTCGCTTCCTGCGATTTCTCCAGACTTCGAATCTGTGGAAAACGATCGGTCGCCCAAACCTTGCGACCGGTCGCTCACTCCTTCGCTTGTATACTAAATGTGAGCCATTTTTCCAACAGAGAAAACAAGATATGCTATTAAACACCGTAATTACTTGACCAACAAGGAAGATGGACGGGAGGAAGGGAACGTAGAAGTTTGATTTTCTTACTAAAGAGAAAGAGTTGTACTTGTATGTATAAGAAAGCATACCGTGACAAGTTCTATACTGTACGGATTAAGACCAGCAAGAGTTTGCCGAGAAAATTCTTCATCTCTAAACCAAGCAAACTTATCACCTGTAAAAGACGATTAGCTTAATCAAAAGGACAAAGACAATCTGGTCTTTTCTCTTACTTAAAAGAGGACACAGACATACATACAGAGAGAGAGAGAGAGAGGAGGAGGGCATACGGTCAATTATTTCGGGGGTCTCAAAGAGCAAAAGATCGTCTTCCCCATCAGTAATGGTCTTGACTAGCCTAGGGATGATTGTCTGAAAAAACCCACTAGTTTTTGGCTTAGGCAATGTGACTCCTTCATTGAACAGTGAATCAATGGCTGTGAAGTATGGAAATCCTAATTTTGGATTAAGAAGCGCTGTCTCAAGCGAAGGCAGCAATGCGTGCAGCACAGATTTCAGGGTCTTTGCTGCAAATGTGAGTTGTTTGACCTCTGCAAACGCATCATCTCTTGGCACATACACACTGCTGCTTCTTTTTTCTGATAAGGGGTCTGCATTGACATAACAATACAACTACACATGCTTAAGCAACATACCAAACAAACAAATGGTTCATATAGTTAAAGTAGATATATTCCATTTTCAAAAACCTTAAGCACATAGTTATTTGGGGAATTTGGTTACCTTTTTCGGTGCGTGGCCGTCCTGTTCTGCAGCGCCTGGGATATGGATGTTCTTTGCTGCCAAGGACAGGCCTAGCCAGTTCATCTTTGCTATCAGGATCTCCAAGATCATTGTATGTGTCATAATCGTAAATCCTATCAGTTGTTTTTCTTTCACCCTCTCCATTTCCTCGCAAATTTTCCAGCTCTAGTTCTCTTAGCCTCTTCAACCCACTTGGTGTTTCTGATGGTATGTAAGACTGCTCCATTGTTCACATAAAATAAATGAACACACATAAGATTGAAGTATAAGTAAGATTAAGAAGCTGTAATTACTAGAAATTATAGAAAAGTATTAAGGATGTAAACCTTGTTAGTGAAAAAGACTCTCTTCTGTGGATTGTCAGACTTGGCATGAACCCAAGAATTGCATGGAACATTAACAGAGCCATTTGGGAAGCCCTGGAGGTCGATGGTCTTGATGAAGATCTCCTTGTGGTGCTCATTCTCAACCTCAATTGCTCCAACCTCTCCAAAACTTGCTGGGATGTTGAAACTACTCTCATATATCACCTCCTCATCATTGTGGCTGGCTTTACGCGCATACCCCTTGATCCTGTCCTTCTCCAACCCCGTCTCTACAAGAAAATCCATTTTACAAATTTATAATCAGTATTTCCAAAATTCTTTATTGGTTGATCATAAACATCAAATTCTTCCAGCGTTACTTTATTATGATATAAAATTAATCGAATAATAAAAAAAAAGTTAACCAAAATTGCATGAACATTTTCACCTCTTAGAAAACGGTTTAACATGACATCACAAAACTATGCATCTCTCTCTCTCTCTCTCTCTCTCTCTCTCTCTCTCTCTCTCTCATGTGTTGGCTCCTGGTGCACTCTACCCAGGTTCAAATTGGGTGGATTGTTTGGTTAAGGCTCAAGCAGAGTAAAATTAACTGTCCATGTACAATTTAGATAAAAAGGGCTTTTCTCAAGCTTAACAACAATGAAACTATTGTAAACTAGGCCTCCCTTTTGTACAAGGGTTCACGGTCCATGTACAATTTTCATCGTCATGCAAGCGAACCTAGTATGTAAACATCTTATGATGGCATTTAGCAGGCACCCATTAGAGTCAGAAAAATGTACCGCGAATTTAGACACCTGCCAAGGACCTTATTTTGGCCCCTAATTTTTCACATTTCATTTTAAGGCTTTTTTTTGGGAGGGTCTAATCACAAAGAGAGAAGAAAAAGTTCATGTTCGTCACCGTACGCAGAACTGGCTTATGCTTCAACGCTTCACTGCTTGGGTATTTCACATGCACACCACTAACAGGAGGATTGGAAAGAAACCACTTTTTTTTCACCCAAATTTGTTTATAATAATATCATCCTTCATTGCACTAAAAATAGTGGAGAAATTAAAGCTTCATCCTTGTGATAGTAAACTGCTCAAGTACTGAATATACTATATAAGTTTAATCTGGGCAGCAGCTCTAACATACATATCTCACTATGGCCGAGCTCGATGTTATATACAACTAAGCATTAACCCCTCTGTATAGACCCAAGAAGCCAAATAATTGCAAATATTGACCTCCCTAGGATGAACACATATTGCAACTCTTCCTACAAAACCCAGGAAGACCCTTCGAACCCACCATATATGTAGGGTTCTTTTCACATTCACCAGCTTTGGCCCATAGGGGGCAGTTGTCATTCTCATCCACACAGTCCCCGCTAACCGCATGCTTTATTGACTTTTCGAAGGATCTCACATGAATCCACTTGGTTGCAGACCATTTCTCACCCTCAATGACAGGGCAGCTCCCATGCAAACTGCTTGGATCGGTTGTTGCATCAGGATGAAGACTGAAGAACAGCAAGGCATCACCCTTGTAGGGTTTCACTGTCGCGATGCAAAAAAAAAGAACTTCACAGTCAAACAAAATTATGATAGGAGACACAAACGCAGTAGATAAATGATTGTGACATGAGTAAAACAGCATAACAGCACAATTGATGTTCAAATGAATGAATGTCAATGGCTATGTAGCTTGTTCTCTGACTTAAATTGGGGTTGATATATGAACTAAAAATGAAGGAAGAAGAATATTCACAACCCCCTTCCTCCTCTCTCCAACTCAAAGTGAATTAAGATAATAATGCTGCCTATATGATGTACAAAGTAGTAAGAAAGAATATTCACAACCCCCCTTCCCGCATTTACTGTACTGGACATGAATTAGTTAAATAGTGATACACATTTGTGAATTAGATATAAGAGAAGTAAACAAAAAATTTCAAATACATTTAGTTCATGTGACCAAATCATAAAGTGATACCTGAATAGCCTTGTTTAGCACAATCAGACGCGTCCTCATCCTTAGATTGAGACATTTGGGCCTGTTGGCACATGAGAAAGAACAATGAAATTCAAGAGGCAGGGGAGAAAAAAGGACAGGAGAACCCAGTGATGCAAGTACCATTTACCTTGGGAAAGATAGTTTCCCCACCCTTTTCAACATTAGAGAGATACATCAACACAGTGGCAACACGGTGGCCACCCAATTCTTGGTTAGCCTTGTCATGAAAATAATCAAAATGTGGTTCGTACTTTTGGCCATGTTCATAGTGCAGTATCTGAATGGACTCCCCATTTTCTGATTAGAGAATAAAATAGTTCAAATAAGACGAAATAAAACACTTTCTTAACAGTCCAACAAATCATAAATCAACAGCACGTCGAAAATTTACCAATTGGAAGAAAGGTCCATGCAGCAATCCTGGCCTCAATGTTAGCAACTACTTCATCCTTTAAGGTGAAACAAAGAACACCAAGTCAGCCTTCTGAGTTCAAAAGTCAGAAAGAGTAGATAATATAGTAACAGATCATGGATTGCAATTTTTAATACATGCTTAACACATGGCTACATTCACCACACAGTGGGATTGGACCTCAGAGCATAGTAAGAAAGATAAACACTTGGCAGCTAAACAGAAGTAGGAACTTCTCTTCTTTCCAACACAAATATAAGAAGGTGTGATCAATAATCCCATTCAGAACTTTTGTACTAAGAAGAACTACAACGTAAGTTGATTTAAATCAGATGCAAGAAGATAACCTATCTTGACCCTTACAAATGCACTGAGTTCCATTCCCACCACATAAATATGTTTAGCAGAATTGTCTACCAAATATACCATTATAATCAGACTTTTTACTTATCCATAACTTGGACAACACCAAAGGAAGCTTAACAATTCTGCTGAAATTTAGGTTCAAACTGCCTACAAGACTAGGATGAGTTGTTGAAACTACCACGAGCGGGTATAATTCAATGTGCAACATGGTAAGATGCACTAACTTATATAAATCTTCTATTTGTAAGCAATTTACATGAATCTTCAAAAGTATATCGGATCACATAAAGTGAAGAAAAATAAATCATACCACGTTAATTGCATTGATTTAAACAAAACCATTCGATGAAGTAAAACCATTAGTTCAAGAAAGCAAAGGAATTAACAAACCTGAGCTTTCCGAAGGAAAATTCCGGAGCTCGTCCGGACTTCATTGTCTATACTCTTACCAGACTCATTATCAGTCACCATAGACTTCTCCAGCTTATCCTTTGCCTGCCCCAAAAATTCACACAAACCAAATCATATTTAAAAGCACATTATTAAACAAAGACTCTAATTACTGTTTTGGACGGACTAAAACTACCAAATTCAACGAAAATATGGGGGAGAAAAATAATTTACAATCTCGATTAGATGATCACATTCCTCCTCAGAAAGAAAACCCTTATAAAGAAAAGCCCTGCAGATTGTTGATCACACAAAAGATGAAAAAGAAAGAAAAGTTAATGCAAACAATAGAAATAATCAAACAATGATAAAAAAGAGAAATTCAGCAAAAAGTAATGGAAATGCAATTGAGAAAAAGAAAACCTGGGACGCCATGAGAGTTGAGTGACCCGAGTTGGATCGAAGGTAGCAGAAGAAGCGCCTCTTCTGAGCAGTGACGGATCCACACAGGGGCAAGGGGGGTAAATTGACCCCCGCAAGCCCAGAATCTGCCGTAGGAACCCCAGAACTTGACCCCTGCAAACGCCCAGAATGTGTTTGATGAAATGCCCCAAAGAGGGAGCAGCCATAGCCAAGAGAAAAATTCCTGGATCCGCCACTGCCTGAGACACAAAATCAAGTACAAAATTATCAAACACTTAAACCAAACAAATGGGCTTTCACAGATTTAATAAATTTCGCTTCTATCCGCAAAACCAAATAAATGGGTGCTCTCAAATACCAGAAATTTGGCTTCTTTAACTAAATTTAGCAAAAGGGTTCACAGAAATTTAACAAAAATTTGCTGTATTTGCTTAGCAATCAAGAAATCTGACCTGAGAAGACTAGTCTCAAAAGCAATGGAAATCTAGGAGGAAACCAAAATCGGTGAACCGAATCGGGACGTTACTTGTAATTATAATATTCCTTTATGCCATTACTAAAACGCTACTTCTGGAGGAGGCATAGATCCCTATATTCATTTGATTAGAGGAAAAAAAAAAAATCTATATTGTGAAAATGGTAAGGAATATGTAAATTTTTTGAGTCATTATATTTACATGCATGCAGGGACGGATCCACAGAGGAGCAAAGGTGGTCAAGTGACCCCTGCAACTCTGGGATCTGCCATTAGAGGGGAGAAAATTGACCCCTGCAAACTGCTCGACGAAAGTCCCCATAGAGCGCGCAGCACTGCTCCTCCCCAGCGCGCAGCATCCTCCAGCACGCAGCGCTGCTTGCGCTTCCTTGTTTCTTTTCCCTCGAAGTCAAAACGACGTCGTCCTATATATATTATGTATTTAAAAGCCTATGTCTATGTTATATATTATATGGTTCTTTGTCTGCTGGTCCAATCAAAAGCTTTTCTTCTTTTTTATTCCCACAGCTGAAGACACGCGCATGCATGATGTGTCCCACTTCCTTTTTTATTTATTCTCTATGCCCTTTTGTTCCTTCATTGCTGCTTCTGGTCCACTTTTTCTTCTGTATTTTTTCATCTCAAATTCCAAAATTCTGGTCTATTCAAATGCGAATATACGCCAAATCTATTTTCTTTTTAATTTTAAAAAAGTGGTATTTTTGAATAAGGGGCTGTCTGACTTTTGGCTACTCAAAGACCCAAGGAATAATATGAACAGTTAATTATTATTACTCTTATAACAAACAAAGAAAAATGTAACTCTAAATGATTTTTGTATATGCAAAATGGAATAAAAATAAAATTTGTGCTCATTTAAATCTATGCGTAGTTAATTAAGGATACACTGGCCGAAAAAACTTAATGTTTTCTTTTCTGAAATTAAAAAGAAAAAAAAAACTAATTAGAACTAGTCTTTTGCTTGGTATATTGGTTAAAAAAAAAGGAGGGAAAGGGAAAAAAATAATGAAAATGAAAACTGAAAATACTTCTAAGTTGTTTTGGAAAATAATGTGATTTTGAAAACTAAAAACGGCAAATATGTTTTCAGTTCTAAAAAATAGTGAAAATAAAATGGTTATCAAACAGATAATTAATATTTTCTTTTTTAAAAGAAAAAAAAAACTAGTTTCTACAAAAAACATGATGAACTCTCAGCTGCAAAAATTTTGAGTTCAAATTTCATGAATAATAATAAATATTGAAAAAAAATCATTATTATTTGTTATTTTTCAGTGAATGAAGTGAATAAATTAGTAGTGCTTACTAGGGTCAAGCTCGGAACTAACAAGCTCCAAAAGAAGGGTTTTGCCGAGTAAATCGGTAATTTCATCGAGGGGCCTAGTCACTATGCTGGAGAGGAACCCTCCTGCTGTTACCTGCACTGTAACCACAGCATTCACACTAACTGCCTTGTTCTCTGTTGAGGTTATAGTTGTGGTCGCCGTGGACACTGCTGCAGATGATCCGAGCTCATCAGAACTAGCACGGATCACCACGCAGGAGGACTTTTTCTTATTATGATCATTTTGACGGACAGGATGGCATGGAAGGATGTTGATGAGGGAGGGGCTTCCATGCCTGATCAGATAATTGGTATGTGTGGGGGCTTTTTCCTTCCGGCAACAAGTGGGCTGGACTGATGGAGGTGTCCCCTCTGTTTGAGTTCGAAATTAAGCCCCAAAATGCTTCGAAAGGGCAGCAAAGCCTTAGGAAGTATTTTGGTTATCTTTCCCAACAAAAGCAACAAAAGTTACAGATAGTTTCCCCTCATTCACAGATGAACTTTTGGGCTTGGCATGGTGAGCATGTGGCATGGGAGCAAAGTCATCATGGGTATAGCACTTTTGGAAAGAGAGAGTTTATGGGTTCCTATGGAGGTCAGAGGTTCTAACGGGAGAGAGAGGTGGTTCTAAGGAGGAGAGTTTTGGGTGGTTTTCATAGCTTCCGGCAGCTCGACAGTGATTCTGTCAGAACTGTAGCGATCTTGCCAAAGCAGGGGAGATGGGGGAAATAGGTTAGCAAAGCACGAAAATTTGCTGGGTTTGCAAGAGAGAGGAAGCTTGCTCTCTGAGGATTGTGGGTTGCCGTTGTTGTCTTTTGGCTGGGTGGAAGAGGCCCTATTTATAGTTGCTGGGGTTTGCTCTTCTCCAAGAAACCCTAATGGTTTCTTCCAAACTTAGCTAGGCTTTCTTCTTCCTTTCTTCTCTCCCTTCTTGACTTACCCCATGATGGCAAGGTCAATTCCACAAAATCAGGGATTTTGGGTGCCCCAAGCTCCTTCCAGCGGCGGCCTCAGAAGGGGGCTTACCCTTTTCACCCATCTTCTTTCTCCTCCTTCTCCCTCTTTCCATGGCCAAGTCTGATGGAAGAAAGAAAGTGACTGCACCCTTTGGTTTAAGGGGTGGCACCCTCCCTTGCATGCTAACATCTCTTGGTTTCTTGAATCCCTATACTTGGAACTAGTTCCCAGCAGCCACCTATGTGCAGATTTCCAACGTTGGTCTTTCGAACTGAGTGCTAGGTCTGATGCTGCCCTCTTATTCTAATTTCATAGGTCTTTTAAGTCCACCACACGATTCATCCAATGGATGAGATATCTTGGTCAAGTGTTGGGCCTTTTAGTTGGCTTATTTTAGTTGGGGCAATGGGCTTATTTTGGTTGGGCTATGCTAATTGGGTCAATAGACTTATTTTGGCTATTTTATTCTAATGGGCTTACTTTGGTTGAGGCAATGACCCATCTCTTTCCTTGTGCTCACCCATGTTTGGGCCTAAGAAAATGGGCTTGAGTCTCGAGGCCCCCAAGCGACCCGAGACTTCCATTTCTTGGCCCATCGATGGGCCCCGTGATAACTTGTCACCATCCATACCACAACCCACTCAAGCAAGCCCCGGACATTTGAGTGGCTTGGGCCCACTTAAGCTTGCAGTGTACTTGGGTGTGAAACAACGATTTCCCACTTGACACGGCATGTTGCTTGGCATGTTTGACACTTGATAAGATAATTAGCATGGATTTGCAGAGCTAAATGCATTTTATGCTTTTAATCTTATTTTCTAGCATGATGGATTTTTATTTGGCACAGCTTGCAAAGTATAACTCGTGCATGGCAGATTTTTGCGTGCTCAAAATCGAGTCTTTCTTTTTTATAACATATCTCTTTTGGGCTACGAATTCATCCGGGCCCAACCATGAATTTTTTGGGCCTCAACATTAGCCCCCTTAATTATAAGGGCCATGATAGGTGCTGGAATGGGCCGGATAATTAAAACCCGACCCAAAAAATCAGATTTGTAATTGTAGGGCATCTCTCTTCTTCCCGCGTGCAAAATGAAGGCGTGCCATGATGGAACGGTTGCTTGCGGTTTTCCAATACCAACTGCCTTCTTCCTCTTTTTTTATTTTATTACTTTTTGTTTTCTCGTTCCGCGCACCAGACCCAACTTTTTGGGTTTTCTTCCTTCCTTTTCTTTTTCTTTCCACGCACCAGACACAAAACCTCCTTCCTCACTTGTCTCTTCGTTCTCCCACAAACCCACATCGAGCAAAAGTAGAATCAGCCAAAATCCACCCATCTTTGACCGCTGGAAGAGAGAATCGAGCCGAGCCCGACTCCGCCTTCCTTCTCCGTACAAGGAAACCCGCTCGCCACCGCTGGAAGGAGCCTCGTCGCGCGCGCCCCCCTTCTCGGAACCCCTGATTCCTTCTTTTCTTGGCGTATCTCAGGCCACGCTCCGGGGGATTAGAAAGGTACGCCCTTCCCTTGTTTTTTCCTGGATCTATTAAGGAATTTTTTGGTTTTCTCATACCCAGGGATTCTGTTGCATAGATTCAGCTGCACCAAAATGGGTTCAACTGCATCCTCAACTTGTGATACTCGCAAGTGCACGAGCCATTCAGTAGTATAGCATATGTAAGTGCGAGGTCGATTCCACAGGGATTGGTGATTAAATGATCCAATTCAATTTTCCTACACAAAACAAAAATGAAAACAAAAGAAACAAAACAAGAAGAAAGAATGTATATTACAAGAAAAATAAATTACAACTAAGAAAACATTAAGGAAACTAAGAGAACTTTGAGGAAGAAAGGAAGTGTTTGAGAACTTTGAGGAGGGAGAAGAAAGTGTTTGAGAAGTGTTTGGGAGCTTTAGAGAAGGGAGAAGTGTTTGAGAGATTTGGAGAATTTTGGAAGAGTAAGGAAAGTGGTGTTTGAGAACTTTGTGGATTTTGGAAGAACTTGGAGAATGTTTGTGAACTTGGAGAATTTGAGAACTTAGGGAAGGGAGAGAAAGGTGTTTGTGAAGTGTTTGAGACATGGAGACTTTTGGAAGAGAAGGGAAATGTGTTTGGGAAATTTGGATAAGAGAAAGGAAATGTGTTTGAGAACTTAGAGAAGGGAGGAGAAAGTGTTTGAGAAGTGTTTGAGATTTAATAAACAGAAAATTTAGTAGAATGATCTTATTATAACAATTGAGAACTACAAAGGGAAACTAAGAGAATTTGAGGGAGAGAAGGGAAGGGAGCTCTAGAGAAGTGTTTGAGAGCTCCCCCCTTGGGGGTGTTTACAAGCTTAGAGAACTTCCCTATTTATAGGCCTAGGGGAAGTGAAAATCTGAATTATACAATTGAATTTTCTAAACACACTAACTTCACCTAACACACAACACTTAATTCACCAACTTAACCTAACACACAATTGCATTTGAAAACAATTCCTCTTGTCTTTAGGCTTAGTGTTTAGCTCCCACTTCATCATCTTTTGGCTGCTGCAAAAATCCACTCAACAATAGGTATTGAATATGCTTCACCAAATTCTCCAACAATCAATAACACATCATCATGCATATGTCATGCATGACAATGCATTTGCAGCCAGCTTGTGGGCTCGTTTTGGGCTTGTGGCTCCATTCTGAAAAATCTGGAAAAATATGGATCTTGAAGCTCCTTGTCTTATCTTTCCAAGAATATGCAGCCCAATTCAAGAAAAAATCGGAAAGACCTTCAAATGTGATATTTGGCCCAGTAACGCAGATGCTGCCGAATTTGACCTTAAGTTGCCAAAACATGTATAACTTTCTGTAGAAGACTCGGAATCATGAACCGTAAAATTCTACAGAAAATAGACTTCCGTATCTTTCCAATGATGTATGGCTCATTATCTGGTTCTTCTTGAGTAAGTACAGTCCAATCCGTGAAGTTGACTGATCTGCAGACACGATTTTGAGCTAACTTGTCTCCAAAATGCAATGAATGAGTCCTTAAGTTTATTACACTGAAACAAATACAAAACTGATTAAAAGCACAAGTTTAACTCAAAAACATAACCAAATCATAAGTTAAAAGGGTACAAAATAATATGTAAATATGCACCGATCAGATTCTACCCTTGTTTTGGCAGCCAAGCGGCAGCCCCTTTAAACCCGTCTCGCCGCCGCCGTAACGGGAGTTCGTACGGCGCGGGTATTGGCAAGGAAGAGTTCGCACTTATCTTCTGGGGTTCTTCCTTCGCTGGTTTGCCTTTTCGCGAGCCGCTGGAAGAGCACCATATTTCATCGGTGAATTCCCTCTTTTCCCCTTTTCCTTTTTTTTTTTTCGTTTTTCGTGTCCCTTTCTTGCACTGATCTCTCTTACGTTTATAGGAGGGCTGAAACTTGAACGATGTGTTCCCTCTTCTTTTTTTTTGGTGCAGGTGGCTACGTCTCTGATACGCACAGGGATAGGTGCTGGAACCTTGCCTTCGCATTCTTTGCTGCTGGAATCTCTGAGTGCCTGGGCTTCCAAATTTTGAGCACTCAGCTCCTTGTATCGATCTATTGGTGAGCCATTCTGCCACTTTAAGTATTTCAAGAATAAGCATAGACTGGTGCTTGGCCTAGGTTTACTTTCCTCGTGAATACATGCTTGTTTGGTGGTGTACATATTTCTGTCGATGCTGGCGATACAGAAGGCGTGCCTTGCGATGCTTGTTCCTCTTTTTTTTTTCTTTAGAGAGTCTTTGCTTTGATCAGAGAGGCATATCTGCTTGTCATGAGCTTGCATTTTTTTATATAAAAAATACATATTTGCATGTTTACTTGGGTGACTCATTCCCCCCAAGTTTGGCGCATATTAGCATGTGCTAATAATTTTTTTTATTTCCCCCTTCCTTTTCATGCAGGGATTCCGGCTTTGTTATGGCGTCCGCTGATTCTTCCTCCATCATGAGGGATCATCTTTACTCTATAGAAGACAAGCTAAAGAGGGGCAGGCCTCCTCCGTTGCTTAAGGGGGGTGGTGAAGACGCAGTCATTAATGGAGAACCGGCCTCAGAAGTAGTTCCCATGATCGACCCTGCTTCTATATCGAGGTGTTGCATGGAGAGGGGCCTATTTCCAGCAGTACCCTTATTTTTCCAGTATCCGTGCGGCACCAGCAAGGGCTGGTCAGACTGGGTGGATCGAGAGCTAAGGGACCCATCTACCTGCGATGTCTTGAGCCGGGCAAGGGTGTTGGACGCTGTCTTTCTTTCTAAAGCGTGGGACATCCACGTTGAGGCCAAAATGCTTCGACATGTAGTGAGGAGATGGAGTACCGAGACACATACTTTTGTCTGTTCATGGGGAGAGTTTTCTCCCACGCTTGAGGACGTAGCTAATATTCTTCACCTCCCACTCTGTGGCAGTCAAGACCCTTTCCATATTGCGCTGACTTCGGAAGACGAACTAAAGCTTGAGGCTCTACGGAGGGGTGCCCCGACTTCTCCCAACACCTCCCTGCGCTTCAGCAACTGGATACAGTTTTTTGGGGCTGTCGACAGAAATGAGCCATGCCACCTCGCAGCACTTATATCTTTATGGCTGGGCAGATTCCTCTTTTGTGATCTTTCCCAAGACTGTCTGCATGCGCGAGTGTTTCCTTTGGCGTTGGCGGTAGCACGCGGCGATATGATTCCCTTAGCCCCCATGTTCTTGGGACATCTCTACTGCTTGCTCGATCAGGTTCAGTTTCTTGAGAAAGGGGCAGCGGGGACCATGGCCGTGGAAACCTTATTGAATTCTAGCTTCCTTCAAGTGTTTCTATGGGAACGGTTCAAAGGGATAGAAATATCCCCGCATCCTTATTCCAAGGTCAAGGAATCTGTTGCTTCTGATGGTGGTTCGTACGTGCCGGAGAAACTTCCTTTAATCTGCCGATGGTTCCGACGTATGCAGAGGAAGGGTCAGAATTTTCTAGAGCTGCTGGATGATGCTGAGAGCTTCATCTTTCGCCCTTATTGTGCCTTGTCGGAGGGGTTTAGCCATGTGCCTCTTTATGCTGACTCGGATGGTTTGATTGAGGTTCCGGCGACTACAACACGGGGTCGTCAGCTGCGAAGAGAGGCGCTGCTGAGTGCCGCACGTTTTCCTTTGCCGACATTGGGTGACGACCATTCGGAGACTTCTGTGTATTATGGAGCTTACCGAGTCAGACGGCAGCTAGGGTTTGATCAAGGTGTGCCTTTCGATCCCCGTCACGGGGATCCTTTTTCACTGCACAAGGCTTTTTGGACTGAGGGCAGTGTGCCGGATGATGGCAACCTCCTTGCTCTTGCTTTGGCCGACAAGGGGCGCATCGGTGGCCTCTCTAAAGCTTATCAGAGCTACTGGAATCGCTGCTTTGCTTCCTTCAGCCGGTTTCATGCCGCCCATTGCGATAGGTTGCTTCCCACTGTGATCTACCACGCTCGCCTAGTATCCAAAGAGAAGGCAATCTCCTTGAGTGAAAAACGAAATCTGCCTTTTACCTCCAAGAGTGGGGAAATCGTTGGTGATTTCTCCAAGCTAAAACAGAAACTAGAGAAACCCAGCTCTCGTAGTATCCGAAAGAGTACTGCGCATGGGAAGCGGAAGCGAGAGGGGAGTCCTAGTGTTGAGAAGAAGAGGCATGCTGCAAAAAGCCCGAAGAAATCTATTCCTAAGGCAGCTGCAAGCAGTCCTCCCAGTTCTAAGAAGGATGCTCCCGCAGTGCCCTTGTTACAGCAGCAACCTGTGGCCTCTTTCAGCAGCAAGCGAGCCGAAAAGATGCTGGAAGCTGCGCCTTCTCGCAGTAAGTGCCACTCGCTGATTTCCCACATCCGCGCGTTCTTTTCATATATATATATATATATATATATATGTTCCTTCTTTCTTCTTCTTATTGCTGGTTCTGGACTTGCTATCTTTCTTTTGTTTTACAGGTACTACCCAAGTTCGAGACAAAGGCGAGAAGGCCCCCATAGTCCCGAAACACAGGAGCATGCGTATACTTCAAACACAATCCGCTAGAGGTCGCAGAGGCAAGGGCACAGGCTCAGGATCTGATGTGGTAGTGGTAGCTGATGATGACGACGATGATGATGATGGAAGCAACAAAGATGGCACGGATGACGACCTCGACGAGGACTAGTATTTCAACCGTGATGAGGGCACCTACCCAGATGCTGACGTTCACTCGGAGGAGCAGGATACCTCGGATATGCCTCCCCGATTTGCCAGCAGCCCCGAGCGATGCGTGAATCCTGAACTGGTATTGAAAATCTTTTCCTCCCCTTTTTTTTTCTTTGCTTGTTGTATTTGGATAGACATGCTGCGTGTTGTCTACTTCAGCTCATAATTCACGCCCCATCACACATATATCATCATCATATATATCTTTTTTCTTTTCAGGTTGAGGGCACTCCTCAAAGCTTGGAAGGCATACCCTCTACTCCTTCGATTGCTGCTGCCATTATTACTCCGCCTCTTCCAGCAGCAACGATTCCTACTTCGACCCTCCCCGACATAGCTGTTGGCACTGCTCCAGACATTCCAGCAGCATCAGTTCATGCTTCAATCGCCACTGACATAGCTGCTGGCACCACTCCAGACCTTCCAGCAGCATCAGTTCATGTTTCAATCGCCACTGACATAGCCGCTGGCACCACTCCAGACCTTCCAGCAGCATCATTTCATGTTTCAATCCTTGCCGACATAGCTGCTGGCACCGCTCCAGAACTTCCAGCAGCACCAGTTCCTGCTTCATTCCTTATGGCTGCTGACGCCATTCCAGACCTTCCCGCAGCATCAACTCTTGCTTCAGCGCTTCTTGACATAGCTGCTGGTGTTGTGTAGATTCAGCTGCACCAAAATGGATTCAGCTGCATCCTTAACTTCTGATACTCGCAAGTGCACGAGCCGTTCGGTAGTATAGCATATGTAAGCGCGAGGTCGATTCCACAGGGATTAGTGATTGAATGATCCTATTCAGTTTTCCTACACAAAACATAAATAAAAACAAAAGAAGCAAAAAGCTTTTGTACAACACTTGAGAACATGGAGACTTTTGGAAGAGAGGAGAGATGTGTTTGAGAAATGGGGAATTTGGAAGAGAAAGGAAGGTGTTTGGGGAGTTTGAGAACTTGGAGAATTTGAGAACTTGGGGAAGGGAGAGAAAGGTGTTTGTGAAGTGTTTGAGACATGGAGAATATTTGAAGAGAAGAAAGTGGTGTTTGAGAAGTTTGAGAATTTGATGAAGGAATGGGAAGGTGTTTGAGAAAGAGAAGGGATGAGTGTTTGGGAAATGTTCGAGAGCATGGAGAACTTTGAAAGAGAATGTGTTTGAGAAACTTGAGGATTTTGGAAGAAAAGTGTTTGAGAGCTTTGTGGATTTTGGAAGGGAAGAGACATGTGTTTGAGAAATTGGAGAATGTTTGAAAGAGAATAGAGAAGTGTTTAGGAAGTGTTTGAGAAGGGAGAAGTAAGTGTTTGAAGAATTTAGAAGAAGAGAAAGGAAAAGTGTTTGAGATTTAGTACAAGCATCTTGTTACAACAATTGAGAACTACAAATGGAAACTAAGAGAATTTGAGGGAGAGAAGGGAAGGGAGCTCTAGAGAAGTGTTTGAGAGCTCCCCCCCTTGGGGGTGTGTTTACAAGCTTAGAGAACTTCCCTATTTATAGGCCTAAGGAAGTTGAAAATCTGAATTATACAATTGAATTATCTAAACACACTAACTTCACCTAACACACTACACTTAATTCACCAACTTAACCTAACACACAATTGCATTTGAAAACAATTCTTCTTGTCATTAAGCTTAGTGTTGCATCATCCACTTCAACATCTTTCAATTCATTTGGCTGCTGCAAAATTCCACTCAAAAATAGGTATTGAATATGCTTCACCAAACTTTCCCACAATCAACAACACATCATCATGCATATGTCATGCATGACAATGCATTGCAGCCAGTTTGTGGGCTCGTTTTGGGCTTGTGGCTCCATTCTGAAAAATCTGGAAAAATATGGATCTTGAAGCTCTTTGAATTATCTTTCCAAGCATATGCAGCCCAACTCAAGGAAAAATCGGGAAGGCCTTCAAATGTGATTTTTGGCCCAGTAACGCAAATGCTGCCGAATTTGACCTTAAGTTGCCAAAACATGTATAACTTTCTCTAGAAGACTCGGAATCATGAACCGTAAAATTCTACAGAAAATAGACTTCCGTATCTTTCCAATGATATATGGCTCATTATCTGGTTCTTCTTGAGCAAGTACAGTCCAATCCGTGAAGTTGACTGATCTGCAGACACCGTTTTGAGCTAACTTGTCTCCAAAATGCAATTAGTGAGTCCTTAAGCTTATTACACTGAAACAAACACAAAACTTATTAAAAGCACAAGTTTAACTCAAAAACATAACCAAATCATAAGTTAGAAGGATAGAAAATGATATGTAAATATGCACCGATCAGCCGGTACCTCTTCAGTCCTTCCAGCAGCGTCGATTCCTGGTGACGTCCCTGATGTGGGCCACCCAATTGGTAGTGCTTCCACAAAAGTCCTTACTGTAGAGTGCTTATCGGAGAAAAACATGTCTTGGCAAGATTGGGAGACTTCTTTCATAGCGTTCAAAGCTTTCTTTGATAGTGGCGTCAAGGTCCTCCGGTCCATCGACGAACTTCTTCCTCTCTGTTACAGGTTCAATGGGTATGCAATATTTCTAGGTGCCTTCGTGTATCCAGAAACAGTTGGAGCCTTGAGGAGATTTATGGACAAGTATGGATGCCTTGCTGAGGTCACGGGTATCACTTCATCCTTTTCCAGGAGCGCCGCCTTCCGAGCTTTGGGTTTGGTACTTCATGGGATGGACACCATGGAGCTTTTGGACATCACGGACCACCGGCTCCTTTGCTGGCGAGATGCGATCTGTGAGGCCATGACCCTAGGGTTTCCTGTGGACCTTCTCCTTAATTTAGTGAGAAATTTAGCACGCGCCGTATTTGGAGCACGAGCTATTGATAGCATGAGATCGCTGCCGGGCTCTGATGAGATAAAGGCTGCAGTTGACGCGTTGAACCTTAAGCAACGCGAATTGGAAAGTGAGTTTCGGACCCTACTCCTTGCTAGAGGTGTCTCGGTTGATAGTGCTGAATGCGTGGCTGAGGCAGCGGCCAGGTCGTCCCTCAAGGCTTCCTCTGCTTTCTTCGGGCATTCCTCATAGCTTTAAGGTACGCCACCCTCTTCTCTTCTCTTTTTTTTTTTTTTTTTATTCCTCTGTTGCACTTCTCCTTCCGGCATCACTTAACCTTGACGCATGCCTTCTCCTTTTTTTTTTTTGCAGGCTACCTTCTTCGACTTGGAGCCACTTGACTTGATGTGCAGTCCCTTGTGACCATAGGACATATCAACCTTCAGCATGTGTCACTTTATTTTTTGTTATGGCTATGTACCTTTTGGATAATCTAACGACTATGTCGTTATAGCTTTGCGATGTAATTTTGAACCGCTGGAACTTATGTCAACTTCTGAATGCTTGTAGGATATTGTAATCATGTATATATATCTATTGCTTATTTGGAAGACTTGTTCTTGTGTATTTCTGGAGGCTTTCTGACAGGTTGGATATATAAAAAACCAAGGCATATGCTGCCAAAATTTTGGTAGAATCTCTAAATTCTCTTTGCATGGCTTGTCTAACCACCAAGCTTAAACAAACACCTCCTTGTTATGCCGTGAAGGGACCAGAACAGTGTGCATGGCTTTCCCTAGCATTCCAGATGCTTTGCATCATTTATTAAGAGGATACAATGGTCCCATTGTTCCAGCACCTCAAGAGTTGCATGCCTCTCTTTTTTTTTTGTAATAGCTTGGCTTATGTTATCTTGCTTAGGCATGCTGCTTGTTGATGATTTGGGACCCCATCCAAGTGGCTTTGCTTGGCATGTTTTACTGCTAAGTGGCGTGCGTATATTTTCTTTATCATTATTATCTTATATATATAGTATTTGGTGCAAGGTAGGTTTGGTGATATATATAAAAGAAGTGTAATATTTTAGAGACAATTTTTTTTTCAAAATACTCCTCCATTTTCATTGCAAAACTCATGCTACCATCATGGTGCATCATACAAGAGTTTCCAAAACACTAAGTGAGAACATAGAAGGAGTTCATATTTAAAACAAAGGAAAATACCATAATAAAAGGTGCCAGGCACGAAATGAGCTTAGCAGTAGTAGGATTTGAGCCACTTCCCATTGATGGGGTCTGTTAGCATGCCCTCCTTGACAGAGATCAAGCGATAATAACCGCTGCTGTAAACTTCTTTGACTGCAAATGGTCCTTCCCATTGTGGGGCAAACTTGGAAGGTCCCGAGACTTGTCTTCTCACATGCTCGACAACTTTTAGCACGAGATCTCCTTGCTTGAAGGCTTGCGGCTTGACTGCCCTGTTGTAAGCTTGGGCAATGGTTTTGTGGTAAAGGGCTGTTCTTCTTTCGACTTCCATTCTTTTTTCATCCAAGGCCTCCACGTCTATCAAGCGCCATTCCGAGCATGTCTTCGCATCCCATTCAAGGTCATTGACAGCCGATACTCTAGTAGTGGGTATAGTGATTTCAACGGGTGATATGGCATCGGAACCGTAAACAAGCGAATAAGGTGAGAAACCCGTGGCACTCCTTGGAGAGGTGCGATAAGCCCATAAAGCATCCGGCAGGTGGACACTCTAGCCTCCCTCATACTCATACACCATCTTACTTAGGATTCTCAACAAAGTTTTATTTGTGGCTTCTGCTTGGCCATTTCCCTGCGGGTAGTATGGCGTGGAGCGACGATGTTTGATACCATAGCCATTAAGTGTCGAGCTCACTTGCTTGTTAACAAATGGGGTACCATTGTCGGTGATGATCTTGTATGGGATTTCGAATCTGCAGACGATGTATTCACAGATGAAATTTGCAATGGCAGCCCCCGTGGCCTTTCGGAGAGGAATTGCTTCAACCCACTTTGTGAAATACTCAGTGGGTGTGAGGATCCATATGTAACCATCAGAAGGTGGGTGGATAGTCCCGATCAAGTCAAGCCCCCAAGTGTGAAAAGGCCAAGGAGTACGCATGTCCTGCAATAACGTGGGAGGCTTGTGACTCAAATTGGCATGAACTTGACACGTATGGCACTTTTTCATGAAATTGTACGTATCCCTCTTCATAATGGGCCAATAATACCCCACGTTCAACAGCTGCCGGTGGAGTCTTTTCATCCCTTGGTGTTCGCCACATTCCCCAGCATGAATTTCCTGCATCACTTGCTGCGACTCAGATTCTCCTAAGCATTTGAAAGGCTCACCGTTAAACCCTTTGCAATATAGAGTGGATCCATCTATGAAGTATCTCTTTAGCGTCCTTTTGAGCTTGTGGGCATGCTTAACGTTGCTTGGTAGAGCTCCTTCGATAAAGAATGCCAAGTAGGGTGCCCTCCAATCTTCCGCAAATGAAATGGTGAATGATTCTTCAGTGGAGGGTATCGTTGCACATTTGGGACAATTGGTTTGAACTTCAGCTGCTTGTTTCTTCATTTCTGGCCAATAATAACCTTTGCGCTGCAGACGTCGATATAGGCTAATTATTGGCTCCAAATTGCAAGTGGCTTCATATACCTCGAAGTCTTCTTTGTGCTTCCGTCAGCCCTATGCAGCGGGTCAGAATACCTCCCGGCAGGCGTCTGTAGAGTTTGCCGAAGATAACCGCATAATCCTTCAAGTCCTTGATGTTGCTCCCTTCGATCAGACTTTCTTTCACGGATTTTCTCCAATATTTTTCCTCCAGCAGCTCCTCTTGGGCCAGTGCTTCAACTGCTGGAACATCTCTTTTTATCACAGTGATATTGGGCTGCTCTTGGATGAATGAGAGCTTTGATCCCAATGTAGCCAAAGCATCAGCGTATCTATTCGTGATCCCTGGGATATGTTCCAGTAGCACTTGCTTGAAAGATCCGATAAGCTTTTCAGCAGCTGTGCGATATGGTGCTAATGTTGACTCATTCACAGCAAAGCTTCCTTGTAACTGACTTAGCACCAAATTTGAATCGCCAATGATTTTAATCTTCTCTATGCCCACTTCCTTTGTTGTAGATAACCCCATAATGAATGCCTCATACTCCGCCACGTTATTTGTGCATGGAAAATTTAGTTTGAATGAGAGGGCCGTGGCTTGCCCTTCGGGGTTGATGAGTACCACACCTGCTCCTTCACCATTCGATGTAGAAGAACCATCAAAGTAGAGGGTCCATGGCTCTTCCTCTGTGACAACAGCCACTGTTTCCGGCAGCTCTCCCAGAACCTCCTTCGAAAGAATTGGTCCTTCTTCTTCAGGAAATAGAGTCAGCATGTCAATCACGGCTTGTCCTTTGACGGCCCTAGGTGTTGTGCATGTGATATCAAATTCGGACAGCTGTAATAGCCACCGTGCAAGACGTCCGGAGAGCATCGGTCTTGTGAGCAAGTACCTTACGGGGTCGGACTTCACTATGAGCTGTAGCTTATGAGCAAGAAAGTAGTGGTGCAAGCGCTGTGCAGCATAGACAAGGGCAAGGCATAGAAGTTCGGTCTTCGGATATCTCGTTTCAGCTCCCCTTAATTGCCTACTTACGTAGTAAATAGGACCTTCTTCTCCATCATGGTTGTCTTGAGCAAGCAAGGCTCCAACCGCTGTGTTTGTTGCGGTGAGATAAAGCTTGAGAGGAAGTCCCGGAATGGGTGCTCTCATGGTGGGCAGCTTAGTAATTATTTGTTGCACCTGCTGGTAGGCTTCCTGGCACTCCTTGCTCCATTCGTACGGCCTGCCCTTCTTGAGTAAGGGAGCAAAAACACTCATAGTGGCTGCAAGACCCGGGATGAAGCGCCGAATATAGGATAATCTCCCCATGAAACTTTTCAACTCCTTTGGATTCCTCGGAGGTGGGAGGGAATTTATAACTCTCGTCTTTTCCGGATCAACATCTATGCCACGCTGATGCACTTGAAACCCCAAGAATTTTCCGGATGACACCCCGAATGCA
The DNA here is from genome assembly GCA_020521455.1 of Prunus kanzakura. Lineage (NCBI taxonomy): Eukaryota > Viridiplantae > Streptophyta > Magnoliopsida > Rosales > Rosaceae > Prunus > Prunus kanzakura. The sequence goes on along the minus strand of BPUM01000873.1, from coordinate 202,108 downwards.
CACTTTTTGGGGTTCATCTTTAACCCATACAGTCGACACCTTTCCAGCACCCTCCTTAGCACCTCTCGATGGCCTTCTCTGGTTTTTGACTTCACCACAAGATCATCCACATAGTCTTCCACTTCTTTTCCCATCATATCATGAAACATTGCTATCATGGCTCTTTGATAGGTGGCACCAGCGTTTTTAAGACCAAACGGCATGACCGTGTAATAGAAATTCCCATATGGTGTTCGAAAGGCCGTCTTCTCAGCATCTTTGGGTGACATCTTAATCTGATTGTAACCGCTAAACCCATCCATAAATGACAGCAAACCTTGACCCGAAGTTGAATCAATTAGGATATCCATGTTGGGCAGCGGGAATTCATCCTTTGGGCAAGCTCGGTTGAGGTCTCGATAGTCCGTGCATACCCTGATTACTCCGGTCTTCTTTTTTACGGGAACAATATTTGCTAGCCATGTCGTGTGCTTGATTGGCTTGATGAATTCAGCAGCTAACAATTTCTCAATTTCCACCTTGATTTGCTTTTCAACTTCAGGATGAAAATTTCTCCTTGGCTGCACAACAGGTTTTGTACCAAGCTCGATATTTAATGTGTGGCTCACCAAGTTTGGGTCTAAACCGGGCATTTCTTCGTAGCTCCAAGCGAACACATCTCTGAATTCTTTTAACAAGAACACCAAGGCCTCCTTCTCTTCGCTTGTTAAATGAATGTTGACGGAGATAGGCTTCGGGGTAGAGGGGTCGTCACTCAAATTGATTGCTTCCAGCTGCTCAGCTACGGCTGTCGCTCCGTCTTGCATGTGTCTAGGTGCTGCCATTGGCTCCTGGAAAGCACAAGGCGTGGTTATCTTGTCATCTGAACTGTTATGGCTGTTTGTTTGCATGGCTTCTTCTCCATACTCGGGGCTTTCCCGTAAGACACAATCAAGCCCCCAATCCCGTCATAAGCGGTACACGGTGCGTCCAACCGGCAGCGTCACTTTCAAGCATTGAGGATGATTGTAGGCATGGTTGTTAGCTTCCGAGTGTCTCTTTCTTTCTCGCTCGACAATGGTGATGATTTCTTCGTTGCTCAAATCATGAATTTCAGTCCATAAAGGTAGATAGATTCCGAAATCTTTAGATGGGCTGCTTCCAGCACCTGTGCATTCACTGTAAAATTCTGCCTTGGAGTAGTGAGCTTCGTCTTTGTTGAATGGTGCTTGATTCCCAGGTATGCGAAGTGGCCTTAGGCCAATTCTTCCCTTCACGCACTGATGGTAAGTTGAGACCACAAGTTTATGCTTGTTGAGCCATGGCCTCCCAAGTAGAGCATGGTAAGCCACATCCACATCCACCACATAAAACTTGGTAAGCGATCTGATTGGCCCCACCTTCAAGTTTACCGGCACATGCCCAACCGTGATCTCACTTTTGTTCCCGAAGCCGCTGATGCTTGTTTGAGATTGCACTATTTTGGACAATGGAATTCCAGCCGCCGTAAGCACAGACAAAGGCAAGATATTGACAGAAGAACCTGTGTCCACCAAAGCTCTTCTTATAAACACATCATTGATCTGTCCCTCCAAGTAAAGTGGTCTTCTATGATCCGGATATGGAACTTCCATGTCTTCATCCGTGAAAACGATAGAATTATCATTTCCAAAGAGTGGCCTCTGTGATTGAGCAGCGAAGCAATGAGGGTTTGATTCTGCAGAGATGTTCATGAGAGCTATAGCAGCTGCTTCTCTTGCTTGAGGCCCAAAGCTAAGTTGGTCCAAAAGTGACTTGAACTTCGGATTCCTTTGGAGAACTTGTGAGGCCGTAGGTCCTTGCTTCAGGCTTAAATAACGTTCCATCACACTTGCTTCGGCCTCCATAAGATTGTGAAACGTTACAGCAGCTGTTTCCTGCGGCACAGACGAAGCCCCCAAGTAGCATTCTTCCGGCACGTCCATTGGGAATACTTCATTGGCTGTGCTATCATCCCATCCATCAGCAAGTGGCCATGGGGCATTATAGCTGGAAGGTTTTGAATACTTGCACCAGTAGGCTTTCTCCATGTTTCCGCAAGGTTCCCAAATAGCCTCGGGTTGCTTTGGGTCATTTTTCCATGGATGGCACAATTCATCGTCGTCGAGTAAATCATCGGAGCATGTGATGACAGCAGCCTTTCCTTCCCCCTTCGTTTTGGCAAAGGATCTTCATCAATAGCTTGCTTCCTAGAGGGCAACTCGAGGACTCCCTCATGTATTTTGGCATGCAAAATCCTCCTCAAGCTTTGACAAGCCGTGGTTGGGTGTCCCACAAATTGGTGGTAACGACAGTACCTAGGATCATTTTTCTCCTCTCGAGTGGGAATTTTGTAAGGTCTAAGAGGCTTGATCGTACCATCAGCAATCATTGTGTCGAGGATGGCATGAAATTCTTCATCTTTGCAAGGTAATGGCGGGTACGTCTCCCTATCCTTTCGCTTGCGTGAGTTGTAGTCACCCGATGATTTATCGTCCACAGCTAATGTCTGATGCGCTTCTTTCTTCTCACTCCTCCAGCTCCTTTGCCCAGCTGGTTTAACAGACATACTTGTCTTCCTTACTGCTTCCAGCAGCCGAGAAAATTGACTACTGCCGATATTCTCCAAATAAACCCTATAGTCTGCCACAATATTGCTGATGCAAATTTCGACCAGCGCCTCCTCATCCTTCTCATCATAGCAATCCAAGGCCAGGTCCCGGAACCTGCGCACAAAGTCCACGGGATCCTCCCCATGTTTTTGGCGAGTGTTGTTGAGTTGCGTGGTTGTGACTCTCTCCTCATGCTGGAAGCACTTTTTACAGAACTTACTCGCCAAATCCTCCCACGAATGAACAGACCCCGGTGCAAGTGTCGTATACCATGTGTAAGCACGATCGGTAAGGCTTTTCGAGAACTCACGGAGCCGGAGATTATGGTTGCCCGCATGTGGTCCCAAGGCATCAAGGAAGCGGCTGACATGCTCCTTTGGGCTTCCTTTCCTCCCATCAAAGAGGACAAAGGTTGGTGTTTCATAGCCCTTAGGATATGGTTGCTGGAGCAAGCTTGATGGGTACGGTGGTTGAGGAACATATTTCCAATCCTCTTGGCTTCGACTCAGCTCCTTTTCCAAGCAAAGCCTTAGGAAGTATTTTGGTTATCTTTCCCAACAAAAGCAACAAAAGTTACAGATAGTTTCCCCTCATTCACAAATGAACTTTTGGGCTTGGCATGGTGAGCATGTGGCATGGGAGCAAAGTCATCATGGGTTTAGCACTTTTGGAAAGAGAGAGTTTATGGGTTCCTATGGAGGTCAGAGGTTCTAACGGGAGAGAGAGGTGGTTCTAAGGAGGAGAGTTTTGGGTGGTTTTCATAGCTTCCGGCAGCTCGACAGTGATTCTGTCAGAACTGTAGCGATCTTGCCAAAGCAGGGGAGATGGGGGAAATAGGTTAGCAAAGCACGAAAATTTGCTGGGTTTGCAAGAGAGAGGAAGCTTGCTCTCTGAGGATTGTGGGTTGCCGTTGTTGTCTTTTGGCTGGGTGGAAGAGGCCCTATTTATAGTTGCTGGGGTTTGCTCTTCTCCAAGAAACCCTAATGGTTTCTTCCAAACTTAGCTAGGCTTTCTTCTTCCTTTCTTCTCTCCCTTCTTGACTTACCCCATGATGGCAAGGTCAATTCCACAAAATCAGGGATTTTGGGTGCCCCAAGCTCCTTCCAGCGGCGGCCTCAGAAGGGGGCTTACCCTTTTCACCCATCTTCTTTCTCCTCCTTCTCCCTCTTTCCATGGCCAAGTCTGATGGAAGAAAGAAAGTGACTGCACTCGTTGGTTTAAGGGGTGGCACCCTCCCTTGCATGCTAACATCTCTTGGTTTCTTGAATCCCTATACTTGGAACTAGTTCCCAGCAGCCACCTATGTGCAGATTTCCAACGTTGGTCTTTCGAACTGAGTGCTAGGTCTGATGCTGCCCTCTTATTCTAATTTCATAGGTCTTTTAAGTCCACCACACGATTCATCCAATGGATGAGATATCTTGGTCAAGTGTTGGGCCTTTTAGTTGGCTTATTTTAGTTGGGGCAATGGGCTTATTTTGGTTGGGCTATGCTAATTGGGTCAATAGACTTATTTTGGCTATTTTATTCTAATGGGCTTACTTTGGTTGAGGCAATGACCCATCTCTTTCCTTGTGCTCACCCATGTTTGGGCCTAAGAAAATGGGCTTGAGTCTCGAGGCCCCCAAGCGACCCGAGACTTCCATTTCTTGGCCCATCGATGGGCCCCGTGATAACTTGTCACCATCCATACCACAACCCACTCAAGCAAGCCCCGGGCATTTGAGTGGCTTGGGCCCACTTAAGCTTGCAGTGTACTTGGGTGTGAAACAACGATTTCCCACTTGGCACGACATGTTGCTTGGCATGTTTGACACTTGATAAGATAATTAGCATGGATTTGCAGAGCTAAATGCATTTTATGCTTTTAATCTTATTTTCTAGCATGATGGATTTTTATTTGGCACGACATGCAAAGTATAACTCGTGCATGACAGATTTTTGCGTGCTCAAAATGAAGTCTTTCTTTTTGATAACATATCGCTTTTGGGCTACGAATTCATCCGGGCCCAACCATGAATTTTTTGGGCCTCAACAGTATGAATGGAGGATTTTGGTAAGAGAGAGAAGGATGGAGCACGGTTGAGTTTTTGCAGCTGGGAGTTCATCATGTTTCTCTGCTACTTTGCCTTTTCTTTTGCTATAATGTTCTTGCATTTGTGGAGATTTATAGAGAGAGCGAGAGAGAGCTGAGTTTAAATGTCATGTCCCCACTATCCAAATTTTTTGTTTCCTTTCTAAATGTTAAAGCGTACTAATTACTTAAATGCCAATAAATTAAAAAGTCTTGAGTGAAATTCAAAGGAGGAGAAAGTTGACAATTACAAGGTTATGAGTTGTACATACGCACCGCCCTTTAGTCACATGGTGAAATTAGAATATATCCCGTCTCTTGGTTTGGCAGTATGATCGTGTTTTGGTTTTGGGCATAAGCATTTTCTATGTGCTTCTTCATAAAATCACTTAAAACCACTTAAAGTGATTATCCATAATACTTAAATTGCTATTCGTGCTTTGGTTGAGCTTTTTTAGTATTATTATATATTTATTGTTTTTATTTATCTGTTGATTTGAACATAAAACATATAGCTGCAAGATAAACATGTCAAATAGGTAAGTGCAAACACAAAGATGTAAAATATTATTTACGTACTGTACAACCTTGGTGCAGGACAATAGTTTATTATAGTTTGAGGTTGACATAATGAAGAGTTTAAGGAAGGATCCATGGATTAGTGGAAAGTAATATTGAAACATTGAAAGCAAGAACCACGTTCACCTTTTATTTATTATTAATTCAAGTACCAATCCCAGTTGAACAATGTGCGTAATAAAATAATAATCTTAAGTTGATCTTCATACTATTCCTTAACATATTTTAATATTTAATAAACCTTTTTACCCCGAATCCTAGGTTTCCCGATTTTCCATACCAAGGGTGTAGATTAGTCCATATCCCACTAATCTCAATCTAAAGGACCGTAGAATTTTCCATATCCTACCCCGAATCCTAACTATTACTACAGTTTTCATATTATAATAGAACCATACATCCTTTTCAGTTTCTTGACGAATTTTGTCTTGTTTGTAGGTGGATTATGATATCATGATTGCTGGCTTCTTTATTTTATTATTTTATTTTATTTTTTGAGAGAAGCGATCTTTATTCAGAGATAAGAATTACGTCTGTCATATCATGAAGAAGATGCATCCTCTACCAACCATGCCTAGCCAACATCTCTCTAATAATGACAAAAGCATGGTTTCCATGTGGAGAATATTATGCAATATCTTTGTAGTATCTTAAAGGGCACCTCTCCCCCTTATATCTATAAGTATGGATATATTAAATAAGGGCACCCCTCCCCCTTATACTCAAGTTCGAATCCTTATTCTCATATATTAGATTAGTTTAGAGTAATTTAGACTATCGTGTGTATTATTTGCAGCAAACCCTATAAATCATCCTTCTGGTTTTAGTTGAATGTGCTTGCTTCCAAATTTAATCGCGTTAATGATAGGATTTAGGGGGTTTCACTAAAACACCCAAAATGGGGGCTGAAATTATAAAAAAACCCAACACCCAAAACACTTTATAAACACACCCAAAACCCATCATTACACACACTCAAAACCCATTTATAAACACACCCAAAAAATATACAATTGTTTATTTTAGAATTGATTTTGGGTGTGTTTCTATATTTAAATAGTGTGTGAGTTTTTTTATAAATACATGCCTAGAATTGGGTTTATTTATAATAATCTATAGGATTTATGGTTTAGGGTTTGTAATTGAACATGATCATGAATTTCACTATTAAAACAAAAATTACTCATGGTACCTTCATTTTTGCTTTTTAATTTTATTTATTTATTTATAAATACTTGGATTTTTTATTATAAAATTTTATACAAGTTTGACAAAGGAGGGAATCGAACACAAAATCTTGAATGCAAAGATAACACACTTAATCACTTGAGTTACAACCCTTTTGCATTTATTACGTAACCTTTAATAAAATGTATACCCAAATGGACATTGTATATATAGTTGGCATATGAGGGTTAGGGGTTCTGAACACAAAACCTCCTCAAGCTGCTAGATATCTTGCGAGACAACCAATGAATCCCAAAAGTTCAAGCTATCAGTGAATGGTACGTCCATAACGTTTATTACATAACCAATGATACTTCCCAAAATTAACATTCTTGCGAAAAATAGTACTTGTCTGCAAAAAATATTTCGAAATCCTTACCATCAAATAATGTGGCAGATTATAGATATATCATATATATTGGATATGCTTGTGTTGGGGGAAACATTCATGTGGAATGAAGATAACACTATTTTGTTACTTTGGCTAATTACGCTATGTCACACGTGATAAGTTTGCCACTTGACATATCGTGATTGACAGATGGATAACAAAACAACTTGATGTTACCTACATCATCTCAGATCTAAAATTTAGAAATTTGAAATGATGTTTTTAGCATCACTCTATGATCATTTATATGTAAACACATAAAAAAAGTTTCTGTGCTCTTTCTGGCAAAAAAGCATGGCACTACGTAAAGGTCAGTTTCTTATTGATGAGGTCTGACCGAGACAAATGAATGATTGACACAACGAGCCAAAATGCATGCGGTGGTAGTAATTGTAAAATGATATGGTCTCCGATTTGATGAGAATCGTGTTTAGATGATAAGAGAAAGCACCAACCAACCCATAACTCTCTGTCATCTCTCCCTCTTCTCACCAACTCTCTTTCTCTCTCCCAGCTCTCCCTCTCATGTCTCCCTCTTTTCCCTTGCAACTTTAACACAGGATTTCCAATACTAATATAAAAAAACCAATTATTTTTTATCAATAATAATGCAAACCAATCGATATATGCAACTATGACAAAAAATTTCAGAAAGATGAAGCTGGGTAATATATAACAGAAGAAATTCAAAGAATAGCATAATCTATCCAATTATTAGAATTCTAAGAACGAAGAAAAAGAGAACTTTTAACCCTTTTCAAACGAAATAAATGTTGAGGTGGCTGATATCAGAGCTAGTAAGATGAGAGAGAAAGAGAGGTGGCTGATATCTCCAATCAGTATTTAAGTTAAGGATTAGTTACATACTTATAATCTTGGCGCTGTTTGATTGCAACACTTTTAATGAATGCAATCTATCGACCAAGATTAGAAGCAAGGTCTAAAATATCGATGGTATCAAAAATATCGGTAGTCCAAAAGCACGGAAATTTCAATGTAAATATCAGGATATTATCGATATAGATAAAAATTGAATAAAAACCACGAAAATTGTAAGAAAAACTTAGGAAATTTTTATTGAAACTTTGGAGGATGTTTATTTAGTCAATTATCTATTAGTTTATCACAAAAAATTGGAAGGAAATACATTGCATGACGGGTTTAACTGATTTAAGTTGATTATATTGCAAGCTGACAAACACTATGAGTGTAGAAAATATGTAGTAATTAATGAAAGAAGATTAAACACACCATAATCATTTATATATAATGATTTACTACAATATTTTACATTTTATACATTGCATGGTATGATACATGAGTGACTTAGTACCACATAGAGTTTCCTTTTGCGTTGTATCACAGGAACATAAGCAACATGGTGGTTAAGGTGTTGGAGGAGTGAAATGGCAGGGGTTCGAATCCCCTTTGCGTGTGTGCTTTGTGTTTTTTTTTCTTCCCTTTTTTCCATTACATCGATATTTTCGATATTATAACGATATTTTGACAAAATATTGCTGAAGTGTGAGCAAAATTATCAACATCGATATTTATCGATATTTATACGATATGTGTATGGATACATTTATTCATGAATGTGGGCTATTACAGAGGATTGAATAGCAAAGCAAAGCCCTCGTCATGGAGGGTTTTAGCCAACTCTCTAAACACGCATCAAGAGAGAGCCAGCAAGAGCCACTTGCCTTAGAAAGAGCCAGCAAGAGCCACTTACCTTAGACTTTGAGAAGAAGACAACACCACCAAGAGAGAGAGCATATCCACTTAGCATCCTCCCAACACATAACACTAGGGAGAGCCAAAACCTTGACAAAAAGCAAAGGAGAACCAAATCCAACGTAGGATTAGGAGGGAAAACTCTCCACAGGGCAGAGAGCAAAGAGAAAAGAGAGATTTGATTTTTGAATAATGGAAAGAAAAACCAAATATTGACACTATGGGTACAAGGGTCATTCTCCATTACGGAGTTCAAGTCTGCGAATTGGTTACAAATTTGTGTTTTTAACCGTCCGATGATTTGCATGCTTTAGATTTAAAATAATATTTAATTATTGAGAGCTTTGTTTTAATTAGGGGTGATTGCGGTTCGGTAATCGCGAATTTTTGCCCAAACTGCAAACCGATCGACTATTTGCGGTATGGTGATTTTTGAAACCGCAAACCGACCACTTTTTGCGGTTTACCGTAAACCGCAAGTTCTTTTTGTGTCATAAAAATCCAATCTTCCACATTTTAGGCCTAATTTTGATACTTCTTTTGAAGCCTTTTGAGTTCAAGCATACTTTAACCCAAAAATATAAATTACAACCTAAAGAAATAAATTCACAACCTCAACTTCTCAAGCATATATAAATTCACAACCTCCTCAACTTCTCAAGCATTCACAACCTAAAGAAAATTAAAGTTACAATTCCAAGCATTCCAATTAAAGTTAAACTTCTAAAGCATTCACAACCTCAACTTCTCAAGCATTCCAATTCCAAATCCTTTAAAGTTACAAACCAAAAGGAAAATGCAATGCAAAATGAATTAAAGTTACAACCCAAAGGAAAAATCAAATTCAAAGTTAATTAAAGTTACAAACTAAAAGGGAAATGCAATGCACCAATGTTACAAACTAAAGTTACAAACTCAAGTGTTGGTGGTGGTGAGTGGATTTGAAGGACCTCGTTGTGTTATTTGAGCACCAATGCTATCTACAAAAAAAACAACATAAGTTTAGAACATTTTATTATAAGAAGAAGCATAAATAAACTAATTACTTACAAGTTGTCATATGTTCCATTTCCTTGTATAATTATTATTATTTTTTTAAATATAGTCACAGTTTGCGGTAACCGCAAGTTTTGAAAATCAAATACCGTAACCGCAACCACAAATGCGGTACGGTTCTTCATACCGCAAATTCGGTTCGGTTTCCCCCGATTGCGGTTCCATTACGGTAAATTGTCGGTTGGTTTTTACGGTTTTTCGGTCTAAAATGCCACCCCTAGTTTTAATATCCAGCCGTATTAAATGCTTTTACGATTTTTCATCCAAGCCAAAACAACATCTTCTCCTTCTCCAGTCCACTTAACCAATGCTTCTTCCACCACAACATCTTCTCTTCCCTGCTCCTCTAGGGATTTTTTTTTTGTTCCTCCAGGTTAGTATTGAAGTTGAAAAAAACTGAAGAAAAAGATAACAAAAAAAAACCTTGTCCTCTCCCCCTGCCCCCTCCCCCCCCTCAAAACCCAAACCCATTTGCCCCTCCCCTCCGTTAGGCCAAAAAAAGAAAAAAAGAAAAAAGAGAAACAAAGAGAGAATAGAAGAGGAAAGAAAGAGGAAGAAGAAAACTGGTCAAGCCCTCCACGTGATCTTGAGCCTTTGCATTTAGAGAGTACACATTTACCCACACTTCATAAAATCTCAAGCATTCAAATTATCTAACAAGTTAAAGCAAGCCAAGTCAGCTAAATATGTTTTTGCCTTTATTAACGATAACGACATTCGTTACTCCTTGTTTTCTCCTCAAAACCAACTTCATCGTCACTCTCAATCTTTTCCCTTTCTTTTTCCGATGAATAATCATAAATTACCAACCCGATCCTGAGAAACACCAACCCATTTCAAATTACCAAGCCTGTTTCTCAACCGACTTTGTAATTTACACAAATAGAAGGCCACTTCCACAATACCAATTTTATAATAATCATGCTAATCTCAAATTGGAAGATCTATTATGGGATAGGGTGAGGGGATCTACCATCATACAAAACAAGAAGGTATCAGTGATTATAAATAAATAAATAAATTTGTTTTTATAATGAAATGAAATTGGGGATATGGAGGAGGATGGAAATATTGGGTGGTGGCCATGGAAACTGATGACAAGCAATCATGAGGAGCATGAACAGAAATAGGAATTAGATGGTTCGAAAGGAGGAAATTTGGTAAGTGTTGGAACTTGGAAAATGGATGCGTAGTCCTTAATGGAGTTAAAGTCATGATGAGGATTATGGATATTGGGGTTCAAAGACGGAAGGACTGTTACCGTCAAATTTCAAAGAACATTACAAATCTATCCTTTAGATGATGTGACTTGCTTTAAGTCGTTAAATGATTTGAAAGATTGAGATTCTATAAAATGTGGGTAAATGTGTATTCTCTAAATGCAGAGGCTTGGGATCCGCCCTCTATGCCAAACGCAAAACATGTATACAAAATGCAAGATTTTGTTGTAAAGAAATCAGGATTCAGGAGTATTTTATTCTTTAAAAATGCTCCGATTTCTAAGAATGAAAATTCTTTTCAACCACCACTTCCCACAAAAAAATCTGGGTTTTGTTTGACTGGGTCTTGTGCTTTTGCTATTTTCCTCTTGATTTTTCATATTAATCAAACATAGATCTTAGATAAGGATTTTGGTGAAGAAGACAATGGAGGGGAGAAGACTTGCAAGTGATGATTCTGTTAGGATCGGATAGTGCTAGAATGGAAATCTTCACAACTCAAATAACAGTATAAGTAGAAAAATAAAGAACACCAGGAATTAACGTGGTTCGGCAATGCCTACATCCACGGGGCAGCAATATAAACTTCTTCCACTATAACAAATAATGGGTACAACAAGAAAGATCTTACCAAGCCAATGCCCAGGGCTTGATGATCCACACAGGGAAAGTACAATTACACCACACTATACTCTCCTGTTTTTACCTCACTCACACACTTGGAGTGGTACACAATTAACTCTCTCACTCTCACAGAATTGGAGTAGAATACTGATGGCTGTTTGGATGGTGTTCTCTCACTTCTCTCTCTTGCTCTCGGCTTCTCCAACTCTCTCTGATTCTTCAGCACAACACACCCCAACACCATCTGCCGCATGCTCCTTATATAGCCAAATGAAATGGCTGAAAACCAACTTCTAAAAGTAGCCCACGTGCATGCAAAAAACCATAATAATAGCTAGTCAAAAAGCTTCCCAAAGAGAGCATCATGATGTCTTCCATCATTATAAAAACACTATCATTTTGTCCCTTTATCATAGTGTTGGTTATTCTCTTTTGACCACCGAAAGAATGTTTTTCCATCATGGGCTGGACCCATGGTAATATGCCAACAGATTCAAGATTGAAGAAAGCAAGGCAGAGAAGTCATTTTTGTCGAGATTTATGAAGATGCCGGACCAGGTTGTATTTATTCTTATGTGTTTATTAGATAAATTTGCACTCGTTCTTATTTTTGTTAGATATTTAGAATAGCATCTAATGCAAAATAGTAGATTTGTGGGCTCACCGAGTCTTTTTTATTTTATTTTTTCTTGTCTGAAATCAGACTTGAGTTTGTTTGAGAGCACAACAAATAAGCAAAGTTTGCTGGAAGGCAACGCAAAAAAAGAAAGAAGTGTGCATGGAATACCTTCAATTCAATTTATAAGCCCACCCGATAACCAAAGAAGAAATTAGTCGTGGAGCTCTCTTTTCAGATTTTTCTTTTGATTGAGCATACCCAACTACTAGGATTCATATAATAAATAGTCTAGTCCCATTAACATTTACAGTTCTTAGAACATGATCATCAAATTTAGATGGAGATGCTGTTAGGAACTCCCATTCCTGTGACCCCAGGTGTTGAGAATGGCTTCAAAAGCTCATATGGAACAATACCTGCTCCAACTCTGTTCCACACAGAGACTTTATTTGATTAATTGCTCCGAAGGTCCAGTTCTTCTTGTATTATAATTATCTATCCTTATTTATCTAAACAAATGCAATTTCCAATTTTATTTTATTCACTTTCATATGGTCTCTAGTCCCATTAACATTTTACTTCTTTCACTCAACAAATTATCTGAGGACTTCAAGTTGAGTGGAACAAGAGTGGGATGGAACGAAAATAGTTTTGAACAGAACTTTTAGGCAACCCATGTTATTCATTCATTTATTAAGAGCCCAGTACTCGTACAATATTTAGAGCATCATCATCAAATTTAGATGGAGATGCTGTTCGGAACTCCCATTCCTGTGACCCCAGGTGTTGATAATGGCTTCAAAAGCTCATATGGAACAACACCTGCTCCAACTCTGTTTTTCAGTTTCAAGTTGGTATTCCTCTCATCAATAATTCCTTCCAGCCTCTTCAAATTTCCATTGAACCGCTCGAATGCAGCACTTATCACAGGATTTTCAGCCCAGGATGACTCCAGTTTCTCACCAAGATACTCCTCATCAGGTGAATGATTAGATAACACATCCAAGACAGCCATCACTTTTGTTGCTTGAATCTGTGAGGGGAAGCACATCAGCAGTGCCATTTCGGGTTTCTTCAAAAAGTTCTTGAAAAACTCCTCAGACGGATCTTCAGTTGGCATATTGGTACGAGCAATTGTAGGCTTGTTTGGGAAGTATCCAGCATACATGTACTGTCCAAAGTTCACAGCTGCATGATGCCCAGCTGTTACCCAAATAATGGTTGTCAAAATGTGAATTAGATTTTCTGGGGTTTTCAAAACAGGCCACCATGGCTCATCTTTCTTGTCTGCATGGCCTTTTGTCCTAACTTCTGTCCACCAACCTTGAAGCTCTGTATCAGACTCAACAAGAGTTGGATCTGGATAGTAGTGATTTACATAGTCACCCACCCACTCCTTAATGGCATCCCAAAGAACGAGACCATCATTTGCAAATGGGTAATCTTCAATTGTTAGCTTCAAGCCATGCTCAGCTGTAGGATCCTCAACTGCCATTCCCCTGAAATTTAAGCATACAGTAATTAGCCGATGAACTTCCATGGCGTTTCAAATGAAGTTTTTGTCTTTTAAGATTGGTAGCAACTAGATTGAAAATTCTTCGTTATACAAAAGTTGCCTACAACAACACATGGTTTGGATCAATCTTATATTAGTCGTATCATGTGAAATACCTTCTGATGAGATCAGCTGGTAAAGCTTCCGTGTCAAAGCGCCAGAGCTGGTCATAAGCAGCAGAACTGAGCTCAACGGAGTACTTTTCAGGTGAGAAGCAGCCCTCGATGATTCCACCTGCATTGATGAGGCTTTCTCTAGCAAGAGCATTGATTTCCATTGTATACCGAAAATGAGGATGCAGAAGTCTATAGATGGGATGCATTGCACTTAATTGTCGATTAGCTGCAATTATGTATGGCTCTGTAGCACAATGAGTCCTCAGCCTGTGAAAATATAAAAGTGCAAACATGTTACCAACCATGCAACACTGACATGTTTGATACTTTTCAAATCCCCATTAGAGTAGATTCTTGCTTGAACTGAAGGCATGAGCTAGAAGCATCACTTGGGCACAGATTTGCTTACCAGTGGATGACAAGCTGATGATAGCCAGCATCATGAGCACAAACATGGGCTTTAGCGAGCCTCCACAGCCAGCAACCGGTGGCATCCCAGGTTGGGGTGAACACTTGCTTCCATTGTGGCTTGTCACCAACCGGTGGTCGAGTGAGTTCAATGGCAACAGGCCTCAGCGTCCCATCCTCGGTGAGGAAGAGTAGTGTCCGAGAACCATACAGTGTGGTTCCTTCAATCTCTCTTACTTTGTTCACATAAGGCATGTAAAGATCATGGTAATCCAAAATAAACATCTTCTTGCTTTTTAAAGCCTGCATTTCAAGTTCAAGCAATTGGCGTGCACAAGCACACACAGTTTACACGATTTCAAGTTATATGCATCAATGGGGGAAAATTTTCGTCCTGTTTAAAGGTGTACAATAAGAAAAATATGGGAGAGTTGGTGTCTATTTTGTGTTACCTCATCAACAGTCATACAACCTTTGATCTCTTTCTCCACCAGTTCTGTTGTAATCAATGATTCAGGTGGGCCGTAAATTTCAGGGTCAAGTTTACTCTTCAATGGCCACTCCTGCAGGTATAAAAATGCAGAATTTAGCACCACTAGAGAAAACAAGATATGCTATTAAACACTGTAATTACTTGACCAACAAGGAAGATGGAAGGGAGGAAGGGAACGTAGAAGTTTGATTTTCTTACTGAAGAGAAAGAGTTGTACTTTTATGTATAAGAAAGCATACCGTGATAAGTTCTATACTGTATGGATTAAGACCAGCTAGAGTTTGCCGAGAAAATTCTTCATCTCTAAACCAAGCAAACTTATCACCTGTAAAAGACGATTAGCTTAATCAAAAGGACAAAGACAATGTTTTTTCTCTCACTTAAAGAGGACACAGACAAATATACAGCGAGAGAGAGAGAGAGAGACAGAGAGAGAGAGGAGGAAGGCATACGGTCAATTATTTCGGGGGTCTCGAATAGCAAAAGATCGTCTCCTCCATCAGTAATGGTCTTGACTAACCTAGGGATGATTGTCTGAAAAAACCCACCAGTTTTTGGCTTAGGCAATGTTACTCCTTCATTGAACAGTGAATCAATGGCTGTGAAGTATGGAAATCCTAAGTCTGGATTAAGAAGTGCTGTCTCAAGCGAAGGGAGCAACGCGTGCAACACAGATTTCAGGGTCTTTGCTGAAAATGTGAGTTGTTTGACCTCTGCAAACGCTTCATCTCTTGGTACATACACACTGCTGCTTCTTTTTTCTGATAAGGGGTCTGCATTGACATAACAATATGATACAGTTAATCGCATAGCTCTAATAGTTTCTCAACCATACAACTACACATGCTTAAGCAACATTCCAAATAAACAAATGGTTCATATATAGTTAAAGTAGATATATTCCATTTTCAAAAACATTAAGCACATAGTTATTTGGGGAATTTGGTCACCTTTTTTGGTGCGTGGCCTTCCTGTTCTGCAGCGCCTGGGATATGGATGTTCTTTGCTGCCAAGGACAGGCCTAGCCAGTTCATCTTTGCTATCAGGATCTCCAAGATCATTGTATGTGTCATAATCGTAAATCCTATCAGTTGTTTTTCTTTCACCCTCTCCATTTCCTCGCAAATTTTCCAGCTCTAGTTCTCTTAGCCTCTTCAACCCACTTGGTGTCTCTGACGGTATGTAAGACTGCTCCATTGTTCACATAAAATAAATGAACACACATAAGATTGAAGTATAAGTAAGATTTACTAGAAATTAAAGAAAAGTATTAAGGATGTAAACCTTGTTAGTGAAAAAGATTCTCTTCTGTGGATTGTCAAACTTGGCATGAACCCAAGAATTGCATGGAACATTAACAGAGCCATTTGGGAAGCCCTGGAGGTCGATGGTCTTGATGTAGATCTCCTTGTGGTGCTCATTCTCTACCTCAATTGCTCCAACCGCTCCAAAATCTGGTGGGATTGTGAAATTACTCTCATATATCACCTCATCATCATTGTGGCTGGCTTTGTGTGCATACCCCTTGATCTTGTCCTTCTCCAACCCCGTCTCTACAAGAAAATCCATTTTACAAATTTATAATCAGTAAATTAATCAGTATTTCCAAAATTCTTTATTGGTTGATTATAAACATCAAATTCTTCCAGCGTTACTTTATTTTAAATGAGTTAGGTTGAATTGTTATTTAAATTATCCTACTAACCCGTTTAATCCGCTTTACCTATTTAACATATTTAAACTCATGTAGTAAAAGTTGACCCAAAAAACTCATGTGCTAAAAAAAATATTTTAACTAATTTAATGTATTAAATATTAATCTTATCAATAATGTCACTAGTATATACTAAAAAACTTATGATAATATACAAGGGACTTGTAGCTCAAGTGGTTAAGATTATTTGCCATTACATCCTAGGTTCTAGGTTCAATTATCCCCTCCCTCAATATTGTTTGTGTAAAAAAAAAAACTTATGATATTACTGAAGTAGTATACCAAAAAACAAATTTAATGTTAAAAAGAATAGTTTAACCTTGTAAAATATAAACTAACAAATTAAACACCTTAATGAGGCCACTCTTAGGGCTTCCCTGGTCTCTTTTTTATTAAGACAATCGTTATTGGTGTTTGTAATCAGTGTTCCAATGTTTCAATGAATTTCTCTCTTTGAAAAAAGAAAAAAAAAAACCTAAAATGTGACAAATTGTAAAAGGATTGATGTGACTTGTTCATTAAACGGGTTGAGCAAATTGGTAAACAGGTTGATGAGTTGACCAGAATTTAGTATGGATTTTTTACCATACGGGGTGACCCGCATAAATTTTGGGGGTGATTTCGATCAATTCACTGGTGTTGTCGGACTTTCCACCCCTTGTGAGTACATATTTTATTGAAGAATAGCGTAGTAGATTTTTGGTTAAGAAAAATAGTTCACACAGGTAGCCTAGCCAATAGTGAAGTAAATTAGCATAAGAAAGTTACTGCAGAAAGAGAAAATGAGGGATGTGGGAGAGAGCAAATGGGGAGTCAAGAAAAAAAGACATATTTTACTGTCCGTGGTTAACAAAAAAAGTTACTCACTTAACTGTTGATAAAACGCTATGGGCAAACTGATTAATTTGCTTTAGCAATTATGTTTCCGATCTAGCTGTAATTAGACTAGATCTTTTGGTTGTTGTCTAAGTTAGGAGGGACCTAGGACCACTGGGAAGTTCCCCAAAATTTGGACCATTTAGAAGTATACCAAAATTTGAACACTTGTAAATACACCAAAATTCTGGTCCAATCAAATGCGAATCTCAGCCAAGGAATAATGAACAAGGGGCTGTCTGACTTTTGGCTACTCAAAGACCCAAGGAATAATGAACAGTTAATTATTATTACTCTTATAACAAACAAAGAAAAATGTAACTCTAAATGATTTTTGTATATGCAAAATGGAATAAAAATAAAATTTGTGCTCATTTAAATCTATGCGTAGTTAATTAAGGATACACTGGCCGAAAAAACTTAATGTTTTCTTTTCTGAAATTAAAAAGAAAAAAAAAACTAATTAGAACTAGTCTTTTGCTTGGTATATTGGTTTAAAAAAAAAAGGAGGGAAAGGGAAAAAAATAATGAAAATGAAAACTGAAAATACTTCTAAGTTGTTTTGGAAAATAATGTGATTTTGAAAACTGAAAACGGCAAATACGTTTTTAGTTCTAAAAAACAGTGAAAATGAAATGGTTATCAAACATATAATTAATATTTTCTTTTTTGAAAGAAAAAAAATTTAGTTTTTTGCTTGGCATATCTCCTCTGGGTGGTTCGAGAAAATTTTGAGTTTAAATTTTATGAATAATAATAAATATTGGAAAAAAAATCATTATTATTTGTTATTTTTTAGTGAATGAAGTGAATAAATTAGTAGTGCTTACTGGGGTCAAGCTCGGCACTAACAAGCTCCAAAAGAAGGGTTTTGCCGAGCAAATCGGTAATTTCATCGAGGGGCCGAGTCACTATGCTGGAGAGGAACCCTCCTGCTGTTACCTGCACTGTAACCACAGCCTTCACAGTAACTGCCTTGTTCTCTGTTGAGGTTATAGTTGTGGTCGCCGTGGACACTGCTGCAGATGATCCGAGCTCACCAGAACTAGCACGGATCACCACGCAGGAGGAGGAGTTTTTCTTATTATTATGATTTTGACGGACAGGATGGCGTGGAAGGGTGTTGATGAGGGAGGGGCTTCCATGCCTGATCAGATAATTGGTATGAATGGAGGATTTTGGTAATAGAGAGAAGGATGGAGCATGGTTGAGTTTTTGCAGCTGAGAGTTCATCATGTTTCTCTGCTAGTTTGCCTTTTCTTTTGCTAGAATGTTCATGCATTTGCGGTGATTTATAGAGAGAGAGAGAGAGAGAGAGAGAGAGAGAGGGTAATGTGTTGTAAAACATGGTACATATTTTTGGATCTAGCTAGGTGTACAATAATGCAAGAAATTAACACGAGAAATATAGAAAAGAAAACGATTGGTCTTATTCATGGATTAAAATCTGGAGCATCTAAATAATCTAAGGGTTCAAGATTGGACACATTGGATGGAATATTTCTGTCTTCTGTTTTTGAAATTGACCAGAAGGTACTGATGTTATATATACTCTGCTTTTTTACTTTATATATATAGATATATATCATTTTATCTCATTTTCGGGAAATTCTTCTCAAGTTATCATCTTTTTTTTTCAGTAAATATGAGTTAAATCAATTGATTATGGTAGTGTATTCGTTGAATCCGAAGTGTTCATCATCTTTTAAAATAAACAGGACAAAAAATCAGTGTGTTTTTGGGAGCAATTAAATTTAGATTGGCTAGCTACCTTATTATAGACAGACCCTGTGACTGTGCCTATGCTCGTACGCCTTTTCCATTTTTCACAAAAAAAAAAGAAGAAGTTATATCTCATGTCCCCACCATCCAAATTTTTTGTTTCCTTTCTAAATGTTAAAGCGTTCTAATTACTTAAATGCCAATAAATTAAAAAGTCATGAGTGAAATCCAAAGGAGGAGAAAGTTGACAATTACAATGTTATGAGTTGTACATACGCACCACCCTTTAGTCACATGGTGAAATTAGAATATATCCCGTCTCTTGGCTTGGCAGTATGATCGTGCCAAAATGTGGATGTGATAAAAAATGGTTTTCATCCTATAAAAATTATTAGATATACATGAGGAAGTAATGCCAATTATATTATCGTTTTATTTGTGCATGTGATTGGAATTCAATTCTATAGAATTATCTTTGATCTTCGGAACTATTTTTATTTATTTATAAATTTAAAGAGAAACTTCATTAGATAAACTTCAATAATATAATCAAATACATCAACATGACATCTAAATTATCAATTTTAAGAGGACAACAAACTAACATTCTAAAAATAAAACCAAAGCGGACAAAAGCCGCACCACAATTAACCATAATCTCAAACAAAGCCAAACCCAGCATCGAACACATAAAGTTACCCAAGAGCCTAAATGAACCCCAGCACCACTACTTAAAGAAGTATTGTCGTGACTATACACCACCATTGCATAAAATCTTGAAGCGAGAACAAAATTTGTAACAAATCTAGGTAAAACACGTTTCTATTTCAATAATTTTTTTAATTTTTAATTTGGAAAAGGTTTCTAATTCAATCATTGAATATATAAATGGCTATTTGCCCCGGGTTAAGTCATAATCTTTAAAATAGTAAAATTGCTATACGTGCTTTTTAAGTATTATTATATTGTTTAGCTTTTTAAGTATTATTATATATTTATTGTTTTTTTTATCTGTTTATAAAACATATAGCTGCAAGACAAACATGTCAAATAGGTAAGTGCAAAACAAAGATGTAAAATATTATTTTCTTACTTGGTGCAGGAGAATAGTTTATTATAGTTTGAGGTTGACATACTGAAGTGGACGTTTAAGGAAGGATCCATGGATTAGTGGAAAATAATGGAATTGAAACATTGAAAGCAAGAACCCCGTTTACCTTTTATTATTAATTCCACTACCATCCCCGTGGAAAATAATAAATTTTGATGATGTTTTTTATGTTGAAAGAAATTATGAGAGTTAATGGCTTTTTGAGAGATCCCAGTGGGTTGAACGAAAAACTCCATAGCCATGGCTTCTCGAGAGATCCAAAGACAGACGAAAGCTATGCAATATTTGAGGCGAAAAAGACAGACCATAGAAGCATCCAGACCAATATTAAACGGACGTTAGTTCTGCTTTTTTTCAGTAGTTGTTATCCAAGTGTCACCATATTATAGGTGCATACTACCACCTGGCAAGTGCCATGTGGTAATACTGTACTATTGTATAATTTCTCCAATCACAGTTGAGCGATGTGCTTAAGTTGATCTTCTTACTATTCCTTAATATGTTTTAATATTTAATAAACCTTTATACACCGAATCCTAGGTTTCCGATTAGTCCATATCCCCCTAATCTCAATCCAAAGGACCGTAGAATTTTCCATATCCTATCCCCAATACTGTTACTACAGTCTTCATATTATAATAGAACCATACATCTTTTTCAGTTTCTTGATGAATTTTGTCTTGTTTGTTGGTGGATTATGATTCATGAAGATAATAAAAAGTTCAAAATTTAAATTATTAGTAACAGATTGATTACTTTTTGTTCCCCAATACTAGTCTTCATATTATAATAGAACCATAAATCTTTTAAAATGGGCATACAAAACTAGATATTAATAATATGGGTTTATATTTAATTAATAAAAAAGATTTGGGTTAAACCTAATAAAAGACAAAGCTTTTGGGCTTGAATATATAAAGATATCATGATTGCTGGCTTCTTTATTTTATTTTATTTTTTGAGAGAAGCGATCTTTATTAAGAGATAAGAATTACATCATATCATGAAAAAGATGCCTAGCCAACATCTCTCTAATAATGACAAAAGCATGGTTTCCATGTGGTGAATATTTAAGGTTGGCGCATTACGCAATATCTTTGAAGTATCTTAAGGGGCCTATCAAATTCAAACTTCCAAAGACTTTTATACAATTTAAAAGTATGGATGTATTAAATCAGGGCACCCCTCCCCTTTATACTCAAGTTTGAATCCCCCTCCTCATATATTAGATTAATTTAGAATAATTTAGACGTTCGTGTGTATTATTTGCAGCAAACCTTATAAATCACCTTCTGGTTTTGGCTGAATGTGCTTGCTTCCAAATTTAATCACGTTAATGATAGGATTTATGGTTTAAGGTTTGTAATTGAACATGATCATGAATTTCACAATTAAAACAAAAATTACTCATGGTACCTTCATTTTTGCTTTTTAAATTTATTTATTTATAAATACTTGGATTTTTTTGGTTAGATTCATTATTATTTTTTTATTATTATAAAATTTCATACAAGTATGACAAAGGAGGGAATCGAACACAAAATCTTGAGTGCAACCCTTTTGCATTTATTACGTTACCCTTAATAAAATGCACACCCAAATGGACATTGTATATATAGTTGGCATATGAGTGTTAGTTTTGAACACAAAACCTCCTCAAGCTGCTAGATATCTTGCGAGACAACCAATGAATCCCAAAAGTTCAAGCTATCAGTGAACGGTACGTTTATTACATAACCAATGATATTTCCCAAAATAAACATTCTTGCGAAAATCAAAGAACCTAATTGATTTCATGTTTTCCAAAGCAAGGAAGGATATGTTGTTGCATTAAGAATGTTTTATATGATATCAAATCAATACTATTCAATAGTACTCGTCTGCCAAAAAGATTTCTAAATCCTTACCATCAAATAATGTGGCAGATTATATATATATATATATATTTGGATACGCTTGTATTGGAAGAAATATTTGTTTGAAATGAGAATAACACTATTTTGCTATTTCGGCTAATTATACTACGTCATACATGATAAATTTGCCACTTGACATATCGTGATTGATAAAAAATAATAAGTCGATGATTTAATATTATTGTTATCTAGATCATCTCAGATCTAAAAATTTGAAATTTGCAATGATGTTTATATGTAAAGACATTAAAAAAGTTTCTGTGCTCTCTCTGGCAAAAAGCTTGGCACTGCGTAAAGGTCCGTTTCTGATTGATGAGGTCTGACCGACACAAATGAATGATTGACAACGAGCCAAATGCATGTGGTGGTAGTACCTGTTTGCAAAAAATATTTCTAAAATCCTTACCCTAATTTATATGTAACACACATAAAAAGAGTATCTGTGCTCTTTCTGGCAAAAAGCATGGCACTGGGTAAAGGTCAGTTTCTTATCGATGAGGTCTGACCGACACAAATGAATGATTGACAAACGAGCCAAATGCATTGTGGTGGTAGTAATTGTAAAATGATACGGTCTCGGATTTGATGATAATCGTGTGGGTTGTACGTCAACTCATATACAGTAGTTGATGTCTAGATGATAAGACGAAGCACCTACCAACCCATAACTCCACGATGCGAGAAAAACTTTCCTGGAAAACGGGTATGTCAAAGTAAGCATTTCACGTCAGTATCCTCAATCAATTAACTTCTAACAGCTGTCAATTACGTTTGATACTTAATTTATTTTTTTCACGCCTGCTCCGTCGTCTGTGTTCTTCTCTGCAACTCAAATCCCTCTTCTCTCTCATCTCTCCCTCCTCTCACCAACTCTCTCTCTCTCTCTCCCAGCTCTCCCTCTTTTCCTTTGCAACTTTAACACAGGATTTCGAATACTAATTATAAAAAAAAAATCAATTTTTATCAATAATAATGCAAACCAATCGATAAATGCAACTGTGAAAAAAAATTTCAGAAAGATGAAGCTGGGTAATATATAACAGAAGAAATTCAAAGAATAGCATAATCTAGCCAATTATTAGAATTCTAAGAATGAAGAAAAAGAGAACTTTTAACCCTTTTCATACAAAACAGTATTATACACAAAACGAAACAAATGTTGAGGTGGCTGATATCAGAGCTAGTAAGAGCATCTCCAAGTGAGATGCCAAATACCAAACATCAAATTTAAATTTGATGGTTGATGTGGTAATTTGACATGCTATACAGCTTTACACTCCATTCGATATGTCAAATTAAATTATTATTTTATTACATTTTAGTGTTGATTTAGTTTTAATTAAAAAGAAAAGAAAATAAATAATAATAAAATATTCATTTGACATCTTGCTTCAGGATGTCAAAAATAACATCTTAACCTCCAGCCTTCATTCCACATAAGCTTTGACACATCGGTTGGAGTGATGTGAAATATTATTTCTAGCCGTTAAATGTATATGTGGCATTTTTGACACATTGGTTGGAGATGCTCTAAGATGAGAGAGCAAGATGTTAGTTAATGTCTTGAGATTGCATTAATTGCTGCTGACTCTAGGAGGAGGGTGCAAAGCTCCGGGAGTTGAGAAGCCAAAATAGGATTAATTGCATCAGCTGCACAAGCTGCCCCCCTAATATCTATTGTGCTGCCCCTTGCTATACCTATTGTAATTAATACAAAGCTTGATTAGCAGGCCTTCCATGTGTATATAAATTATGCTGTAAGTTATTCATAAGGCTTTTTATCACAAATGGTCCTTCAGGTTTACAAAATTATCACGAATCGTCCTTCAGGTTTTTGTGTGTGACACTAATAGTCTTTCAGGTTATCATCTACCCATCAAAATGGTCCTTCTGTTAGTTTCTGTCAAAACTGATGTTAAATTCATGAGCTCACCTGCCTGCTTTTTGAAATGATAATCTGATCATTCCACTACCCATTCGACCAAACCCAACCCTCAGAATTATTTCCCTCCATTTCCTCATCGGTCCTTCCATTTCCTCCCCAGGCACTCCTCAGGCCCTCCTCTCTATTTGGGGTTCCAGTTTGGGGACCTACCTACTGAGGGGGAAAATGAGGCTTTTGGGGTACAATATGAAGGGCAAAACGATAGTGAGGCTAAAGATGAACAAGATGAAGATGAGGAAGATCCATTGGATATGGACTTCATACACAGTGACTATGAGCAAATAGGAGAAGCTGAAAAGATTGAGATTGATAATAATATGTTTGAGGAAAATATAGATAATCCGATTGAAAAGGAGCCTGAAGAGATGGGTTTTGTAGGGCCAGAGTTCATATCATGTGGAAAATTCTGAGGATATTCATAGCAAACATGGGTATGATGAATGATGTGGATGATGAAGTTAGTAGCAAGACTTCTGTATTTGATGTGCCATTGATAATGAATTTGGAGGACTTCTATATTTCATATTGATACATGAGTTTGCGAAGTTGAGGACTCTGTATTTGATGTGCCATTGATAATGAATTTGCAGGACTTCTATATTTCAAGATTGTTTCAATTTCTTAAGAAGTTTACTTTTTAAGATTGGTTATATACTACAGGGGCGCCAAAATGGAAGGACCCATGAGGAAATAGAGGGAAATAGTTCTGAGGGTTGGGTTTGGTCGAATGGGTAATGGAATGATGAGATTATCATTTCAAAAAGCAGGTAGGTGAGCACGCGAATTTAACGTCAATTTGATAGAAACTAACAGAATGACCATTTTGATGGGTAGATGATAACCTGAAGGACTATTAGTGTCACAAAAAAACCTGAAGGACGATTCGTGATAATTTTGTAAACCTGAAGGACCATTTGTGACAAAAAGCCTATTCATAAAGATACAATGAAATAGAAATTTATTTTGAAACCAAAAATCTTTCTTCTGATACTATTTTGATACTCTGTTTGGCATGGTATCAAAGCAATTGATTTTGATTGTCTCTGCATAACCTTGTTCTTGCCTTGTTCTACTTAACCTTGTCCCTGCTTTGCTCCTATATTGTCCCTACTCTTAATCGTGCTTTACTTTGTCCTTGCTGTGCCCTTTGTTTACAAGATTTTTCTGTGTTCTTTGCCTTGCCAGTGCTACTTCCTTTGTCTTTACCTTGAATTGCCTTTGTATTGCCCTTACTAGTGCCTGTGTTGCTGCTCCTGCCGTGCAGTTTTTTGTTGGTTTTACTGCTGTCGTTTTCCATTGCAAATTGATCCTGACGAGCACTCTTCATTGGTGTTTTTGCTGCTGCGTTTTTTTTTTCCACTGCAATCTTTGCCTCACTTGTTCAACTCATGGCTTCTAACAAGACATTCTTTGTGGATCATATTGGTTCTGGTAGGATAATACCACATGCAGGTCTGTTTGCATCTAACCCACCACTAGGTAATTCTCATAACACATGGATAATTGATACAAGCACTTCTGATCATATGACTTTTGACTCTACTTTGTTTATCTCATTATCCTCTAAATCTTGCCATCCATACATCTCTAGTGCCAATGGTGTCCCTTCCCCAGTCACTACAGGGAAGGATCTGTCTCCCTTTCCTCTACATTATCTTTCTCTAAAACCTCACCTATTCCGTCCATTAATTGCAACTTATTATCTGTTGGCAAGTTACTTGACTCACATAATTGTTATGCTACTTTTTATTCTAGATATTGCAAATTTCAGGGCATCCAGACCTACGAGAAGATTGGTTATGGTAAACGGAGAGGGCGATTGTACTCATTGGCATTGCCCATGCCACCTAGTTCTGCTAAGGCTTATTTTGCTGCTCCAAGTACCCAAGAAACTGACCGACAACAAATTTGGCTCTTGCATTGTCGCTTGGGACATCCATACTTTGGTTATCTCAAGTCATTGTTTCCCTCATTGTTTCGCCATCATGATGCTTCTGCATTCAACTATGAAACATGTGTCCTGGCTAAAAGTCATCATGCTACTTATTCATCAAGTACTCATCGAGCTAGTCAACCATTTGACTTAATTCATTCTGATGTTTGGGGCCCTGCTAAAGTATTTTCCAATGGAAAGAGATGGTTTGGTACCTTCATTGACGACTGCACTCACATGACGTGGGTATACTTACTCACCCATAAAAGTGATGTTACCGCTACAATCCGTGAATTTCATGCTATGATCACTACTTAGTTTCAGGCATCTATCAAAGTGTTTCGGTCCGACAATGGTGGGGAATATGTGAATGGTGTCTTGGCTCAATTCTTCCAGGACCATAGCATTATTCATCAAACCTCCACCTCTTTCACTTCGCAACAAAATGGTGTTGCCGAACAAAAGAATCGCCAATTGCTTGAGGTTGCCCGTGCCAACATGCTTGATAAATCGGGTGCCTAGTAGTGTTTTGGATTTCCAGACTCCAAAAAATTAAAGTGTCAAAAGAAAAAAGAAAAAAAATAAAAGTGTCAAAAGTAGTTAACAGCTGTAAGGAGTTAATTAGTCGGGGATACCTGTTGCATGAAAGTTTTTCTCATTTCATGAATTCCCTGTGTGCAAAGCCACAGGTTAAATACAACCGAGCAAGCACTTGCTCTCTAACACACTTTCATCATAGAAGGGAGGAGTATCTAAGGAGCACTGTACACGTGTCTCCATCTTAGAGAAAGGAAACTGAAGCAAATACAACAGTGCAAAAGTAATTAGCTGTAGCAAGGGTCAAGACTAATGGGCTAAGGGGCAGGGTCTCATCAACTCCATCCGTTCCCAATGACACGGCTGTCCACATATTGGGGAATTGAAATTTGGGTAGCGAGCTTGAAAATCAATAGCATCCTCCCAGGTTGCATCTTCTGTTGGAAGGGGCATTCTCCAATAAATATTTAAGTTAATGATTGGTTACATACTTCTAATCCCGGCACCGTTGGATTGCATCTAAGAGACTACCAACACTTTTAATAAATGCAATTCAACGACCAAGATTAAAAGTATATAACCAATCCTTAACATAAAATACTTATTGGAGAAACTCCTTCTATTGGAAATCCTACCCATTTGATGAGCCACCTTGTAATAGGCTTGTTCTTATGCTTAAACAACCCCCTGCTCAGAATTGCTTCATGAATCCACTCCATGGAGCCGGTAGGCTGAATCGGAGGCAATTGTGCGGAAGGCACCACATGAGTTCCCAATTTCTTTTTTAGTAGTGAAACATGAAATGTAGGATAAATTTTGGCATGCAGGTCTCTGATACCAGGTTGACGGGTTCAGAGAATGAAAATACAGAAATTACAGAAAATAAAGTGACTATTCCATTTCGGATCTAGAGCTTTTGTTTGTTGAAATGGAAAGCAATAGGTTAAATGTTTTCTTTTTGCCCTTTCTTTTCGGGAAAAAATAAGTTGGGGGATTGTATTATGTATGATATACAAATTACAATGACCCCTGTAAAAGCTAAGACAAAAGAGTTTGGCGTATGTATTAGGGTTAGTTTGGTATTGCTGTGCTTTTTTTAAAAACTGCTTCTGCTGTGCTGTGAGAATAAACAGCTGTGAAAAAAAACAGCTAGGCGTTTGGTAAATTGTATTAGAAAAAGTGCTGTGAAGAGTCAAAGTGTTTGGTAAATTTTTATTAGAAGTGCTTTTAATATGTATAATGACCAAAAAGGACATCATGATGAAATTGTTACTTATTTTGCCACAAATTCTAAATTTTTAAAATAACAAAATTAGTTCCAATTCCAAATATTGTGACAAAAAATATAAAAATATATAAAAAAAATTAAATTAAGAAAGTAACCTAAAAAAACCCCATCCCACACCGTACCCACCTGCATCTCTCTCTCTCTCTCTCTCCATTACCCAAAACACCAAGAGAAAAAACCCATATCGAGAATTTTAAAACCAAAAACTCAACCCAAACCCAGATAGAGACTGTGTTGTCATCAAAGAAAACAACAAGAAGGAAATCAAATCCAAATGAAAATTTTGTTTTCCTGTGGTTTTGATATGAGTTTCAACTTTCCCTTGATTTTGGTTTCCAAGAGAAGGTCAACGAATTGTTGATGGATTCAAGAATCTATTTTTTGTGAAAATCGTTGATCAAGGAGCGTAGATGCCTGTATTGCTATCGATTTTGGTCCTCCACAATTCGCATACAGATGTTTGAAGATATATTTGGGGTTTGGATCTTTTGTGGTTGGAGTGGAGATCACAAACTGGGGAGCTAGGATTGAGTTTTTATTTTAAGCTGTGGTTTGGATTTTTGTGGCTGGAGTGGAGATAACAGCGTAGAGAGCTAGGGGCTGGGTTTTTTTTTGGTATGAATCGAGTTGCAGACAGAAGTCGAGTTGCAAGAGAGAAGAAGAAGAATCGAGTTGCAAGAGGGATAAAAGCTGTCAATTTAGAAAATTATTAGGGGTATTATGGGAAACGTGAAAATTCATTTAAAAGAACCGGCTGATTTTTTTTTAAGCAGCTTTAAGAAGCAGCGTGTTGGCTGCTTCGAGATTCTGCTGTTTACCAAACGCTTTTGTTTCAAAACTTTTTTTATAAGCTGCTTATTTATTAAGCGCAGCAATCCCAAACGCCACCTTAGTCCTGTCCTGTCGGGGGATCGGGACTGTATAGTTGGGGGTGGGCGCTAATCACACATTTTACTTTATGATAAAAAAATCCTAATCCAAATCCTAATCTCTATTCATGCAATAACTAATCAAAACAAAATTGACTTGCTGCTGTACATCAGTTTTCTTATTAAGGAAAAAAGAAATTGACCTTAGTATCACAAAAAAAAAAAAAAAAAAAAAAGATTATGAAAAGAAATTGACCTCTCATCTCATCAAGGCAATCACTTAATTTTTCACTGATGGGTTTAGGGTAAAAGTTGTGTTATAGTTTTTCACTTATAACACATGAGTTATGGCTCAAATGCCACTTCGGTAAAAGGTGAGAAATGGTAGATTTTAAGTGCAAATTTGATGGTATGCAAAGAGGGGGAAAAAAAACCTTTACCCTCCGTTTGGATGAAGGAATTGAAAATTACATAGAATTCTAAAGTGACGGAATTTAGATTTCCATCATTTCAATTTCTGGCAATTGAAAATTTCAGTGTATAGATTTATGTATGTCGAATTTTGTAAACGACATAATTTTGTAACTAGCTCTATGGAAATTGTAAAATGACACCTATTTTGGTGGAAATTAAACTCGGGAATTTGATGCCTCTATTTCCACGATTTTTTCCCTGTATCATTTAATAAATTCCGTGCTTAAGTTGCCAAACAAGGAAATTGTCAATTTCTCCTCTTAAATTCCGAGTTATTTTCCCTCATTCAAACGGACATTAAAGAAACTCTACATGATAAAATGAATTGAAAAAACTCAATCTCAACACAACTTTGAACTATCACACTTCTACTTTGATCTTAATAATATTTAAGTTCATTAATTAATTATAGTGCGGCTGCTTCTGATTTTATTTTATTTTATTTATTTATTTATTTATATATATGTCAACTCAAAATCTTTCGAAACAAGGATATATTAGAAAAAATATGACGACTAAGAGAGTCCAATGGGAGAAAAAAAAAACACATAACGAGGCACTTGCCATTTTTTTAATTGATTCTTAGTATGTTATTATTATTTTTTTTCCCATTTAAAAGTACGAGTAATTATAATATCGTACGGTAGTACAATCATGTGGTATAATTTGTCTACGTGTTATAATATAAGTGGATATTTATTGACCAAATTCCTAAAAGAGAGAATATCAACCCTGACACTTCGGCGAAACTGTGCTTGGGCTGTAGTGGCCCAATGCAAGATTTGGAAAAAGACAAGATTTGGTATAAATTTTAATAAGCTCCCCCCTATTCCCACAAATATTAGCCCATTCCCTCATGCAAAATTAAAATCCTAGTTGTGATTCAACTTGTATAAGCAAAGAGGAAGAAATGAGCAAAATCAGGAGCTCACAAACCTAAAAAAAGCTCCTCGTGTAGTGTATACCTTATTTTCTCTTGGATTAAAAATGAGGTCATTAAAGCTCGCATCATTTTGTCTAAATGTCCATTTTTATTTTCCATGTCTTTGGTTTGTGCAATCTAATCTTTAGTTTTAAAAGTAAGTCAAACATACAAATTGAACTTAAACTTCAATCCAATTTCAGGATTCCATTCTAATTAGCCAAATGTCATAGCATATCTAATTTGAATATACTTATTCTTTTTTTCAATTTTTATCACCGTAAATATTTATGTGATGCTTGACAATATGTAATTTGTTTTTGTCTATTTTAATATGTACTTGTTTGTGTTAATGTTGGAAAATGAATGAACTTGTTTGGCTTATAAACTTTTACTATAATATTTGAAGAATACTTTTTTATAACATAGAAGCAGCATAAAAAATAATAATAACCCACCCCAATATAAATTTCTAGTTTCACCTTGTTTCTGATTCCACTTTGTTTCTACAACAAGGTGTTTTTCTAAAGTATTAAGTTGGAAGGTTTTTTTTTCTCTAAATTATAAAGTTATCAAGGACTTATATTGTTGGGATTCATAAGAGCATTCACAATGGGCTAGTTGTTGACGTAAGCTATCCTAACTAATCAAGGTAATTTATTTCCTTGATTAATTAGGTGATTTACTTCCTCATTTTATATGGTTGACATATCCTTGTATAATTAAGAGATATTCTCCTAATTGATTACTGTATCTATTTCCTTTTAAAGCACTCTTGTAAATTCTTATATATACCTCCTTATAGAGAAGAATACAATTAACCTAAAGTATTCAAATCATATTCATATTTTAGCATGGTATCAGAGCAACCGGTCCTATGTTGTCTCTAATCCCTCAAATCACACCCTCAAATTCAAACCCAAACCCTAAATCAAATTCCTCACCTCTTAAATCAAATCCTCTTATCAAACTCCTTAAACACATACCTCTCAAATCAAATCCCTAAATCAAATTCCTAAATCAAATTCATATATCAAATTCCTCAAATCAACTCCTTAACCACAAATACACACTCATATCAACTCTTACTTCCGCTGCGATGTCAAGATCCCCTATGATTCGCTCCATCCTCATAGACTCACAGAAGTATGCGGTCACTCCTGCTGAACTAGCTACTCAGGCTCGTGCTTCTATTGCCACTACCAAAGGTTCTGCTTTTCATATGTCTTCTCCAAAGCCCACATGAATTATTGACTCAGCTACTGTAGATCACATGACATTTGATCTTGGCCAACTTATTAGTCGCAAACCAACTACTCCGTCGGTGATGTCTAATGCTAATAGTACCCCATCCCTTGTGGTTGGGGAGGGTTCTCTATCTCTCTCTAACTCCATACATCTGGATTCTGTAATGCTTGTTCCCTCCTTGTACCATAACTTTTTGTCTGTTGCACAACTTACTACTATTTTGGGGTGTACTATAACATTTTGGCTGAATCATTATGTTTTTCAGGACATCCTCACGGGGAAATGATTGGTTGTGGTACTAGGTGGGGCAAACTCTACTACTTGGACTGGGCATCGAATAGTGAGGCCAAGGTTGGTCAAGCTTTCATAACAAGTGAAGCTAGTTCTGAGAGGTAGAGAGACAAAGTTTGGTTATGGCATAAACGTTTTGGGCATGCCTCGTTCGGTTATCTGAAGAAGTTGTTTCCATCATTATTTTTCAGTTTTGATGTTTTTAGCTTCCAATGTAATACGTGTGAATTGGCTAAGAGCCATCGTGTTCCTTTCCCATTAAGTACAAATAAAAGTTTGGTTCCTTTCTCCCTTATTCATTCTGATGTTTTGGGGCCTACTCAAATCACTACTCCGGTTTGAGCTCGATGGTTTGTCACTTTCATTGATGAATGTACCAGAATGACCTGGATTTCCCTTCTTAAAACCAAAGGGGAAGTCAGTTTAACGTTTCAACAGTTCCATAAAATGGTAGCGACTTAGTTTCATGCCCAAATACAAATTCTCCGTTCTGACTATGACAAAGAATTTCTAAATCATAATCTCAACAAATTCTTACAAGATCATGACATCATACATCAATGCTCGTGTCCATATACTCCCCAACAAAATGGGGTGATTGAGCGAAAGAACCGACATTTATTGAAAGTCATTCGTGTATGTTTATTTGGTGCCAACATGCCTCAATCTTTTTGGGGTGAGGCCGTCCTCTCTGCAGTTTACCTTATAAATAGGATTCCCTCAAGTATCTTGAATTTCCAAACTCCTCTTCAAACACTTCAATACCATATCCAAATACCTCACACCCTAAACCTTGAACCATGGATTTTCGGCTGTGTTGATTTGTACACTTACATGATCACCAACACAACAAATTGGTTCCCTGCCCAAAAAAATTGTGTTTTCATTGAATATGCCCCTCATCAGAAAAGCTACTGATTTTATCACCCTCCATGTCATAAGGTATATACCTCCATGGATGTAGTGTTCCGGGAACACGACATATATTTTTTAGAAGCACAAGAGGAGAATCTACAGCCAAACACCCCGACTTTTCTGGACATTTTCACAATGGAAGAGATTCAACATCAAAGCGACCGGTCGCCCCTCCAAAACAACCGGTCACTGTTCGGTTCATTTTTACACATGATTTATCATGTTATTCACCTATTATTTTGAGTTAGTTCTTGACATTTTATAGCTTTTTACTTCCTTTTTGTGTTTTCATAGGTTTTACCTTAGTTAGAATGAAAATGAGCTAAAAGTGCATATTGGTTATAATTTCTGTTTTTGTTCATTTTCGTAGGTCAACTTCTTAGCCTTGGATCAGCATGCTCTAGTTCTCGGATGAGGTGAAGATCTTCATAAAACTTGTTCCAATGGATGTTAACTACAACATATCCGAATTTGAGCTCCATTGGACTAGTTTAGCCTATCCAACTAATCTAACAATTGATGCTGGTTCTGGAAATCTGTTTTGGGCCAGTTTTACTTTCACTTGGTGTTACCTCATTTCTACTTGTTACCGTGCCTTTTGGTAACAAGAAATTACTTTGGTTAAGAGATATTTTCTAAAGCAATTAGCATCTTTGTGAAGACAAGAACAAAAACAACCCATCATGGCAAGGGGACAAAGGCTAATGCTTTGGCAAAAGAATGAGTTTTATATTAAAAGTGTGAGCTGGAAATGATGGGCAAAAGAGAATGAATGTGCAATCTGCAATTCATTCCAATTATTCCATAATTTTGCAGAGATTTTGGAGTTGGAGATGAAGCTTAGAGCTAGGGAGCTCAAGGAGGAAGATAAGGGCAACAAAGCAAGAAGTGGAAGAGATTTCCACCATTGAAGACCTTGAGCTCCCATGTTCACAAAATTTGTAACTTCTTTCTAGTTTTGTTTTGACTTTGTATTTGAAATAAGTATGAGGAACTAAACTCCATAGCTAGGGCTTAGGTTGAAGCCCTAAACATGAAAACCTTATTGTTTTGATGCTTGAGTGTATGAATTTCTAGATATTGTTGATGAATTCCTATTCACCAAAATAATCTATCCTTGATGTGTGTTTTTCCTTGGTTGGCCATCTTTGAAAGCATGCTTCTTGAGATTGTTGGGATTATGTGTATCTTCATATTGTCCTAAGAAATAAATGGATGAAGTAAGAATCATCCATGTGAATTGGTTTCTTGAATACCTAATGTAAACATCATGCTATTAGGGTTTTTGTGGTGTTCATATTCTCTTTGAGCTTAATGGGTTTTTCTTGTAATTGAATCAAAGTACTAAGCACACCTAGATTCGGTTATAGGGAAGGCACAAGCATTGTAGCAGTAGCACTGCACTTTATGTATATTAGAGAGAATCAATGCGTCTTGAGCCACTAGTACTGGTCTTGATTGCGAACATTTTCATCAACACATTTAGAGTTCATCACTTGAGTATCCATGAACATGGGTAGAATTGTTTAGGGTGGATTCCGAAACCCTAGTGTTTGTTACTTGGTACTTTCACATTTTGATAACTCATCTCTACCATTCTTGTTAAATTTAGAGTTCATTTACTTTCATGCAATAGAAATAGGTCACTTGAACCAAACCGAACCCCCCCCCCCCTCCCCCCAATGTGTGTGTGAGTTGTGTGTTTGACACGTTGTGTGTCTTATTTACTGAATTTTGTTTTTTTTCGTAATTGTTTTTTTACTTTTGGTCCGCCCTTTGTTCTTCCATTTTCTGTACTGAATCCAACCGTATAAAGAACGTGAAATTTGGATAAACGGTTGGAAAGTTATAGGCAAAACACTGGACAGAGGTCGAAACTGGAAAAACAGAGAAACGAATCTGCCAAAAAACGACCAGTCGCCCATGAATCTGTCCAAAAATGATCGGTCATCACTGTTCACGACCGGTCGCTACTGTTCATTTTCACTATTCACGGCTCTGTTCACAGGTGATAAAATGGTGATAGAAAATGCTGTTTGTGTTTTTCTTTAGTTTTCTTGTTTTGTTTCTTTTCTTTTACTTTCCTTTATTCATTTTTAGTTTCCATTTTGTATTGTGCATTTGTGTTGTGTTAAATTAGTGTTCTTTACGTACTCAAATTAGAACTTATAGGAAGCTGATAGTTCCTCGTGGGATTGACCTCGTACTTATATAATCTATATCTCAATAGATTCGTGCACTTGCGGGTATTTTAATTGGTTGTTTGCACATTAATTTGTGTCAGTTAACAAATACAACAGTCACCCACGTTTATTCCTTCACAGGTGGAGCCACTATGTCAAAACTACCGGTCGCTCTGCCCAAACGACTAGTCGCTTTGTCCTATTTTGTAGAAACATTAAGCTTATGTTGCCAGTGGAAAATTACCAGTCGACTCCACGCTGTCAAAATCAAAAGGAGAAAGTTGAACTGTTTTATGAGATTTTGCTCGCTCTGGACCAACCTTCAGCTCTAGTACCACACCAATCACATTCTAAGTAAGTCATATAGGTAACATCTCCCTCTGAAACTAATAACATTAATGAAATATACCATGATAATTTGATTTCAAAAAGCATAAAGGATACAAATGCCTTTATATATCAGCTTCCAGAAAGAAAGAACCATGGTAAATCTCGAGGACAATACGAAGCAGATCTTAAATCCAAAGGGAAATACCCCATCAATAATTATATATCTCTAAGCAGATTAGTAGAGTCACATGTACACTTTGTGAAGCAGTTGACCAATATATCTGTCCCAAATAGTGTGAATAAAGCCCTAGAAAACTCGAAATGGAAAGAAGTCGTGAATAAAGAAATGCAAGCCCTCCAGAAGAATGCCACATGGGAGCTCGTGCCTTTACCTCACGGAAAGAAGACGATGAGATGTAGGTGAATCTATACAATAAAACTTAAAGCAGATGGATCAATTAAAAGATATAAAGCTAGATTGGTGGCGAAGGGGTACAAATAGAGATATGGGGTGGATTACCAAGACACCTTTGCCCCAATAGCCAAGATCAACACTATCAGAGTCCTACTGTCTCTAGCAGCAAATTTAGATTGGCCAGTACATCAGTTCGATGTTAAAAATGGCTTCTTATATGAAGACTTGGACGAAGAGGTCTACATGGATTTACCACTAGGATGTAATGTAGCTCATGACAAGAAAAATCAGGTTTGCAAGCTCATAAAATCATTATATGGGTTAAAACAGTCTCCCAGAGCATGGTTTGGTAGATTTACTAAGTCCGTGAAATTTTTTGGATAGACTCAAAGTAATTCAGACCATATCCTGTTATTAAAGAGCGATGGCGGAAAAATCACTGCATTAATTGTGTATGTAGATGACATGGTCGTAACTAGGAACGACACAGGAGAACAACAGAAACTACAAAAGTATTTGTCTCGGGAATTTGAGATGAATGATTTAGGTGCTCTAAAGTACTTCCTTATAGTTGAAGTAGCAAGGTCAAAAACTGGTATATTTATGTCTCAAAGGAAATATGTGATGGATCTACTCACTAAAACAGGAATGTTTGGATGTAAGCCTGCTGACCCACCCATTGAGATGAATCACAAGCTATGTGAATATATGGACTGGGTGCCTACTAATAAGGAACAATATCAATGCCTTGTTGTGAATTATTATGGATCAGAGGACTCTTGACAGATTTGGATTTTAAACCAAAGAAGCCAATGGAGTTACATTGTGATAACAAGTCAGCTATCAATATTGCTCATAATCCAGTTCAACATGATTGAACAAAACATGTTGAGGTAGATAGACATTTCATCAAAGAAAAAATTGAGAACAAGATCATCTGTCTACCTGTTGTAAAATGAAAAGATCAATTAGCGGATGTCTTAACAAAAGTTGTCTGTGGACGAGTGTTTTATGACTCACTAACCAAGTTGGGCATTGGTGACATGTATGCACCAACTTGAGGAGGAGTGTTGACGTGAACTATCCTAATTAATCAAGGAGATTTATTTCCTTAATTAATTATGTGATTTACTTCCTTATTTTATATAGTTGACATATCCTTGTATAATTAGGAGATATTCTCCTAATTGATTACTGTATCTATTTCTTTGTAAAGCACTCTTGTAAATTCCTATATATATCTCTTATGGAGAAGAATACAATTAACCTAAAGTTTTCAAACCATATTCATATTTTAGCATTAGTTGCTGCTCCTAAGCACATAATAAAATTTTACCTGTACTAAAATTCATGATTATTATGATGATCAACGTCAAGACTAGACGTTTAATAATTAAGATAAGGTTACATGCACAAATACAAAATAAAGTGGAGGATGGCTTGAGTACAATTAAAAAAAAAAAACAATTCCACTAGACGTCATAATTAGAAGTTGAAAAAGGATTCGACATGATCATATATCGACCACGATGTTTTTCTCTTTTAGAAGAAAGAAGCGAAATTCATTCATGAATGGGGGCTATTACAGAGGATTGAATAGCAAAGCAAAGCCCTTGTCATGGAGGGTTTCAACTGACTCTCTGAACACGCATCAATAAGCTCATGGCCAGAAAGAGCCAGCAAGAGCCACTTGCCTTAGAATTCGAGAAGAAGACAACACCACCAAGAGAAAAGGCATATCCACTCAACTTCCTCCCAACACATAACACTAGGGCGAGCCAAAACCTTGACAAAAAATAAGGGAGAAACAAAATCTAGCGTAAGATTAGGAGGGAAAACTCTCCGCAACATAACGGGGCAGAGAGCAAAGAGAAAGAGAGATTTGATTTTTGAATAATGGAAAGAAAAAACAAATATTGACACTATGGGTACAAGGGTCATTCTCCATTACGGATTCAAGTCTGCGAATTGGTTACAGATTTGTGTTTTTGACCATCTGATGATTTGCATGCTCTAGATTTAAAACAATATTTAATTATTGAGATCTTTGTTTTAATATCCAGTCGTATTAAATGCTTTCACGATTTTTCATCCGAGCCAAAACAACATCTTCTCCTTCTCCAGTCAACTTAACCAGTGCTTCTTCCACCACAACATCTTCTCTTCCTTTCTCCTTTAAATTTAGGTTTTTTGGTTCCTCGAGGTTAGTATTGAAGTTGAAAATAATTGAAGAAAAGATAACCCAAAAAAAAAAAAAAAAAACCCTATCTTCCCCTTCTCCCACAAACCCAGACCCATTTGCCCCTTCCCTCTGTCAAGCCAAAAAAGAAGAAAAGAGAATAGAAGAGGAAAGAAAGAGGAAGAAGAAAACTAGTTGTTGAGGCCCAAAAATCCAAGGGCTAGGCCCAAACTTATTCTTAACCTGGCACAAATAATTAGTCGCAAAAGAAGCCCAATCGGGGCATAAAGAGAAATTGTAGGATACGCCTACATAAGCCGTGGGTCATGTGTCAAGCCAAGCAAGCATTCGCAAAAGGGCCAAAAATGCAACGGCTTTATAAATTCACGCTCATCAACCTATCCGACGTTATTCGATCCGATCACGGCATATTATGGCGCAATAAAACTCAAGCGCAAGCACGATAAATAAACACGCAATGCCCTCAAGCCATGCTACGAGCTCAAGTGGGCCCAAGCCACGTAATTACCAGGGGCTTGATGAGAAAGTTGTGGCATGGATGGGTATGAGCACTCACAGTGCCCATTGAGGGGCCAAGGAATGGAAGTTTTAGGCCAATTGGGAGCACTAAAACTCAAGCCCATTCCCTGGGCCCAAATAAATGGGTTAGCATGAGAGAGAGAAAAGTGAGGTCCAATGCCTTAGGAGAACATCTCATAGATTGCTGTAGCACTTAGGCAAACCCACGTTACTTAGAACGCACAAAACAAATAGGCCACTTCCAGCAGCTTGACGAAAACATGCGGGTCGCTGGAAAAGAGAACACCAATAACCCAATACTTATAGGCAAAGCCTAGCCCAGGTCCTTGTTAAAAAATTTGGCGTCGTGTTCCACCCTTGACAGAGCTCTACAAACAACCAACAAGAAATCATTGCAAGAACCAAAGGAAATCCATGTGTGTAGGAGGAATACCCAATGGACAAACAACTTCATCCATTCCCTTTTTTCCTCTGCAAACTCTGATTTGAAAACCAAGGGAGAAAGAAGGTGGTGTTTCGTCCCCATGGGAAGGTCCAGCCGCATAAAACCTTGGAACCCCAAAAAACCTTTGACTCAGGCGCTCTAGTTGAAGAGATTTCACAAGAAGGGGAGTAATTGGAAAAAAGCAAAGGAAAAGTGGGAATGGAGGATCAACGAAATTAGGGTTCCAAATGCCTATAAAAGAGAGCTTCCTCTGCCCAGAAAAACAGACCATTCCAGAGCACGACCAAGCTTTGTCAAGCAAACTGGAATTTGCTCTTGACATCTCACCCTCCATTGTCTTCCCTATTTTCTCATTGAAATCCTCCTAATTTTCTTCTTTCCTTACTCTGAACTTTTTCTTCTTTTCTCTGTAAGAAGTCCACGCTTCCCTCTCTCTCTCAAACTGCTAAACTTGTGAAGACTCAGCTCCCATGCCACAAGCTCCTCAAGCCAAGTCCCTTATCAGTTTGTCATGCTCATTAGTGAAAAGAACCTGAAACTGTTTCTTCTAAGGTTTTAGCAAGCCTTTTTAAAAACTCTTTTGGGAGCCCGATTTTTGAACTCAGGCATCAGGTGGTTTTGTTTGTTTTCTTCTTACAGCAGCCCAAGCCCATTCGTCAGGCTGCTAGTACAAAAAGACCCCTACACTAGTCAAGCCCTCCACGGGATCCCGAACCTCTACATTTAGAGAGTGCACATTTACCCACATTTCATAAAATCTCAAGCATTCAAATTATCTAACAACTTAAAGCAAGCCAAGTCAGCCAAATATGTTTTTGCCTTTATTAACGATAACGACATTCATTACTCCTTGTTTTCTCCTCAGAACCAACTTCATTGTCACTCTCAATATTTTCCCTTTCTTTTTCTGATGAATAATCATAAATTCCCAACCCGATCCTGAGAAACACCAACCCATTTCAAATTATCAAGCCTGTTTCTCAACCAACTTTGTAATTTACACAAACATAAGGCCACTTCTACAATACCAAATTTATAATAATCATGCTAATCTCAAATTGGAAGATCTATTATGGGATAGGCGGAGGGGATCTACCATCATACAAAAATAGAAGATATGAGTGAAATTTAAAAATAAAAATAAAATCGTTTTTATAATGAAATTGAAATTGGGGATATGGAGGAGGATGGAAATATTGGGCGGTGGCCATGGAAACTGATGACAAGCAGTCATGAGGAGCATGAACATAAATAGGAATTAGATGGTTCGAAAGGAGGAAAATCTGGTAAGTGTTGAAACTTGAAAAATGGATGCGTAGTCCTTAATGGAGTTATAGTCATGACGAGGATTATGGATATTGGGGTTCAAAGACGGAAGGACTGTTACCGTCAAATTTCAAAGAACATTACAAATCTATCCTTTAGATGATGTGACTTGCTTTAAGTCGTTAGATGATTTGAATGATTGAGATTTTATAAAATGCGGGTAAATGTGTATTCTCTAAATGCAGAGGCTTGGGATCCGCCCTCTATGCCAAACGCAAAACATGTATACAAAATGCAAGATTTTGTTGTAAACAAATCAGGATTCAGGAGTATTTTATTCTTTAAAAATGCTCCGATTTCTAAGAAGGAAAATTCTTTTCAACCAGCACTTCTCACAAAAAAATCTGGGTTTTGTTTGACTGGGTCTTGTGCTTTTGCTATTTTCCTCTTGATTTTTCATATTAATCAAACATAGATCTTAGATAAGGATTTTGGTGAAGAAGACAATGGAGGGGAGAAGACTTGCAAGTGATGATTCAAGATTGAAGAAAGCAAGGCAAAGAAGTCATTTTTGTCGAGATTTATGAAGATGCCGGACCAGGTTGTATTTATTCTTATGTGTTTATTAGATAAATTTGCACTCTCGTTCTTATTTTTGTTAGATATTTAGAATAGCATCTAATGCAAAATAGTAGATTTGTGGGCTCACCGAGTCTTTTTTATTTTATTTTTGCTTGTCTGAAATCAGACTTGAGTTTGTTTGAGAGCACAACAAATAAGCAAAGTTTGCTGGAAGGCTACGCAAAAAAAGAAAGAAGTGTGCATGGAATACCTTCAATTCAATTTATAAGCCCACCCGATAACCAAAGAAGAAATTAGTCGTGGAGCTCTCTTTTCAGATTTTTCTTTTGATTGAGCATACCCAACTACTAGGATTCATACAATAAATAGTCTAGTCCCATTAACATTTTACAGTTTTTAGAACATGATCATCAAATTTAGATGGAGATGCTGTTAGGAACTCCCATTCCTGTGACCCCAGGTGTTGAGAATGGCTTCAAAAGCTCTTATGGAACAATACCTGCTCCAACTCTGTTCCACACAGAGACTTTATTTGATTAATTGCTCCGAAGGTCCAGTTCTTCTTTGTATTATAATTATCTATCCTTATTTATCTAAACAAATGCAATTTCCAATTTTATTTTATTCACTTTCATATGGTCTCTAGTCCCATTAACATTTTACTTCTTCCACTCAACAAATTATCTGAGGACTTCAAGTTGAGTGCAACAAGAGTGGGATGTAACGAAAATAGTTTTGAACATAACTTTTAGGCAACCCATGTTATGTTGAATTATAAGTGCTCAAACTGATTTCTCTAGTTAGTTGTAATTCTGTTTTGCTGTAATCCAAGTGTCATACGTTGATTGGTTTGTTTAATAGAAGGCTGAGATTGCATTGTGATGTAATGCATCCAGCTGGCTCTGTATAACTGTAATATGCTCACACCAAGAGAGTGTGATATATGGTTAATCTTCTTGTAATCTAAAGATCAAGAAGGTTCTCTGCTACACGTATAGCAGAGTGATCTTGCAATCATTCTCTCTCTGCCATTCTTCTTTTATTCATTTTTCATTCTTACCAAAACTCATATACAGATTCAGAAACACTAACATGGTATCTAGAGCCAGGTTCGATTAGCTAAACAGCAGGGGGCGTTCATTCTGTGAAGAAAATCGATCGAGTTGAAGTTCATTTTCAAGCTTACGAAGCTGAGTGAGCTCGATCAATTTTAGGTCTCAAAACAAATTGTTTTCAGATACATCAGAAAGAAAAATGGCTGGATCTGGAAGCTCAGAGTCGAGACTTCCAACTTTCTCTGGAGAGAACTATGAGTTTTGGCGGATCAAGATGATTACCATATTCCGATCGTATGGTCTTTGGAATCTGGTAGAGAAAGGACTTCCTTCGTCAAATTCAAAGAAGAAGAAGATAACTGAGGAAGGCTCAAAAGAAGAGGATGATGAGAAAGCAGCTGCCATTCTCATGAAGGATGCGAAAGCTCTTGGAATTATCCAAAATGCAGTTTCTGATCAGATCTTTCCAAGGATTGCAAATGCTGACACAGCAAAGATCGCTTGGGATCTGTTGTACTCAGAATATCATGGTGGAGAGCATGTTAGGTCAGTAAAACTTCAAAACCTCAGACGTGAATTTGAGTACACTAGGATGCGTGATAATGAAACCTTATCTGATTATCTTACTAGACTAAATGAATTAATCAACCAAATGAAAACGTTTGGTGAAGTACTTTCAAAAGAGAGGCAGGTGCAGAAGGTCTTAATTAGTCTAAGTAAGAAATATGATCCTATATGTCTTGTGATTGAAAACACAAAAGATTTGGAAAATGTGGAGTTGCAAGAAGTGATTGCTATATTAAAGAGCCAAGAATAGCGGTTTGACATGCATAATGCTGATACACATGAAAAAGCATTTGCTTCATTCACTGTGAGTTCCAAAGGTCAGAATAAAAATGGACCTCAGTCTGGTTCATCCAAGTCACAGGGAAATTTGAACTCTAAAGGGAAGACATGGGAATCTAAAGGCAAGTCACAGCAGAGCAGCTATCCTGCACAGATTGTCAATTCCACAAACCAGGAGAATGTTAAACCTCAATGCAAGGTGTGTTCAAAGCACCATTTCGGTGAGTGCAGATACAAGGGAAAACCAAAGTGCTATAACTGTGATCGATTTGGACACTTTGCTAGGGACTGCACTATGGATAAGAATGTGCAGAAGGCAAATTATGCAAACCAAATGCAGGTGACAGGAAATCTGTTTTATGCCAAGTGCACAACCACTGAGATCAAAGCCAATGGAGAATGGTATGTTGATAGTGGTTGCAGCAATCATATGACAGGAGACCTAAACTTGCTGGTTGATGTGAGAACTAATGTGGCTGGGAAGGTACAAATGCCGACTGGTGCACTTGTAAATGTGGCTGGTATTGGTTCACTGATGATTGACACAGAAAAGGGCAGGAAATGCATCAGAGAAGTAATGTATTTGCCAGGATTGAAGGAAAACCTACTCAGTGTTGGGCAAATGGATCAACATGTATACTGTTTGGTGTTTGGAGAAGGCTTGTGCAGGGTATTTGATAGTCCATCTATGGATTATCTAATCATCAAAGTACCAATGAAGAGTAACAGATGCTATCCGATATCTTTCCTTGCTGACAACCAACTACTCATGAAAACCAGTTTCACTCAATGCACATAGATGTGGCATAAGAGACTAGGTCACTTACATTTTAAAGGTCTGAACCAGTTAAGAGAAAAAGGCATGGTGCATGGCTTACCACAATTGGAAGAACAAAGTGGTGTGTGTGAAGGGTGCCAATTGGGAAAACAACACAGGGTTCTGTTTCCAAAGGAACAAGCTCAAAGAGCAAGCAAGGCACTTGAATTAGTGCATATAGACCTATGTGGCCCTATGAGAAATGAATCGGTTGCAAAGAACAGATACTTCATGTTGATTATTGATGACTTCTCAAGGATGATTTGGGTCTACTTCTTGAGAAACAAGTCAGAAGCCTTTAGTTGTTTCAAGAAGTTCAAGTCCATGACTGAACTACAAACTGGACACAAAGTGAAATGCATCAGAAGCGACAGAGGTGGAGAGTTTCTGTCTGCAGAATTTGTGGAGTTTTGTGAAGCTCAAGGCATCCAAAGACAACTCACAATGGCCTACACTCCTCAGCAAAATGGAGTTGTAGAGAAGAAGAATAGGATTGTCATTGAAATGGCCAAATCAATGTTGCATGAGAAAGGAATACCCTATTTCCTATGGGCTGAAGCAGTGCATACAGCTGTTTACTTGCTGAACAGATGTCCCACCAAAGCCCTCAGCAACATCACTCCATTTGAAGCATATAGTGGAAGGAAACC
Source organism: Prunus kanzakura (assembly GCA_020521455.1). NCBI lineage: Eukaryota > Viridiplantae > Streptophyta > Magnoliopsida > Rosales > Rosaceae > Prunus > Prunus kanzakura. The sequence goes on along the minus strand of BPUM01000873.1, from coordinate 158,334 downwards.
TGGAATTGCACATCTGAAAATATTCAGTTCTTTGTGCTATGTTCATGTGCCGGATGAATTAAGACACAAACTGGAACCCAAGAGTACAAAAGGAGTATTTGTAGGATATGCAATTTGTGAAAAAGGTTATAGGATCTTTGATCCAATCTCTAACAAGCTAATATTGTCAAGGGATGTGACATTTGATGAAGAAGGTGCTTGGAGTTGGAAAGATCAAAATGGTTCAGTCATGCCATCACATTCAATTGGAAATCAAGTAGATGTTGATGCCAATTCTGGAAATTCAGATGACAATGATGCGACTTCACCTCAAACTCAAAATCTACAGGAAGAAATTTTGTCAATTCCACAGGATATAAGTAGTGAAGAAAGGAGAACTCAAGCCTATGATCACTCTCCATTGAAGTGGAGGAGACTAGATGATGTGCTGGCACAATGTAAATTGTGCATAATGGAACCAGAAAACTATGCAGATGCTGCACAGGATGAATCTTGGCTTAAGGCTATGCAAGATGAAATTCAGATGATAGAAAAGAATGGAACATGGAAATTGGTGGAAAGACCATCTGAAAAACCAGTGATTGGAGTTAAATGGGTCTACAAGACTAAGCTAAATTTGGACGGTTCAGTTCAAAAGAATAAAGCAAGACTAGTTGCCAAAGGATATGCTCAAAAGCCTGGGCTGGATTACAATGAAACATATGCGCCTGTAGCCAGATTAGATACTATCATAACACTTATTGCTCTTGCAGCTCAAAAGAGCTGGAAATTGTATCAACTTGATGTGAAGTCTGCCTTCCTTAATGGAGTGTTACAAGAAGAAGTCTACATTGCTCAATCGGATGGTTTTGTAGTTCAAGGTCAAGAAGACAAGGTATATAAGCTACATAAGGCTCTATATGGCTTGAAACAAGCACCTAGGGCCTGGTATGGAGAGATAGATAGCTATTTTTCCCAATGTGGTTTCGAGAAAAGCTTAAGTTAAGCAACCTTGTATACCAAGGCAAGGGGAGATAAGGAAATTCTAATTGTGTCTATCTATGTAGATGACATTGTGTATACAGGGAGCAGTCAAGCATTGTTGGCTGAATTCAAACAAGATATGATGGCTAAGTATGAGATGACTGATTTGGGTCTGCTTCACCATTTTCTTGGCATGGGAGTTATTCAAACTGAGTCTAGTATATTTCTACACCAAAAGAAGTATGCTAGCACCTTGTTGAACAAATTTGGATTGACTGAATGCAAGTCTGTAACCACACCACTTGTTGCCACTGAGAAACTAGCTAAGGATGATGGAAGTGGAGCTGCAAATGAAGAAGACTACAGAAGCATTGTTGGTAGTCTGTTGTACTTAACTGCTACCAGACCTGACATCATGTATGCTTCAAGTCTGCTAGCCAGATTCATGCACTGCTCTACAAACAGGCATTATGGAACAGCTAAACGTGTGTTGAGATATGTCAAGGGCACTCTAGACTATGGCTTAGAGTATGTGAAAGGCAGGAAAGCAACTCTGATCGGCTACTGTGACAGTGATTGGGGAGGATCAGTTGGTGATAGCAAGAGCACATCAGGGTATGCTTTTACTTTTGGGAGTGGAGTGTTCTCTTGGGCCTCAGTGAAACAGAATTGTGTTGCACTGTCCACTGCAGAAGCCGAGTACATCAGTGCAGCATAGGCTACTACACAGGCCATTTGGCTACGATTCGTGCTAGAGGATTTTGGAGAGCTTCAAACTGAAGCTACTCCATTGCACTGTGATAACATCTCAGCAATAGCAATCACTAAGAATCCGGTATTCCACCAGAAGACAAAGCATATTGACAGGAGATACCATTTCATCAAGGATGTTTTGCAAGAAGGAGTTATTAGTCTGGAATATTGTCCCACGAATGAGCAACTGGCTGACATCTTCACCAAACCCTTGGCCAAAGATCGATTCAACTATCTCAGAGGCATGCTTGGAGTGAAATCAATTCAAGACTTAAAGGGGGGTGTTGAATTATAAGTGCTCAAACTGATTTCTCGAGTTAGTTGTAATTATGTTTTGCTGTAATCCAAGTGTCATACGTTGATTGGTTTGTTTAATAGAAGGCTGAGATTGCATTGTGATGTAATGCATCCAGCTGGCTCTGTATAACTGTAATATGCTCACACCAAGAGAGTGTGATATATGGTTAATCTTCTTCTAATCTAAAGATCAAGAAGGTTCTCTGCTACACGTATAGCAGAGTGATCTTGCAATCATTCTCTCTCTGCCATTCTTCTTTTATTCATTTTTCATTCTTACCAAAACTCATATACAGATTCAGAAACACTAACATGTTATTCATTCATTTATTAAGAGCCCAGTACTCGTACAATTTTTAGAGCATCATCATCAAATTTAGATGGAGATGCTGTTAGGAACTCCCATTCCTGTGACCCCAGGTGTTGATAATGGCTTCAAAAGCTCATATGGAACAACACCTGCTCCAACTCTGTTTTTCAGTTTCAAGTTGGTATTCCTCTCATCAATAATTCCTTCCAGCCTCTTCAAATTTCCATTGAACCGCTCGAATGCAGCATTTATCACAGGATTTTCAGCCCAGGATGACTCCAGTTTCTCACCAAGATACTCCTCATCAGGTGAATGATTAGATAACACATCCAAGACAGCCATCACTTTTGTTGCTTGAATCTGTGAGGGGAAGCACATCAGCAGTGCCATTTCGGGTTTCTTCAAAAAGTTCTTGAAAAACTCCTCAGACGGATCTTCAGTTGGCATATTGGTACGAGCGATTGTAGGCCTGTTTGGGAAGTATCCAGCATACATGTACTGTCCAAAGTTCACAGCTGCATGATGCCCAGCTGTTACCCAAATAATGGTTGTCAAAATGTGAATTAGATTTTCTGGGGTTTTCAAAACAGGCCACCACGGCTCATCTTTCTTGTCTGCATGGCCTTTTGTCCTAACTTCTGTCCACCAACCTTGAAGCTCCGTATCAGACTCAACAAGAGTTGGGTCTGGATAGTAGTGGTTTACATAGTCACCCACCCACTCCTTAATGGCATCCCAAAGAATGAGACCATCATTTGCAAATGGGTAGTCTTCAATTGTTAGCTTCAAGCCATGCTCAGCTGTAGGATCCTCAACTGCCATTCCCCTGAAATTAAAGCAAACAGTAATTAGCCGATGAACTTCCATGGCGTTTCAAATGAAGTTTTTGTCTTTTAAGATTGGTAGCAACTAGATTGAAAGTTCTTCGTTATACAAAAGTTGCCTGCAACAACACATGGTTTGGATCAATCTTATATTAGTCGTATCATGTGAACTACCTTCTGATGAGATCAGCTGGCAAAGCTTCCATGTCAAAGCGCCAGAGCTGGTCATAAGCAGCAGAACTGAGCTCAATGGAGTACTTTGCAGGTGAGAAGCAGCCCTCGATGATTCCACCTGCATTGATGAGGCTTTCTCTAGCAAGAGCATTGATTTCCATTGTATACCGAAAATGAGGATGCAGAAGTCTATAGATAGGATGCATTGCACTTAATTGTCGATTAGCTGCAATTATGTATGGCTCTGTAGCACAATGAGTCCTCAGCCTGTGAAAATATAACAGTGCAAACATGTTACCAACCATGCAACACTGACATGTTTGCTACTTTTCAAATCCCCATTAGAGTAGATTCTTGCTTGAACTGAAGGCATGAGCTGGAAGCATCACTTGGGCACAGATTTGCTTACCAGTGGATGACAAGCTGATGATAGCCAGCATCATGAGCACAAACATGGGCTTTAGCGAGCCTCCACAGCCAGCAACCGGTGGCATCCCAGGTTGGGGTGAACACTTGCTTCCATTGTGGCTTGTCACCAACCGGTGGTCGAGTGAGTTCAATGGCAACAGGCCTCAGCGTCCCATCCTCGGTGAGGAAGAGTAGTGTCCGAGAACCATACAGTGTGGTTCCTTCAATCTCTCTTACTTTGTTCACATAAGGCATGTAAAGATCATGGTAATCCAAAATAAACATCTTCTTTCTTTTTAAAGCCTGCATTTCAAGTTCAAGCAATTGGCGTGCACAAGCACACACAATTTACACGATTTCAAGTTATATGCATCAATGGGGGAAAATTTTCGTCCTGTTTAAAGGTGTACACTAAGAAAAATATGGGAGAGTTGTTGTCTATTTCGTGTTACCTCATCAACAGTCATACAACCTTTGATCTCTTTCTCCACCAGTTCTGTTGTAATCAATGATTCAGGTGGGCCGTAAATCTCAGGGTCAAGTTTACTCTTCAATGGCCACTCCTGCAGGTATAAAAATACAGAATTTAGCATCACAAGAGAAAACAAGATATGCTATTAAACACTGTAATTACTTGACCAACAAGGAAGATGGAAGGGAGGAAGGGAACGTAGAAGTTTGATTTTCTTACTGAAGAGAAAGAGTTGTACTTGTATGTATAAGAAAGCATACCGTGATAAGTTCTATACTGTATGGATTAAGACCAGCTAGAGTTTGCCGAGAAAATTCTTCATCTCTAAACCAAGCAAACTTATCACCTGTAAAAGACGATTAGCTTAATCAAAAGGACAAAGACAATGTGGTCTTTTCTCTTACTTAAAAGAGGACACAGACATAGATACAGAGAGAGAGAGAGAGAGAGAGAGAGAGAGAGAGAGAGAGAGAGAGAGGAGGAAGGCATACGGTCAATTATTTCGGGGGTCTCGAAAAGCAAAAGATCGTCTCCCCCATCAGTAATGGTCTTGACTAGCCTTGGGATGATTGTCTGAAAAAACCCACCAGTTTTTGGCTTAGGCAATGTGACTCCTTCATTGAACAGTGAATCAATGGCTGTGAAGTATGGAAATCCTAAGTCTGGATTAAGAAGTGCTGTCTCAAGCGAAGGGAGCAACGCGTGCAACACAGATTTCAGGGTCTTTGCTGAAAATGTGAGTTGTTTGACCTCTGCAAACTCTTCATCTCTTGGTACATACACACTGCTGCTTCTTTTTTCTGATAAGGGGTCTGCATTGACATAACAATATGATACAGTTAATCGCATAGCTCTAATAGTTTCTCAACCATACAACTACACATGCTTAATCAACATTCCAAATAAACAAATGGTTCATAATCATATAGTTAAAGTAGATATATTCCATTTTCAAAAACATTAAGCACATAGTTATTTGGGGAATTTGGTCACCTTTTTTGGTGCGTGGCCGTCCTGTTCTGCAGCGCCTGGGATATGGATGTTCTTTGCTGCCAAGGACAGGCCTAGCCAGTTCATCTTTGCTATCAGGATCTCCAAGATCATTGTATGTGTCATAATCGTAAATCCTATCAGTTGTTTTTCTTTCACCCTCTCCATTTCCTCGCAAATTTTCCAGCTCTAGTTCTCTTAGCCTCTTCAACCCACTTGGTGTCTCTGACGGTATGTAAGACTGCTCCATTGTTCACATAAAATAAATGAACACGCATAAGATTGAAGTATAAGTAAGATTAAGAAGCTGTAATTACTAGAAATTAAAGAAAAGTATTAAGGATGTAAACCTTGTTAGTGAAAAAGATTCTCTTCTGTGGATTGTCAAACTTGGCATGAACCCAAGAATTGCATGGAACATTAACAGAGCCATTTTGGAAGCCCTGGAGGTCGATGGTCTTGATGAAGATCTCCTTGTGGTGCTCATTCTCTACCTCAATTGCTCCAACCGCTCCAAAATCTGCTGGGATTGTGAAATTACTCTCATATATCACCTCATCATCATTGTGGCTGGCTTTGTGCGCATACCCCTTGATCTTGTCCTTCTCCAAACCCGTCTCTACAAGAAAATTCATTTTACAAATTTATAATCAGTAAATTAATCAGTATTTCCAAAATTCTTTATTGGTTGATTATAAACATCAAATTCTTCTAGCGTTACTTTATTTTAAATGAGTTAGGTTGAATGAATTGTTATTTAAATGATCCTACTAACCCGTTTAATCCGCTTTACCTATTTAACATATTTAAACTCATGTAGTAAAAGTTGACCAAAAAAACTCATGTGCTAAAAAAAATATTTTAACTCATTTAATATATTAAATATTAATCTTATCAATAATGTTACTCGTATATACTAATAAACTTATGATAATATGCAAGGGACTTGTAACTCAAGTCCTAGGTTCTAGGTTAAGAGTATTTGCCATTACATCCTACGTCCTAGGTTCAATTATCCCCTCCCTCAATATTATTTGTGTAAAAAAAAAAAAAAAAAAAAAACTTATGATATTACTGAAGTAGTATACCAAAAAACAAATTTAATGTTAAAAAGAATATTTTAACCTTGTAAAATATAAACTAACAAATTAAACACCTTAATGAGGCCACTCTTAGGGCTTCCCTGGCCTCTTTTTTGTTAAGACAATCGTTATTGGTGTTTGTAATCTTTGTTCCAATGTTTGAATGAATTTCTCTCTTTGATTAAAAAAATAAAAAAAAACCTCAAATGTGACAAAATGTAAAAGGATTGACACGACTTGTTTATTACACGGATTGAGCGAATTGGTAAACAGGTTGATGAGTTGACCCGAATTTAACATGGATTTTTTACCGTACAGGGTGACTAGCATAAATTTAGGGGGGATTTCGATCAATTCACTGGTGTTGTCGGAATTTCCACCCCTTGTGAGTACATATTTAATTGAAGAATAGCGTAGTAGATTTTTACTCTCTTTGGTTAAGAAAAATAGTTCACACAGGTAGCCTAGCCAATAGTGAAGTAAATTAGCATAAGAAAGTTTGGACCACTGGGAAGTACACCAAAATTTGGACCATTTAGAAGTATACCAAAATTTGAACCACTTGGAAATACACCAAAATTATGGTCCAATCAAATGCGAATCTCAGCCAAATTTATTTTATTTATGATTTTTGTATATGCAAAATGGAATAAAAATAAAATTTGTGCTCATCTAAATCTATGCGTAGTTAATTAAGGCTACACTGGCCGAAAAAACTTAATGTTTTCTTTCTGAAATGAAAAAAAAAGGAGGGAAAAAAAATAATGAAAATGAAAACTGAAAATACTTCCAAGTTGTTTTGAAAAATAGGGTGATTTTGAAAACTGAAAACGGCAAATATGGGTGATTTTGAAAACTGAAAATGGCAAATATGTTTTCAGTTCTAAAAAAAATTGAAAATGAAATGGTTATCAAACAGATAATTAATATTTTCTTTTTTGAAAGAAAAAAATAAACTAATTTTTTGCTTGGCATATCTCCTCTGGGTGGTTCGAGAAAATTTTGAGTTTAAATTTCATGAATAATAATAAATATCGAAAAAAAAAATCATTATTATTTGTTATTTTTAAGTGAATGAAGTGAATAAATTAGTAGTGCTTACTGGGGTCAAGCTCGGCACTAACAAGCTCCAAAAGAAGGGTTTTGCCGAGCAAATCGGTAATTTCATCGAGGGGCCGAGTCACTATGCTGGAGAGGAACCCTCCTGCTGTTACCTGCACTGTAACCACAGCCTTCACACTAACTGCCTTGTTCTCTGTTGAGGTTATAGTTGTGGTCACCGTGGACACTGCTGCAGATGATCCGCGCTCGCCAGAACTAGCACGGATCACCATGCAGGAGGATGACTTTTTCTTATTATGATCATTTTGACGGACAGGATGGCGTGGAAGGATGTTGATGAGGGAGGGGCTTCCATGGCTGATCAGATAATTGGTATGAATGGAGGATTTTGGTAAGAGAGAGGATGGAGCATGGTTGAGTTTTTGCAGCTGAGAGTTCATCATGTTTCTATGCTAGTTCGCCTTTTCTTTTGCTAGAATGTTCATGCATTTGTGGTGATTTATAGGGAGAGAGAGAGAGAGAGAGAGAGAGAGAGAGAGAGTAATGTGTTGTAAAACGTGGTACATATTTTTGGATCTAGCTAGGTGTACTGTTTGAATAATGCAAGAAATTAACACGAGAAATATAGAAAAGAAAACGATTGGTCTTATTCATGGTAAATAAATGGTCCCCTCTGTTCCAAGAATTTTTTTTCAATTTCACATGGCATCCTTAGCAGAAGGAAGAGTGAAAAGGGCTTTTGTAAATAGTCTCACTCAAAATAAACGGAAAAAGGGTTGCGAGTGTTCTGTTGTCTATATTTTGTAAAATCTGGAGCATCTAAATAATCCAAGGGTTTAAGATTGGACACATTGGATGGAATATTTTTGTCTTCTGTTTTTGAAATTGATGGGAAGGTACTGACGTTACATATACTCTGCCTTTTGCTTTATATATAGATATATATCATTCTATCCCATTTTCGTGAAATTCTTCTCAAGTTATCATCTCTTTTTCTCAGTAAATATGAGTTAAATCAATTGATTATGGTAGTGTATTTGTGGAATCCAAAGTGTTCATCATCTTTTAAAATCAACAGGACAAAAAATCAGCGTGATTTTGGGAGCAATTAAATTTAGACTGGCTAGCCGGCCAACTAGAAACTGTGAGTGTGCCCATGCTCGTACGCCTCTTCCATTTTTCACAGAAAAAAGTTATATCTCATGTCCCCACTATTCAATTTTTTTGTTTCCTTTCTAAATGTTCAAGCGTCCTAATTACTTATATGCCAAGAAATTAAAAAGTCTTGAGTGAAATCCAAAGTTTATGAAAGAGAAAAACCGAGGAGAAAGTTGACAATTAGAAGGTTATGAGTTGTACATACGCATCACCCTTTAGTCACATGGTGAAATTAGAATATATCCTGTCTCTTGGCTTGGCAGTATGATCGTGCCAAAATGCGGATGTGATAAAAAATGGTTTTCATCCTATAAAAATTATTAGATATATACGAGGAAGTCATGCCAATTATACTATCGTTCTATTTGTGCATGTGATTGGAATTCAATTCTATAGAATTATCTTTGATCTCCGAAAGTTTTTTTTTTTAAAAATTTAAAGAGAAATTTATTAGATAAACTTTAATAATATAATCAATTACATCAACATGACATCTAAATCATCAATTCTAAGAGAGCAACAAACTAACATGCTAAAAACAAAACCAAAACGGACAAAAGCCGCACCACAATTAAGCATAATCTCAAATAAAGCCCACAAACTCAGCATCGAAACCCTAAAGTAACCCAAGAGCCTAAATGAACCCTACCCAACCATTGCATAAAATCTTGAAGCGAGAACAAAATCTGTAACAAATCTGGGGAAAACATAGTTTCCAACGATCTATTGGAGCACACCAAATGCGAAAACTCACACACACGAGTACCATAAGAAATTGAACCCATCACCACTGGAGCACACCAAAAATCTGAGCCAATTCAACTAACAACCTATTAATAACCAAAGATATAGCACTCGTTTGGGAATGATTCTTGATATACCAGAATCAGTTTTTGGGAGAACCATCTCTCATGTGCTTCTCCATATAATCACTTAAAGTGATTCTAGGCATAAGCATCTCCTATGTGTTTCTCCATAAAATCACTTAAAACCACTTAAAGTGATTATCCATAAAAGTGTTTTTTTGTTTATCCAAAATCACTCCCAAACAAGGTATAGTAGAAATAACCGCACCTACCTTTAAAGCTGTTTCTATTTCAATAAAAAAAAAAATTTGGAAAAGGTTTCTAATTCAATCACTGAATATATAAATGGCTATTTGCTCCGGGTTAAGTCATAATCTTGAAAATAGTAAAATTGCAATACGTGCTTTTGTTTAGCTTTTTAAGTATTATTATATATTTATTATTATTATTTTCTGTTGATTTGAACATAAAACATATAGCTGCAAGACAAACATGTCAAATAGGTATGTGCATAACAAAGATGTAAAATATTATTTTCTTACTTACGTACAACCTTGGTGCAGGACAATTGTTTATTATAGTTTGAGGTTGACATACTGAAGTTAGAGTTTAAGGATGGATCAGTGGATTAGTGGAAACATTGAAAGCAAGAACCACGTTCACCTTTTATTTATAATTAATTCAACTACCAATCCCAGTTGAGCAATGTGCTAAGTAATAAAATAAAAAGCTTAAGTTGATCTTCATACTAATCCTTAACATATTTTAATATTTAATAAACATTTTAACCCGAATACTAGCTTTCCCGATTTTCCATACCAAGGGTGTAGCCATACACCAAAGGACTGTAGAATTGTCCATATCCTATCCCCAATACTATTACTATAGTCTTCATATTATAAAAGAACCATACATCTTTTTCAGTTTCTTGACGAATTTTGTCTTGTTTGTAGGTGGATTATCATTCATGAAGATAATAAAAAGTTAAAAATTTAAATTATTAGCAAAAGATGAATAAAATCAGACTTTTTGTTCCCCAATACTAGTCTTCATATTATAATAGAACCATAAATCTTTTAAAATGGGCATACAAAACAAGATATTAATAATATGGGTTTATATTTAATTTTAAAAAAAAGACCTGGGTTAAACCTAATAAAAGACAAAGCTTTTGGGCTTGAATATAAAGATATCATGATTGCTGGCTTCTTTATTTTATTATTTTATTTTATTTTTTGAGAGAAGCGATCTTTATTTAAGAGATAAGAATTACATCTTATCATGAAGAAGATGCATCCATGCCTAGCCAACCTATCGAAGAGTTTCTGTGCAAACATCTCTCCAATAATGACCAAAGCATGGTTTCCATGTGGAGAATATTAAAGTTGGTGCATTACGCAATATCTTTGTAGTATCTTAAAGGGGTCTATCAAATTCAAACTTTTAGAGACTTTTGTAGAATTTAAAAGTATGGATATATTAAGAGCATGTCCACCCATAAAGGCTAAGGCAAGGCTAAGGCAAGGCAAGGGCTGCCACTATTTACATGAATAGTGGCAGCCTTGCCTTAGTTGGCTCCATCCTTGGAAGGCTAGGGCAAGGGCAAATACTATTCATTGTACTTTATTTTTTATTTTTTTATACTTTAAATCATTAATTATAACCTTTTTAGATAATATTTTCGGTTGCCATGTGTCACTATTTATTATAAAATTCTCACTTAAAATTTGAGATAACATTTTCGAATAAAATTTTTGGATAAAATTTTCGGATAAAATTTTTAGTTGCCACGTGTCCATTTTTATTATAAAATTCACATCTCACTCATCATACAATTGAAATACCTACTCACTCATCATACAATTGAAATACTCCAGGTCTTCATAGTCCGACATAATCGAGTACAAGGACGAATCAATCATTGTCGGAGGCGGTTCCACCGGATCACGACGTGGGGGAGTATTTTCCTTCGGAGGACGTAATAGTGCCATTATTTCCGACACAGAACGCACCACTGGAACCGATTGCGGGCATTGCTCACTTGAGGAGCCATGTGTAATGGTTTTCCTCTTTTTTGTTTTGCCTTGAATAATCTATTTAAAAAAATGAAATTAGAAATGCAAGAAAGAAAGAAAGAAAGAAATAAATAAATAAATAAATAAATAAATAAATATATATATATATATATATATATATATATATAAAAATTTTACCTCTTCGCCAAGATTTTGACCTCTTCGAAAGTTTGTCCACGATCCTCCGGCTTCGATGGAAGAGGCCATTTATATTTTTCCACAAATGGAATTTTGTAATAGAAAAATGTGAGTGGAAAGTAAAAAATATTGGAAGGAGAAGAGTTGGTATGAAAATTTGGTGTGGAATGTGAATAAAATTGATAGGTATTTATAGGGAAAAAATCCATAATTTTTTGGTATTTTAAAAAAAAATTTATGAATTTATTTTGATTTTTTTGGCAAAAAAATGAGGAACGTCGGATTCCTGAAAAAAAATGGATCGGAGAGCTGGGGGATCGCCATGTGGCTTTTGCCCGTTGGGGCTGACGTCAGCGCCTTTGGGCTTCAGCCCAGGCAGGATCTGCCCATGGGCTTGCCCAGGTTGGTGGGACCCTCCACTTGCCCGGGCCTCTTCTCTGCCGCTGGAGCTGCTTCAAGCTTGACTGGGGAGCCTTTAGCCCAGTTTTGGGCAAAGGCTGGACTTGCTCTAAATGAGGGCACCCTTCCTCCCTCGTCCTTGTATTCTAGTTCGAATTCCCCCTTCTCATATATTAGATTAATTCAGAGTAATTTAAACTATCGTGTGTAATATTTACAGCAAACCCTTTAAATCATCCTTCTGGTTTTGGCTGAATGTGCTTGCTTCCAAATTTAATCATGTTAATGATAGGATTTATGATTTAGGGTTTGTAATTGAACATGATCATGAATTTCACAATTAAAACAAAAATTACTCATGGTACCTTCATTTTTTCTTTTTATTTTTTTTTATAAAAAAAAATAAATTTTAGAAATACTTGGATTTTTTTTGGTTAGATTCATTATTACTTTTTTTTATTTATAAAAATTTTATACAAGTTTGAGAGAGGAGGGAATATTTAAAAGTTTCATTTTTTTGAATATTTAAACCGATAGCCATAATGTACACCCAAATGGACATTGTATATATAGTTGGCATATGAGGGTTAAGGGTTTTGAATACAAAACCTCCTCAAGCTGCTAGATATCTTGCGAGACAACCAATGAATCCCAAAAGTTCAAGCTATCAGTGAATGGTACGTTTATTACGTAACCAATGATATTTCCCAAAATAAACATTCTTGCGAAAATCAAAGAACCTAATTGATTTCATGTTTTTCAAAGCATGGAAGGATATGTTGTTGCATTAAGAATGTTTTATATGATATCAAAACAATACTATTTCAATAGTACTTGTCTGCCAAAAAGATTCCTAAATCCTTACCATCAAATAATGTGGCAGATTATAGATATATCATATATATATATATATATATTTGGATACGCTTGTATTGTAAGAAACATTTGTATGAAATGAGGATAACACTATTTTGTTATTTCGACTAATTATACTATGTAATACATGATAAATTTGCCACTTGATATATCGTGATTAACAAAGAATAACAAAACGATGAATTAATATTATTGTTATCTAGATCATCTCAGATCTAAAAATTTGAAATTTGAAATGATGTTGATATATAAACACATTAAAAAAGTTTCTGTGCTCTTTCTGGCAAAAAGCATGGCACTGCGTAAAGGTCAGTTTCTGATTGATGAGGTCTGACCGACACAAATGAATGATTGACAACGAGCCAAATGCATGTGGTCGTAGTACTTGTTTGCAAAAAATATTTCTAAATCCTTACCCTAATTTATATGTAACACACATAAAAACAGTTTCTGTGCTCTTTCTGGCAAAAAGCATGGCACTGCGCAAAGGTCAGTTTCTTATCGATGACGTCTGACCGACACAAATGAATGATTGACACAAGACAACGAGAATTGTAAAATGATATGGTCTCCGATTTTATAAGAATCGTGTGGGTTGTACGTCAACTCGTATACAGTAGTTAATGTCTAGATGATAAGACAAAGCACCAACGAACCCATAACTCTACGATGCGAGAAAAACTTTCCTGGAACGGGTATGCCAAAGTAAGCATTTCACGTCAGTATCCCCAGTCAATTAACTTCTAACAGCTGTTAATTACTTTTGATACTTAATTTATTTTTTTCACGCCTGCTCCGTCGTCCGTGTTCCTCTCTGCAACTCAAATCCCTCTTCTCTCTCATCTCTCCCTCCTCTCACCAACTCTCTCTCTCTCTCCCAGCTATCCCTCTTTTCCTTTGCAACTTTAACACAGGATTTCGAATACCAATTTAAAAAAAAAAATCAATTTTTATCAATAATAATGCAAACCAATCGATATATGCAACTGTGACCAAAAATTTCAGAAAGATGAAGCCGGGTAATATATAACAGAAGAAATTCAAAGAATAGCATAATCTAGCCAATTATTAGAATTCTAAGATTGAAGAAAAAGAGAACTTTTAACCCTTTTCAAACAAAACAGTATTATACATAAAACGAAACAAATGTTGAGGTGGCTGATATCAGAGCTAGTAAGAGCATTTCCAAGGGAGATGTCAAATACCAAACATCAAATTTAAATTTGATGGCTGATGTGGCAATTTGATATCCTATACAGCTTTACACTCCATTCGATATGTCAAATTAAATTATTATTTTATTACATTTTAGTGTTGATTTATTTTTAATTAAAAAAAAAGAAAAGAAATAATAATAAAATATTCATTTGACATCTTGCTTTTGGGATGTCAAAAATAACATATTGCTCTAAGATGGGAGAGCAAGATGTTAGTTAATGTCTTGAGATTGCATTATTTGCTACTGACTCTAGGAGGAGGGTGCAAAGCTTCGGGAGTTGAGAAGCCAAAATAGGATTAATTGCATCAGCTGCACAAGCTGCCCCCTAATATCTATTGTGCTGCCCCCTGCTATACCTATTGTAATTAATACAAAGCTTGATTAGCAGGCCTTCCATGTGTATATAAATTCTGTTGTAAGTTATTCTTGAGGCTTTTTATCACAAATTGTCCTTTAGGTTTACAAAATTATCACGAATCGTTCTTCAGGTTTTTTTTTTGTGACACTAATAGTCTTTCAGGTTATCATCTACCCATCAAAATGGTCCTTCTGTTAGTTTCTGTCAAAACTGATGTTAAATTCACGAGCTCACCTGCCTGCTTTTTGAAATGATAATCTCATCATTCCACTACCCATTCGACCAAACCCAACCCTCAGAATTATTTCCCTCCATTTCCTCATCGGTCCTTCCATTTCCTCCCCAGGCCCTCCTCAGGCCCTCCTCTCTATTTGGGGTTCCAGTTTGGGGACCTACCTATTGAGGGGGAAAATGAGGCTTTTAAGGTACAATATGAAGGGCAAAACGATAGTGAGGTTGAAGAGGAACAAGATGAAGATGAGGAAGATCCATTGGATATGGACTTCATACACAGTGACTATGAGCAAATAGGAGAAGCTGAAAAGATTGAGATTGATAATAATATGTTTGAGGAAAATATAGATAATCCGATTGAAAGGGAGCTTGAAGAGATGGGTTTTGCAGGGGCAGAGTTCATATCATGTGGAAAATTATGAGGATATATTCATAGCAAACATGGGTATGATGAATGATGTGGATGATGTGGATGATGAAGTTAGTAGCAAGACTTCTGTATTTGATGTGCCATTGATAATGAATTTGGAGGACTTCTATATTTCATATTGATCCATGAGTTTGTGAAGTTGAGGACTCTGTATTTGATGTGCCATTGATAATGAATTTGCAGGACTTCTATATTTCAAGATTGTTTCAATTTCTTAAGAAGGACCCAGGAGGAAATAGAGGGAAATAGTTCTGAGGGTTGGGTTTGGTCAAATGGGTAAGGGAATGATGAGATTATCATTTCAAAAAGTAGGTAGGTGAGCACGTGAATTTAACGTCAATTTGACAGAAACTAACAGAAGGACCATTTTGATGGGTAGATGATAACCTGAAGGACTATTAGTGTCACAAAAAAACCTGAAGGACGATTCGTGATAATTTTGTAAACCTGAAGGACCATTTGTGATAAAAAGCCTATTCATAAAGATACAATGAAATAGAAATTATTTTGAAACCAAAAATCTTTCTTCTGATACTATTTTGATACTCTGTTTGGCATGGTATCAAAGCAATTGATTTTGATTGTCTCTGCATAACCTTGTTTTTGCCTTGTCTCTACTTAACCTTGTCCTTGCTTTGCTCCTATATTGTCCCTACTCTTAATCGTGCTTTACTTTGTCCTTGCTGTGCCCTTTGTTCACAAGATTTTTCTGTGTTCTTTGCCTTGCCAGTGCTACTTCCTTTGTCTTTACCTTGAATTGCCTTTGTATTGCCCTTATTGGTGCTCGTGTTGATGCTCCTGCCGTGCAGTTTTTTGTTGGTTTTACTGCTGTCGTTTTCCGCTGCAAACTGCTCCTGACGAGCACTCTTCATTGGTGTTTTCGCTGCTGCGTTTTTTTTTTCCGCTGCAATCTTTGCCTCACTTGTTCAACTCATGGCTTCTAACAAGACATTCTTTGGGGATCATACTGGTTCTAGTAGGATAATACCACAAGCAGGTCTGTTTGCATCTAACCCACCACTAGGTAATTCTCATAACACATGGATAATTGATACATGCGCTTCTGATCATATGACTTTTGACTCTACTTTGTTTATCTCATTATCCTCTAAATCTCACCATCCATACATCACTAGTGCCAATGGTGTCCTTTTCCCAGTCACTCCGGGGAAGGATCTGTCTCCCTTTCCTCTACATTATCTTTCTCTAAAACCTCACCTATTCCGTCCATTAACTGCAACTTATTATCCGTTGGCAAGTTACTTGACTCACATAACTGTTATGCTACTTTTTATCCTAGATATTGCAAATTTGAAGGCATCCAGACCCACGAGATGATTGATTATGGTAAACGGAGAGGGGGGTTGTACTCATCGGCATTGCCCATGCCACCTAGTTCTGCTAAGGCTTATTTTGCTGCTCCGAGTACCCATGAAACTAACCGACAACAAATTTGGCTCTGGCATCGTTGCTTGGGACATCCATCCTTTGGTTATCTCAAGTCATTGTTTCCCTCATTGTTTCGCCATCATGATGCTTATGCATTCAAGTGTGAATCATGTGTCCTGGCTAAAAGTCATCGTGCTACTTATTCATCAAGTACCTTCATTGACGATTGCACTCACATGACGTGGATATACTTGCTCACCCATAAAAGTGATGTTATCGCTACAATCCGTGAATTTCATGCTATGATCACCACTTAGTTTCAGGCATCTATCAAAGTGTTTCGGTCCGACAATGGTGGGGAATATGTGAATGGTGTCTTGGCTCAATTCTTCCGGGACCATAGCATTATCCATCAAACCTCCACCTCTTTCACTCCGCAACAAAATTGTGTTGCCAAACAAAAGAATCGCCAATTGCTTGAGGTTGCCCGTGCCAACATGCTTGATAAATCGGTTCCTTACTACTTATGGGGTCATGCTATTCTTTCTGCAATCTATGTGATTAATCGGGTGCCTAGTAGTGTTTTGGATTTCCAAACTCCAAAACATTAAAGTGTCAAAAGAAAAAAGAAAAAAATTAAAGTGTCAAAAGTAGTTAACAGCTATCAGGAGTTAATTAGTCGGGGATACCCGTTGCAGGAAAGTTTTTCTTATTTCATGAATTCCCTGTGTGCAAAGCCACAGGTTTAATACAACAGAGCAAGCACTTGCTCTCTAACAGACTTTCGTCATAGAAGGGAGGAATATCTAAGGAGAACTATACACGTGTCTCCATCTTAGAGAAAGGAAACTCAAGCAAATACCACAATGCAAAAGTAATTAGTTGTAGCAAGGGTCAAGACCAATGGGCTAAAGGGCAAGGTCTCATCAACTCCTTCCGTCCCAATGACTTGACTGTCCACATACTGGGGAATTGAAATTTGGGTAGCGAGCTTGAAAATCAATAGCATCCTCCTAGGTTGCATCTTCTGTTGGAAGGGGCATTCTCCAATAAGTATTTAAGTTAATGATTAGTTACATACTTCTAATCTCGGCACCGTTGGATTGCATTTAAGAGACTACCAACACTTTTAAAGAGTGCAATTCAACGACCAAGATTAGAAGTATGTAACCAATCCTTAACATAAAATACTTATTGGAGAAACTACTATTGGAAATCCTACCCATTTGATGAGCCACCTTGTAATAGGCTTGTTCTTATGCTTAAACAGCCCCCTGCTCAGAATTGCTTCAAGAATCCACTCCATGGAGCCGATAGGCTGAATCGGAGGCAATTGTGTGGAAGGCACCACATGAGTTCCCAATTTCTTTTTTAGTAGTGAAACATGAAATGTAGGATGAATTTTGGCATGCAGGTCTCTGTTACCAGGTTGATGGGTTCAGAGAAGGAAAATACAGAAAATACAGAAAATAAAGTGACTATTCCATTTCGGATCTAGAGCTTTTGTTTGTTGAAATGGAAAGCAATAAGTTAAACGTTTTCTTTTTGCCCTTTCTTTTCGGGGAAAAAAATAAGTTGGGGGATTGTATTATGTATAATATAAAAATTACAATGACCCTTGTAAACGCTAAGACAAAAGAGTTTGGCGTATGTATTAGTCCTGTCCTCTCGGGAGATCGGGACTGTATAGTTGGGGTGGGGCGCTAATCACACATTTTACTTCATGATAAAAATCCTAATCCAAATCCTAATCTCCAATCATGCAATAATTAATCAAAACAAAATTGACTTGCTGCTGTACAACAGTTTTTTTATTAAGGAAAAAAGAAATTGACCTTAGTATCACAAAAAAAAAAAAAAAAAAAGATTATGAAAAGAAATTGACCTCTCATCTGATCAAGGCAATCACTTAATTTTTCACTTATGGGTTTAGGGTAAAAGTTGTGTTATAATTTTTCACTTATAACACATGAGTTATGGCTCAAGTGCCACTTCGGTAAAAGGTGAGAAATGGTAGATTTTAAGTGCAAATTTGATGGTATGCAACGAGGGGGAAAAAAAACCCTTAAAGAAACTCTACATGATAAAATGAATTGAAAAAACTCAATCTCAACACAACTTTGAACTATCACACTTCTACTACTTGATCTTAATTGTGGGAGCAAATTTCCTCCCACGAGAATATTCGCCCAAGATTCCTTCGTCTTCTTCGCTTCTCTTTCTCCCTGTAAAATAAATCGGAGTAAAAGGACCACACCCGGGGGGTGTTGGCCAAAGGCCCTCCAATGCCTAAGTTAGGTTGAGTGTTTCGAGGAAAACCGGGTGGCCGGAGTCGTGTATGGTGGCCGGAGCCTTGTGTGAGAGAGAGAAAGAATAGGAAGGGAGAAGGGTTTATGAGAAATAATTTATGCAGAGTTTCAATAGGAATTCAAACGTACCTCAATCCTCGTGTGTAGCCAATATTTATAGAGGGTCTCGGAGGCTTTAATTTGGCGAGGTTGGTGGGGTTGGTGTATTTAGGGGTTAGGGATTTAATCAAATCCCTAATTAAGACAAAAATCAAAGACATCTAACTTAAATCAAATAACCTCCTAATTAATTAAGATAACTCCCAATTAGGGTTGGTAACCCCAAATTAGGTCAAATAATTCCCAAATTGATTGGCCTAATTATTTGACCTAGAATGAGATATTTTGCTTCCACAAATGCCCCCCAGATTCTGCATGGCGCGTGGCGGCATGGAGGAGGTGTGAATTAGATGTTGGGTTGTTCAGCTGTAATTGGGCTTCCTTTTTTGACTTGGGCTCCAGAGTGGAGGAGGTTTTTGACTTGCCAATTGGACTTTGACTTGGGCAGTCTAGCTGTAACTGGGCTAGAGGTGCGCTGGTCTGCTGCTAGAGCAGGTGGCAGTTCGGGCCAGCTTAGTTACTGAGGTTGGTCCAAACTGCTTCAATTTTTTGTGCTACGAACTAGGGATAGTCTGAGTCAAGGCAATCATGCGTGGCATACGGATGTGCTGGAAGCCATCGGCAGATGGGAATGGGAGGTCAGCGACGGTCCGCTTGTTCCTTACATCTACTGTGATGGTAAGTTGTACTTCTTTGATCTGCTATAGCCTTTCTGAAACTTTGTTGTGTATCTGACTGACTTCCATCTATTGCTTGCAGAGAATAATATCTGCAAGAAGCTCGATCTCGACCCGAACATGTTTAAGGTTCAGCAAGCTCTGAACATCCCTGTCTAGTTTAGTGAATGGCGCTGGTTGCTGAGCGAACATCGGAAGGAGGTCGATGGTCTGCCTCCTACTGAAGATGTTGAAAGATGGAAGCTGCATGGCTCAGACTAAGGTGATCTGCCAGTCGAGTAGGAGGAGTCCTTGACCGAGTTCCCTGAGGAGAGGAAGGCTAGCAGTAGATCTGCCCGTGATGAAGCCGCAATCTCACGATCAAGAGATACATCTCCACAACAAAAGTAGCCGAGATTTTCTCCTACCACGAGCAAGTCTTCCTCAAGGGGGGTCTCGCCTGCTGAGAAGGTCCATGTGGGAGTTGCTCATACCTCGTCTGCTGGGACCAAACGCCTTGTCAGCTCAAACAGCAAAACGGTCAATGGCATGCAGGAGGTTCGGGATATCCTGTTCAAGTTTCCGCCCGTGCTGCCCAAAACTCGTGATTTGCCTTGTAAGAAGGCTGTTGAGAAGCAAGGTTTGGGGCGTTTGCGCCGATCCGCAGATCAAATTGAGAGGAATGTACTTCTGCCTAGAAACCATGACTCGTCTGCAAGATCATGAACAGTCAAACGCGGAGCTGACTCGATGTTGCAAGTTGCGGCCAAGAGAGCTAAAAAGCCGTCGGCTCGAGCAAAGAGTCCTGGAATTGGTGGTAACCCTGCTGGGGGTGAGTCCGTGTCTGATCTGCTTAAAACGGGCTTCATCTTAAGTCCAATTGCCTGTGCGAAGCTGGTTGACCACATGTATCGAGCTGGTGACCTTGGTGCTTTCTCGAGCCTTCCCTTGGATAAGCAAGAAGAAGCCGCCATGTATCATCTTCAAAAGGGAATGATTTTAGTGTTGGAGCCATGCGGAACTCACGTGCTGTTGCCCCCTCTTCTGGCCTGCTTGATGAGCTGGTGAAGAAGGATGCTGATCTGGCTGACAAGCTCTCGAACGAGCGGATTCGCCATGATGCGAGGATTTCCGAGATGAAGGAGAGTATGTCTGTGCTCAAGAGTTCTGTTGGCCAAAAGGATGGTGAGCTTGAGTCTTTTATGGCTACTCTGCTCGAACGCAAGGAAGCCTACTTTCGCCTCGAACGTAAGCATGCTGCTCTGGCCCAAGATCATGACAAGCTGCTGGCCAAGTTTGACACCCATGTGAAAGCCACTGAGGCATCCAAGCATGAGATTGATGCTAACGCGTACAAGTTGGGATACTTGGATTGCCAAAATGGTGCTTCTCCATGCCGCCCTCTCGAAGATGATGATGGTGAGTCGCTCTGTCTTGACCTCCCCTTGCTCAAAGTGAGCAGAACTATGCTTTGGACGTAGAAGCAGTTGAAGAGCAGGTAGCAGATGAAACTGCAATGGAGGAAGACAATGCCCAAGGTGGCATAGCTAACGAGGTTAGGGCAAATGCGGAGGGACAGACAGCTGAGGCTGCTGAGCAAATGGTGCCGGTTGAGCAGAGTGATGCTGAGGCAGCTGAGGACGTGACCGACTGAGGGTCGTCTGCCGAAGTCCCCTAGTAGATGTAGTTCATTTTTGCTGTTTTTTTAACTTTGTAATTTTCTTTCAATAAGTGGCCCTTAGTTGACCACCTTGTTTCTGGTTGAACTTGGCCGGTTGGCCGCTTTGCTATGGAATTTTCAGTTATCTTTCAAACTTCAATTTTCATTGTATCTTGTAAGTGTATGTCCGGAGACATAGCGCTTGAAAGAGACTCCATTGAGTTTGTACTCGAGAAGTAGCTTGCCTACAATGGAGGTAAGGCTCGTCGCCTGCGAGCGTATGTCAAGGACATAGCGCTAAAAAAAGACTCCATGAAGTTTGTACTCGAGAAGTAGCTTGCCTTCAGTGGGGGTAAGGCTTGTCGCCTGTGGGCGTATGTCGGGGGCATAGCGCTTGAAAGAGGCTCCATTGAGTTTGTGCTCGAGGAGCAGTTTGTCTGCAATGGAGGTGAGGCTTGTCGCCTGCGGCTGTATGTCGGGGACATAACGCCCGAAAAATGCTCTATTGAGTTTGTGCTCGAGGAGCAGCTTGTCTGCAATGAAGGTGAGGCTTGTCGCCTGCGGGTGTATGTCGGGGACATAACGCCCGAAAAATGCTCCATTGAGTTTGTGCTCGAAGAGCAGCTTGTCTGTAATGGAGGTAAGGCTTATCGCCTGCATGTGTATGTTTGTGGGACATAATGCTTGAAAAAATGCTCCATTGAGTTTGTGCTCGAGGAGTAGCTTGTCTGCAATGAAGGTGAGGCTTGTCGCATGAGGGTGTATGTTAGGGACATAACGCCCGAAAAATGCTCCATTGAGTTTGTGCTCGAGGAGCAGCTTGTCTGTAATGGAGGTAAGGCTGGTCGCCTGCATATGTATGTTTGTGGGACATAATGCTCGAAAAAAATACTTCATTGAAAAGCTTGCTCTTGTATTGATGTTGGTGTGACTACATCGCTTTATTGAATAAAAGAAATGGTCAACATGGATAACATCGAAGCAGTTCGTCTTCAATGGGAGTAGGGGAGGCTCATCGCCTGCTTGGAGTTAAGCTGGTAAGCTGCAACTCGAACAATGGCCTTCTTGTTGTAAGATGTGAGCTACTGCTGGTAAGCTGCAACTCGAACAATGGCCTTCTTGTTGTGGTAAGATGTGAGCTGCTGCTGGTAAACTGCAACTCGAACAATGGCCATTTCTCGTTCTTCTTCGAACAAATCAAGGTTGACTTTCATCTGCTTGCAGTTTTGATCAAGACTGCTCACCTCAATGCTCATGGAAGGGAATGTGATGTGTGGGGGGATGATTGCTTCTGTCCCATAGGCTAGAGAAAATGGTGTCTCGTCGGTTGATCTCCTTTTGGTTGTGCGATAAGCCCACAGGACTCCGGGTAGCTCGTCGACCCATTTTCCTTCTGCGCCTTCCAGTCTTTTCTTCAGGCAGTCCAGCATGATCTTGTTGGGTGCCTCTGCTTGGCCACTGCCTTGCGGGTATCTGGGGGTTGATAGGTGCTGTTTGACGCCATACTTCGCAAACAATGAGGTGACCTGCCTGCCCACGAACTGCGTACCATTATCGGTGATTATCGATTGCGGGCAACCGAATTGGCAGATGATGTTCTTCCATATGAATCTTTCGACGTCCACTTCCTTGGTAGATGATAAAGCCTCAGCATCGATCCATTTGGTGAAGTAATCAGTGGCCACGATCATCATCTTCTTCTGGGCTGGTGCCATTGGCATAGGTCCCACCAAGTCAATGGCCCACTGCATGAATGGTCATGGGCTGTTCTGCGGATGGTACTCTTCCGCTGGCAAGCTAGGGATGAGCTTATAGCGTTGGCATCGATCACATCTTCGAGCATATTCGGTGGAGTCTTGGTGCATGGTAGGCCAAAAGTAGCCTATGCTGAGAGCCTTCTGGGCAAACGATCTGCCCCTAGCGTGATTTCCACATTCGCCGTCGTGTATTTTGCAGAGGACCCCGAGCATTTGCGGGTACTTGATGCAAATAAGGTGAGGGCCGGAGTACGATCTGCGAACAAGCATGTCACCTTTCATGTAGTATCTCGCAGCCTTCTGTTTGATCTTCCTGGCCTCGGACTTGTCGTTGGATAAGTTTTCATTAACTAGGTAATCGATGATGGGGTCTTGCCAACTAGGATCCTCGTCGATCTGCATCAAGTTTGGCTGCTCTGCCTCTTCTATGCTTGGCCGATCAAGATGCCAGGCATGTCAGATGGTGACCACGCGAACATGTCGTTGTTGTTCTGGAGGAATGTGGTCAGCTCCACCTTCTCATCTGGGCTTAGGTGCGAGCCGATCCGCGCGTTTCTGTCTGGCTGGTTAGGATCGAGGGGTACTAACTCAACGTCTTCCTCAGGCTTCCAACTTTCTTCAAGGGAGCCTTCCGGGCGGATTCCCTCGTCTCGATCCTTCTCGTTTGGGTTCTGGCGCGAGCCGATCTGCGCTACTTTGTCTGGCGGGCCAGGATCAGGGGGTACTAACTCAACGTCATCCTCAGGCTTCCAACCCTTTTCAGGGGAGTCTTCTGGGCGGATTCCCTCACCTTGATCCTGGCTCCTTAATTGCTATTTTGAGGTAGCAACTCCCATCCCGTTCGGGCTTGCTTGTCTGCTGGGAGTGTGTCCTGCCACGTTAGTAGCCTGCATTACTAGTGTGAACTGCAATTGTTTGCTCTTCTTGAGCCCTTGGGCTGTGCATCTCCTCGCCATGGCTTGGCCACTGTTGATCTGCCCGATCCTACCCCCAGGGATGGGGTAGCGGATCTTCTGGTATAAAGCCGATGTGATAGCTTCGATCTTGCTGATCCATGGTCGGCCCAAGATTCCGTTGTAGGGGGAGATCTCGTCGATGACCATGAAGGTTTGCGAGCAGACCACCGGGGGTGAGTGGATGTCAAGGTCGATCATTCACACAGTAATCGACGTGGCCCCGTTGAAGCCGGTGAGCGACCTGGCAAGCTTGTTGATCTTGGGCTCCAATCCCATATGCTAGATAACAGACAGTTGCAGGATGTTGGCTGCACTGCCCTCGTCCACATGAACTCGCTTGATCACAGCTTGTTCGATTTGGATGCAGATGACTAGGGCATCATTATGCGGCAGGTCAAGCCCGACCAAGTCCTTCTTTTGAAAGCCGATGATGGATGTATCTTCAACGACTGGATCGCTGGTTATGACTTGGGAGATGTAAGTTGCTTGCGCGATCTTTCTCTTGCGCTCCTTAGTGGTCAGCCCGAACTCTTGGGAATCAGCTAAAATGGTGTTGATGCGTATGACCTTTTGGGAAGGTTCCTTGGCAGCTGCATCACGATCCTCGATCTGCTGGATGGCCTTCTTTGCGACGAACTCCGTGCAATGACCTTCCCTGACCAACTCCTCGAGGTGCCTTTTCCAAGCATTGCAGTTGTTGGTGTAATGACCATGCTCTCCGTGGAATGCGCAGTATTTACTGGTGTCCTTCTTAGACGGGTCTCCCCTCAGGGGCGGCGGTCTCCTCACCCACGGCTTGTCCTTCACTTGTGCTAGGATTTGGTGGATCGGGATGGTAAACTCAGTGTAGGTTCCTGCTTCTGAGCCTCCCTCTTGGGGCCGCGATCTGCGCTTGTCTCAGGCTTTGTTCTCTAACTTGTTGCTCTTTTGGCTTGCCTGCCTGGGCGGCTGATCATCTTGCTTGCTGGCTTTCTTCGCAGCGATACGATCATCGTCCGAAAGTGCGTAGTGCTCTGCCGTCGCGAAGACCTTTGCCAAGGTTTGGCTTGGAGTTACGGCCAACTCACGATACAGCTCATGTTCGGTTGGCAAGCCCTTCTTGAAAGCTGAGGATGCAACATGGTCATTGCATCCTATGATGTTCGCCTTCTCAGCCTTAAACCGTCTGAGGTAGTCTCGGAGAGACTCGTCTGGCTTCTTACGCAGGTTGAACAGGTGGTCTGCATGCTTTCGAATTGTCTTCTAGGAGGCGTACTCCTTTGTGAAGATGAGGGCGAACTCCTTGAAGTTGCCTATCGACACGGACGGTAGAGTGTGGAACCAGTCTTGAGCTGCTCCTCGTAAAGTCATCGCGAACACTTTGCACATCGGGGTGTCGTCTGCCTTGTACAGGATCATGGCGCTCTTGAAGTGCCTCAAATGGCTCTCAGGGTCAGAGTCTCCTTTAAACAGAGTGATGGATGGCATTGTGAACCGCTTTGGCGGCGGAGCTCGTTCCACTTCCTCGGTAAAGGGTGAGCATTCGACTCGATCAATTTCCTTGCGCAAGGCCTCCTCCGTGCTTCCATTAAGTTGGAGACTTTGGAGTCGGTCATTCACTAACTTCTCGACATCCTCTGCTCGTAGGGCTGGTGGCTCGGGTCGAAGTCTTCTGTGTCTCGAGCGTCGCTGGTTAACTTCCTCCTCTGCCGCCAAGGGTCGACCCCCTTGGTTGCTCTGCCCGTGGGGCAGATTAGGAGATTGAGCTTGTGAGGATTCCTCTGTGGTTTGTCGCCGTGTTGGTCCTTGAGCGGGCTAGTGAGCGTCGATCATTGCGCTCATCACGCGGTTGTTCACGAACTCGAGCTCCTTGCGAACCTAGCCTTGATTGAATACTTCCTTGTGGGCCCAAGCGGGCGTGGACATTGGACCGTGGGCCTAGCCTCTCGCGTACATTGGTCCTTGGACCTAACCTCTTACGGATCGTCGACTTGCTCAGGGTACGACTTGCAGATGTCCACGTCTCGTCAGCACGATCTAGCGTCTCGTCAGCACGATCTCGCGTCGCGTCTCTTCCCTGCCAGTTTATCCCTGCCCGACCAGCCCGGGATCTCTCGAACTGCTCGCTGGCATGCTCGTGCGTCCTCCTATCCTCGTTACGGGGTCCAAGGTTTGGGCCTTGGTTCAAGTTGATCTGCCTGAGTAGCTGGCCGATCAGGTTATTTTGATCGTCGACTCTTTGTGTGAGCTGATCAACCCGTGAGTTAAGGTTCGCCTGACCGGAGGTGTGCGTTGGGCCCAATGGCATATGGGCTAGGGCTCCATTAGACGCGTACATAGGTGCATACGTTAAGTGTGGTGGCAGAGGAGGGAAATGATGGATCTGCTCCAAGACTGGGGAGGCGTCAAAGTAGCCACGGGGCTGTGTAGCAGATCCGGCAGCTGGGTGGTGTGGCAGTGCAGCTTCGACCGCTGGCACTTGCGGTTTCAAGGCTGTGGAGGTCATAGGACCATGCGGCGACTATTCTGCAATTCCAGCAGCTATCTGCGACGACTGTTCTGCAATTCCGGCAGTTGCATCGACCATGGTTGATTGGAAAAAAGTGTGGAAAATGAATTTGGAGCACGCTTTGAGTATTATTTTGCGCTCTTAATGAAAGCACCAATTTGTGGGAGCAAATTTCCTCCCACGAGAATATTCGTCCAAGATTCCTTCGTCTTCTCCGCTTCTCTTTCTCCCTGTAAAATAAATCGGAGTAAAAGGACCACACCCGGGGGGTGTTGGCCAAAGGCCCTCCGATGCCTAAGTTAGGTTGGGTGTTTCGAGGAAAATCGGGTGGGCGGAGCCGTGTGTGGTGGCCGGAGCCTTGTGTGAAAGAGAGAAAGAATAGGAAGAGAGAAGGGTTTATGAGAAATAATTTATGCAGAGTTTCAGTAGGAATTCAGACGTACCTCAATCCTTGTGTGTAGCCAATATTTATAGAGGGTCTCAGAGGCTTTAATTTGGCGAGGTTGGTGGGGTTGGTGTATTTAGGGGTTAGGAATTTAATCAAATCCCTAATTAAGACAAAAATCAAAGACATCTAACTTAAATCAAATAACCTCCTAATTAATTAAGATAACTCCCAATTAGGTTTGGTAACCCCAAATTAGGTCAAATAATTCCCAAATTGATTGGCCTAATTATTTGACCTAGAATGAGATATTTTGCTTCTACATTAATAATATTTAAGTTTATTAATTAATTATAGCGCGGCTGCTTCTGATTTTATTTTATTTAATTAATTAATTTATATATATGTCAAATCAAAATCTTTCGAAACAAGGATAAATTAGAAAAAATATGACAACTAAGAGAGTCCAATGGGAGAAAAAAAAAACATATAACGAGGCACTTGCCCATTTTTTAATTGATTCTTAGTATGTTATTATTATTTTTTTCTCATTTAAAAGTACGAGTAATTATAATATCGTACGGTAATACGATCATGTGGTATAACTTGTCTGTGTGTTATAATATAAGTGGATATTTATTGACCATATTCCCTAAAAGAGGGAATATCAACCCTAACACTTTGGCAAAACTGTGCTTGGGCTGTAGTGGCCCAATGCAAGATTTGGAAAAAGACAAGATTTGGTATAAATTTTCATAAGCTACCCCCTATTCCCACAAATATTAGCCTATTCCCTCATGCAAAATTAAAATCCTAGTTGTGATTCAACTTGTATAAGCAAAGAGGAAGAAATGAGCAAAATCAGGAGCTCGCAAACCTAAAAAGAGCTCCTCGTGTAGTGTATACCTTATTTTCTCTTGGATTAAAAATGACGTCATTAAAGCTCGCATCATTTTGTCTAAATGTCCATTTTTATTTTCCATGTCTTTGGTTTGTGCAATCTAATCTTTAGTTTTAAAAGTAAGTCAAATATACAAATTGAACTTAAACTTGAATCCAATTTCAGGATTCCATTCTAATTAGCCAAATGTCATAGCATATCTAATTTGAATATACTTATTCTTTTTTTCAATTTTTATCACCGTAAATATTTATGTGATGCTTGACAATATGTAATTTGTTTTTGTCTATTTTAATATGTACTTGTTTGTGTTAATGTTGGAAAATGAATGAACTTGTTTGGCTTATAAACTTTTACTATAATATTTGAAGAATACTTTTTTATAACATAGAAGCAGCATAAAAAATAATAATAACCCACCCCAATATAAATTTCTGGTTTCACCTTGTTTCTGATTCCACTTTGTTTCTACAACAAGGTGTTTTTCTAAAGTATTAAGCTGGAAGGTTTTTTTCTCTAAATTATAAAGTTATCAAGGACTTAGGGGGTTGTATTCAATTAGGATTGTGTACGATTTTGAAAGATTTTTTTTAAGTGACAAATTTCCTGGAATTGTATAACTCTTATAGGTTTTACCCGGATTTTTAATAAACTTGTATAGACTTTAATTATAGACTTCCATACTTTTGTATGAACTTTTGTTATAGAGTCGGATCTATTTGCATAGACTTTATCACTCATTCTTTCCAACACTATTTTCTTTAACTTCGTAATTATATCTTGACCTAACTTGTCTATCTTCCACCCCAAAAGTTCTTGCATCAGTACCATTGATAGAATTTTAGCCACCTGCAAAACAGAGGTTAAAACGCTATATATACTCGCAATAGAACAAGACTATTATTAGTATAGCAAAGGTAAATACGAGGTCATTCCCACGAAGACTGAAGTCAATTGAAAAGATGTACTAAATACTTACTTGTAAATCAATGAATTATTATTTTTGGATTCAATGGGAATAAAATAAAACACAAATTGGGAAGAAATTTTTGAAGGATTATTAATTGGTTGAGAAAATCAGGAAGATAAGACACTAAGGCTAGGTGTCCACCACAAGCAATCCAATATAGCACTTACGTTCATTCATCCATTAAGAGGTAATTCCAGGTTGAAGATTGGTTACCTTACGTTTATTCTCCCTATGGCATTTAGGCTAGAATAATTCCTACAATATGCAATCTCCCTATGGCATTTAGGCTAGATATAAACATGAAGAGTACGATGAGCATGAGTAATGATGGGGATCGGGGTTCGGACACAGGTCACTGACCATACACACGAGCACCGAAATCTAGGGCTAGTGCAAACTCACATATACCGTAGCAAATCCATGCCACAAATAAACTATTTCATTAATCATCAACATCAACTCCCCTACAACTATTACATTAGCCTTATTTATAGGCTTTACAAGACTTGAGCACCAAGGCTACTTGGTTCAAAAGTAAACTAATTAATTATAAAATCACACATAAATAATAAAAGATATCCTAAAACTACCTAAATAAGAAATAACTAATTAAATGGCAAGTATCTATCTTGATCCACCCCTATGCTCCTGCATCAGACTCCCCTGGTTGGAAAGAATTCGTCCTCGAATTCAAGCCTTTGATTGAGGAAAATCTGAGTAGAATATTCAATTGCTTCATATTAATTCTGGATCTTTTAGCATCCAATTGAAACCTTCCCTTCCAAATAAAAAGATATTTGGAATATTTCGTTATTCTTGGCTTCTTCTTACTCCCTCTGACAATGCAAATGTTTCTCTCTAGAATCTTCAATCGATTGACAAAATCAACCAAATTTTTGGCAACCTTCCAAGTGAAAATATTAATGCCCATAAAATCTATAATATCTTCGAAAGTTTTCTCAATTCTCATCTCTTCATTGTTCTGATCAATAAATTGCTTAGCAAAATTGCTTTGAACACCCAAACAATTTTTATTGCAATTTTCACAGTTGCAAGGATCAAATATTGGAGGTAAATCCAAATTTAATAACTTTGATGAATAACAAGATGCACCAAAATTACCAAATCCATTTATACCTTCAAAGACATAATGAGAATAACCGTGCCCCTCTTCACTTGACTCACACAGCGGAGCGCAATACTAAAAAGGGCTATCTCCCTCGTACTCCCCGTCGAGACTCCCACGGCTTAGAGTGTCGATGCGAGCTACTTGGTTCAGACAAGGGTTCACGTATCCCTCCCCGTCAGAACTCTTACCTATCTGGGTTCGAGCTTCGATGCGAGCGATGCGTTCCGTAAGTTGCCGTAGCATCCTCCTAATTTCCTCCATGTCGTTGTAGTTGTCAACGCGACCCTCCATCCAAAAACCTCCCCGAGACAACAGATCTTGAGCCGTAGCTCTGATACCAATTGATGGGGATCGGGGTTCGGACATAGGTCATTGACCATACACACGAGCACCGAAATCTAGGGTTAGTGCAAACTCACATATACCGTAGCAAATCCATGCCACAAATAAACTATTTCATTAATCATCAACATCAACTCCCCTACAACTATTACATTAGCCTTATTTATAGGCTTTACAAGACTTGAGCACCAAGGCTACTTGGTTCAAAAGTAAACTAATTAATTATAAAATCACACATAAATAATAAAAGATATCCTAAAACTACCTAAATAAGAAATAACTAATTAAATGGCAAGTATCTATCTTAATCCACCCCTATGCTCCTGCATCAAGTAACCAAATCAATCATGTAATTCTTATGGCATGGCATTTACCCTAAGTAATCACACCTTTTAATTGCAAGAAGCATAGTCAAAATCAGTGTGGCATTCACTCAATTTTGCATCATATAACTTAGTCATATACCATAATGGTGATTGAGCATCAAAGCATATAACCAGTATAACACTCGGCAATTAAAAGTTCAAACACAAAATCACATTAATGGATAAATAAACATACAATACTATATCATCATGCTAGGGCTTAACCCCGCCCTAGATTAAGGTTTAGTTACACATGAACATAATTAAAAACACAGAAAAATAAAAATCATAAGAGTGACAGAAGAAACCCTGAAATACAACGTCGCACGCAAACTCCTAGAGCCGCATTCTCCTCTTGATGAATGGGTCGTCAAAAGTCCTCTTTTCTGACCTAGGCTTTTCTTTTTATATGATCTCTCAACCTTTTCCTAGTCCTAGTAAGCTTCAAATAACTTAACTTGCAAGGCATGAACAACCAAACAAATTGTAACCAATAGGAAATATAAAAAAAGAAAGTACAAGTCAGCTTTCCTAATTCTTTGCAGCTTACAGCAGCTATTCCGATTCTGGGCTTTTGGTGGGCTTAATCTTCACCAAATTGAACGTGTAAGATCTCATTGGAAAGGTATTGACGTCAGCTACAATTTGTATGACAAATAGTTTCCAAGAAAAATCCCATGAACTTGACTAAAATCGTCCTCAAGTCCAACAGCTCCAATATGCCCGTATGGCACATGCCCTGAAATTAATAATTCGTTCTGAACAACTGGTCCAATAGCTCTCAAACTTTGACATAACGTCTCTTGACCTCTTAGCTTTCATCTCCAAGTGGTCTCAACCAAAATCTCCCAGTAAAAAGTAATTTCTCCATTTTTGGCATTTTAGAGTTCCTGAAAACACAAAAGCTGGGATATTTGAAGATCTCTACAGAACAATCAACTTTTGCATATAATATTGTTTGTACCATATCTGACCCTCCACTCATACAACGACACGTGGATCAGACGATCTCACCCAAGCACCCAAGGCCTCGAACAATCGGCATCGGGTACCGATTGAATTGTCTCAAAGCTGCGAACAGCCGCTACAGTCTCAACATTGCATGGAATCGGCACGCCCTGCCGATTCTACAGAATCAACCTCGAAGCACCCGCCCGAAATATCTAAGGACTTGTATCAACCTCATAGGGCCCTCCCACGAGTCCCACATCGAAAGTGAGTACTAAGAGCACACAAAATGCCCCTTATAAATAAGCCCCTTCACCACAGTACTGGGGTAAGACTTTCCAGCTTGACTTTTATACTATTATATTGTCAACAGCGAAAGCTTTTAGAAAACAAACTTACTTTGGCATCGGAGGGTCTTAGGCTGGTTCCACACCGGTTCCATAGACCTCACGAGTCTCATTTTCCTTCCATTCAGGATCAGCATCCGAGGACAGGAAGAATCTGCATCTAACACTCAATCGATCTCTTGATCGTCCATTTCACTTGTAAGTTGCACTCATCTCTATCTGTTCAGTTTTTAGTGCCAACAAATATCTAGATGAAAAGAGTAAATTTATGTGATTTGTAAATGACTTATCAACCATCACCCAATCCTAATGAGTTTTTTCCAATAGCAGTTGCATTCCTAATGAAAATTTGCAAATCCTCATAGTCCTCACAAGTTTTTGTTTGAATATGCATGTGGGTTGGGTGGGACTACAAAACAGCAATTAAATAATAATTATTAGTAATGAATTATGTACTTAGGTTACCACATAACGCATATTGAGAGAGAAGTTAAGAACCTAACCTTAAAGTAGTCTTCCCAAATTTCTTCAGGAGCAGTGGATTTCTTTGTGGTTGAGTCCCACCCAAACTCAGAGTTATGATGCATAAGCTGTGAATATTTTTGAAATTCTCTCTTAAAGTATTTTAACCGACTTTGGTAATGACAATAGGTTTTATGACACCTAAGTTTTTCATTAGGGATGGGAAGTATTTTGGTTTCTACAATTGCCTTGCTTAGCACGCCATCCATGAGATGCAGCATCAACCATGAGCTACAACAACATTTTGCTCTCTTCCACACTCCAAGCACTATAATCTTTCTTGGCCTTCCCTTTTCCAGTTACTTGTTCGCAATCTCCCATTTCTAAATTATATATATATAGGAGGCGGATCTATGGCACCATATTTTTGACACAAGTTTTGACACAATTTTTGGGCCATTAGATTACTCTACTTTTAATGGTTGAGATTAAACCTGATATGGCAGAACAATATTTTTTTTTCTTTAATTAATATTTATACATTGGGATTAAAATTCTGATACCATATTAATTAAGAATTCATT
The DNA here is from genome assembly GCA_020521455.1 of Prunus kanzakura. Lineage (NCBI taxonomy): Eukaryota > Viridiplantae > Streptophyta > Magnoliopsida > Rosales > Rosaceae > Prunus > Prunus kanzakura. Next base: position 125,559 of record BPUM01000873.1, on the reverse strand, counting down.
CTCTCTCATCTCATTAATTATCTTTAATTAATTCATTCTCTCTCTTCTAAAGAGAATTGATGCCTCCTCCTCTGCCTCTGCTTCTTCTTTCTCTCTCTCATCCCATTCTCATCCCCAAAGCCACCCTGTGTATATATATATAAATATAATAATAATAATAATAATAATAATAATTATTATTATTATTATTATTATTATTATGAATTTTTCTTATTTAAATATTTATTGTGAAGATTTATATGTTATTAAATCTTAAGCATAGTATGAGATTATCCATTTAGTTGAAAGATGACACCATTCTTGTTATCCTTGTGTAGAGACTTAGAATTGGTTTTAATCAAGAGATATTTAGTCAAATACCCATTCTTAGCACTAAAACTATAAATAAACCCCACACCATTTAATTTATATAAACAAACCCAAAAAAAACCCAAAAAATGACAATTGGCCCTATTGAATTTAATTTTGATTATTAAATTATTTTGATGTCCTATTGAGTATTTTGGGCTTGTTTATATGTTTTGGGGTTGGGTTTGTTTTGAGAAATCAATGGCAGTTTTGTAATTTAAAAGAAGTTAAAAGCCTTTTTGTTATTTTATAAATAAGTTTTGGGTATGTTTCTAAAGTCCATTTCATATGGGGTATTTTTATAATTTGGGCTCTTATATTGGGTATATTAGTGAATCTCCCTTTAATCAAACCATCATCCTCCCATTCTTCCCCATTTCCCTCTTACTTTCTCTTAAAAAAATTTTTTTGATTTTTATCCCAAATTGGGATGAGTTGTTCATCTATTGGAGGTGAGTCACCTAGCCTAAGATTCTTTCTTATTCTCTTCCTGCCCATTTATTGTATCATCACTTTCTTCTAACTTGATGACTCACATTATTCTCTCATCTTTCTATCTTATCTTTTGGTGGTGGTGTTGTGATATCATTGGCCAAAGGTGGATGACTCACATTATTCTCTCATCTTTCTATCTTATCTTTTGGTGGTGGTGTTGTGATATTATTGGCCAAAGGGGGATGAGTCACATTATTCCCACAAAAAATGCTCCAATTTCTAAGAAGGAAAATTCTTTTCAACCACCACTTCTCACAAAAAAATATGGGTTTTGTTTGATTGGATCTTGTGCTTTTGCTATTTTCCTCTTGATTTTTCATATTAATCAAACATAGATCTTAGATAAGGATTTTGGTGAAGAAGACAATGGAGGGGAGAAGACTTGCAAGTGATGATTCAAGATTGAAGAAAGCAAGGCAGAGAAGTCATTTTTGTCGAGATTTATGAAGATGCCGGACCAGGTTGTATTTCTTCTTATGTGTTTATTAGATAAATTTGCACTCGTTCTTATTTTTGTTAGATATTTAGAATAGCATCTAATGCAAAATAGTAGATTTGTGGGCTCACCGAGTCTTTTTTATTTTTTCTTGTCTGAAATCAGACTTGAGTTTGTTTGAGAGCACAACAAATAAGCAAAGTTTGCTGGAAGGCTTGAGTTTGATTTCCAAAACTAAATACCCAAAAAAAGAAAGGAGTGTGCATGGAATACCTCCAATTCAATTTATAAGCCCACCCGATAACCAGAGAAGAAATTAGTCGTGGAGCTCTTTTTTCAGATTTTTCTTTTGATTGAGCATACCCAACTACTAGGATTCATATAATACATAGTCTAGACCCATTAAGATTTTACAGTTTTTAGAACATGATAATCAAATTTAGATGGAGATGCTGTTAGGAACTCCCATTCCTGTGACCCCAGGTGTTGAGAATGGCTTCAAAAGCTCATATGGAACAACACCTGCTCCAACTCTGTTTTTCAGTTTCAAGTTGGTATTCCTCTCATCAATAATTCCTTCCAGCCTCTTCAAATTTCCATTGAACCGCTCGAATGCAGCATTTATCACAGGATTTTCAGCCCAGGATGACTCCGGTTTCTCACCAATATACTCCTCATCAGGTGAATGATTAGATAACACATCCAAGACAGCCATCACTTTTGTTGCTTGAATCTGTGAGGGGAAGCACATCAGCAGTGCAAATTCGGGTTTCTTCAAAAAGTTCTTGAAAAACTCCTCAGACAGATTTTCAGTTGGCATATTGGTACGAGCGATTGTAGGCCTGTTTGGGAAGTATCCACCATACATGTACTGTCCAAAGTTCACAGCTGCATGATGCCCAGCTGTTACCCAAATAATGGTTGTCAAAATGTGAATTAGATTTTCTGGGGTTTTCAAAACAGGCCACCACGGCTCATCTTTCTTGTCTGCATGGCCTTTTGTCCTAACTTCTGTCCACCAACCTTGAAGCTCCGTATCAGACTCAACAAGAGTTGGGTCTGGATAGTAGTGGTTTACATAGTCACCCACCCACTCCTTAATGGCATCCCAAAGAATGAGACCATCATTTGCAAATGGGTAGTCTTCAATTGTTAGCTTCAAGCCATGCTCAGCTGTAGGATCCTCAACTGCCATTCCCCTGAAATTAAAGCAAACAGTAATTAGCCGATGAACTTCCATGGCGTTTCAAATAAAGTTTTTGTCTTTTAAGATTGGTAGCAACTAGATTGCAAATTGTTCGTTATAAAAAGGTTGCCTGCAACAACACATGGTTTGGATCAATCTTATATTAGTCGTATCATGTGAAATACCTTCTGATGAGATCAGCTGGCAAAGCTTCCGTGTCAAAGCGCCAGAGCTGGTCATAAGCCACAGAACTGAGCTCCATGGAGTACTTTGCAGGTGAGAAGCAGCCCTCGATGATTCCACCTGCATTGACGAGGCTTTCTCTAGCAAGAGCATTGATTTCCATTGTATACCGAAAATGAGGAAGCAGAAGTCTATAGATAGGATGCATTGCACTTAATTGTCGATTAGCTGCAATTATGTATGGCTCTGTAGCACAATGAGTCCTCAGCCTGTGAAAATATAACAGTGCAAACATGTTACCAACCATGCAACACTGACATATTTGATACTTTTCAAATCCCCATTAGAGTAGATTCTTGCTTGAACTGAAGGCATGAGCTGGAAGCATCACTTGGGCACAGATTTGCTTACCAGTGGATGACAAGCTGATGATAGCCAGCATCATGAGCACAAACATGGGCTTTAGCGAGCCTCCATAGCCAGCAACCGGTGGCATCCCAGGTTGGGGTGAACACTTGCTTCCATTGTGGCTTGTCACCAACCGGTGGTCGAGTGAGTTCAATGGCTAGAGGCCTCAGCGTCCCATCCTCGGTGAGGAAAAGTAGTGTCCGAGAACCGTACAGTGTGGTTCCTTCAATCTCTCTTACTTTGTTCACATAGGGCATGTAAAGATCATGGTAATCCAAAATAAACATCTTCTTTTTTTTTAAAGCCTGCATTTCAAGTTCAAGCAATTGGCGTGCACAAGGACACGCACAGTTTACACGATTTCAAGTTATATGCATCAATGGGGGAAAAGTTTCGTCCAGTTTAAAGGTGGACAATAAAAGAAAGGGAGAGTTGGTGTCTATTTTGTGCTACCTCATTGACAGTCATACAACCTTTGATCTCTTTCTCCACCAGTTCTGTTGTAATCAATGATTCAGGTGGGCCGTAAATTTCAGGGTCAAGTTTACTTTTCAATGGCCACTCCTGCAGGTATAAAAATACAGAATTTAGCACCACAAGAGAAAACAAGATATGCTATTGACCAACAAGGAAGATGGAAGGGAGGAAGGGAACGTAGAAGTTTGATTTTCTTACTGAAGAGAAAGAGTTGTACTTGTATGTATAAGAAAGCATACCGTGACAAGTTCTATACTGTATGGATTAAGACCAGCTAGAGTTTGCCGAGAAAATTCTTCATCTCTAAACCAAGCAAACTTATCACCTGTAAAAGACGATTAGCTTAATCAAAAAGACAAAGACAATCTAGTCTTTTCTCTTACTTAAAAGAGGACACAGACGTATATACAGAGAGAGAGAGAGAGAGAGAGAGAGAGAGAGAGAGAGAGAGGAGGAAGGCATACGGTCAATTATTTCGGGGGTGTCAAAGAGCAAAAGATCGTCTCCCCCATCAGTAATGGTCTTGACTAGCCTAGGGATGATTGTCTGAAAAAACCCACTAGTTTTTGGCTTAGGCAATGTGACTCCTTCATTGAACAGTGAATCAATGGCTGTGAAGTATGGAAATCCTAAGTCTGGATCAAGAAGCGCTGTCTGAAGCGAAGGGACCAATGCGTGCAGCACAGATTTGAGGGCCTTTCCTGAAAATGTGACTTGTTTGACCTCTTCAAACGCTTCATCTCTTGGTACATACACACTGCTGCTTCTGGTTTCTGATAAGGGGTCTGCATTGACATAACAATATGATACAGTTAATCACATAGCTCTAATAGTTTCTCAACCATACAACTACACATACCAAATAAACAAATGGTTCATATGGTTAAAGTAGATATATTCCACTTTCAAAAACATTAAGCACATAATTATTTGGGGAATTTGGTAACCTTTTTGGGTGCGTGGCCTTCCTGTTCTGCAGCGCCTGGGATATGGATGTTCTTTGCTGCCAAGGACAGGCCTAGCCAGTTCATCTTCACTATCAGGATCTCCAAGATCATTGTATGTGTCATAATCGTAAATCCTATCGGATGTTTTTCTTTCACCCTCTCCATTTCCTCGCAAATTTTCCAGCTCTAGTTCTCTTAGCCTCTTCAACCCACTTGGTGTCTCTGATGGTATGTAAGACTGCTCCATTGTTCACATAAAATAAATGAACACACATAAGATTGAAGTATAAGTAAGATTAAGAAGCTGTAATTACTAGAAATTAAAGAAAAGTATTAAGGATGTAAACCTTGTTAGTGAAAAAGATTCTCTTCTGTGGATTGTCAGACTTGGCATGAACCCAAGAATCGCATGGAATATTAACAGAGCCATTTGGGAAGCCCTGGAGGTCGATGGTCTTGATGAAGATCTCCTTTTGGTGCTCATTCTCTACCTCAATTGCTCCAACCGCTCCAAAATCTGGTGGGATTGTGAAATTACTCTCATATATCACCTCATCATCATTGTGGCTGGCTTTGCGCGCATACCCCTTGATCCTGTCCTTCTCCAACCCCGTCTCTACAAGAAAATCCATTTTACAAATATATAATCAGTAAATTACATATGTAGGTCTTATCATAGTAAAAAAATGTGTAAGATTAGGAGTATGAACATTTAAATGTAATACAAATTATTCTATTTTGTCCATTATTTAATGGCATCCAAACAAAACCTTTATAGTTTGACCATAACTATCAAATTGTTCCAGCGTCACTTGATTTTGATATAACTTACTGTATTAATCAAGCAACATAATTGCTGTTACTGAAAAATAATTTTTAAAAAAAAGGAAAAATAGAGGTGGAGTAGTGTCATGTCGGATTCAAGTAGTGTTGAGTTATCAAACGGGTAAAAAATCTCCAACCTAATTTAACTCGTTTAAGTATATGTTAAATCCAAACATATGACCCGTTTATTAAACAAGTAACACGACACAACCCATTTACAAACAGACAAATTTAATGTCAAATAGAAATTTTTAACCCTATAAAATTTAAACTAACAAAATTAAACATGTTAAATGTGACGGGTTGTATACGGGTTGAGCAGCTTGATAAACAGTGATGAGTTGACCCAAACTCCACCTATTTATTAATAGTGTCTAGTGAGTTGAGTCGAATTTAACCAGAATATTTTTTTTATCATGCACAATTTTATTAAGGGTGACGGGTTGAAAGAAAATGGAGGATGAGGGAGAGAGCAGATGGGGCTTTAAGTGGCTCCCTTCACCAAAAAAAGATGACAAAATAGATATTTTAGGCAAACTGGTGATTTGCTTTAAGTGGGCACGACTCCAGTACAGATTCGACTTAAGTGAAATAGTACTGTTGAATTATACCGTCCATCAAATTCGAATCTCCGCCAGATTTATTTTCTTTTTATTAAAAAAACGGCTATTTTTTGAATGGCTGACTTTTGGCTACTCAGACCCAAGGAACAATGAACAGTTAATTATTATTATTATTTTTTATTTTTTATAACAAACATAAGAAAAATGTAACTCTAAATGATTTTTGTATATGCAAAATGGAACAAAAATAAAATTTGTGCTCATGCTTCTTTGGCCGAAAAAACTTAATGTTTTCTTTTCTGAAAAGAAAAAAAAAACTAGTTAGAACTAGGCTTTTGCTTGGTATATCTCTAGTTTGTTGGTGAATAAAAAAGGAGGTAAAAAAATGAAAATAGAAAACACTTCGAAGATTTGTTATAAAAAAATTTAAGGATAATTTGAAAACCTACTTTTTACTTTTTTGAAAACCGAAAACAAAAATTGTTATAAAAAATGTTTTCAGTTTTCGAAAAAAGTAAAAATGAAATGGTTATCTTATCAAACGAGGATTTATGTTTTCTTTTCTGAAAAGAAAAATAAAACTAATTAGAATTAGGTCTATGCTTGTATATATCTTGAGTTTGTTGAAGGATGTTTCGAGTTCAAAAATCTCATTAATAATAATAAATATAAAATAAATTTGTTAATTTTTAATTTTTTAGTGGATGAAGGTAATAAATTTGTGTGTGCAATTAGTAGTGCTTACTGGGGTCAAGCTCGGCGCTAACAAGCTCCAAAAGAAGGGTTTTGCCGAGCAAATCGACAAAGTCATCGAGGGGCCGAGTCAATAAGCTGGAGAGGAACCCTCCTGCTGTTAACTGCACTGTAACCACAGCCTTCACACTAACTGACTTGTTCTCAGTTGAGGTGGCGGTGACTGATGCAGACGATCCGAACTCACCAGAACTGGCACTGATCACCACGCAGGAGGAGGAGTTTTTCTTATTATTATGATTTTGACGGACAGGATGGCGTGGAAGGGTGTTGATGAGGGAGGGGCTTCCATGCCTGATCAGATAATTGGTATGAATGGAGGATTTTGGTAATAGAGAGAAGGATGGAGCATGGTTGAGTTTTTGCAGCTGAGAGTTCATCATGTTTCTCTGCTAGTTTGCCTTTTCTTTTGCTAGAATGTTCATGCATTTGTAGATATTTATAGAGATTTAGAGAGAGAGAGAGAGAGAGAGAGAGAGAGAGAGAGAGAGAGAGTAATGTGTTGTAAAACATGGTACATGTACCGCCTGAATAATGCAAGAAATCAACACGAGAAATATAGAAAAGAAAACGATTGGTCTTATTCATGGATTAAAAGAATACTACTAGTAGCTGTAAATAATTGGTCCCCTCTTTTCCAAGATTCTTTTTTCAAATTCACATGGCATCCCTTAATGCCTTAGCAGAAGGAAGAGGGAGAAGGGCTTTTTCAAATAGTCTCACTCAAAATAAACGGAAAAAGGGTTGAGAGTGTTCTGTTGTCTGCATTTTGTAGAATCTAGAGCATCTAAATAATCTAAGGGTTCAAGATTGGCCACATTGGATACCGAAGTTAGGAAAGGTGATGGGGAAAACTCACACACGGATACCATAAGGGATTGAACCCATAATCATTTTGGAGCACACAAAAGACCTGAGCCAATTCAAGTAACAACCTATTAATAAACAAAAATATAATTCAGTAGAGTAGAAATAACCGCTCTTACCTTTAAGCCGTTTCTAATTCAATATTTAGGTTTTTTTTTGGAAAAGGTTTCTAATTCAATCATTGAATTTAAAATGAAAAAGACCATCAACTGTATGAGTTGTTATCAAATAGAATCTTAACCTTCGGCTGCACTTTGCACCCACGGGCTGGCCATTTTTTTTTAGTATTATTATAAATTTATTGTTTTTTTTAATCTGTTGATTTGAACATAAAACAGATAGCCGCAAGACAAACATGTCAAAAAGGCAAGTGCAAAACAAAGATGTAAAATATTATTTTATTACTTACGTACAACCTTGTTGCAGGACAATAGTTTATTATAGTTTGTTTGAGGTTGACATACTGAAGTTAGAGTTTAAGGAAGGATCAAACTGAGATATGGATTGGTGGTTGAATTAATAATAAATAAAAGGTGAACGTGGTTCTTGCTTTCAATGTTTCAATATAAAAAACACATTGACCTCATTCTTATAATCGCTAAAACACTCCCCAATGCTAGAACCATAAATCTTTTTCTTCACATATCATCATATCTAAATCTTTTTCTTCACATATCATCATATCATGGTAATCGATGAAGTGAGAAGTTATCATCATATCATGCTAGGAGAGCATTTTTGCTCATCACTTTAAGCCTCATCACTCTCTTCTAAACTTGACACATGTCTATAGTTAACTTTTTTTTTTTTTTTTAATGACATTATTATGAGAGAAAAACTTAATAGTGCATTAAATAAAAAAATTAAAAAAAAACTAATTCAAAGGGGTTGTCGAACCAATGTAGAATCAGAGACTTGAAGCTTCGGAGCAACAACTACGGAAAGGGCGCGTTCGTGTTCCTAAACCCTAATCAACGATGGCGAGCCCAAAGCCAAGCCATGAATCGAACGATAGCAAGACTGGTGCTAAGATTGTAAAGACATTAGAAAATATTTTGGGGAAGGGTAAGAAGGAGGGGGATAAATGGTGCTCGTGATGACGGAGAAGAAATATTGGCCAAGTAAATAAACACGGCCGTGTGACCATTGTCTCTAAAGTTCTTCCACCTCATGTTGTTGTTGTTAAATACAAAGAGGATAACACTTTTTGATATCCCTGGCCAATAACGCAATAACACATAAGATAATTTTTCTATATGTCATTGTATTATTAGCTGGGGATAGCAAAATAGTGTTATCCCCTTATAGGTAAGTTTTTTTGGTGTGGTAGACATGTATGCAGTGGCGGATCCATAAATTTTTCAGGGAATGGGCAATATATAAAAGGCTAAAATCTTCAACAACAAAAAAATTGCATACGTAGATGGATCATAAATTATCAAGCAAGTCAACTAAAGAGATAGGAACAAGCAATACAAATGGTAAAAGGGTCTACTATCCATTAGAGAATTGCATACAAAAACCAGTAAAAAAGTTCGAATTTGAATACTAGAATGGCAAACCATATCATTATAATTTGAAAACACACCTATACTATTATAATTTTAGCGAACTTAAATATCTCTCCATTGAAAAAGTGACAACATTTAGAATATGGCCATCATGAAGATAAGAACAAGCAATACAAATGGTTAAAAGGCCTACCATCCATTAGAGAATTGCATACAAAAACCAGTGAAAAAATTAGGAACAAACAACACAAGCAATACATGATTTATGGCACGAAAAGTCAGCCCCCAATCATTTCAATATCCTCTACTTATTTTTTTTGGTCCGAACATTTCAGTATCTTCTACAGGAGAAAGGCTTTGGGTTTGCTGCATGTGTTTCCCTCGTACATACACTGCCAGATACTTTCCATCTTTTCTAGCTATGTGTTCATCTTTAACAATGTAAGAAATGAACACGGGAAGGAAAATTGAGGTTTACTTTGACTTGCCCCATTAGCACGTGTTTGTTCTTTTGTAACGGGGGACCATTGTAGTGTGGGGATCATGGGGACCATTGTCGTTGGAATTTGATTAGGGTTAATTGTTGTTTTGCCCCATATTATTGCACTATGAAACTATGGTGAAATTCTACTTTGCTCTCTGGAAGTCCAAATGGTCCACCTAACCCTCTTAATCAAGGTTTAGTGTTACAATTTGTCTCATGCCATCATCTCCATTCATAACTCTGTTAACTTTGATGATGTATAAGAAGTATTATGATAATTTCGTACATGTAGCCATTACCCCACCTTCATGGACTAACAAAATTAATAAATAAAAGAACGTTTTATCTTTAAATAATATTAAATTTTAAAATCCAATACAGAACCTAATAAAATTAAAAAATAAACCCTACCCAGCTGCCTCCCTACCCCTTAGCCCCGGCCCCCTCTCTCTCTCACAACACCAAATACCTATAAGGGGGATAACACTGTTTTGCTATCCCCAACCAAAATGAAATTCTGGGGGAGTTGATCATGTCTGGCCAGCGATTTACAAGAGAAGACGGAAGAATCTGTAATAAATTAGTTCATTCTGGAGCGAAAGTCGTCCAGCTAGGTTCATATCGAATTAATACAACTTGGAGCACATGATGGACATCCTCTTTATGAGACCTTGCAGTTCGTTTCAATTGGATAGGCACGGATCAACAATATTCGTGTTTAGATAATTAGGGGGTTAGATCAAGCAGGGGTTGGGAGCTTTGGGTCGGAGAAGCAAGGCTGTAGAGAGAGAGAGAGAGAGAGAGAGAGAGAGAGAGAGAGGGCGGGGCTGAGGGGTAGGGAGGTGGGTGGGGGTGAGTTGGGGCTGTTAGAATTCTTATGATTGAATCAGTATTTTCAGATTAGGAAGAGGTGAGTATTCTAGAGCTTTTAGCTAGAGAGAATGAAGAGAAAATGAGGAAGGCACTGTTCTATTGAAATCGTACCAAATAGCTGCTTACATAGTGTGTCTGACAGAGAGAGAAATGTGATTCTCTCTAACAGAATTACAGTTGTCACCCTATGAGGTGATTACATGTGTCACACCAAATCTAAGCTAGAGAATCCACCTAGACTATGATCTAATGGCTCTCATTACATCATTTAAAATAGACATAAAAGAAATAGAAAATGACTTCAGCTCTAAGAAATCTGCAGAAGGATTATATTTCAACAGGGGCTGGGTAAGGTTTAAATTTTAAATTTTATTTCTTTCTTAGATTTTTTTTTTTTTCAAATCTTTCGTAATTTTATTAGATTGTATATTGGATTTTTTATTTTCTAAATGATTTAAAGGTAAAACCTTTATTATTATTATTTTTTTGGTCCATATGCTAGAGGTGGGTGAGGGTCACATGTATGAAATTACCATAATACCCTTGCCACATCATCAAAATTGACTGAGTTATGAATGGAGATGACGATAGGGGCAAATTATAACCTAATCATGTTCTCAAGTTCGAATCCCTTAGACACTGTGGCAATATGTGTGTGAGAAAAATCTCCTCCCCTTCCTAACTTTAATGAAAAAAAAAAAAAAAACTGTGTTTGTCCCATAAACATTTAAACAATATTTCTTAACATAAAAGCCAGGAAGGCCAAATGTTGACCGTCTCTTTTATCTATAAGGAAAATTACATTATGGAGATTAGGCTAAATTGTTTGTCCTTATACTTTCAAATTAGACTCAATTTGCTTCTTGTGCTTTTATTCCATGTCTCATATTGCTCCATTTCGTTGTGCGTGCGTGCGTGAAGAAAGTGACATTTGTGTGGAAAGACCATCAGACAAAACAATAATGATGCCCTTGATAGAAACGAGTGTTCATATTTTTATGGCCACAATTACATATAGATAAGCTGGTGTACTGTAGAAAGATGACTATAACATGCCCTGATGATGTATGCCCTTCTAGAGGCTGCCATCCAACTTGATATTTTTCTTTAAAAAGATATTTACACTAATACTCCCATAAGGTTTTCAACTATTCAATAGAGGGTTCATCACGTAGCACACTCTATTGCAATGAACTAAATCACACCATTGCAAGTGAAATTTTATTGTTTTTGTTAAATTTCATGCAATAAAATTGTATTGATCCTAACCATTGCAGATGCTCTTATACTAAACACGCACCTTAGTCTGATTCTTGGCGTAGTTAATAATTCACTATAATTATTTAGCTCAAAACTATGAGTTGGACCACCACCTTGTGTTACACGTGGTGGTATCTCTAATTACTGAGGTGGAGAGGTTTGGATAGATTATTAGGTCTGATAGCAAATAAAGATGTGATAGAAATTGTTTTCGTCGTATGAAAACTGCAATTATTTTTATGTCTAAAAAAGACATGATTATCAAGATGCACGAGGAAGTAAAGTCTTAATATAATGGTCCTGCAGTTTGTGTGGCCGGATTAAGAATCTACCAATTTTAGTTGTCTGGACTGGGATAAAAGTATTGGTGGTTGAAATCGAAGTTCATTACATTTAATCTGTATGGAAAAACGTTTTGTTTCTTTCGTTATGAACATATTAATCACATTCATTGACTGGAAATGTGAACACGTATAGCTTTCCATGCCAAAATTCATAATCCTTCACCAAGAGTTCAAAACATATGAATCACGTTCACTGACTACAATTTATTTTTTGTTGTTGTGTGGACGAATGAGATATAGTGATCATTCATTTTAGATAAGCTTAGAATATATGCGAGTGCCAATGGAATTTAGCTGAGTAGAAAAAGGATATTGAATTGGATGATATTGGATTGGAAATGATAACACTAATCCAATGATTGTGTTTGGTACTACACATGATTAAGGGATTGGATTAATTGAAGTGTGCTATTACATGACATGACTTAGTATAATCCAATCCAACTTAATCCCAACCTTTTGGTAGGATTCATAATCCTTCCTATTAGATTTGGCCCTAATAGAATTAGACATAATCAAATTCATGTTTTTTTAAGATACATTTGACGAGGATGCAGTCATTCCAAGACTTTTGAGTTACAGTGTAACATGGCCCTGGGTCAACGGGGATTTTTTGGGTTTTCGTTTAGGTTTTTTTTTCTTTCTTTTTTTCCTTAAACCCATCTCATCTTTAACCTTGTGCACCCAGTTCTTATGACAAGCATCGGTTTGGCTTTTGTTTTTTGTCTCCCTACGAGCAGAATATAAACCCACGTGTTATTCAATAAAATAATAAAATCTACTAGATTTGTTTCTATTCGCATGTGTGCATATATAGAATTCCAATAAAAATTTAGACGTATTAAATGTCACAAAAATCAATGAAATAAAAATAATCTTTAATACGCACCATAAAAACAAACTTTCAAGATAATGATTGATGAGGGCTTTTCCAATCACGCCCCTACCGGCATCTTGGAGCATTATTTTTGTCTCATCAATCATCAAATCCAAGGGCGGAGGGACGTAAAGGCCTATGAAGGGCGTGTGCCCCCTCTCAAATTTTTTTTGAACCCAAGTTTTCATAATAAATTACAAATTTTTCGTGAGTCACCCTTTCTTTGTGTTATTCTCTACTATCTTTTTCACTGTCATGTGTACCTCTTTTAAAGTTCTCTTTTAAATCCTATTAGAAAGAGATTAGAGAGATTACCCTTGTAGTTATATCTTGAGCTAAGATCTAAAGATTGATCACCCTGGGGAGAACCTACATCCAAAGAGATTCTCTAAGAGAGCCACACAAGTGTATAACCTCTAACTTCATACACACCAAAAGACCATTAGTGTCACAAAAAAACGTTAGGGACGAAATGTGATAATTTCGCAAACGTCAGGGGCCATTTGTAATAAAAAGCCTTAGATAAATTTGCACTCATTCTTATTTTTGTTAGATATTTAGAATAGCATCTAATGCAAAATAGTAGATTTGTGGGCTCACCGAGTATTTTTTATTTTATTTTTTCTTGTCTGAAATCAGACTTGAGTTTGTTTGAGAGCACAACAAATAAGCAAAGTTTGCTGGAAGGCTACGCCTGGTCATTCTTTTGATGATTTCCAAAACTAAATACCCAAAAAAAAAAGGAGTGTGCATGGAATACCTCCAATTCAATTTATAAGCCCACCCGATAACCAAAGAAGAAATTAGTCGTGGAGCTCTCTTTAAAGATTTTTCTTTTGATTGAGCATACCCAACTACTAGGATTCATATAATAAATAGTCTAGTCCCATTAAGATTTTACAGTTTTTAGAATATGATCATCAAATTTAGATGGAGATGCTGTTAGGAACTCCCATTCCTGTGACCCCAGGTGTTGAGAATGGCTTCAAAAGCTCATATGGAACAACACCTGCTCCAACTCTGTTTTTCAGTTTCAAGTTGGTATTCCTCTCATCAATAATTCCTTCCAGCCTCTTCAAATTTCCATTGAACCGCTCGAATGCAGCATTTATCACAGGATTTTCAGCCCAGGATGACTCCGGTTTCTCACCAATATACTCCTCATCAGGTGAATGATTAGATAACACATCCAAGACAGCCATCACTTTTGTTGCTTGAATCTGTGAGGGGAAGCACATGAGCAGTGCAAATTCGGGTTTCTTCAAAAAGTTCTTGAAAAACTCCTCAGACGGATTTTCAGTTGGCATATTGGTACGAGCGATTGTAGGCCTGTTTGGGAAGTATCCAGCATACATGTACTGTCCAAAGTTCACAGCTGCATGATGCCCAGCTGTTACCCAAATAATGGTTGTCAAAACGTGAATTAGATTTTCTGGGGTTTTCAAAACAGGCCACCACGGCTCATCTTTCTTGTCTGCATGGCCTTTTGTCCTAACTTCTGTCCACCAACCTTGAAGCTCCGTATCAGACTCAACAAGAGTTGGGTCTGGATAGTAGTGGTTTACATAGTCACCCACCCACTCCTTAATGGCATCCCAAAGAATGAGACCATCATTTGCAAATGGGTAGTCTTCAATTGTTAGCTTCAAGCCATGCTCAGCTGCAGGATCCTCAACTGCCATTCCCCTGAAATTAAAGCAAACAGTAATTAGCCGATGAACTTCCATGGCGTTTCAAATAAAGTTTTTGTCTTTTAAGATTGGTAGCAACTAGATTGCAAACTGTTCGTTATAAAAAGGTTGCCTGCAACAACACATGGTTTGGATCAATCTTATATTAGTCGTATCATGTGAAATACCTTCTGATGAGATCAGCTGGCAAAGCTTCCGTGTCAAAGCGCCAGAGCTGGTCATAAGCCACAGAACTGAGCTCCATGGAGTACTTTGCAGGTGAGAAGCAGCCCTCGATGATTCCACCTGCATTGACGAGGCTTTCTCTAGCAAGAGCATTGATTTCCATTGTATACCGAAAATGAGGAAGCAGAAGTCTATAGATAGGATGCATTGCACTTAATTGTCGATTAGCTGCAATTATGTATGGCTCTGTAGCACAATGAGTCCTCAGCCTGTGAAAATATAACAGTGCAAACATGTTACCAACCATGCAACACTGACATATTTGATACTTTTCAAATCCCCATTAGAGTAGATTCTTGCTTGAACTGAAGGCATGAGCTGGAAGCATCACTTGGGCACAGATTTGCTTACCAGTGGATGACAAGCTGATGATAGCCAGCATCATGAGCACAAACATGGGCTTTAGCGAGCCTCCATAGCCAGCAACCGGTGGCATCCCAGGTTGGGGTGAACACTTGCTTCCATTGTGGCTTGTCACCAACCGGTGGTCGAGTGAGTTCAATGGCTAGAGGCCTCAGCGTCCCATCCTCGGTGAGGAAAAGTAGTGTCCGAGAACCGTACAGTGTGGTTCCTTCAATCTCTCTTACTTTGTTCACATAGGGCATGTAAAGATCATGGTAATCCAAAATAAAAATCTTCTTTTTTTTTAAAGCCTGCATTTCAAGTTCAAGCAATTGGCGTGCACAAGGACACGCACAGTTTACACGATTTCAAGTTATATGCATCAATGGGGGAAAGGTTTCGTCCAGTTTAAAGGTGGACAATAAAAGAAAGGGAGAGTTGGTGTCTATTTTGTGCTACCTCATTGACAGTCATACAACCTTTGATCTCTTTCTCCACCAGTTCTGTTGTAATCAATGATTCAGGTGGGCCGTAAATCTCAGGGTCAAGTTTACTTTTCAATGGCCACTCCTGCAGGTATAAAAATACAGAATTTAGCACCACAAGAGAAAACAGGATATGCTATTAAACACCGTAATTACTTGACCAACAAGGAAGATGGACAGAAGGAAGGGAACGTAGAAGTTTGATTTTCTTACTGAAGAGAAAGAGTTGTACTTGTATGTATAAGAAAGCATACCGTGACAAGTTCTATACTGTATGGATTAAGACCAGCTAGAGTTTGCCGAGAAAATTCTTCATCTCTAAACCAAGCAAACTTATCACCTGTAAAAGACGATTAGCTTAATCAAAAAGACAAAGACAATCTAGTCTTTTCTCTTACTTAAAAGAGGACACAGACGTATATACAGAGAGAGAGATAGAGAGAGAGAGAGAGAGAGGAGGAAGGCATACGGTCAATTATTTCGGGGGTGTCAAAGAGCAAAAGATCGTCTCCCCCATCAGTAATGGTCTTGACTAGCCTAGGGATGATTGTCTGAAAAAACCCACTAGTTTTTGGCTTAGGCAATGTGACTCCTTCATTGAACAGTGAATCAATGGCTGTGAAGTATGGAAATCCTAAGTCTGGATCAAGTAGCGCTGTCTGAAGCGAAGGGACCAATGCGTGCAGCACAGATTTGAGGGCCTTTCCTGAAAATGTGACTTGTTTGACCTCTTCAAACGCTTCATCTCTTGGTACATACACACTGCTGCTTCTGGTTTCTGATAAGGGGTCTGCATTGACATAACAATATGATACAGTTAATCACATAGCTCTAATAGTTTCTCAACCATACAACTACACATACCAAATAAACAAATGGTTCATATGGTTAAAGTAGATATATTCCACTTTCAAAAACATTAAGCACATAATTATTTGGGGAATTTGGTTACCTTTTTGGGTGCGTGGCCTTCCTGTTCTGCAGCGCCTGGGATATGGATGTTCTTTGCTGCCAAGGACAGGCCTAGCCAGTTCATCTTCACTATCAGGATCTCCAAGATCATTGTATGTGTCATAATCGTAAATCCTATCGGATGTTTTTCTTTCACCCTCTCCATTTCCTCGCAAATTTTCCAGCTCTAGTTCTCTTAGCCTCTTCAACCCACTTGGTGTCTCTGATGGTATGTAAGACTGCTCCATTGTTCACATAAAATAAATGAACACACATAAGATTGAAGTATAAGTAAGATTAAGAAGCAGTAATTACTAGAAATTAAAGAAAAGTATTAAGGATGTAAACCTTGTTAGTGAAAAAGATTCTCTTCTGTGGATTGTCAGACTTGGCATGAACCCAAGAATCGCATGGAACATTAACTGAGCCATTTGGGAAGCCCTGGAGGTCGATGGTCTTGATGAAGATCTCCTTCTGGTGCTCATTCTCTACCTCAATTGCTCCAACCGCTCCAAAATCTGGTGGGATTGTGAAATTACTCTCATATATCACCTCATCATCATTGTGGCTGGCTTTGCGCGCATACCCCTTGATCCTGTCCTTCTCCAACCCCGTCTCTACAAGAAAATCCATTTTACAATTATATAATCAGTAAATTACATATGTAGGTCTTATCATAGTAAAAAAATGTGTAAGATTAGGAGTATGAACATTTAAATGTAATACAAATAATTCTATTTTGTCCATTATTTAATGACATCCAAACAAAACCTTTATAGTTTGACCATAACTATCAAATTGTTCCAGCGTCACTTGAGTTTGATATAAATTACTGTATTAATCAAGCAACATAATTGCTGTTACTGAAAAATAATTTTTAAAAAAAAAAGGAAAAATAGAGGTGGAGTAGTGTCGAGTTATCAAACGGGTAAAAAATCTCCAACCTAATTTAACTCGTTTAAGTATATGTTAAATCCAAACATATGACCCGTTTATTAAACAAGTAACACGACACGACCCATTTACAAACCGACAAATTTAATGTCAAAAAGAATTTTTTAACCCTATAAAATCTAAACTAACAAAATTAAACATGTTAAATGTGATGGGTTGTAAACGGGTTGAGCAGCTTGATAAACGGTGATGAGTTGACCCAAACTCCACCTATTTATTAATAGTGTCTAGTGAGTTGAGTCGAATTTAACCAGAATATTTTTTTTATCATGCACAATTTTATTAAGGGTGACGGGTTGAAAGAGAAAATGGAGGATGAGAGAGAGAGCAGATGGGGCTTCGGCTCCCTTCACCAAAAAAAGATGACAAAATAGATATTTTAGGCAAACTGGTGATTTGCTTTAAGTGGGCACGACTCCAGTACAGATTCGACTTAAGTGAAATAGTACTGTTGAATTATACCGTCCATCGAATTCGAATCTCCGCCAGATTTATTTTCTTTTTATTAATGGCTGACTTTTGGCTACTCAGACCCAAGGAACAATGAACAGTTAATTATTATTATTATTATTTATTTTTTATAACAAACATAAGAAAAATGTAACTCTAAATGATTTTTGTATATGCAAAATGGAACAAAAATAAAATTTGTGCTCATGCTTCTTTGGCCGAAAAAACTTAATGTTTTCTTTTCTGAAAAGAAAAAAAAAACTAGTTAGAACTAGGCTTTTGCTTGGTATATCTCTAGTTTGTTGGTGAATAAAAAAGGAGGTAAAAAAATGAAAATAGAAAACACTTCGAAGATTTGTTATAAAAGAATTTAAGGATAATTTGAAAACCTACTTTTTACTTTTTTGAAAACCGAAAACGAAAATTGTTATAAAAAATGTTTTCAGTTTTCGAAAAAAGTAAAAATGAAATGGTTATCTTATCAAACGAGGATTTATGTTTTCTTTTCTGAAAAGAAAAATAAAAATAATTAGAATTAGGTCTATGCTTATTCAAATAATAATAAATATCAAATAAATTTGTTAATTTTTAATTTTTTAGTGGATGAAGGTAATAAATTTGTGTGTGCAATTAGTAGTGCTTACTGGGGTCAAGCTCGGCGCTAACAAGCTCCAAAAGAAGGGTTTTGCCGAGCAAATCGGTAAAGTCATCGAGGGGCCGAGTCAATAAGCTGGAGAGGAACCCTCCTGCTGTTAACTGCACTGTAACCACAGCCTTCAAACTAACTGACTTGTTCTCAATTGAGGTGGCGGTGACTGATGCAGACGATCCGAACTCACCAGAACTGGCACGGATCACCACGCAGGAGGAGGAGTTTTTCTTATTATTATGATTTTGACGGACAGGATGGCGTGGAAGGGTGTTGATGAGGGAGGGGCTTCCATGCCTTATCAGATAATTGGTATGAATGGAGGATTTTGGTAATAGAGAGAAGGATGGAGCATGGTTGAGTTTTTGCAGCTGAGAGTTCATCATGTTTCTCTGCTACTTTGCCTTTTCTTTTGCTAGAATGTTTCATGCATTTGTAGATATTTATAGAGAGAGCGAGAGAGAGAGAGAGAGAGAGGGAGAGAGTAATGTGTTGTAAAACATGGTACATATTTTTGGATCTAGCCAGGTGTACCGCTTGAATAATGCAAGAAATTAACACGAGAAATATAGAAAAGAAAACGATTGGTCTTAGTCATGGATTAAAAGAATACTACTAGTAGGGGTAAATAATTGGTCCCCTCTTTTCCAAGATTCTTTTTTCAAATTCACATGGCATTCCTTAATGCCTTAGCAGAAGGAAGAGGGAGAAGGGTTTTTTCAAATAGTCTCACTTAATATAAACGGAAAAGGGTTGAGAGTGTTCTGTTGTCTGCATTTTGTAAAATTTGGAGCATTTAAATAATCGAAGGGTTTAAGATTGGTCACATTGGATACCAAAGCTAGGAAGGGCGATGGGAAAAACTCACACACATGGATACCATAAGGGATTGAAGCCATAACCATTTGGGAGTACACCAAAGACCTGAGCCAATTCAACTAAAAACCTATTAATAAACAAAGATATAATTAGGTATAGTAGAAATAACCGCTCTTACATACCTTTAAGCCGTTTCTAATTCAATATTTAGGTTTTTTTGGAAAAAGGTTTCTAATTCAATCATTGAATTAAAAATGAAAAAGACTATCAACTGTATGGGTTATTATCAAATAGAACCTTAACCTTCGGCTGCACTTTGCACCAACGGGCTAGCCATTTTTTCTTTTTATAGTATTATATATATGTTTTTTTTTTTTTTTTTCTGTTGATTTGAACATAAAACATATAGCTGCAAGACAAACATGTCAAATAGGTAAGTGCAAAACAAAGATATAAAATATTACTTACGTACAACCTTGTTGCAGGATAAAACTGAGATATGGAATAGTATATGAAGATCAACTTAAGCTTATTATTATATTACTTAGCACATTGTTCAACTCTGATTGGTACTTTAATTAATAATAAATAAATGGTGAACGTGGTTCTTGCTTTCAATGTTTCAATATAAAAAAAGCATTGACCTCATTCTTATAATCGCTAAAACAACAGTCGTGTGACAGAGAAGAAATATTGGCTAAGTAAATAAACAACGGACGTGTGACCATTGTCCCTAAAGTTCTTCCACCTCATGTTGTTGTTGTTGAATACAACGGGGATAAAATTTTTTGATATCTCGGGCCAATTATGTAATAACATATATGATAACTTTTCTACATGTCATTGTGTTATTGGCTGGGGATAGCAAAATAGTGTTATCCCCTTTATAGGTAAGTTTTTTTTTTTGGTATGGTAGACATGTGTGCAGTGGCGGATCCATAACTTTTTCAGGGAAGGGCAATATAAAAGGCTAAAATCTTCAACAACAAAAAAATTGCATACATAAGGATCATAAATTATCAAGCAAGTCAACTAAAAAGAATTGCATACAAAAACCAGTGAAAAAGTTCGAATTTGAATACTAGCATGGCAAACCATATCATTACAATTTGAAAACACACCTATACTATTATAATTTTAGTGAACTTAAATATCTCTCCATTGAAAAAGTGACAACATTTAGAATATGGCCACCATGAAGATAAGAACAAGCAATACAAATGGTTAAAAGGCCTACCATCCATTAGAGAATTGCATACAAAAACCAGTTAAAAAATTAGGAACAAACAACACAAGCAATACATGATTTATGGCACGAAAAGTCAGCCCCCAATCATTTCAATATCCTCTACTTATTTTTTTTGGTCCGAACATTTCAGTATCTTGTACAGGAGAAAGACTTTGGGTTTGCTGCATGTGTTTCACTCGTACATACACTGCCAGATACTTTCCATCTTTCTAGCTATGTGTTCATCTTTAACAATGTAAGAAATGAACACGGGAAGGAAAATTGAGGTTTACTTTGACTTGCCCCATTAGCACGTGTTTGTTCTTTTGTAACGGGGACCATTGTAGTGTGGGGATCATGGGGACTATTAATTGTCGTTGCAATTTGATTAGGGTTAATTGTTATTTTGCCCCATATTATTGTACAGTGGGGACCAATTTACGATAGCGCACTATGAAACTATGGTGAAATTCTACTTTGCTCTCTGGAAGTTCAAATGGTCCACCTAACCCTCTTAATCAAGGTTTAGTGTTACAATTTGTCTCATGCCATCATCTCCATTCATAACTCTGTTAACTTTGATGATGTATAAGAAGTATTATGATAATTTCGTACATGTAGCCATTACCCCACCTTCATGGACTAACAAAATTAATAAATAAAAGAACGTTTTATCTTTAAATAATATTAAATTTTAAAATCCAATACACAACCTAATAAAATTAAAAAATAAACCCTACCCAGCCCCAACTCTCCCCCAGCCGCCTCCCTACCCCTTAGCCCCGCCCCCCTCTCTCTCACAACACCAAATACCTATAAGGGGGATAACACTGTTTTGCTATCCCCAACCAAAATGAAATTCCGGGGGAGTTGATCATGTCTGGCCAGCGATTTACAAGAGAAGACGGAAGAATCTGTAATAAATTAGTTCATTCTGGAGCGAAAGTCGTCCAGCTAGGTTCATATCGAATTAATACAACTTGGAGCACATAATGGACATCCTATTTATGAGACCTTGCAGTTCGTTTCAATTGGATAGGTAGGAATCAACAATATTCGTGTTTAGATAATTAAGGGGTTAGGTCGAGCAGGGGTTGGGAGCTTTGGGTCGGGGAGGCAAGGCTGGAGAGAGAGAGAGAGAGAGAGAGAGAGAGGGCGGGGCTGAGGGGTAGGGAGGCGGATGGGGGTGAGTTGGGGCTGGGTAGGGTTTAAATTTTAAATTTTATTTCTTTCTTAATTTTTTTTTCAAATCTTTTGTAATTTTATTAGGTTGTATATTGGATTTTTTATTTCCTAAATGATTTAAAGGTAAAACCTTTATTATTATTATTTTTTTGGTCCATATGCTGGAGGTGGGTGATGGTCACATGTATGAAATTACCATAATACCCCTGCTACATTGTCAAAATTGACTGAGTTATGAATGGAGACGACGATAGGGACAAATTATAACCTAATCATGTTCCCAACTTCGAATCCCTTAGACACTTTGGCAATGTGTGTGTGAGAAAAATCTCCGCCCCCTTCCTAACTCTAGTGAAGAAAAAAAAAAAACTGTGTTTGTCCCATAAACATTTAAACAATTTTTCTTAACATAAAAACCAGGAAGGCCAAATGTTGACCGTCTCTTTTATCTAGAAGGAAAATTACATTGTGGAGATTAGGCTTAATTGTTTGTCCTTATACTTTCATATTCTCCTCTACACTGTCAATTATAGACTCAATTTGCTTCTTGTGCTTTTATTCCATGTCTCATATTGCTCCATTTCGTTGTGCGTGCGTGAAGAAAGTGACATTTGTGTGGAAAGACCATCAGACAAAACAATAATGAAGCCCTTGATATAACGAGTCTTCATATTTTTATGGCCACAATTACATATAGATAAGCTGGTGTACTGTAGAAAGATGACTATAACATGCCCTGATGATGTATGCCCTTCTAGAGGCCGCCATCCAACTTGATATTTTTCTTTTTAAAGATATTTACACTAATACCCGAATAAGGTTTTCAGCTATTCAATAGAGGGTTCATCACGTAGCACACTATAATTATTTAGCTCAAAACTATGAGTTGGACCACCACCTTGTGTAACACGTGGTGGTATCTCTAATTACTGAGGTGGAGAGGTTTGGATAGATTATTAGGTCTGATAGCAAATAAAGATGTGATAGAAATTGTTTTCGTCGTATGAAAACTGCAATTATTTTTATGTCTAAAAAAGACATGATTATCAAGATGCACGAGGAAGTAAAGTCTTAATATAATGGTCCTGCAGTTTGTGTGGCCGGATTAAGAATCTACCAATTTTAGTTGTCTGGACTGGGATAAAAGTATTGGTGGTTGAAATCGAAGTTCATTACATTTAATCTGTATGGAAAAACGTTTTGTTTCTTTCGTTATAAACATATTATAATCACATTCATTGACTGGAAATGTGAACACGTAGCTTTCCATGCCAAAATTCATAATCCTTCACCAAGAGTTCAAAACATATGAATCACGTTCATTGACTACAATTTATTTTTTGTTGTTGTGTGGACGAATGAGATATAGTGATCATTCATTTTAGATAAGCTTAGAAAATATGTGAGTGCCAATGGAATTTAGCTGAGTAGAAAGAGGATATTGAATTGGATGATATTGGATTGGAAATGATAACATCAATCCAACGATGTGTTTGGTACTACACATGATTAAGGGGTTGGATTAATTGAAGTGTGCTATTACATGACATGACTTGGTATAATCCAATCCAACTTAATCCCAACCTTTTGGTCCTAATAGAATTACACATAATCAACATGGGGTTCCAATTTGAAGAGATCGATGCTGTGGGTTGTACATCAAACCATACACAGTTATTGCTCTCTTATATTCGATTTGTTGATGAGATAAGAAAATCTACGACCCATCTAACAAGCCATAATCATGGAGGATGCAGGCATTCCAAGACTTTTGAGTTACAGTATAACATGGCCCTGGGTCAACGGGGATTTTTTGGGTTTTCTTTTAGGTTTTTTTTTGAGATTTTCTATTTAAACCCCACACTTCTCTTTGTTCACCCCATGTTCTAAGTTCACCCCAACTTCTAATTTAAATTTTCACAATTTCTAAGAAAACCCCACTATCTTCCCAAACTACCCTTAAATACACCCCAAGCTGAAAAATGAAGAAATAAACAGTTTTTCTATTTAAACTCCACATTTTTCTTTATTCACCCCAATACTTAAATAATTAAACAATATTTGTAGTATACATGAAATTTTGTTGTTTTCACTAGCACTACAATTCAAACATGCATCAGCCATGTTTCAGCCCCAATGAGTTTTACTCCTTTTGTGTGTGGTTGAGGCAATTACTTAAACTGATACTGTGTTCAGGATTTCAGATTCTCCATTCGATTGGCTATTCCTTATAAATTATAATTATGTACATGTATGTTGTTATTTAGAGAGAGAGGGAGGGAGAGAAAGGCAAAGTGTACAAACTAGAATAACTCTCTAGCAATCTTACTCTCTGGCTCTGGTCTTTTACTAAATCCGGCTCTTTCCTTTTTGTGTAACTTCAGAAGCAGGGAAGATGATCTTCTAAGAATTAAGTAGGATTTTCAAAACCAATTTTTCAATTTGATCCCTGCGCTACATAAAATATACAAAATTAATACCTCTGCTGCGATGTTTCTTGTATTTTTACTTGTATGTGTATATGCATGTCTCTGTACTTCATCTTCACAGTTAGATAGCCACTTGTGGACATTACTCTTTGTAGATCGATTGAAATTCTAAGTGAGCAGTTGTTAGGGGAAATCTCAACAGCCTTGAAGCCTCTGATTCTTCCAGAGGGGAAATCTCAACAACCTTGAAGTCTCTGCAAATTTCTTTGGTGTTGTATTGGCTGGGCTTCTAGTAAATTTGCTGGTGAACCTTGGTCTCAAATATGCAATTATTACTGGTATTATCCTCTTCATTATATCCACATTCATGTGGAGCATCCTTCGGAACCTTAGGAAGTCTTTAAGCTCATCAAGCTGATATGACATTTGAAATTCTTAAAGTAATCCAATCTCTCACAAGGGTTAATTGATGATCCTTGAATTTTGAGATTGGATGATCCTTGAAGAGTGGTGGGGTGTGTGTGTATAGATAGATTTATTACGATTAAATATTAAGTTGAATGACTTTTTTTGTCTTTTTACACAATAATAAAACTGACAGCTTAATAATTTAAGTATTGGGGTGAACAAAGAGAAGTGCGGGGTTTAAATAGAAAATGTCTTTTTTTTTCTTTCTTTTTTTCCTTAAACCCATCTCATCTTTAACTGTGTGCACCCAGTTCTTATGACAAGCATCTGTTTGGCTTTTGTTTTTTGTCTCCCTACGAGCAGAATATAAACCCACGTGTTATTCAATAAAATAATAAAATCTACTAGATTTGTTTCTATTCGCATGTGTGCATATATAGAATTCCAATAAAAATTTAGACCTTTTTATAACCGTACAGAATATTTGGACCTCATAAAAATATCATTACTTTTATATATAACCAATGATTGAACACAAGAAATAGTCAATAGTAAAAAGAGGAGTTGAACATCATATGTTAGTTATATCAGCACACAAACTCCTTCCGTAGGTTTGCCTTTTAGTTGTTATTTTATTATTTACTAGCCTATTTGTGTGCGCAGCTTTTTTGTGTGACTTTTTATTTAGGATAACTATTTCCCCACTCTTTATTTATTACAATTGTATTGTTTTTACGTGCATCTTAAAAGTTTCTTTTATCACACGTATTAAATGTCACAAAAAAATAAATAATAATAATAATCTTTAATACGCACCATAAAAACAAACTTTCAAGATAATGATTGATGAGGGCTTTTCCAATCACGCCCCTAACGGCATCTTGGAGCATTATTTTTGTCTCATCAATCATCAAATTATATATATATATAAGAACCTATGGGAACACATATTTTGGCAACTAATAGATGGGCGACAAGTGGAAACGAAATATTCCTTAGGTAAACTCATTATCCTAACTAAATCATATTTAATTAGGGAAATTATCTTTAATTTAAGATGAAAATATCTCCCCAAATCAAGGATGAGATTTCCATCAAATTTCCTTAATTAATTCCAATCTCCTATTTATGGGTAAGAATAATCTTAACCAAATAAAGATTATTCTTAGAACTCTAGCTTACAATGAGTCTATAAATACATGGCTACACAACACACAAGAGGTGATTCTAAAACCCTAGCAAAAGCTCTTTTTCTCTCACTCCACTATTGGCTCTCTCTCCCTTACGGCTCCGGCCACCCACACACACGGCTTCGGCCACCGGGCTCTCCCTGTGAGAGAAGACCTCTATCCTTTCTGTTATCTCACCATCTTTCTTGATCATTTAACTAACTTATGCATCAGAGGGCCTTTGGCCAACACCTCCCGTGTCACGACCCGACTCCCCTAGCACAATATTGTCCGCTTTGGGCCCCTCTCTCTGCCCTCACGGTTTTATTTCTGGGAGCTCACAAGCAACTTCCCAATGGGTCACCCATCCTTGGATTGCTCTGGCCCCCAACTCGCTTAACTTCGGAGTTCCTAAGAATCTGAAGCCAGTGAGCTCCCAAAAGGCCTCGTGCTAGGAAGAGAAGTGCCCACACATTTAAGCACTTCACCTTTCCCTCCTCAAGCGATGTGGGATTGCTCACCATTCTTGTTTCCCCAAGACACGGGTCTTACATCCCGGGTGTGGTCTATTTACTCCAACATTTTTTGCAAGGATAAAGGAAGAAGAGAGTGAGGGAAGCTCAAAGGGCAAAAAATCTCTTGTGAATATTCTCCATTGAGAAATTTTCTCAAACAAAACTCATATTATTTGCATGGCAGTGTGCACGTTTAGGTCCATCTTAGTATATGTTGATAGATATTTAAGTTGAGTGATACAATTGGACAAACCTATCTTATTATAAGTTATACTGTACTATATTGAAAGCTTAGAAGTTAAGGCTTAGAAGACATATTTGGTAAGAAGCATGAGGTGGATGTTGCTTTAGTAGGAGGTCGCTTTAAGTGTTCGTGTTGGCATCAATTTTACATGCAATCAAGCATGAGCTGGTTTTCAAGCATGAGCTGTTGGCATCAAGGGAGAATTGGATAATCTTGGAGGGTATGCATGTCACCAGCTGCATATTCAACCAATGAAATGGCATTAGTTGCCGACTTTCTTTGGAGCCTACACTTTTTCTTCCAGACATATATTTCTTACAACTTAGAGATACCATGAGAGAGAGAGAGAGAGAGAGAGAGAGAGAGAGAGAGAGAGAGAGAGAGAGAGAGAGAGAGAGAGAGAGAGAGAGAGAGAGAGAGAGAGAGAGAGAGAGAGAGAGAGAGAGAGAGAGAGAGAGAGAGAGAGAGAGAGTGTGTGTTTGTGTGTGTGTGTGGTTGGTTGTCTCGCTAGTTCTTTTAAATGTACTATTTTCCGAGGTGAATGATTTATGTAATGTGTTCTAAAAGTTCTTATTTTGTGATAAAATAAGAAAACCATGAATTACGTGGATTTGTTCTATTTATAAATATCTCTCTATTTCAAGAATGTCTAATTTGGTGCAATCTTTCACACTATATATATTGATTGGAATATTTGTGAAGTATGTATTATTCATGGAACATGAGAACTCTAATGTTGAGGTATATGAGGGATAGATGTACCACATGGGGACATAGGGTAGTGAGGCCAATAGGGGTCACGTGGTTGGTTACACGCTATGAAGGATAGCGAAGATATAAAGTGATGATGTGATATGATATGGATTGGTGTATCTTTTCATGATATTGTCTAAAGAGTCTGTTATGTACATAGCTTGTGGTTGAATAATGAGCTACTCTATTAGTGAACTCTTTAGTGATTCTAATTTGTAAAATAATGTAAAGATGTAAGATTTCGAATGTTGTTGTTTTCGTTGAAAATTCTATGTGAAATATTTATTTATTTATTTTAGTGTTCTTCACATTTTATTTATAGTTTTTATTTTATTAAATTCTATAATTAAGGTGTGAATCACGTTTTAATCCAAGATTACGTAAATCCGTGAGTTAGAGCAAGTCCACCCATAAAGGCTAAGGCAAGGCTAAGGCAAGGCAAGGGCTGCCACTATTCACGTGAATAGTGGCAGCCTTGCCTTAGTTGGTTCCACCCTTGGAAGGCTAAGACAATGGCAAATACTATTCACATGAGATATGAATAGATAAATTTGTATAGAGTTTTTGGTGTGGGAAGTAAAGAATATGCCTAGGTATTTATTAAAAAAAATTCTGGAATTTTTGGTTTTTTTTTTTTTCCTTTTTTTTCCTTTTTTTTTTCAATTTTTTTTGGTTGCTGACGTCATTATGACATCAGCATTACATCATCCTACCCAGGCAAGATTTGCCCGTGGCCTTGCCCAGTTTGATGGGACCCACCATTTGCCCGGGCCATTTCTCTCCCGCTGGAGCTCTCTTGGGCTGCCTCGGGGGGCCTTTTGCCCAGTCTTGGCTCAAGGCTGGAGGTGCTCTTAGGGCGTGACATTATCATCTACAACTCATCTTAAAAGCCCAATGAGCTTTGAACCTCTAAAACTTATTTTAGGCCCAATACAATACTCGAGCCTTGATTAATTAATTAATATCTATTAACTAATTAATCATTACTCATAATCTCCTAATTAATTTATATCTCTCACCTTTATGGGTGTGCGTTCCATAGCCAGGCAGTGGACGATTTGGATTATTCCTTAATCGATTGTGAATTAAAATCCTTTTTAATTCTTCCTATTATGAGAACCCAGTTACAGTATATCCTCATGGCTTTCACAAACTATAAGTGATGTCTAGCAACATGTCATGGTTACCCAAGCCAATATAGAATGTGGTGGAGAACCTATTCATTTGCAATTACAATGTAATATGGTCATTCTCTAACTCAATGTTATTGGTCACATCATTAGGGCACGAAAAACATGTCAAGCCCCTAATGTGAACTCTAAGTTTATATGACTCATACAAGTATGATTAGAATCACTATTCTTAACCTAGTGCTTCGGTCGAAGACTCCTGAATCATATTGTCGGAGCATTTTCCCTCTTTACTGAGGGTAGAGATCCCTTGCTGTACTTTCACATGCCTCCATGGATTGATCATGAACCCCAACCATATCATGCCCTCAAGAGAGCTTGACTATTCAGTATATGAGCAAAGGTTCACGACGCTTCCACAAGACAACTGTGGAGCCTCTGGTCGAGGACTAGTTTACATTATTGCAACTATGGAGATCTTGTTTGACATGTAAGTAAAACTTCCATACAAGATCTCTCAGTTGATTGCGTTTAGTGAATTCACTCTCTAGTAAACACATATACACTTATCTTAGTGTCTCCATACAAATGACTTGAGACCAGTCATTCTCCCAATTGAGCAGATACAGTGTATACCAGTGTTTGCGGATTGTCAGTGTCCAATTGACAATCTTATGACCGGGAACTCTTAAGGGTGTGAGGTTATAAGGAAAGGTCTCCTGTACCTAACTTTTTTATATCAGTTTATGCATCTCACTGCCCATGGACTTGTCCTTTAGATAGATAAATATTAATGAGACTATTACCTAAATTGACACAATTGCCCGTATGATTTATCGTAAAAGGCATTAAAACATCCTTAACGTTAAATCATACGTTAGGCTTTAGGACATATTTCAAAGAAAAAGATCAAAATAGATCTCATCCGAACCTTAAAAATCAAAACACACAGCCAAGGAAGAAATTTGAACCAAAAACTGGGAGCAAAAGGGTCAGCCCAAGAGCAACATAAAAGCCCTAGAAAAATCTAGGGGGAAAAACAAGCCTTAAGAAAAGCAAGGGGGGAAACAAAATCTTGCAAAAACTGGAGGGGAAAAGCTTCCATAACATATTAGGGGAGACCAACTCTGGAATCAAGAGATTCCTTATTTTCTCCCAAGAGATCTGGGAGGAAAGCCCCGGATCCAAAAGGAAAATATGATATTAAAGGAGTTCATGAGTTTCCTGGAAAAGAGGAAAGGGAATTTTCAAGAGAGTTGGATTGTATTAAAGTCGTCATCATATTCTCTTTTCCTTATTCTTTTTGACAAATTTCTTCTAAGTGCTTTCTTTACTTTTAATTAGGTGCATATTAATCCAAGAGATTGTGGTCACCCACTGTTGGATATTAATCCAATGGTTCAAAAAGGTTTCTTAAAAGGAGTGCAAAAGTGAGTGAACCGTTGAATTTATATCCAATGGTGAGTGACTACAAATCTCTTGGACCCCTGTAGTCCAAGAGATCAGGATTGATATAATCAAATGCATATTATCAATATGTAAAGTTAATAAATTATGTTAATTTGATTTTAATTTATTTTTTTTAATCAATGATAATTAGATAATGAATGTAACAAGCAATGTAATGGAGTACATAAATCATGTAAAAAAAGTATCAAGGAAATAATTAGTTTAGTACATGGGCACCAATTTTTTGTTACCATTTGACGTGGGATATGACATGAATTTCCATTTCATGTGCCACATCATCCTTTTTAATAATTTACTCAATTTTTTATTTTATTAAACAAAGTATTTTTTTAATTTAAATCAATAAGTAGTTCAACATCAAAACCTCCCACGTTGCAGCAATGCCACCTTCACACCGTGGCCGCTGCACTGTCATCATCATCACGAGTCTATGGAACGATATGGCTTTTCTACTTTTTTGATTCTTGGTGTCCAGGAAATTCCAAGTTTATTTGGGAATGATTTTCCATATTTGAATGGAAGGAGGATCTGCCCCAGATTTGGATCTTCTATTCTTCCTTGATCGCATTCTAATAACACTATATCTTTACATATAGCCAAATATTGGTGTGACTGGTGGACCATTGATTTACTTTTCTTTCACACCAAGAATTCTTATTATAATTATAATTGATTTACTTTAATTCCTGATTTCATACTGTAAATAGAAATAAGAATTTATTATTTACTTGCCCATTAAAGTTCCGTTGTATTATAAATATGACCTCCAAAAAAGAGAAGAATACATAGAAAATTCCTACAAACAAATATTCTCATATTAGGTTTCATATTTTAGCATGGTATTAGAGCGGCGATCTTGGAATTGCTAACTTTAGTTTCAAACCCCCGCCACCGCTATGGGGGTTGATGATTTTTTCAACCCTTATGGAGGTAGCACCACCGACTCCTTTTCTCCTTCTCAACCAACCATAGCCGAGTTGAGTGCCTAGGTGGCTCAGCTTCTACAGATGTAGACTTTGACCTCGAACCAAATCCTGAATCAGGATCCTATTTTGATGACCTCGAACCCGATCCTGAATCAAGATCCTATTTTGACGACCCCGACCCCGACCCTGACTACGACGACGACGAACCCGACCCTGACTCCGATGACGACCTTGACCTCGACTCCGATGACGACTCATACCACAAATTTTTCTTTGATTTTGACCTAGATCCCGACTTCGGCCTCGACTCGGGCTCAAATCCCAATCTAGATTCCTACCATACTTGTATCCTATGCATCTTCCAGTGCACAGATTATGACTTCTCAACTAATGACCCCGACACATGAACGAGATTGCACATATTGTGGTGAACCAAGCCAATGGAGTTACTTATCATGTGACAAAGGCTGGCACTGTTGCACTCTCATCCTCTCTCTCACTGTCTAATACTTTACTTGTTCCATCTTTAACGAATAAATTGATGTTCGTTAGTTAGCTGACTGAACAATTGAATTGTTGTGTACTAATTTACCCGAGTTTTTGTTTGCTTCAGGATATGCACAGTGAGCTGACTGAACAATTAAATTGATGTTCGTTAATCCATCCCAATTTCCTCTAGCTTGTGCCTTTTCTGAGAGGGAATGTGAATATAACACAGTGAGCCAAATATTTTCAAGTGTTTGACACCTGGTTTTCTCCCACTAAACTTCTCAAATGGTGTTGTGTTGTCCAAAGCACTTGTTGGACTTCGATTCTGCAGATAAACAGCTGTATTCACAGCTTCAGCCCAAAACTTCAATGGAATCTTCTTCTCATGCATCATTGTTCTTGCCATCTCTACCACTGTACGATTCTTTCTCTCTGCAACACCATTCTGTTGTGGAGAGTAGGCTACAGTCAATTGCCTTACTAAACCCATCTCTTCACAAAACTTTGAAAATTCCAGTGATGTGTATTCTCCACCCCTATCACTTCTTAGCTTCTTAATTTGGTAACCACTCTGCAGCTCAACCATGTTTTTGAACCTTTTGAAAATGTTGAATGCTTGTGACTTGTGTTCTAAGAAAAACACCCAACACATTCTAGTGTGGTCATCGATAAAGGTGAGAAAATATATGTTCCCTCCAAGAGTGGTGGTCTGCATTGGACCACAGATATCAGAATGTAACAGTTCTAAGGGTTGTGATGCTCTCCAAGCCTTTTCCTTGTCAAATGACTCTCTGTGACTTTTTCCTGTAGCACAACTAGAGCAAACATGTTTGGCAGCCTGTAGACTAGGCAAACCCTGCACCATTTCCTTCTCTTGCAGGAGCATCAAACTGGTATAGTTTAGATGTCCAAACCTTCTATGCCACAACCAAGATGACTCTTCAAATGTTGCTCTATTAGCCATGGAGGGGTTGACATATTCTAGGCTTAAAGGAAAACATCTGTTTCCCTTCATTGGTACACTTGCAATCAAATCCTTCATATGTCTATCCCCATAAATGTCAACTACATTGTCACCAAATACAAGCCAATATCCATGCTCTACCATATGTCCTACACTTAACAGATTTTCATCCAAACCAGGTACAATCATGACCTCTTTAATATGTCTAGTCACACCTTGCATGTCTATGACCAAAGTACCTTTGCCTATTGACTGCACTAGGTCACCAGTGCCCATTTTGACTCTATACTTCACATTTTTATCAGTATCCACAAGCAAAGACTCATGTGAGGTCATGTGATTACTACATGCACTGTCAACATACCACATGTATAAAACATAGTTGCAGGTTCTGTTACCTGATTTGCAAAGTTAGCAAGCTTCCCTGCCTTGTTTGCTTGATCACAATCCTTGATGAAATGCCCAAACCGATTGCAGCCATGACACTTTGGTTTCCCTTTAAACCAACACTCACCATAGCGTAGTTTATCACAATGTTTGCATTTTCCCTTAGCCTGATTTGATTTTTCTCCCTGACCATGCTTTCCTCCTTGATTGACCTAATTTTGAGGCTTAGGATCCCATTTCTTCTCCTTCGATTTCTAGATCTTCTTTGATTTGTTATTACCAAAACCAGGATTTGACTGAGATCCCTTTTGGTTTATGCTCATACTGTTGAAAGCTCTCTCAGTGATGCTCTCAGCATGTCTGTCAAGACATTGAGCAAATCACTTCTTATACCTCAATAGTCTCAATATCCTTCGTTTGTTCAATCACATAGCAGACATGATCAAACTCCTTGGTCAGGCTTATGAGCAGTTTTTGAACCAACCTCCCTTTGGATAGATCTTCCCGATATCCCTTCATCTGATTCATAAGCTCAAGTAAACGAGTGAGATACATAGACAAGGTCTCATCATCCCTCATCCTTGTCTACTCAAAATCACGACGCAGACCCTGCAATTTGATGGATCTGACTTGCTTATCACCATGAAATTCCTGGTGTAAAATGTCCCAAGCACCCTTTGAGGTTTCTTCATTCGAAATTATGGGAAAAATGTCGTCTGAGACAACCCCTTGAATAATACCCAGTGCCTTAGCAACCTTCATTAACAAAGTTTCTTTCTCTAATTCCGATGACCCTTCTTACTCAATCTTCTTCTCCTTCGATTATGAGATTCCAAGTCCCTTTTCAACCAAATCCCAGAGTCCATGTGATTTGAAGATGGTTCTCATCTGGATCTTCCAGAATTCATAGTTGTCACCATTAAGTATTGGAGCCCAAAGATCACCACCACTTGACCCAGCCATTTGAGGTCTGAATCGATGAACTGAGTCAGAAATTTCACGTTGGATTTCCGAGCTCAGTACTCACAGCTCCGACGCACATTTCCAGATCCAACCTTCGCTCTTGATACCATGTTAAAATTTGGATTACGAAGGGAGCAGAAAGGTACAGTTAGAGAGAGAGAGAGAGAGAGAGAGAGAGAGAGAGAGAGAGAGAGAGAGAGAGAGAGAGTAAGTTGAGAGAAATCAGAGTTTTGGAAATGTTCTCTGATGCAATCCCCAAAACGTTGCAGGGATCACACCATTTGTATTCATTCTCACTCTTTCAGTACATCAGCAATCATCACCATTTAATTACAAGGGCCAATGTGAATGTGACACATGGCAGGTCAAGGCCTAAGAGCCGCTGGAAGCTAACTGACTGATCTACACCTTACACTTGGCATATGAGCACAAGTAACATAATGCTTAATGAAGCTAAGAGTAAAACAGACTAAGTAAATTACAAACTAACAAGAAATTAGCTAGTCAATTTACATTTCAACACATACACACTGCTGCTTCTTTCTTCCGATAAACAAAACTATGTGAAACAACAATCACATAGCTCACAGCGTTTCTCAACCATAAACATGCTAATTTAACATAGTAAATAACAAATGGTTCATATATTTCCATTTCCAAAAACATTATTAAACATATTTATTTTATGTATATGTTAACTGCAAAATACCCTTCCATTAGAGTGATATGTTATTTGCATTCTGTTGCAAATAATCATTCTGTTTTTTTTTTTTTTTCCTTTTTTTCGTTTTTCTAGTGGAAGATAAGGATATTGTCTGCCTTTAACCCCCTCATATTCTCATATATTGAGGGAGGAACAGTCCAAGAAAAAAAATAAACAGAGAAAAGAAAAGGATCCAGAACCACAAGTGCTATTTTCAAAGAAAAAAACAAGTGCTTTTTGAAAATTGGCCATACTTTGTTTTTTTTTTTTTTTATTAAAAAAACCCGTAGTAATGCCGAGCGGCTATACTAATATTTAAAAAAAAATCCCGAGTATAGCCTTGCTGCTATACTATTTTTTTAAAATAAAAAAAATCCCTAGTATCGTCGCGCGGCTATACTATAGAAAACAATGAAGGGAGCGGATTAGCGCCTAGGCGCCCACGTGTCAAAATACGTATAGCCGGGCGGCTATACTATTTTTGTTTTTTAAAACTAAGTATGGACAATTTTCAGAAAGTATTTTTTTTTAATTTATAAAAACCGTAGTAAAGCCGCGCGGCTATACTATTTTGTAAGGTGTGGAAGTATTGCATCTGGCCCATTCCCACTTTGTTCCCTGTTTGTCAACATAAATATAAGTAAACCTTTTTTTTTAGTAAATCTAAGGCAAGTGTGACATCTTCTTCATCCCTATTCAATCAGGTGTAATATATGTACCTCCCGAATGTTGAGAGCTTTACGAACATTTATATCATTTCCCCAAACAATGCAGTACTGAATTCTATCTTATTACAAAACAAAAAATTATTATTGTCGATCCCAAATGTTTCTTTTTCCTTTTTCTTTCTTTTTTGGGTAAGGAAGGCTGTGAGTGTTAAAATAAAAACAATATATATATATTCTATCCCAAATGTTTTGTCTTTTTTAAGAATTTTCTATTCCAAAATTATTTAAAATAAATGTATCAAGGGCAAAATTGATTTATAAA
Organism: Prunus kanzakura; assembly: GCA_020521455.1. Classification (NCBI taxonomy): domain Eukaryota; kingdom Viridiplantae; phylum Streptophyta; class Magnoliopsida; order Rosales; family Rosaceae; genus Prunus; species Prunus kanzakura. The sequence goes on along the minus strand of BPUM01000873.1, from coordinate 90,203 downwards.
ACTTGTCCGAGGTTCAATAGAATTTACCCCACCAATGCGTTTTTGACAAGTTATTTCTTCTTGTGTGAAAATGTTAGGAAGATGTTTGCTTTTTGGAACTTCTTCTGTTGGATGATGTTATACGAATCTACCAATACTACAAATATATCTCAAAATAAAATTTCGTATCACTTCAAATTCCCATCATAAGAATGGTATTCGTATCTTTTTTTGGGTCAACGTGTGATTCTACTTCTGATAAAATAAAAAGATTATCCATCCATCAGTACAAACTGTATAGGAAAAGAATAATGTTCCTTCCAACATTTTTACAAAAACTTAAGCCTCTGTGGTAATTAGATGCTGGCAAAATCCACACTACAGAATGCTCTTTTTGGGGATTGATCTTGATGAAGGCAACAAACAAACACAATGCTTCATCTAAGCCCAAACTCTTTTTCTGGGCACAAGATCTGATGTTTTTATGTCATCAATTTTGGCAGCTACAATGAAATCATTCATGCTCAATCCTCCTGCAATGAAGTATCAAGTTAGCAATGTGTAAATGGTATGGCAAGTAGCCAAATGAAAAGTTTCTACAAGTTTGCAAGAAGTTTACCAATGGAAGATGTCCATAGCTCAGCTCTAACTTGATTGGGTTGCTCCAAGTGAAGATTTGGGAAATGCCCTGCAGCTTCCGCAACCTTATAAATCCTGTTGATGAGCTCAACCCCACATTTATAATCTCTCAATTTCCAAAGACACTGTAATTTGAGCTCACCTTCTCTAACTATCAATCTCCACCCGACAACCTTGAGAAGCAAGGCATAAATGAGTTCCAATTTGCTTGCATAAAATCAAAACTATCCAATTTTTGGAAACAAAACAAAATCACAGCTTCAGACCTCAATTCTAGAACACACAACCCACAAAAGTCCTTAACTTTACAAACAGAACCCAAAGGGTAATCTTCTTCAGGATATGGGCAAAGCTAAGCTAAGCAAAGACTGAGACTTTACACAGTAATTTCATCAAACACCATAGAAGCATCAAACAAATCGAGGATATCAATGAAGAATTGACCTTTCTGAGGAGCTTTTGGGCAGGGCCGTCCCTGAGATTTTGAGGGCCCTGTGCGAAACTTAAATTGGGGCCTCACATAATCTAATACGAAAATTCTATAAAAACTTGCCATAACTTAATGTCATAAACAATTTTTTAATAACTAAAAGTCACCACCAATAAATATGTAATGACAATCAGAAATCAAATTCATAAAAATTTAAATGTTTCCATTTGATAAAGTTAAATGTTTGGTACAAAAATAAGCTCCTTGTGCCCCTATAAGGTCTCTTGCTGCCTTCAATAAGCAATTTGTGTTTAATAGGAAAAAAAATAAAATTGGCAATCACAAATTAAAGAGTAGTTGCACACAAATGTCATTAACAAATTAGATTATATTGCATTAAACACAAAAGCAATAACAAAAACATACCTAACTATCCAAAAATCATTCACATTGTATTTGCTGTCTTTATTTGAAGAATTAAAACTCTTACGAGAGCATTTTCCTCAAAAGAAAAAAAAAAAAAAAAAAACACAGCCAGTACAATACTAATGTTTGAAAATTGATCTTCTTGAATTTTTAGAAGAGAAATCATCAATCAAATGTTCATAATCAAGTTTTTCTAGAAGTTCACTTTCAATTGAAAATCAAAGCTATTCCGTTTAATCTTTCTTGTGACATAGTTGATCGCAACTATGATTTTAACAATTTTAATTTTGAAAAACTTCTTCCTTAAATTGAAAGAATAACAAAAATTGTCAAATGATTGAAAAAATAACTGAAGAGAGATTGATGAATGATGATGATTACTTACCAGAAAGTTAAAGTTTAAGAGAAAGAAGAAGCCATGAAGTTCTTTTCGTTTTGTTTTGAATGAAGAAAATACTTTTCTTGGAGGGGAAAACTTTTTTATTTTATTTTTAAGGACGATAGTTTGGGGGATATATATACTCCTCTCCTGCTGTGGTTAAGCTTCGATGTTTCTTGTGTTTCAAAAGCTTTCTGTTTTTTTATTGACCAAAAAAAAAAAAAAAAAGCTTTCTGTTTTTTCTTTTTTAAAAAAATGTATTTTAATAATTATGTAAAGTTTGAATGCAAAAATAATATAAAAAAAGGCAAAAAGATAGACCTAAGCAGGAATCGAACTCTAACACTTTGGTTAAACAGACATGCGCTCCAGCCAACTCCCCCAAAGACAGTCTTGTACAATTATCCAACACGCAATACTATATATAAATTTCCTATAATATAATATATATATATATATATATATATAAAGAAATTTTTTTTCAGGGGCCCTATGCGGTGGCGCTACTTGCACCACCCCAGGGCCGCCCTTGCTTCTAGGCATCGTCTTCAGGCATAGGAGGCTGGAGAGGAGAGACAGGGCTACAATCTAGTTGGGACAGAGAGAGAGAGAAGAGAGATTTGGGATGAGAATCTTGTGCTCCGTGTTGCCGTTGCCCAACACCTTCTCACCAAACCCACTTGTTATCTCAGCTGGGAAGGGGTCTCTGGCGCCAAAATTGCCCAGCATGTCATTGCCCAGAGCCTAAGTTCGCAGGCCGAGTCGAAGCCGAGTTGGAACGGTGATGAGGTTAGGGCGAAGGTGGAGGTGGTGGTGACATGGAAGAGAGAAGGGGGGGGGGGGCGGTATGGAAAGGTTTGTGGTGGCCATGGAGAGGAGGAGGAGGATGGATGGGCTTCCTTCCTTGAGGGCCTTCTTCTTCGGAATGCAGGAAAGAGCGGGTTTGGCTATCAGTGGCCACTCAGCTATTAGTTCCTCAGTTTTCTTTTTCTTTTTTAAAAAACAAACAATTATTTTATTTATTTTTTGTAACTTAATTTGCTTCAATTGCTTCCTAGCATGTCCAACCCTTTAGGCTAAGAGCATGTCCACTCCTTTAGACTAAGAGCATGTCCACCACTCCCTCCAAACCGGGCAAAAGGCAGCCCAAGCGAGCCCAAGAGGCCTCCAGCGCGAGAGAAGAAGCCCAGGCAAGCAGTGGGTCCCACCACCCCTAGCAAATCCTGCTTGGGCTGCAACTCGAAGGCGTTGTTGTCAGGCGTGACGTCACTCGGACGTCAGCACGCACAGGTTCAAATTTTCACGCGCAAACAGTAAAAAAAATTTGACTTCCGCGTGTTGACGTCAATGTGACGTTAACGCCTGACAGAACCCAACGGGAAAACGCCACGTGGCGCATCCCTGATGCTGCAATGGGTTTTTTTCCAGAAATCCGACGGCCCTTTTTTTTTGGCCAAAAAAAATACGAATTTTTTTTATAAAAAAAAATACCAAAAAATACTAGATTTTTTTCTCTATAAATACATGTAAATTTTATTCACTTTCCACACCAAATCTTCATACAAACTCTTCTCCTTCCAATATTTTTACCATTTCACTCACATTTTTCTACTAGTTTCCATTTGTATCAAAAAACAAATGGCCTTTTCTGTTGAAGCCGAAGGCGCTTGGACTACTGTGGAAGATATTGTGTTGTGTGAGTCTTGGGTGAAAGTTAGTCACCCTATGTCAAGCAATGAGATGAAGTTTTCTCATATGTGAAGAAAAATTCATGAAGAATTTGTTGATAGATCCGGTTCGACTCGGACGAAAATGGACTTGCAATCCAGGTGAAAAATGTTGAATAAAAAGTTAGGGAAATGGAGGGATGCCTTGACAAAAAAAAGGACAACATGAGAAGTGGTCAAAATCTTACCGATGAGGTAAAATATTTATAATTCTCGTTTTATTCAATTTAATGTAACTTTTTTTTTTCTTCCATATTAAATTTATATTTTCTTGCATTTCTAATTTATTTATATTTTGTTGGATTCGGAATTTTTTGCATGCATTTGTAAATTGTTTATATTGTCTTACATATTTATTTTTTTGTTGCATAATCATTTTATTTCTTGCATTTCTAAATTGTTTATATTTTATTGCATAATCATTTTTATTTTTTTTGCAATTCCAAATTATTTATATATTCTTCCATATTCATTTTTTGGTTGCATTTCCAATTATTTATTTTGAATCGATCGTACAAGCACAAATATGGTTCGGTGCCACAGGGCAAGGCAAAAAAAGTTTCCTGAATCACCAATGTTGGGAAATTGTGAAGAATTGTTCGAGATTTAAAATCATTTGCACTGCTCCACAGGTTGTGTTGAATGAGACACTGCTCCACAATTCGCTGGCAACCGATTCTATAACATCTCAGACCTTAGTTATTATTTAATTAATAATTTAATAGAGGAAAAGACTAAACTACCCTTAGAATATTTTATTAGGTTTTAAGTTGACCTTTTTGATCGGGAGGGAATTTGAGAAATACACTTGTACCATTGCGTATAACACGACGAAACAAGTCCGTAGACACGAAGTGGACTCGAATCGAAGGTATAACGAGGAAAATACAAGCAAAATAAGAAAAAAAGGCAAAATAATAATTTTGGGAAAAATCAGATTTTTAAATCTGATTCTCCCCTTTCTCTCTCCTCACTCACTCTTCCTCGCGACACCCCACCCTGTTTTCACTTCCAGCCGCCACCTTATCCCCCATAACCATCCAGCCGACCACCCTAGCCCACCGGACCTGACCCCACACGCCAGCCGGACCTTGCCGTCGTACCCCTGACCTGCGCTGCCTCCTTCGACAGCTCCAGCCACCGGAAACAGCTCGGATTTGGCTGGTTTTTCTCCGAATTTCAAACCTTTCGTTCTCCCTCCTCCGGCCACCAAAGCGGACGAATTAGGTATGGTTTTTCGACTGATTTTCACGATCTAGCTGATGGTTGGGTAGGTTTTCAGAGATTTTGAAGTTTGATAGGTTGATTTTGGATTTGAAGTTCTGCCTGTTTTGATAGCTCGGTTTCAGCCACTTCCAGCCACTTTTTGGCCTTAGTGTAAGAACAAAAGTGGTTCCAAATTAGGTGTTTTACCTAGGCTAAGAGTTTGGGCCGGCGGATTGGAGATTTTCCGGCCGCTAGAAATTTCTATGCACACCCACGCGCCGGCAGCGCGTGGGCGGCGCGTGAGGCAATTTTCGAGGACCACTATTGATCCTAGAATGATCCTTGTGTCCCCACGAGTGCGTAGGATTTCGCGGATCTTAATTCGGACGATGTTTGGATCCCGAACGGATCTCGCATAATATGTGATTTCCGGGTTCAATACGTTCAAACTGTCGGATTGTAGTCAAACTGGAGTATGTTGATCTAAGTAATTTCAGGAACGTTCGGATTGGAATTATGAGGTCGTGGACCCCCCGAGGTCTTGGGTTGACTTTTGGGGACTTTATCGCTTTTGAGTCCCGATTTACTTCTGTCTAATGCCCAATGAGTGGAAAGTTAGTGTGGGCATAGGAATGACCTTTAAAGTGATGCACGCACTTTACGAGCTGGGGGTCAGGGTTTTTATTTTAATATTATATTATTGAACAGAGTTTTTAATAAAAGATTATGATGGTTATTCAGGCACCCGGGCATCAGTTGACCCACAGGAGAGACCTTCAAAGGGTCCAGCTAGCTTAGATCACCTGTGAGTGGACCTTTTTGTTTTCATAAATGAATTTATACAATTTAATCTCATTATTTGATCTTGAATGAGTTTATTTATTGATCAGAGTTTTAATAACTTGATTTATTGCTTTTATATGTTTTATTTTTATATTTTATATGCTGCTGAATTGAGAGTGCCTAGAGATTTTTGGCATACTAGAATCTTAGATAATTAACAGATAAAATGGCAACAGAGTTAACGAATAAATAAGAATTTATTTTATTTCTTGTTAAATTATTTCTGAAACTATATTTTCTTAGAAACCACCATAGGTACCCAAGATTAATTAAGGTTGCCTTTGATAAATGTGTTGCCTACGGATTAAATGTTGCCTTCGGTTATAATGATGTCTACGGACATCCAGTTGCCTTTGGTTATAATTGTGTCGACGGACATCCTGTTGGCTTCGGTTAGGTCAGCATGCTTGACACTGCCCCACGAGTTGTGGGGACGCCTGGACTGTGATGTGCGAGATTGCGGATCAGGTTGACCAAGTGTCCCCTGAATCCTGCGAGATTGCAGATCAGGTTGACCAAGTGTCCCATGAATCTTGCGAGATTGCGGTTTGGGTTGACCTTGCGTCACCGAGATCTGCGAGAATGTGTCACTCCGGTGGCACGAGAATGGAATAGACGGAAATTAAAGGAATTGACGGATTGCTAAATGGGTACACCTAGGTGGTAGATTTAAAGTTGATTTCAATGCTTTAGAGGACTTAATGTTTTAATCAAGTGTGTGATTGACTCTATATATATATATATATATATATATATATATATATGAATGCAGTGATTCCAGTACGAATATATATATATATAAGAAATGATTTAGTTTCATAACTGTTTTTACAAAAGGGTTAGTATGTTCATATGCTATTTTCTAAAGTTTTGTTTTAGTCCACTCACCCTTTAAATGTTTTGCGCCCCCAGGCTGTAGTTGTGCGTCAGTGCGCCACCACCGGGCCGAGACCACCTATTGCCACATCCTTTGCCAATGTAGGGCTTTGTATAATTATTTTATACTTTTAATCTAATCTGTGGTAGAGCTTTGATATTGCCCTAGAACACTTGTCTAACTGTTAGTATGTAAAATATTTGTATGCTGGCAGTTGGTGTATATTTTATGTGCATGTTTGACAAGTGTAATATTGGGTTTGGTCTAATTGCAGGGGAATTTTTGCTGAAGTTTTGGCAGAATTCAAACCCCAGTTGTTTTTGAAATTTGACTAGGTCAATTAGGTCATTTGTGCTAAGCACTTGCCAGGTGTCAGACACGCATAGGGTTCAGCTCGGATTCCAAAGTGGAATTTGGGTCGGGTCTTGTCAGATTCACCATTGGACTCCCCAATGAATCAAGACTCACCACTCCCACGTGTGCCGAGACATATTGGGAGAAAGGCGGCAAAGGCAAAGAAAGGGAGCACTTCGAACAACGAATGCGCACAATTTTTGGAGCAAATTGCTAAGAATAGTGCACTGAGACTTGAGAGAGACTTGAAAAGAGAAGAAGCGGACAAGGCACGACTCGAAGCATTTGCAATTGAAAGGCAGCAGGCACAAGAACAAGACATTGAAGATAGAGAGATGAAAATAATGGCCATGGATACCACCCACATGTCTCCTGAAACAAAGTCCTATTGGAAGATGAAACGAAGGGATGTGATGAGAAGAAAACTTTTCCATGACGACGGACCTAGCAATACGGATTGGTTAAATGATCAAAACCATTAGGTTGGATTGAAAGATTTGCAATATGTATTAAGAATTGTTGTATTGTTTTCCTTTTATTCAATAAAGAAAACATTAAATAATATGACTATTTATTAAAAATATTTGCACATGAAAACAACCATTAATTAAAAACAAACCTTATTTATCTATTGGTCTTGCATTGAATACGTGCAGGTTCGGCAACATTCTTTTAACCTACAGTAAGATTGTTTCTATAAGAATTTTTAACAAGGGTAAAACTGAAGTCAAGATAGAGATCCAAACATGGGTCCTCTGCCTCTTGAAGGTTGTTGGCAACAGAGCAAAACCATCACCTCGTGAATATTGTTAAACTCCAAATAACTAAATCTCTATGTCATAACAGCAGTAGATTCAACTCCAATTAACCATTTAATTCACAAATTCTTCAAAGATAGCCAAACACATGAAAAACCCCAAAATTTCAGTCATGCCTAATCAAATTAATTTAGTACAACTTACAGGTGACGCCAGGCTTCTTAGACTGGCCAATGAAGGAAATAGTGGAGTCAGCCTATAGAGGTAGAACGTCAACAAGGGGACTGGACTGCCGATGCAATGCAAATGAAGCTGAAGGTTTGAGAAAAATGGTGCGGCAATTTCCAAACAGAGATTAGGAGGGAGGAGAATTGGGTTTTGCAAGCGTTTGAGAGTTGATGGTGGAGAAGATGCAAAGATTATGAGGGAGGAGAGAGGGTATGGCTGGGTTTTGCAAGGAAGACGACGCTCGCTGGCTGCTGGGTTGGCTGCAATTGGAGAAGAGAAGACAGACGCTTGCTGGGTTTAGCAAGGAAGTCGTTGGCTGCTGGGTTATTCGGGCAGCTTTTAATTTTTTTTAATTGTTAAAATTGTCAAATAAAAAAGTTAACAGTGTTAACTACCTGTTATGTTAGTTGACACGTGTCAGCAAATTAGAGAGGGGACATGGAGGGGACACCAATTTGGGGACAGCGAATCTGCTCCCCTATCAATGGGTATGGGAAGAAACAGTGGCAGGCCAAGATTTCATGTGTGATGGGGCCTCTTACAAGATATATATAATAAAAAATTTGAATTCGCAATACATCATACATAATACATATATAATGAAATCTTTACAATTTTTTTATGTTGGTACTCCACACGTTAATTGAAAGACCCATTGAAGTCAAACCCTAACAAACCATAGGCAAAGAGAAAACAATAAATAAATAAAAAAGAAAGATTAACAAATCTTAATTAAGCGAGTCAACCCAAGGGAATATGGAGAATGAGAGAGTAAAGAGTCACAAATTTGGCAAGAGAAATATGGGTGAAAATGACTCTTACATTTGAAGGACTTGTGTAAAAAATAAAAATATGTATACTAAATTTTTAGAAAATTGATCTAAAACATAAAAAAAGATGTAGACTTGAAGAGAAAACCCTAGAAATATTAAAAGTATCATAAAAGATATTAATATATAATGAAGGAGGGCACACTGATCCCTTAGTGGCTCCGCCCCTTGGAAGAAATGGAATAGGATGAACAAGAAATGAGAATCAGTTCAACTAGGAGGGGGTAGTTGATCCGATTCCTATTCCTTGGGGTATTTAATTAACCATTTTTAGTAGGAGGGCGTAGTTGATCCAATTCCTATTCCTTGGGGTATTTAATTAACCATTTTTAGGTGGTCAGAAATGGAAATCATTTCATTTCTTCTCATTCCCATTATTTGTAAGAGCATCCACAGTGGGGGGGGTGTATTTTCGGGGGTGTAAAGCCATTTTTACATCCCCATTACACCTCCGGGGGGTGTAAATACGCTTTTTGCTCCAATGGGGGGGTGTATTTTCGGGGGTGTAAAGCCACTTTTCTCCATTTTTCCTCTCCTTTTTGCAGCCGGGTCCCACCTGCAAGAGATGTAAAAAAGGATGTACAATTGCATCTAAATATACATTTCCAAGGTGGTGATGTAATTAAACATTCATATACACCCCCCATTGCGGGTGATTCCGATCACAACGGGTGTATATTTAACATACACCCCCTTATACACCCCCCCACTGTGGATGCTCTAAGTACACGAGCCATAAGTTGTATACATCGAATAAGTTAACTAAAAATATTGAGAGAATTTAGGCATGTGTGGTTTGCATGTGGTCCCGTACACATAGAGGTGCGTGGGCCATATCACAATGTGGATGGTTTAAATTCACTTAACCAATTTGAAGTAGTATCAGTAAGAATGTGAATATGCATTTATATAATTATGAGAATTAAATTAAGGAAACTATAAGCATTGAATTAATTAAAAGGACCTTGTTGGTGAAAAAAATTCTCTTCTGTGGGTTGTCAAACTTGGAATGAGTCCATGAATTGCATGGAACATTAACAGAGCCATTTGGGAAGCCGTGGAGGTGTATGCTCTTGATGAAGACCTCCTTGTGGTGTTCATTCTCCACCTCAACTGCTCCAACCTCTCCAATGTTGAAATTGGCTCAAATTTGCATGTGATGTATTTTGTTATGGGCACCTACCTTAATGTTGTGAGCTTCACGTGATGGAGTGCTTTTGCACTTCTATTAATTAGGCAGCCGAAAGCAAGATGGAAAAGTGGAAGAAATCATGGTGCATAAATAATGTATAGTTTTGGACATTATTTTGTGGGGGAGTCTAATTGGTTGGTGACATTTTGGGTTCCTTTATTTGTCCGTTGGAGCTGTCCACTTTGAGAAAGAATTGGTTTCTTTCTCTTTGTTTATTCCAAGTGGGTGTTTTATGTCACTAATAATGATGACTTCCAGCACATGGTTTGGCTTCTTTTTCCTCTTCATGTGGGTTGGCATTGGCTGGGTGGCTTTTGGAGTTGCTGCATGGGTTCATAAAAGGAGATGGAGGGTGCGGCAATAGGAGTGTGGGTGTGGGCATTTGTGCCGCACCATTTGGGTGCCGTGAGCACCATTGCTCAGTTAGGCTAAAACAGAAGTGAGGGACACTTCCACACAGAGAGAAATACTAGAGAGCATCACCATGATGGTGGAGATAAACTCCTCTTTGGCTACACGAGAGGTTGAAGGAAGATCAAGCCATTTCAAAGGTTGAGTCTTCTTCATTTGTTCCTTGTGTTTGTGGGAGGTTTATTTATTTGTATTGTTCTTAGTGTGTTCTTTCCTAGTGAGCAAGAACAATCCTGTGTTCTTGGCTCTTGTGTGTGGTTAGCTTGAGAGTGACTTGGGTGTATTTGGGATTTGGGTTGTGAGAGTTAAACTCTGTAATTCCTAGGATAGGTGAGAGGGTTAATCTCCTTTGGTTGTAATCTCTTTTGGGATACTAGTGGAATTTCTCGCTGTCTTCGAACTGGATGTAGGCTACACACGGGCCGAACCAGTATAAATCCTTGTGTCGTTTGGATTTCTGTATTTCATATTTTGCTCTTGTTGTTTCAACGGTTTCATATCAACCACCCCAGTGCAATCCGCTTCCGCTGCGCACAACATCCAAAACCTGCTGGGATGCTGAAACTACTCTCATATATCACCTCGTCGTCTTTTTGACTCGCTTTATTCGCATACCCCTTGATTGTCTCCTTCTCCAACCCCGTCTCTGCAACAATTTCATAAATAAATATAATACTGACAAGCATTTAATTCAATGGTAGTTGTTTCGATTTGGTTGGAAGAGGTCTCATGTATGACTCGCATGAATCCGAATAATGAGACACACGAGTTCAATATCTAGTTAATTTTTTAAGAACAAACTTATTTGCGAATAATGAATATTATTCATGGGGCTAACATTTTGCTCTTTTTCACCAAGAAATAATGAACAGTAATCTATAGAACAGTTGTTTATCTCTGCACGTTATATCAAACAAAGAACGATCTTCGCATGAGGAGAAAAAACTGATTAATTAGAAGTAGGATTTTTTTTATTTTATACCAATGATATTCTACTTTCATCTAATCTGAACTACGTAAGAAGAGGGGGATTCGAACTCTAGTGCATAGTGGAGAGCACATCCTCTTTAATCAATTTGGCTTAGCCCATATTTTGTTTTGGTTTTTGGTATGAATAAAGTTGATTTTAAATGAGCAAGTAGTAAAAGTGCTTACCGGGGTCAAGCTGGGTGCTAACAAGCTCCAAAAGTAAGGTTTTTCCGACCAAATCAGTGAAGTCAACGAGGGGCCGAGTCAATCCAATGGTGGAGATGAAGCCACCAGCTGTTACCTGGACTTTAGCCACAGCTTTATGGTAACTGCCTCATTCTCTTTTGAAGTAGCTTCTTATGAAGGCCTGAACTTACTAGAAGTGGCACGGATCACCATGGAGTAGTTTTGTTTGTGGACATGATGGCGTGGAAGGATGTTGATGGAGGGGCTGCAATGGCTCCTCCTCAGATAATCGGTGTTGTTGATGGAAGATTTTGGTAAGAGAGAGAAGGCTTTTGTATTTTGCAGCCGAGACTTCATCATCTGATTACGTACTTGAGATTTGGAAGAGGCAGCTTAATTTAGTTTGTTTCCATCGGTTTATGGGTTCATGCATTTATAGATCTAGATGAGAGTTTATGGGTTCATGCATTTATAGATCTAGATGAGAGAGAGAGAGAGAGAGAGAGAGAGAGCCCATCATCTTTGTAACATGGAGATGTTGAAGAACACACATAATCCCATATCGGAAACTTAACAAAATAGAAAGTCTCATTAATGAATGGGTCCACTCTTAATAACATCGAGACCTTTTGTATAAAATCTCACACCTACTAAATAGGTGGTTAAGTTGGGGACAATATCGATATTGTAGTGGTGAGCCAAGAGCCAAGAGTCCGTCCCCTGAAATCTTAACAGGAGATACATGTGGATATATCTATCTAGCTATGTTTCCATACAGATTGAACAATCGAACAAAATAACTCGGGAAGAGAAAAGGATCGAATTGTTACTGGTTTCAAGAATAGTGCACGTGTTGTGCTTTTGAATTTGGGCAAATAGTAGTGGTAATTTGTAATTGAATAATACTAGAGTTGCTGTAATAAAAAGAAAGAAAAGGAAGAATACTACAGGTTGCAACTCTTTATCCCAATTCAGATATTTTTCTAAGTTGCTTAGGCCACTCTCTAAGGTGATGGGCTAATTTACTAAGAGGGTGGGCTAATTTTCTAAGGTAATGGGCTATTTCTTCTCTCTTTCATACTTACCAACATATTTTGGCTCAAGAAATGGGCTCGAGTTTTGGGGCTCCTAGGTAGTCCAAAACTTCCACTTCTTGGCTCATCAATGGGCCTCGTGAATGCTCGTAACCATTCATACCACAACCCACTCAGCAAGTTCCGGGCATTTGCGTGGCTTGGGCCCATTTAAGCTTGTAGCTTGACTAGGTGCAAAATAAGGGTTTTTCGCTTGGCATTGCATGTTGTTTGGCGTGCTTGTGCTCGAATTTTATTGTATTGCAAAGGGCTATGGTTGAGTCAAAATGACGTTTGACAGGATAATAAGCATGAGTTCATAGAATCAGTACATTTTACGAGCTTGTTATGACTCTTGGCGTGACGAGTTACATATTTGCTTGGCATGGCACGTGGATTATAACTCGTGCGAGCACGTACAACGAACTTTTGCATGGCCAAGACGAGTTTCTTCTCAGTAAGATATCGCACTGGGCCGGGAATAGATTTGGGCCTAGCCTTGGATTTTTTGGGCCTCAGCACCCATATTTAAGATAATATTCCATTTTTAGCATCAAATCATTTGCCAAATAAATGGACTCAATTAATTAACCTATGAGATATTCTTCTTATCCATGTGGTGCCTTATGATTGGAAACCGGATTATTTGCTCCACACAATAGCATTTCATTTATTTATATGTATACCTAACCTCGTTTATTTGCAACCAATAAACAAATGTTATGTCATGTGCCACGTTAGTTGGTAACACTTGACGCTATAGAATTGGTTCCATCAGAAAGATGCAACTAATCTAACCTTGCAATCGCATGTTTTTGTTGATATGAAATTTGACAGCAAAATGAAATCACTGAAAGAACTGCAAAAAACTTTCAACCATGTGAATTAATTAATCAAGCTCATGTTACAAAATTTTCCACCTGATGGCCCTCTGATGCTCTAACCGCATTCCGATTTGTTGCATTGCAACCTCATAATAAATGTGCATTAACGCAGCTCTCTCACTCACTCCAGTGCATGAAATCCATTCCCCATAAGATATTTGAATGGTAGAATGACGCATCGGCCTACACTCTATAGCACAATCCAGCTCTGCTCATAAACAATGAGCTCATTCTAAAATTGATCAATTCTGATAAATATCGAAAGAAGATGTGCCTCTATCATAGCAGCAGCTAATTTACCTCTTAACCAAGATCATCCCCCACCATTGAAATTGATTGGATCATGAGCTGAAAGGTCTGACAACAAGATTCATGAGCAGTGCGCCGGAGATCTGAAGCCAAATTGGATGGGCAAAATACTTGTCAGCATGTCTTAAATGCTTCTATATCGCTTCTACAAGACTGGACACTTCCTTTGAAGAATATGGCCACGATGGTGAAAGTGCAACTACTTTTCCAATGATGATCAACGTCGGTGATACTAATTCTGCTGATATAATTTCATCAGCAAGATCCTTCAGTTCTGCAAAAACCTGTAATGCATATGCAACAATAATCAGACTGCCATAAAATACAGGGAAATTGGAAATGGGAAGCCGATTCTATGTGAATGCCTATCTGTAAAGGAATCCAAAGGATCAATATTCCATGGCCAATCAGGTTGATGACAGTCAGCCAAGGGTAAATAATAGAGACCATTAAGATTTGTAATAGTATCACTGACAGCCCTTGAAGGATCTTGACATATAATTACTTCCTCAATCAGGTAGTTTATCCTTAATTCAAATATGCAAATAACAGTACTTCAGATTCAAGCCATTATTAGTATATAAGTATTTATTAATATCTATTTGAAGTTAAATTTCTTCAACAAGGGCGAAACTATATGCTATAAACACAAATTTGGATAGGAATCATTAATATAAATAAAAAAAAGTACCACAATGGCTTCTGATTTTTCAGAATATTGGAAATCTATCACTTTAATTGCCATTGAACAGCTTCATTAGTACTTTCATTGCAATTTTCAGAATAAAATACAAACAAGAACCAAAACTAACTGTAATCAAATGTCCTCTGAAAACTACATCAGAATGCCTTTCTTAGGTTTCATTGTTTCAGGTCCCTATAAAGTTATGCAATTTCAATGTCTGATGGTTAGCTTTTTGTTTCGGTTTTTCAGTGAACTTATCTACATTGATGATACTTTTTTTTTAGTTTTAATCAACTTATGTATCTCATTATAAAACAAATTAAAAATGAAAACATTCCACGTTTACTGTATCTCAAGAATGTCTAAAAAATGTCGAAAAGGAAGAACCGGTAGCAAACAGTATTTGAAAAGCTTCCTTTACACAGTTGAAGAAAGGATGTCTGAATCAATATGAAAGAAACGTCCTAAAAATGGTAGTCAACTGGTTTAGGTAATGATGCTCGATAAGCTTCTCAAAATTTTAAGTGGCATACTTACTGTCCTTTTTTCTGTAGTTATATCTACATATTTGGTAATAGAGACATTTAACAGAGCTCTCCCAGGTTGTCAGTTTAACAATTAACAAGAAACGTCCTAAAAATGGCACAGATTTCAGGGTATTTAGGTAAACAAACAGAACACATCTAGAATGCAACATGGTATACACACAGTAGCAAGACCAATGCTGAAATAGAAGATCATCCTTACTGTGCGCTGTTGAGGTGTGGTCCCTCGCTCAACTGCAACAGCTGGTGTATTTGGTGGCAAACCATGATGCACCAACTTTTGAGCAAGAGAGGGGAGGGTCGACAAACCCATATAAACCACCAAGGTCGAATCAGGGTCAGCTGCATTCTCTGCAACAAATAGAGGGTCTGTTCCTCCCTTCCTGGAGTGCCCGGTAAGAAATCTGACACTATTTGCCACACCGCGATGAGTTAATGGAATCCCTAACTTTGCTGCTATCCCTGAAGCAGCAGTAATACCTGAAAGATTAAAAAATATATTGATCAGGTACAAACATGTTCCCGGGCCGGGTCCACTCAAGATGTTCCTGAGGCATTCATATATTATCCTAAAAAGTCTCCACTAATTAAGATCGTTTACCAGACTAATCTATCATTGTACCTGGAATAACATTGACTTCAATTCCTTGCTGTCGCAGAAAATCCATCTCCTCCCCACCCCTACCAAACACCTAAAGACAAACAATACGTCTCACGACAAATTTGACAAGACAGACCACGATACCACAAGTAAATAACTGTCATACTTCAATGTAGGAACTCACCAGTGGATCCCCTCCTTTTAGTCTCACAACATTAGCTCCAGCTTCAGCAAAACTCAGTAGCAATTCATGTATCTCCTCCTGAAAGGGGGAAAAAACGATTCAGCTCTTTCCCAAGACCCCAAAGTAAAGCCCCAATTCACTTCACTCACCCAGATACAAATTAAAACAAACCCAAATACCCAATTCACCAAATTGCCTAAAGATTTCAAATTTATAGTAAGAGAGAACCCATATCAGAAACTCAATTGAAAATCAAAATAAAATTTGAACGTTTGTTTCAGCTAATACAAGAAATGCTGATAAGGATTAGTGCTTTACCTGGGTTCTGCTATGGTACCCAGCAGTCTTGCCCACATAGAGAAGTCTAGCACCAGTGCCAATCAATTCCAACACATCATTGGACACCAACCTATCATACAACAATAGATCAGCATTCTGAATAACTCTATAAGCCTTCAATGTCAGGAGCTCAGGGTCCCCAGGCCCTGTCCCGACCAAGAACACATTTCCAGGCCCACACTTGCCGCTGCCACACCCTCCTTCGCTTTCTCTCTTCTCTCTCAGCACCTGAAGCAGCTTTCTCAGCTCCGGTAGCTGCAAAGCAATGTCATTTTGCCTTATAGAATCAAAATCTGGCGGGACAGAGCATAGAGTGGCTTGATCCAATTGGTTCTTGTACAGCCATTGGTCTCTCTGGTACCTCTCAATAGAAGTCTTCTCTGTAAAAGGTGAAGAATTAGAAGAGGAGTTGAAGTGTAAAGAACAAATGGGTTGTGGGTTTAACGAGTTGGGTTTTCTGAAATGCGTCGAAGATAAAGAGGAAGACAGAGATTGAAGCTTATAGACAAGAGCCATGGCACAAAAAGAACGATTCAGAGTGGAAGGGTGATTGAAAATTGTGTTTATTTATTGTGTTTCTGTTGCCGTTTTTATTAGTGTTCGAGTTTGATTTGGAATTGGGCTCTTGAAGGCAGGAGGCGGCCAAGTGGCTTTTAGGGCTTTGAAAAGGACACTATTCGAGTTTGGCCGTTTTTGGTTGCAAACTTGCAATTGCTTCCTTCATCACCCAATTGACATCCATGGTCTCAATCGGTGCTCTTTTTAAAGTAAAATATAAAATTAGAAACTGTTTGGAAATTGTTTGGGTGTATATATGGTACTGATGGCATGTTTACTAATCCGGAATTGGAATTCTCATCCGGAATTGAATTCCGCCTATGGAGAATTCCTGCGTTTACTTCACATAAGGAATTGAAAAAGTAAGCGGGGCCCACACAAAATTAGGAATTGAATTCCTGATTTTGGAGGAATTCAATTCCGGAATTGGAGGTGGTATTCTAATTCCGGGAGAATTCACCCATTAGGAATTCATCTTTTTTACCCATTATATCCTCACACAATTTTCAAAATTCCAAATATGCCATCTACTTTAACCAAAAAATGTGGACATTTTAGTAATTAGTACCACTCTTACCTCAATTCCATATGGTTTAGTAAACAACTTCAATAGGAATTCGGAATCTAACTCCCCTCAATCCATATGGTTTAGTAAACAACTTCATTAGGAATCCGGAATCTAATTCTCCTCAATCCAACTCCTCCTCAATTCAATTCATCCTCAATTCAATTCCCCCTAATTCAATTCCGGATTAGTAAACATGCCATGAAATTCGTCTCATCACCACATCTTGGCTTTCCTCTTATATGGCCATTTCCACCACATTTACGGATGTGTCCTTTCTACTCTTAATTTTTATTAATCTAATAAAATTCTATCGTATTTTAATAAATAAATAAAAACTCTCCCAAATGCTTGATAGATTCTTAATACTCTCACTATTTTCAAAAATATATGAGTGCTAAATACATAAAATACATTTTTGTAGTTCGGTTCGCTTTTTAGATTTGGCATGCAATTATATCTTATATAATTTATTAACTTCATATTGCAATCGGGTCCAAATCATCATTTTGTTTGTTTTTGTTAATTGACAGAGTGACCACTTGCAATGCCATAGTTCAAACATGATTCTCTTTTGGTCCTTATAATTTCAATTTCAGCAGACAGACCCCTGTTACTTATTAATATTTAATTTTCTTTATTCATGCAGAAAATTATATATTAATTATCCAACGTACCACCCCTGATTAAGAAATTCCCGTACCATCACATCAGCTGGTAATGCTTCCCCTTATTTTACATCTGGTGTTTGTTTTCACATTCAAATTTTTTCATTTTTCTTCCTTAACAGCAGCATTGTAATCATAATCTCAATTGTTCAATTTCCTCATATCTCATCTCCCTAAAAAATAATTAAAAATTTGAAGAAATAGATGATTGTACAACAACCAACCACAACCCACCCTGAACCCAGCATTACCATGGGCGGAACCAAGGCAAGGGCTGCCCTTGGCTGTAGCCCAGGGATAGTTTGGGAAAAGACAAATTAAATATGCATATAGTCTAATATTTTAACTATAAATAAATAAATAAATAATATATATATATATATATATATATATATAAAATTTCAACACCAATATGCATAGTAAGAGGTCTTCCACATTTGTATTTGGTGTTAAAATTTGTCCCAACAACATTTGCATATAGTCTAGAATGCTGCATTACCGCTACTGGTCGCCGCCCCATCCCTCTATTTGCCTTCCTTCCTCTCAGTTTCTCTCTCCTCGCTTGTCTTCAATTACATTAATGGATGCATGTCCAATTGAACCCCAGTCACCTTATGGGTATCAATTTATATTCCTTGTTCTCTAGAGAGAGAGATGGAGGGAAGAAGAGAAACAAAGAAGGAGAGAGAGAGAGAGAGAGAGAGAGAGAGAGAGGGAGGGGTTAGTGGGAGGGAGGATTGGCAGAACGGCGGTGAATGGATTTTGCCGAATTTTAAGTGGTTTGAAGGCTAAAATAGTTTGCCTAGTTTTTTAGTGTTTTGAAGGCTAAAACAGTAACTTCAAATTCAACGGTAAATAAGCTATAACTTTTTTCTAAAAAATGACACGTAGCAAATTTTAAATGGAAGTGGTACGAGCTAATGTGGTAGTACAGTACTATTCTATAATCTCTCAGCTTCTCAAAAATTTGAGTGGCATACTTATTGTCCCTTTTTCTGAAGTTACATCTACATATTTGGTAATATAGACATTTAACAAAGCTCTCCCAGGTTGTCATTTTAACAATTAACAAGAAACGTCCTAAAAATGGCACAGATTTTAGGGTATTTAGGTAAACAAACACAACACATCTATGGTCTCAATTTGTTGGCCTTTGGCTCAAACTTGCTTAATCAGGGATCTTTTTAAGAGTAAAATATAAAATTGAAAATTGTTTGGATCTCTTGCGCTTTGTTTATATATATATATATATATATATATATATATATATATATATATATATATATATATATATATATAGTCCCACGTTATTTGTGGTTGTGTTAAATGTTTTAACCCGTTTTCACTCTTATGACCCGCAAATACAATCGCCAGAGAAAAGCCAAGGCACAGACGCAGAAAAGAACGACAGAAGGGGAAGAGCCCACTCTTCCACCATCACGAGCTGAAGAGCAGACCCACCATTGCGAGCTCAGGTTGTGAGATTCCTGTAGCAATCAGGTATGAGTATTGATGGCTATGGTTTTGTTTTTCTCTATCTTTTCTCAATCTAGGTTGTGGTTTTCGGTTTGGGGTTCTAAGATAGGTTTCTAATATGGTTTGAAGATTTCTGAGCAAGCGGTTGAGATTACAACTGATTTTCTTGAAATTGTTTTTTGCTAGATAAAAAGTCTAATAGTAGCAATGAAGTTCGTGCAGACATTTTATGGAGATAAAGGTCTCTCTCTCAGATATAAATCGAAATGGTTTGATTTGAAATGCGCGTATGGTTGTATCAAATTTCTGTGGAGGAAGAGCTTGGAAGAAGGCAGCAAGCATTATTTAGTTTTTTTCATTGCAATGTTTGTAATACTTTTGAGGTTGTGTGTAAACTTCTCATCTGTTAAGATGAGTAGTTGTCGGGGGCCTGTTGATTTGAATCCAAAAGAAAATGCTACCTATATTCAGTGTGGAAATAATAATGATCAGAACTTTCTGGTTGATGAGATGAGTTTGTTTGCGGAAAATATGAATAATTTATATGCGGACAGTGATGATTTGTCATGCAACTTTCAAGTCGACTTAAGAAAATTAGCATGTGTGGCTATTGTGCGAGGAATGTATAATTATGCAGAAATTTGAAGTTGTAAAGCTAACAAATAAATAGCTCTAAACTGCCATGAACCTTTTTTCCCACTATCAAACGTTGATAATTACAAGGCCCAGGTGACATTACATTGATACAACAAACAAAATTTACCTCAGGTTATCTAATTTAGGGCATTGAGGTACTTATTGTACATGAAATATACACGCTTAAAAGAACAAGTATTACTAAACATGAATGATTCTCATTAAAAGAACAAGTATCACTTAACATTTCAGTGCAAAAATAATCATATGGTTGGTTTTAGCCATAGAGCCTGCAAGGAAACAAAAACAAAAGAAACCGATAATTTCATATAACTCAAACACTATAAGCATCTGGAAACAAGATACACTCTAGGTACTGAAATCACAATCATCCTTTAGACTTGTCAGATGTTTCACATAAAGCACCTTGATTTACAATGGCATTCTTAGTGACAAACTACTTACATCTGAAGTCCCAACCATAAGATTTCCAGGAATTGAGACCTTCGTAAATACTTGACTAATAATTCCACGACCCTTCCCCCCCAATTGCACCCTCAGCACACTAAGTTTGTTCCTCCAAGATCCAATGCATAAAACAACCCTTTCTCAATCCTGAAACACGGAAGTAATGACAATAGGCTAAAGAGATTGATCAAGAAGAGATAAACATGCCGAAAAAAAAGAGGGATAAATCAACACCATTCAGAAAAATTCTGATCAGCCCTATGACAAGTGTATGAGAATATTCAACCAAAAGTTTCAGAGACTCAAAAGAAGGTGATAAAGAACATAAAAACATATTGAACATATTGCTTCAAAGACTCGAAAGGAAAGTGACATTTTTTCTTTTGTTTACCATAACCAACAGTTACATTATTTAAGGTGTTCTAAATTCTCTTTTAAAGTAATATGTACTTGGCTTACTTTCTCTATGCTGAAATTGTTTAAACTCACAAAATCTACTTTCACTTTATAAAATACAAATGTTAACAAACTTATCGTTTGGCTCTGTGCATTCTGGTTTTGAAAATAAAAAAATATTCCTTGTAGACTTAGAAAGATTATTTAAGCCATTTTTCTGCATTCCATAACAAATTCAAACAGTTATATCTACAAACTCACTCTCTATTATTGCAGATTAGTGAGTCCTAGAACTAACCCACTGCTATTCATTTTCTTTAAAAAAAAAAAAAACAAATGAGAAGCATGAATGAAACTCAATAAAAATCAACAGAAAGTAGAGAAAGCTGTCATGAACATGAAAATAAATTCAAAAATCAAAGTTTATTCAAATAATTAAGAGAAGATCAAATGGTTTTTTGTTTTCTCAAATCCGTTACAACCCTCTCGGGCGATTGCATTTCTCGGGCGATTGCATTTGCGGGTCATGGGAGAGAAAACGGGTTAAAACGTTTAAAACAACCACAGCTGCATGATCTCATTAAAAGATATCCAACGACTGAGCGCCCCATACCTCAAATAACACTATATATATATATTTATCTTTTAATCTCATTTTCAGTAGGAAGCCCATTACAAAATTTGCATCGATCAGTCAAATGAATGAAACTATAAAATAATGAATCAGTACTTGATCGCTAATTTTAATAATTTAGTTTTAATAAATAGAAAAGAGAGTCCATATAATAAAATAGGAACGATGCACCAGGTCTTTGTGCGGAATTATTGTTTGCATATGCGTGATGACATTTTAAAAAACGGAGGTTCAGTAATATCGAAAATTCTACGCTCGACCTGGCGCATCGTTCCTATTAACCGTTAGATTTAGCTAAAATTTCATGGATAAATCTACACCATTGAATAGAACAACCTGAAAGACTGCTCAACAAGTTGAAAGAAAATTCCCAACCCGTCAAAACCTGCTCAGCCGGTCACTGAATCTAATAGCCAGGATTCATCACTCATTGCTTTGAAGCTAGGGAGGTTACAGCCAAAGTGGGCAGAGAGGTCTAAACGAGCATAGAGGTCTGAATAGGACAAGAAGGTTTTTTGAGGACAAGACAAGAAGGTTTTTGTCCTATTTATTTCTCTCTTGTCCTATTTATTTCTCCCTCAAAGGATAGTACAAGAAGGTTTTTTGAGGACAAGACAAGAAGGTTTTTGTCCTATTGTCCTATTTATTTCTCCCTCAAAGGATAGTACAAGAAGGTTTTTTGAGGACAAGACAAGAAGGTTTTTGTCCTATTTATTTCTCCCTCAAATGATAGGACAAGAAGGTTTTTTGAGGACAAGACAAGAAGGTTTTTTAAGGGGACTGATTTTCCCACTCCTTTTTTATCCACTTACACTCCATTTTTTTAAACAAAAAGGAGTGTATGTGGATAAAATGGGAGGGGGAAAATCATTTACTTTTTTTAAAGCAAACTTTTTTTCTCGATCCTCCCCTCTTTGTAGTTAAAATATGTTCTATGCTTCGCAATGTGGTCCTTCACAAAATAATGGAGTGGTTTTTCTTTCCTCTCTCTCCTTCTTGGCCTGCTCTTTAGGAAAGAAAAACCCTCCATTATTTTTAGGACCTAACATAACATTCCCTCCATTATTTTTCTACGGGCCAGGGGCCACCTATACATTAACTGTAAATTACAACAAAAACATGCCATCATCAAACAATAAATGGTGTAATTACGTCGCCTCTATTTTCTATATATAGGCAGTGGGTGTTTTTGCCCACCCATCCTCTCTCTATTTCTGCCTCCAAACGTGAAGTTACACAGAGGCCTCTTTATGTATAAACCCAATTAGTTCCAACCACTGCATTTCTGTATAAACCTCCAATTGGTGACCAGAAAAGAGTCTCTGAGGATTCTAAAGCGAGCATCGACCAACAAAACAGCAACAACTGCAGGTCCCCATCAATGAGTTCCAAAAATAGTGCCACTCTCCTCCAGCCCAAGAAGGACAGAGGAAAGAAAAAAAAGAATGGCAGAGGCGGCAATGAGTTCAGAATTGCTAATAATACAATAAAGTGGAGTAAATCGGACAGGGCAGGAATTTTTGGGTTTGGCAACACCCACACGTATAAAAAAAGCCATGGCAAAGAAAAAAAAGTTTTGTTTTTGTGTGGTCTTTTTTTGTTTTTTGTTTTTTTGTTTTTTATTTTTTTTAAAGAAAAACAAGTTGAGTCCAGTGAAGAAACCGACTCGGCGTCCAGCAGCGAAGAAGACGAAGAAGCATTGAACTGAGGTTATGTGTAGTGTGTTTTTAATTTATGCAATATTCAAAATCTTTTGTAATTTGGTGAGATTATGTTATTTTATTATATGGACTCTTTTTCTATTTATTAAAAATTAATTATTAAAATTAGCGATCAAGTACTGATCCCTTATTTTATAGTTTCATTCATTTGACTGAAACAATAGTCAATTTTATATTTTACTCCTAAAAAGATCACTGATTAAGCAAGTGGGAGCCAAAGGGCAACAAATTGAGACCATAGATGTGTTGTGTTTGTTCACCCAAATATCCTGAAATCGGGTTCTTAGATCTAGATCCAAAACGATTAGCTGTTATTGGATTTAGTCCACGTATTTTTAGTTTTAGATGTAGGTCCTTTTACTTTATTTACTTCTTTTGTTGTGTCGATTTTACCCTTTAAGGTAAATAAGAAAAACATATTGAAAATCTAAATTTAATCCATAATTTCCTTGTAATTGAATTTTGAATTCTTTCCTTGATAATATATACCATTTAATCAATGAAAGTAAGACCTAGGGGTGGGCGCGGTCCGGTTCGGTCCGGTTCGCAGCTCACACTGAAACCGGAACCGGTACTGTTCATCCGGTCCGGTCCGGTCCGGTTTTTGAAAAAAACAGAAGAGAAACCGGATCAAGCCGAACTGGTAATTTCCGGTCCGATTTTCCGGTTTTCCGGTTTGAACCGGTTCTCTAGCTAGTCACATACACAGTAGACAATAAGGAAAAAAAAACATAAATTTGGTTAAACAATTCTTACTTTTCTGCTAAAAAATATTCGATTTTTCCTTTCATATTCTCAGATGGCCGACATAAAAATAACCCTAAACAATCTAATACCAGCTATACCAGAAATCATAAACACAACAGATCTAATGAAACTCACAAAAAAAAAATGAATACAACACCAGATCTAATGAAACCACAACAAAAAAAAAAAAAAAAAATACAACACCAGATTTCTCCTTGCATGAGACTTTGATGCTTGAATCTAGTCCTAGGATCTTCGTTACCAGCATATGAAGAAGGCTTCATAACAAGAACTCCTTTCATCCTCTTCATAAGATCACACACAGAGAGAGTGAGAGAGTGAAGTTGCAGAGAAGAAAAAAAAAGGGTAGAGAGAGAGTGAAGTCGCAGAGAAGAAGAAGAAAAAAGAAGAGAAGAAAAGGGAACGGAAGAAAGGAAAGAAAAGGAAAAGAGGGGGAGAGAGAGAGAGAGAGAAGTCGCAGAGAAGAGAAGAAATAAAAAAAGAAAAGGGAGAGGAGGAAAAGAAAAAGAAACGGGAAGAAAAAGACAGAAGGAGGAATGCAGAAAAGGGGAAGGGGGAGAGAGAGATCAGAGAATGACAAAAAGAAAAAGAAGACAAAAAGAAGAGGAAAAGTAAGAGAGGGAAGAAAGAATAGAGGAAAGAAAAGAAAAGGGGAAGTGGGAAGGAAGAGTGCGGCGCTTTGGGAAGAGAAAGAAAGCTTTGGGAAGAGAAAAGAAAGGGAAAAAAATAGAGAGAGTTTAAGTGGGATTGGAATGGGCTTTGAAAATAAAATGTACATGAAGTTTAAAGTTGGGCTTTTTATTTGGGTTAAGTCGAATTGGGCTTAAATATAAGATATTTTAAAATAAACAATTAATTAATTAATATAACCAGTCCGGTTCGGTCTGGTCCGGTTCTGTAGTATGTAAAACCGGAACCGGAACCGGTTCAAACCGGTTCGGTCCGGTTCGGTGTTAATTTGTTGACTTTTTTAGTCAACCGGTTTCTTTTCCGGTTTTTTCTATTCGGTTCGGTCCGGTCTTCCGGTTTTCCGGTTCAAATGCCCACCCCTAGTAAGACCTATATATTATACCTATGCAATGGACAATAGGACAATATATCTATACCATGGGATAATATATGTACATCATAGGTTGAACAAACCACAAAACATCTTATAAGTATGGTGGAAAAATAAACATACAAAATATTTGTTGAGGTCCAAAAAAATCCAAGGCTAGCCCCAAATATATTCCTAACCTGGAGTTGTTGCTGTTTTGTTGGTCGATGCTCGCTTTAGAATCCTCAAACTCTTTTCTGGTCACCAATTGGAGGCTTCAGAAATAGGTAGATATGTTTTGTTAACTTCTGAGTTTTATAGGGGTACCGTACACACAGAATTGGAATGGATGGGCCCTTGTGTGGAAATATCATTTGCATCCTTCATTATTTGTGTTATGTTTTCTTTTGGGTGTGACACTTGCAAGGGAAACTTAGCTGCTTTTCTTTTTGATGTAGCTTATGAGGCAATGACTTCATATGAATTTGTGTTTATCTTACATCTCATGAAAGAACTTATGGAGATCACTAATGATCTTTGTCAACCTTTGCAATGCCAATCCCAAGACATCATAAATGCCATAAATCTTGTTTCTTCCACTAAAGCACTCATCCAAAAATTAAGAGATGATGGATGGGATTCTTTGCTTACCAAGGTGAATCCTTTTTGTGAAGCACGAAACATAGATATCCTAGATATGAATGCTCGTTATGTTGCAAGACAAGGTCGAGCTCGCCATCAATAAGATGGTTTTACGATTAAGCATTATTACATGATAGATATTTTTTATGCTGCAATAGATTCTCAACTTCAAGAATAAAATAGCAGATTTAGTGATCAAACAACATAGCTGCTTATTTTGGGGTCGGCTTTGGATCCTCGTGAAGTGAATAAATCTTTTAGAATTGATGATATTTGTTAATTGGTAGATAAGTTCTATCCTCAAAACTTTGAAGATCATGAGAAGACAACTTCAACATTTTGAGGGTCACGTTGTTAGACTTCCAGAGTTCAAAAAGTTGTCAACAATTTCTTATCTATCTCAATGGATGGTAATGACTAGAAGATCAACGACATATCCACTTGTTTATAGAGTGGTTGTGCTTATACATACTCTTCTTGTTTCTACAGCAACTGCAGAACGATCATTTTCTGCTATGCGTATAGTAAAAACTAGGCTTCGTAACAAGATGGAAGACGGATTTC
Source organism: Prunus kanzakura (assembly GCA_020521455.1). NCBI lineage: Eukaryota > Viridiplantae > Streptophyta > Magnoliopsida > Rosales > Rosaceae > Prunus > Prunus kanzakura. The sequence goes on along the minus strand of BPUM01000873.1, from coordinate 64,014 downwards.
TCACAGACTCTTTGATTATGTATATCGAAAGGGAAATTGTAGAAAAGTTTAGCATTGACTCAATCATAGATGGTTTTCGATATATGAAAGAACGACGAGTGTTATTTTGATACCTAATTGAATAAACAATTATTTTTTGCCTTTAATTTTTCCAAACATTGTTAAGGTTGAAGAATTGAAATTTTTTAATGTCTTGTTTGGTTTATATGTTAGCCCCCCAACACATAAATTCCTGGCTCCACCACTGAGAACATGCCTGCATAAAATCACACCATACATACCACCACATTTCTATATAAACCTACAATACTTATTCATCGTAACTCAATAAGTTTTTTTTGGTATTCGGATAATAACAGAACAAAAACAAACCCCTATAATTCATATTTTTAAAGCAAGCCTTTGTTCTTGATCCGCCCCTCTTTGTAGTTAAAATATGTTTGAAATAACTATGCTTCACAATGTGGTCCTGCATTTGAATGAAGTGTCCTGTGTTCATATTTTAATTTTATTCTAAAGGGTAAAATTGAAACCGTGCGAAGTTTTTGGGCATATGCAGATCCACACTGTTGTTTGGAGAGATTGTACGTCGTTCCCCTTCCTCACGGCTCTCATGCGCAAACTACAAAATCACTTAAATGTATACATAATGTATCATAGGGGATATTCTTCTTATCCATGTAGTGCCTTATAATTTGAAGCCGGATTATTTGCTACCCACGGTAGCATTTCGTTTATTTAAATGTATACATAATTCAACCTCGTTTATTTGCAACGAAAAAACCAATGTTATGTCGTGTGCCACATTAGTTGGTAACACTTGCAATCGCATGTTTTTGTTGATATGAAATTTGACAGTACAATGAAATCACTGAAAGAAGTGCCCAAAACTTTCAACCATGTGAATTAATTAATCAAGCTCATGTTACAAAATTTTCCACCTGATGGCCCTCTGATGCTCTAACCGTATTCCGATTTGTTGCATTGCAACCTCATAATAAATGTGCATTAACGCATCTCTCTCACTAACTCTAGTGCATGAAATCCATTCCCCATAAGATATTTGAATGGTAGAATGAAGCATCGGCCTACATTCTATAGCACAATCCAGCTCTGCTCATAAACAATTAGCTCATTCTAAAATTGATCAATTCTGATCAATCTCGAAAGAAGATGTGCCTCTATCACTAGCAGCAGCTAATTTACATCTTAACCAAGATCATCCCCCACCATTGAAATCGATTGGATCATGAGCTGAAAGGTCTGACAACATTTTCACTTTTAATACTTGTATTGTGGATGTATGTATATATTTTTCATGTTTAATACTGATGGGCATATTTTATATTATATATTTAACCCTATTCTTAGTATATTTTGGTTAATATTTTGGAAGAATTTTGATACTTTGAATTATATTTCCAATATAGGGCTTTCGACTTCCTCCGGAGCAAAACATAATCAAATGGACGAATTTTGGAGTAATTCCAGTTGGAGGACGTTCGTGAGTCACTTAGCTTGATTGTATCAAAATTTCAGACTTTTCTACCGAGTGGTTATTTTCTGGCAATAAAATAAAGGAGCAATGCGCGGTGCTGGAATAGTGACGTGTTGGGCCTTTATTACGTTTTTGGAGCCCAAGATGACTTCGGATGGGTTCGTGGCCTTTTGGAGAAGTGTTCAGAACGTTTCTATCTTTAAAACGAGCTATCTTGGGCCTGATTTGAAGGAGATTTAAGCCTAAAACGTGGCTGGGCAGATTGTTGGCAGATTCTCCTAGTCCAATTTGGATTTTATTTCCTAGTTTTATTTTATTTTAATCTAGTTTCCTTATGGAGATTGGGCAGCTAGGTTTTAGGAGGTATTTAAGTTATTTTTCACAACAATTTGAGGATCTCTCTTTTTTTGGCTTTGGAACGTGCTAGGGTTTTGGAGTTTTCACAACTTTAAGGTGTTTTCATTCTTATTCATGATGATTATATTTTCTTGGGTTTTAGTTATGATTATGCGTAACTAACTCTCTTTTTGCTAGGGTGAAGCCTTGAACCTTAGCATGAATATGTGATTTTTATTTAATTGCTTATGATTGATTGCATGCATACTTTGAATTGTTAATCACTGTTTTAAACTATCTAATTGTCTTAATGCTTGATCACCATTAGGATCTTTAGAAAAGTAATTGGATGCAATTTTGGTCGGAAGGTTCCCTGGAATTGACGCTGGCTTCTTGTGGTTAATAATTGTAATTTCACTTAAGATGAACACCACGTCTTAAGGGTTGCATGGTTTTTCAAAGGGTTTTCACAAAACTTAATGAGTCTTTCATGTTCATATTTGATCCGAACGTCCGGACGGGTTGCATGTTAGATATACGTTCTATGTTGGAGGTTCCAAGTAGAATATAAATTAGGAAAACCTAACCTTCAAAGTGGCATGTGCAAATCATAAGTAATTGGTAAAAATTCATAGGATTGCTAGGTGACGGTGAAACCCTAGTGCTTTTATAAATTGGTTTTTAAAACTTGCTTTTCTTCAATTTCCCAACTTTCCGATTTCTTTTATTGTTAAGTTAATCTTTTCAAATTCATAAATTTCACATCTTTGATAAAATCTATTTTAGTTATTAATTAAGAGTTAGTTTAATTACAAATTAGTCAAACAATCTTTGGGGACAACGACCTTGCATGAGCATCTATACTACAATATCCTTGTATTCTTGCAAGTATTTTAAGTGATTTTAACCCTGTTTGCGCAGGTACTAAAAATCCTATCAAATACCCTTGGTTTTTTACAAAATTTTCAATAATACACATAAAATTCATGTATTATACATATAATTTTCGCATAATGTTGAAAAAAAATAATATATTTTAAAACATTTAAATCTATAAAGTATATATATTGAAACTAGCAAATTAATATCTACGAAGTATAAACTAATGCAACTAGAAGGGTCCTTTTTTAAAAAAAATGTTTTTTTTGTGTGGGTATGTTTGATTTTGATCTAGCTCATTCTCTCGAGTGAAACTTGTTTGAGGAACATCAATCTATATTATTCTAATAATTTAATTAAACAACAAATAGAATATTTATAGAAAAAAAGGGGTCCCGCCTAGCGATTAGGTGCCCACCTGTTAAAAAATGTGTACAAACGGTATAGCCAAGTGCCTATACTATTTTTTAATATAAAAAATACCGTAGTAAAGCCGTGCGGCTACACTATTTTGAAAAAAATCCAAGAGCACGCCTATACGATTTATAGGAAAAAAAGGACCCACCTAGCGCTTGGGCGACCACTTGTCAAAACAGATATAGCGGTGCGTCTATACTATTTTTGTATAAAAAACTCCGTAGTGAAGCCGCGCAACAATATGATTTATTAAAAAAAAAAAAAAAAAAAGAGACCCATCTAGGACCTAGGCTCCCACTTGTCAAAACAAGTATAGTCGCGCGGCGATATTATTATTTATAGGAAAAAGAGACCCGTCTAACGCTTGGGATCCCACTTGTCAAAACAAGTATAGCCGCACGGCTATACCATCAATTGTTTTAGGCTATGTGTCTTTTGGTGGTTTCTTTTCTTGGCGGCTCTGCTCTATCCGATGTCTTCATTAGGCAGCCAGTGCAAGTACAACAAACTCTGTAACATTCAGTATCACGTTGCATGAATAATTTGTCTACCAGTGTAAGGGGACTTTTCCAGACTGAAGCATGTAAAGAGATGTTGCTATGTCCCCACAATGGGGCTGAATCTCATTGCGAAAACCTCAAACTGAAAATTAACAATGATGAGCCGACATGGTACTTTCTGTGTGATAGTTGGCAATGCAACTTCGAAAATAAGTTAAGAAGTCATTACAAAGGTGTTATGTGTCAATGTGGAAGATGCATGAATGTGAAGTGCCCACTTTTAGTTTCATCCTCTGCTGAGCAAGATGGGGGCATCTTTCGTAAAAGAATCAGCTAGTTTCATAGTGACTTATGATCTAAGTGTGATGTCCTTGTTATCAGTGGCAAGCAATCCTGTATTTACAAAGCTTGGAGCCATGAATGAGAATAGCACTATTGAACAAATGAATTTGAATATAGGAGCTCATGAGGTAATTGAATGTTGTTTGCCAATTGTTTTATTTTTCTTTTAATACAACTGTAGTGTTTGTGGTTTTTAACCTCATGGTCTATTTTTCCAGGTTTCGAACTTGCTTCTGCGTTCATTAGTATCAAAGAAACCTATGTCTGAAACTCTACTAAAGCTTGATCCTGTACCAATTTCAAATCCGAATTTGAGCCTTGATCAACTAATATTGACAAGTATTGAATCTCTACTGCTTGGAGACATAATGAATGAGGAGGAAGAAGAAAAGATTGTTGTTAAGCTGACAGTTAGCATCTCAAAGGATATTGTTTGTTATGCCGAAGCAGCAGGGGAGGATTTTGCAAATTTGCTCCTCAGTTTTTTGACTGTTCCACTTGGTTTCATAGTAAAGCGTATGAGGGATGCCTCTTTCAAAGGGTGCATTTATCAGTTGCACAAATGTGTCAAAGAACTTGATGAGCATGCAGCACTTTTGTCAAACATCCTCCTCCCCCTTAGAATTAGCATATCGTTGTAACTTAAAAAAACAATGTCTCCTTTGGATTTTTTTTATTTATAAAAAAAGTGTCCTTCAGAGATTCTATTAGCACCTCATTAGTTGAAGTTTAAAGTCATAATTCTATATTTGCCAATGGGTGTTTACCTCAGTGGTTGAAGTCTTTGTTTGCAATCCCCATGATATTAGTTTGAATCCCATTGTGGGTGCGCCTTCCCCTTTAGAATAGAATTCCCTCTACCCCTCCCCTTAGAATCGAATATCGATGAAATAAAAAAAAAGTCATAATTCAACAAACTCCATGGCATCAATTCGAATCCCATTGTGGGTGCCCCCTCCCATTAGAATAGAATATCAATCAAATTAAAAAAATGTCATAATTCTATATTTAATTCCAGCGATTAGAATCTTCATGTCATAATGGGGACATAGATTTCTTCGTAGTTATTTTATTTTATTTTATTTTATCACAGTTAGAAAGGGGAAGGGGGAGGAGAAATATTTTTATGTTCAGGTAAACCATTTGTCTAGCAGTGGCGGAGCTAGGACTCTTAGCATGGAGGGGCCAAAATTTCAAAGTCACTTCCACATAGGTTTTTCATCTTCAATTGAGAGGGTCAACACAAATCTAATTGCAGTAATGGTATTGCTATATCATATATTTTATAACATATTACAATAGATTGAAAATTAAATAGGGCCCGAGGCCATGACATGCCTTGCTGTAGCTCTGCCCCTACTGTGTGGTGTACAATCCAATACACATAAGACATATGAAAATATTTCATAAAAATAAAATATTTCTTAAAAATAAAATATTTTTATTTGTCCCATTTGTATTTTATGATACACCATTTTCATATATATGCATTTTCTATTTTTAATATAAGTTCGAAAAATCTATAGGCAGTATGTGGGCGGCAAGCATGGGCCTAAAGCCTAGAGGAGTAATCGGGGGCAAGGCACCCTTTTTTTTAATAATTATTTTTTTATTATAAATTATAAATTTATACCAAAATCATGCAAAATAATAAGATATATAAAAGAAAACTTTAAATCTTGATATTATCTGACTTTTATTTTTGTATTTTCAGTAACCTTGATATTTAAAAAAAACTGCAAAACAAGAAGAAGTAAAAATAGGCCCATTTTAATACAATGTTTAAGGCCATTTTACAAAACTCAACCCCGTTAGTTATATTAAAAATTAGGTCAGATATCTCTTCTTCCCAAGCGTCGCCTTCTCCTTCCTCTCTGTGTTTCGATTTCATCTCTCTGTCTCTTCGTCTTTCTTCCTAACAAGCAGCGGCTCCTGTGCGCTTCAACCGACCTTCGTCCGCTCCTCAACAGCAAAACGCCCACCCAGACCCGCCTAGACCCGCCTAGGCCGCCTAGGTGGGCGCCCAGGCTCCGCCTAACTCCCTGGCGCCTACCCCTAATGATTAGGGTGAAATGACGGCGCCGCCTAACTCCCTGCGCGCTTCCACCGCCCTTCGTCTGCCCAAACCCGCCTAGACCCGCCTAGACCCGCCTAGGCCGCCTAGGCGGGCTCCCAGGCGCCGCCTAATTCCCGTCGTTCACAACCCTCGGGAATTGGTTGCATGGACAACATATATGGAAGTGTGGAGAGTTTTGACTCACAGCTTTTCCGAATTGAAGAATGTAGAGCCATGTTGTTACGTCCCCGCAATAGGACAGAATATCTCTTGGACAACCTCAAACTGAAATTTGATGATTGCGAAACCACGCGGCACTTTACGTGTTCTAATCCACATTGCAGAAATTTTCGGAGCAGTCTTGTTTTTAGTTATACAAAACGGTTCGTTGTCATCGTTGTAAGCGGCTAATGGACACGGAGACCACCCTTCCAGTGTCTGGTGCTGAAGATGGTGAGGTCTTTGTTAAAGGTCCAGCCAGATTTATAATTAGTGATGATTTACAAGTGATGCCCCCATTTACTTCTACAAGCTCTTCTTTAGTTAAGAACCTCGGATTCACGGGATGGAATAGTATTGAGGAGTTGACAGTCAATGTAGGAGTTGATGAGGTAAATGATCTGTTATACCACAAAGTTAATTTTCTAGTATGAAATGAAATGCTAGTTTCTGATGATCTTTTCACTTTCTTCAGGTTTTGAAGTTGCTTACGTGCTCGTTAGTATCAAAGATGCCTTCCACTGAACTCTGCTGAAGCATGCACCCCTCCCAGAATTGAGCAATGAAAATGTTGATCAAGAAATATATGTTGAATCTCGAATGAGGAAGAAGAAAAGATTTCTATTAAGCTCATAGTTAGCAAATCTGGGATGACGGTTTGTTATGCAGAAGCAGGGGAGGAGTTTGTTAATTTACTCTTCGGTTTCTTGACTCTTCCACTCGGGTTTATTGTGAAACAGATGCAGGATAACTCTATGAAAGGATGCACTGGTCAGTTGTACAAAAGTGTCCAGGATCTTGATGAGCAATGCTTGAAGTCAAATAACCATAAGAAAATGCTAGTGAGTCCCAAGCTTCTCCCTGGGTTTGGCTATAAGAAAGAACCATACTTTGGGAATAGAGGAAGCCTCGTATTGGCTGGCTGTTGATACCAGCCCTATCCACTCTAACAAACAAGTGAAATCAGTTGAATTCATAGACCCCAAATCCCACCGTAACAAAGATGATAACGCTATTAGATTTTTGAAAGGACCGGCGATGTCCATGATAACCGACAGTCTCAACATAAGTCCTGTCACTGACATTGAGGTACAAGTTGCTCAAGTGGGCAAGAAGGAGGTGAGTTATATATATCATTTATGTTTATCATTTGTAATTTACCTTAAACTACTCTGGTTGAATCCTTAGCTGTGAGTTTCTATTTTGTATGAAATTTGAGGCAGTTGGTTTATGATGAATATTCAATAAAGTGTTGCTGCTTGACCACGGTTGTTATTCAACATGGTTAAAGCCCAAGTAGCTAGCATGTGTTGAAAGTGGTTCACCTATTTGTGACAGTTATATAATCTCTTTCATATGTTGATCAATCTTGTTTCTTACCGCAGGCACTCCATCTTTTGGTGGCTTCTTTTGTTTGACTCTGCTCTAACCAGTGTCTTCCTTAGGAAGCCAAATCGAGGATTTGGATGCCTTAGTTTTCTAATATAAGAAGAGGATGTACTTTGTGTTGCAGATTAATTAATTTACTACTTTATCTATTGTTCTCTGCACTATTGTATGTTTTGTGTTATACAACTTGAAACGCTTATGATTGCTGGATTGCTGTGAGATATTGCTTTGTATCTGTGTGCCCTGTCTTGGTTTCATCTTGCTTCGTATCTAACTGTGTTACTGGGGGAAAAATATACCATTAAAATTCTGGCAATCAGGAGGTACAAACAATGATTAGTTCCTGTTAATGTATGAATTTTGAGTATTTCTTTTGGCTTCCCTTGACAATTTTGCAATAGGACTTTTATATGTATTTATCAAGCTCAAGGATAGATTAAGATTAGCATCTCTAGGTGTTCTTAACTAACATCTATCCTATGGAGGCTCATGCAATTTGACAAAGGTAAATTATGCATTGCATCATTGCATTAAATTGATTTCATAAAATGATGACTAGTCAACCTCTGCTTAGTGTGATTTCCAGCTCACTGTTTCCAGCTCACTGTTTCCAGCTGGACTCTACCCATCTATTTTGTCTTATTCTGCGAAATTCCCTGCTGCTATTGTATGATTCTAACCTAGGAATTTTGGTTAAAAAGCAAACCAATTGCTCCTTTGGAGCCATCACTTTTGTAGGAAAGTTTTGGAAAGTTTCTTTGGAAACTTTTGCTTCTTCCTCAAGAGCCATCTTCATATTTTTCATCTTTGAGTTTTCCAAATTGTTTCTTTTTGAAAACTGCATTTGAAAAATGAAAATCTGCATCTAGCTAATTAAAACACTCTCTCATTTATATCTAGGTCAGATTCAAGATTGATTTCTTCAAGAGTATGGTATCTTGAAGAAATTGGTCATTCTCCTTTGAATCCAAATTTGGTTTCGATTTGAGTTGGAGCTTGCAAGCTAGTGCCATGGGATGAACGAGCTGAAGAAGGAGCTGCCATTGCCATGAAGAACTGAGCTTCAAGCTTTGCTAAGTTGGAGAAGAAGATTGCACAAAGGAGGTATAGCTCATCTTCCTAAATAGATCTAGGTTTTACTTGAGCTTGCTTGTATTCCTTTGTAAGAATCTTTTTCTACTTAGTGGATGCCTGGTCGGTTGATGACCTCCAGTTTTTCCCAATGGTGGGTTTCTGGGTGAACAAAATCTGGTTTGCATATCTGTAATTTTTCTGGGTTTCTGTTCTTGGTGGTTGACTAGTCATCTATATCTGCTGTTTGCTGTTTGCTGTTTGCTGTTTGCTGTTTACTTGATAATGATGACTTCACACACTTTCACCATAGTTGTTGCTAGCACAGGGGTTGCCTAGATTGATGGGTCCTTTTGAGTGCCTAGGTTGTCACTAGTAATCTTCTAGGGCTGCAGGTACTTTGTGGCATGCTCTGTGTGTTCTCTTGATTGTTGAGTTGTTGTGTCTTGTTTGTTTAGTTAAATTTACCCCTCGTCACCTAAGTATCAATTTCAGTTCCTCAATTGAAATCCAGCTTCTAAACTCAATATATATGATTCTAGCCCATTTTTACAAAAAGGTTATCGGAGTCTAGGATTCGCCCTTCTTAGTATCTTACCATCGCCTCATCTGCCGCCAATGCTGAGGCTGAAGCAGCCCTTCTTGGCTGTCGTCTGGTTGTACTGAGAGAAACCTCCACCATCTTCAGATCGACTTAGATTTGAGTGTTTTGGTCCTATGCATTCAGGAGAACTTTCACAACAGTATGTGGGAATTATTCCCAACTCTTATAGAATCAAGGAAGTATGCAGGGCCTTTAGTTCTGTGTTTGTACTTTCTTAGGTCAGTGCTAGGGATATTACTCACTTGTTCAATTGCTAGTGGAGGTGGAAGTTTCTTTATTCTGAAATTTTAATGAAATTTTTCTACACGGTTGATCTGATGCATCTTATGTAGGCTCTTTGCTTTCTTCTTCTTCTTGGAATTGTATTATTCTTATTTATGATTCGATCAACCTCATCGCTTGTTGTAGTAGTCTCAGTTAGCAGTTAAATGCTACAATCTTTTTAGAAAACTAAGTGGAGGCCTATCCAATTTATTTGTTTAAAAAAAAAACTGAGTATCAACGTGCGGCTATACTATTTTGAAACATACCCGATAGTATAGCCGCGCGGCTATACTATTTCTTGAAAATATATATTTTTTTATTCAATAGTATGTGAAAATTATGCATGTACCACGTGAATTTTGTGTGTATTCTTGAAAATTTTGTCAAAGACATGTTTTTAAACATGAAAAATACATACATATATGTGTTCAATACGAGTATTGTATGTTTGCTTTTTAAAAATCATGTATTTTACCTAATCTATAGGACATGTACATAAAACAAATGTATTATTGAAAAATACATACGTACATGTATAATACGAGTATTAAACGTGAAAATGCTAAATTCTTTATATGGGTAATTGCTATGGCAAAGTTAAAAAATTAAAGAAAAATTACGTATTAGACATAACAATCTTTACTAATTAGGATTTGAGATATAGAGTATTTTTGTTTGGGTTTTAATACCTATGAATCAAACTTTATTTTCGATATGCCCGAAGAGGAGGCCCAACGAACGTGGCCTTGTCTAAATTATAAAGGTAAAATACAATTTTACCCTTTTGTTTAAAACCAGATCTCAGCCCCTCTCTCACTCTTCTTCCTTATTCACTCCATTGACGATGACTTCCTCTCTCTCATCTTCCTTCTTCGCTCCATCGATGACGCGATGATGCCCTCTCTCTCTGCTCTTCCTTCTTCGCTCAATCAACTACGACGACACCCGCTCTCTCTCCTCTTCCTTATTTGCTCCATCGACAACACCCTCTCTCTCATCTTCCTTATAGATCTAATAAAATTCTATTGTATTTTAATAAATAAATAAAAACTCTCCCAAATGCTTGACAGATTCTTAACACTCTCACTATTTTCAAAAATATATGAGTGCTAAATACATAAAATACATTTTTGTAGTTGGGTTCGCTTTTTAGATTTTGCATGCAATTATATCTTATATAATTTCTTAACTTCATCATTCCGTTTGTTTTTGTTAATTAACAGAGTGATCACTTGCAATGCCGTAGTTCAAACATGATTCTCTTTTGATCCTTATAATTTCAATTTCAGCAGACAGACCCCTGTTACTTATTAATATTTAATTTTCTTTATTCATTCAGAAATTAAACATCAAAATTAAAACCAAGAATTTAAACAATTGATTAAAAAAAGAAAATTAAATATTGTCCAACGTACCACACACCTAATTAAGAAATTCCCCTGTAACTTAAAACAGCTATATTTCCCGAGTTGCTCATCTCTGCAATTATACCATTTAGATACCCTTCATGATATTTATGAGTATCTCCTTGTAGTAATTAAACACTCTGCGAGAATGATAAGATGATGATGATGATTTTGACTGGATTTTCTCGGTGTTCTCCGAACAAGTCAAGTTTGCAGTTGCAGAGCCTCCTTCATCAGACACCTGCGGAGACGGCATAGCAACTGACAAAACTGCCCGTGTTTTCATGCTTGAGATCTCTTGCAATGTGTAGACTAGATAGATTAATGAAGGGACGTTCGGGAAAAGAGGCGATCAAAAGGCTAATTGTATTAGTATTGTTTCTGTAGACTACCTTAGGAGGCTGTTGATATATGAATGTCGTTCATTTGGTGTTTTATAGTGAGATGAAAATGGGACATTGATTATTGATTAACTTGCACGGCACGGAATTGAAATGTCAAGTTGCATCAAATTATAATTTAATTATAAATGAAAAAGAAATGAATGTTCCATTCCATATATATATATATATATATGGAAAGCTAATTGGCTGCGTCAAAGCTGAAGTTTGACTAATTCTAGCATAAGCTTCTTCTGTTTGCCATTGAAATCCTGATAAATTCAACAACATGTGAATTTCCAAGAAGCTACGCTGATGTTGTGGACATGTTGTTGGCGTGAGCCATAACGGATCCCGCGTGATTCCTGATTTCCTTTCGCTCAATTTTGTTGCCCTTTAGCTCCCACTTGCTTAATCAGTGATCTTTTTAGGAGTAAAATATAAAATTGGAAATTGTTTGGATCTCTTGCCCTTGGTTTATTTATATATTTTTTTTAATCTTTTAATCTCATTTTCAGTAGGAAGCTCTTGACGAAACTTGCATCGATCAGTCAAATGAATGAAACTAGAAAATAAGGAATCAGTACCTTTTTTTATGGGAAAAGAGGAAAATTACAAGCAAAAACCACGATGGCACAAAGTGAAGGAATCAGTACTTGATCGCTAATTAGGAATGGCAATAACAACGCCTTTTAATAATTTATTTTTAATAAATAGAAAAGAGAGTCCATATAATAAAATAACATAATCTCACCAAATTACAAAAGATTTTGAATATTGCATAAATTTAAAACAGACTACACATAACCTCAGTTCACTGCTTCTTCGTCTTCTTCACTGCTGGACGCCGAGTCGGTTTCTTCACTGGACTCAACTTGTTTTTCTTTGCCACGGCTTTTTTTATACGTGTAGCTGTTACCAAACCCAAAAATTCCTACCCTGTCCGATTTACTCCCCTTTATTGTATTCTTAGCAATTCTGAACTCATTGCCACCTCTGCCATTCTTTTTTTTATTTCCTCTATCCTTCCTGGAGTTGTTGCTGTTTTGTTGGTCGATGCTCGCTTTAGAATCCTCAGAGACTCTTTTCTGGTCACCAATTGGAGGCTTCAGAAATAGGTGGCCGGTAGACATTTTCACCTTGGATTGGATACATGTTGTTAACTTCTGAGTCCTTTATAGAAAAATAATGGAATGGATGGGTCCTTGTGTGGGATTATTGTCTGCATATGCATGATGACTTTTTTAAAAGGGAGCTTTAGTAATATAACCAAAATAGGAGGTTGTTGGTATATATAATAGTGAGATGAAAATGGGACGTTGATTATTGTTTAACATGCAGGCACGGAATTGAAATGTCAAGTTTAATCAAACTGTACACGGCTGCTTTGACCACACAACGTATGGATTAAGCACAAAATTATGTTGAATGTTCTTGCTGAGTTTTACTTAAAGGCAAAATGGTGTGCCAACGAGGTCTGGAAAAGGGCTCAGGTTCGAACTTTCATGACATCATAATTGTGTGTGTGAGAGAAATTTCATTTCCCTATAATTTAGACTATCAATTATACTTTAAAAAAAAAAAAAAAAAAGGCAAGATGGTCCTTTATTTTAATTTTATGTAAAAATTAACTGAATATTAAAGAGATTTAATTACATAAGCAATGTGCAAGTTCACTAAACCGAGGAGTTGGGCCTTTTTAATCATTGCTTTCTTGATAGAAAACAATATTGAACTCTCCTAGTAAAATTTCTTACTTTTTATTTTTATTTTAAGATTAATTAATTATGAGGCTTCTAGTGTTTCGGAAAAATTATAATTTAATTATAAATGAAAAAGAAATGAATGTTCCATTCCATATATATATAGATAAATATTATTCCATGATAGAAAAGGGTTCAGATTTGAGGAGAAAATGGGTGGTGTGACGTTGTCAATGAAGACGAAGACGGCGAAGATCTGTTTCTTTCTTTTTCCACTGGACGGTGAAGAAAATGGGTGGTGTGGGGTTTTCTTCTTATTTTTAATTGATTTTTATATAAATATTTTATTACACCTAAATATAAAAAATAAAAATAAAGCCAAACTGTGGAACCCATAAATGCCATATAGGCAACTAACGGAGAGATCTAACAAAAACCCTAACGGTGGAATCACATTGTAACAACTTTAAAAGATCGGAGTATGTAATTGTAAAAATTAAGAAGATAGGGACTAACATGTCTTAAGGGTGTAACCACGAGATACTAAACTGTAATTAACCCTTAAATTTATCAAATTTAAAATTAATTGGTTGTAAATTGATGAAATTAAAACTCGGGGGCCTATATTAAAAATGACCCCAAACATTCAAAGGGTCTTTTGACGTTAGCCCTAATATTTATAGTAATTTTTTTGATGTGATAGTCATCATCAGGATCGATTTTTTATTTTTTCGACCAATGAAAAAAAAGGTAAATTAAAAAAAATGAAAAGATCAAATATTTTTATTTTAAAAAGAGCCCAAGAAGAAACACCACAATGACATTTGGCCTCCAATTAATGTGTTACCATCTGTAACCCATGCTAGTTTTTTAAGCTAGGGACCATATACATAATTGCCAACGTGTGGTTCCCCTGTTTCCACTCCAGATATTTTTCAGACATCCTTTCGATTCTTGGTCGCTATAATTGCCAACGTTCTTCACTCATGGAGCTTCTTCCGATCATGATTTTGATCACAAGCGAGAGAGATATAAAACATCAGGTAGTTTTTTGGCTGAGGAAAAGTAACTGAGATTTGTGGAGGGCCAAAGATTAAGAATGAGAGAACTGTTTGATGAGGATTAGACCTGGCATTCGTGTCGTGTTATCAGTGTTCGTGTCATGTTCGTGTCAACCCGCTTTTTTTAACGGGTTGACACGACACGACACGATAAGAAAATGGGTTGAAAATGCCCAACACGAACACGACCCGCTACGATTCGCGAATCACACGACACGACACGAGTAACACGATAAGAATTAAAATAAATAATAATAATAATAATAAAAACATAAATATTAAATAATTAAAAATCAACCAGTTCGTTTTTTTAAAAAAAATTATACATTTTTTTAATGATTTTGAAGAGAGAGAGAGAGAGAGACATGGGGTAGTGAGAGAATCGGTGGAATGGGGGAGAAAGAGACAAAAGAGAAGAAAGAGAAGAAGAAAAAATAAAAAAAATAAAAGAAAGAGATAAATTTACAAAAATGCCCTTGAGCTTAACGGGTTAATAGGTATTCGCGAATTTACACAACACGACACGATAACTTATCGTGTGGCTAACGGGTTGACACGATAGCAACACGACATGATAACACAGACCCGAATACCGAATTTTTTTTGCTAATTCGTGTCGTGTTGTCGTGTCGTATATGATATTGCCAGGTCCTGGATCAAGTCAAGACGGTACTTCATTTTTATAGTGGGATTTTTTGTTAACTACATCGAACTTGGAGGACAAGCAATCAAGCAAGTCATCAGATGGTTCTGTCCATTTTCTTCGTATCGTGGCTGCTCTGACTCCTCTGTATACGACCAAAAACATTGTAACTTTCATCATGCCACGTTTTGTTTCTATAAAGCAAAGAATACCCAGCTGAGCAGCCATCAGCAAACGCGTGTATATATTGACTTCTACAACAAACATGGGCGGCATGGTTTAGTCTTTAGTGCTCTCTCCTATTCATTTAATAAATAAAAAAATAGTAATAAACTGATTAAAACTGTAAGGTAACGGAGAGAGGGTGACAGGGCGAGAAAGCTTGCAAATCTCGGAAGACAAATACACTGTACATGCTGCACTAATTAATCACTAATGTCTAAAGTCTTTGGTCGGTCGTCCTCTAATTCCCTTCTCTCCTCCCCCAACTCTTCTCTGGTTGTTTTTTTATTTATTTTATTTTATTTTTCTTAACAGGTCAGTCATTTGTTATTTTAATGGGTTATGTCATGTCAACTCATTAAAAAAGCAAATTAACATGATCACGGCCGTTGGCCAGGATACCGACTACAAGAGGGAGAGGGAGAGAGAGAGAGAGAGCAAAGAAGACATGCGTGTATGTAGTATTTTGTGTAACCACCCAATTATATTGCTTTTCATTCAATTCTTTAATAAGGTTGACAAGCAGTTTATGTCATAAACTATATAACTACTCCAATTAACTAATCAAATTTTCTTTTAGGCTAATTTGAGGAAGACATTCACTACCAAAACAAAAAAATTGGCAATAGTCACCATTATTTGGTGACATTTGGTGACTAATGCTAGGTTTGTGACTAAAGCCTTTATTCATCCCAGCATTAGTCATCAAATGTCACCAAATAATGGTGACTGTTGCCACTTTTTTTGTTAGTGATTTTTGGTATGAAATAATGTAAAACTGCTTCGCAACCTTATTGAAAAAAAGATACGAACTTGCCCCAATTTACAACCAAAAACCAAAAAATAAAAATAAAAATTTGTCCATCGGGTATATAAACAATATAATTGTTATGAAAAATATTTTGGCTTCCTGAAAATTAGGGACTAAAAAACATGACAATATTGGGGCGAATCGGGAATGGGTATGTCCTTCCCATCCCCATCCCCGTTTACTCTTTTTCCCCCATCCTGGCCTTCATACCCATAATACAAATTGGGGATTCTCCATAAGTAGGGGAACAACTTCTCCGCCCTGCCCCAATATGGGGAATATATTTTTTGGTGGGAGTCGTGAGACACACCTTGAAGCCACTTAACAATATATCCATATGAATAAATAAATAAATAAATAAATATATATATATATATATATATATATACTATTCTAAACAAGGCAGGTTCGGATTGGATACTCTAATTCTACCAATTATAGTACTAGTTCAAAATCAACCGACATGTCTTTGATTGGTCCTGTGGTGAAGATACTAAGCATTTTTTTTTTTTTTTTGGTCTCAGATGACTGGAGTTGGTTTTTCGCATATCCATGGGAGGGGTGGCTCGTAAACTTGCGAAATACACTCTTTGGGCCCATTTGATCATTTCAATTTTAGTTTTTAGTTTCCATTTTTCAATTTTTTTGCTAGAGTATAGAAGAAAAAGAGGGAGAATGGAAGTAAGAATGCGAGTGGAGATAGGATTGAGAGGGAATGATGGAAAGGAGAAGTAATAAAAGTGAAAACAAAAACTAAAAATAGAAATCTATTTGAAATTGTTTTCACTTTCAAGTTTTTGTTTTTACTTTTGTTACTCCTCCCTTCTATCCTCCCCTCTCATCCTCTCTCTCAATCTCATTCTTACTCTCATTTTCCTCTATACTCTAGCACAAAAAATTAAAACTAAAAACTAAAAATAAAATGATTATCCAACATGCCCTTAACTAACATTGGCAATTTTAGGTCTTGTTTGAGGATGAGGACTGTAAACCTTAGTTTCCTTTTGTATTAGTTATTTCCTCTCAATAATATATTGACGTCTTTTTTAAAAGTAAATAAATAGTTGGAAGAGGTTTTAAGTTCAAATTTTTACTCTCAGTTGCTAAAACGAACTACTCATTAAATGAGTTACGAAGTACTCATTAAATAGTGAAACTCACGAAAGGAAAATATTGCTGCCTTCTGGGCAGTTTATTACCTGAATCGCAATCAAATTATCAACACCAAAACCCTGAATTTAAAGAAGAAATTAACAATCAATCATATCGTAATACACCCAATTGGCTTCTGTGTATATCCAGGCCAACTCCTCATCTATTTACAGTATTGAAGTAGGCATACTCAAATTCAGAACTTGCTTTTCTTGCACGCAGAAAAACAATCACAATCACAAGCGAGAACGATAGGAATTATGGGGGAAGTAAGAAACTATAATGGGAGCTCCCGACGACGACGAGGATTTTGATTTGCTTTTCTTGGATTCCTTTAAAGAAGGAGCTTTTGCACTGCCTCCTGCATCATCTGAGACCTGTGAGTTTGACAATGGCATGAAGCAATTGAGAATGGACGAAAACATAGCCATTTGTTTGTAAGAATAGTGAAAAAGTGGTGAAGGCTGATTGTGTGGTTTATTTTAGACTTGAGCAGATATGATTAGGCTAAATGTCGTCCAATATTTATAGTGAAATAGAAATGAGACTTTGTCCTTCACGAAAAAAAAGAAATGAGACTTTGTCAATTATCTTGGAGGCGAAGGAAGATTTCAAGACAACATATTCATTCATTATACATCGATGGTTCTGTGTTCCTTCGTATAACGCACGCGGCCTCTTTGACCAGTGTTGAAATTTCAAGTTAACCTCAAGCAAGAAATTTTATTTGGCTTATTTTATTTGACGTCTTTTTGTTTTGAGTACTGCTAAACAAACCCTAAAATTAATTGAATACACCCTACTATTGAACTATTTATTGAATTACTAATTTACCCTAATATAAAATGACCAAAAAAGATATATTGAATTGTGAAACAAATATAATGTTAATAAGTATACCCTACTTGCCACATATTTAACCATAATCAAATAGCGAGCATTGGAGGAGAGGCAAGGAGGTATTGTTGAATGTTCAAAGGTCCTACGTTGAACTTGAATTGATTCTTGCGTTGAATTATTGTCTTGCCTTGAAACTTGTAAGAGGCTATTTCTCCGCTCTATTTATCTGCTAAACTTGAATTATTGTCTTGCCTTTGCGATTCCTTATTGTAGATGATGGTTGGCAACATATTGAAAATAACGACATGATGACGTTGTACAAGAAATAGGAAGATGATTTTCTAGAGACGTGGTTGTGGTTGCAATTGAGGTGATATTTTGTTTGGTTAATTTAATTTTGTGGTTTTTGTGCAGGTAAGATTTGGCATTTGAGGTATACAAGTATTAGCTAAATGAAACACTTTGGCATTTCTCTCATTAACTTATTTGGTTCACTGGTACTATCATTGAGATTGCAGAAGAAAAAACGGCCACTTTGTTTCATTGGCACTACCATGGACCCCGAGCCTCTGCATTTATCTACATTTCGTAAAATCTGGAATATTCAACTAATCCAATACTTATGGATATGCCACATCAACTATAATAGTTTGTTTCCTTTATAATAAAAAATGACGTTGTTAGTCCATTTGACAGAAAATAAAATAAAACCTCCATACCTGTTTTCATTTTTCCTTTCATCTTTTTTATTTTTATTTTTTCCTATAGGAAGCCGTAATCATCAACTTCCTTCCAAACTTCGTACCCCACCAACCAAGAATCCCAACTTCTGTACCCTCCATTTCTCCTCCCACCACAGAAAAGGACACAAACCCTTTTCTTCAAACAACTCCGCCATCACTCATTGAAAACCCAACCACAGATCCTTTGTAAATTCCACAGCTCAATAAATCAATCATTTTTATCAAACTCATACGCCTTCGTCCTCATTGCAGGGAACCCAAAAGCCCTCTGATTTTACTCCTTCCATTGCAAACCCTTATGATCACCCTGCACCATCCCCATCGTCATTGCAGAAAACCCAAGATCTCAAAGAAGCTCATCATGAAGATATTCCATCATCAATCAGAATAGAAATCAATTGGGTATGATCAATTTCGGTTGATGACTACAACTTCCTATAGAAAAAAAAAAATCAAAGGAAGAATGAGGAGAGTGACATGCGAGATTGGAGATGGTGATGAGGGGTTTTTTTTTTTTTTTTTTTTTGGGTCAAATGGATTAACTCCGTCAGTTTTTTTTTTTTAAAAGGAAACAAACTATTATAATTGATGTGGCATACCCACAAGTATTGGATTAGTTGAATGGTCCATATTTTACGAAAAGCAGGCAAATACGCACAATGCCTAAATGCAGAAACTCATAATCCCACTACCATAACACCCATTATCTCCACTTTGATATATTGTAACCTATGTTATTAATATTGTAATTAGTAGCCTTTAACTCATAATTTGTGGGTTAGTTTCATATTATTGTAAGCCTACAAATAGGTGATTATCAAAGAAGAAGATGACAAATTTAGAGACTAATTTCTATTGTCTTCCTCTACTCTTCATTTCTCTCTATAAATCTCGTTAGTTATATAACAGTTTCAAGAGTTTGAAAGATAATTACATAATCCAAAAAAGAAGAAGATAATATCATTAAAATATATATAATTAAATTTAACAAAAGGTGTGGAGCAAAAAACCCCAAACCCCACCTCCCTGTAGCCCTCCCTTCTCCCCTCTCCGCACCCCACCCCACCCCACCGATCCTCCCCTCAACCCACCTCTCCCCTCCCATCTCTCTCTCTTGGTTTCACCGTTTGGGTGGCTGCGCAATGGCCTGAAATGTTTGGAATTCGACCTATCAAAATTTCCCCATCAGTATGGGAGCAATTTGTCGTATGGTTTTACAATCTGGTAGAAGAAGAAGGGAAGACCCATAATTCATTAATTGAATCCTTGTAGTGGGTGCCGACCAAAGGAAGAAGATGGTCTTTTGGGTGTCTTAATAAGTTTTTCGATCGGAGGAGAGTGTTTGGTTTTGGACGGAAGCTTCTCTGGGTCGGAGGAGATGGTACCTTCAACAATGGTGGCTGGCCAAAATGCATTCCCGTGTTTTGATGGGCTTGCAAAACGCATTCTCTGGAAATGCTGAACGCGATAATATAATATAAATTTTCGACATCTTGTTTATCTATTTTGAGCACTGGCAGCTGGAGTTTGAATCAGTTTACTAACAAATCATAAATTTTGTTTCTGCTTGACACCCAAATATAAAACAATAAGTAAAAGAATGTGAAATTAAAAATTAATTATCATTGTACTGTCTGTCTATTCTTCTCCTTGTAGGAGGTCATATTTATAATACAATGGAGCCCTAGTGGCTAAGTAAATAATAAATTCATATTTCTATTTACGGTAGGAAATAAGGAATTAAAGTAAATTAATTACAATTATAATAGGAATACTTGATGTGTAAGGAAAGTAAGTCAATGGTCCACAAGTCACGCCAACACTATAAGTTCATAAAAAACAAATTAATATCCATCAAGCCATAACTAATATTTTTACTGGGCGAGGCAAATAATACTGGGCGCCAACAATATAAAATTTTCAATATTTTCTCTTCAATTACACAAGTCTTAATATTTTTACATGAAATACTGTAATTTGGAGACACAAACATTCGTGCCAAAGTGTGGCTCCCCTTATTTCCACTCCAGATATTTTTCAATCATCCTTTGGATTCTTGGTTGCTATAATTGCCAAGTTGTTCACTCATGGAGCTTCTTCTGATGATGATTTTGATCACAAGCGAGAGAGATAAGAGTTACTGGGGAAGTAAGAGACCACTAATGGAGCTTCTGATGATGACTTTGATTTGCACTTGGATTCCTTTGACGCTTTAACTAGTCCAGAAGACCCTCCAGCATCATCGGAAACCCGTTGTGATGACAACGACGGCATGAAACAATTCGAAAAAGCAGAGAAGAAAGCCATTAATTAGTGTTGATAAAATTTACTCTCTCTGTTGTAACTTGTATGCCTAAAAGGAATTCCTCAGGTAGTTTTTTAGCTGAGGAAAGTAGAGATGAGAGAGATTTGTAGAGGGCCAAAGATTAAAGGTGAGATAACTGTTTGTTTGATGAAAATCAAGTGAAGACGGTACTTCATTTTTATAGTGGAATTTTGTTAACTACATCGAACTTGGAGGAGAAGTTATCAAGGAAGTCATCAGATGGTTCTGTCCATTTTCTTGGTGTTGTGGCTGCTTTTTGACTTCTTTGTATACGACCAAAAAGATTGTAACTTTCATCATGCCACGTTTTGTTGCCACGTTTTGTTACCCAGCCCATTAAGAAAACTGCAGCCATCAGAGCAAAAGCATATATATATATATATATTGACTTTTATAACAAACATGCGTGGCATGGTTGCCCTTTCTTATTCATTTAATGGAAAAAATAATGATAAACTGATAAAAATTGTAAGGCTAACGGGAGAGAGTGACAGGGCGAGAAAGCTTGCAAATCACGGAAGACAATGCACTTTACATGCCGCACTAATTAATCACGTTGTTGGTTGGCCCAGTCTAAAGTCTTTGGTCAGTCGTCCTCTAATTTCCTTTTCATTTGGACGAAACAGATCAATTCAAACCCAACAGCTAGACTTGAGAATATTGTACACGATAGGTTTACATGACACAAATTTACACGAAAAAAAAAATTAGTATTTAGGTCGGAGCTAAATGCGTGATGTTAAAAATGGTAGATTCTTTAGACATCAATTAAGTTATAACAGATAGTATCGTGTGAATTCGCAAATACCCGTTATCACCCATTAAAAATATAGGTAGTTTTATAATTTTATGTATCTTTTTTTTTCTCCTTATTTAGACTCATCCTTCTCTTCTTTGGTTGGTTTTTACAAAAAATAAAAAATAAAAAAAAATAAAGATTTTTTTTATAAAAATTTATTTATTTAATATATATTTTTTTTTTGTAATTTGAAAACATAAAGAATTTTTTATTACTTTTTTGTCCATTTGAAAGTTCATGTAATTACAAAATGGATCCCACCCTTGACACATCATCATTTAACAGATTCATTAAAGATTTAAGTAACAGAGGGAGGGGGTTCTTTGTAAGTTTTCCACAAGTTTGAGTTTGTAATTGTAAATGCCCCTAAAAATAGGCATGAACTTGAAAATGATCCCATAGTTTGGGGGTCTTTTGTAGTTTGTCCTTTTTTATTTTTTTTATTTTTTTTCTTAACAGGACCTTGAATTAATTTGTTTAACTTTTTTTAAAAAAAAACATGAAAAGAAAACAAGATTTTAGGTACTCTAATGTACTTAGCAGCTACTAGGTCTGATATAATGTATGTTATTAGTCTCCTTAGTCGATTCATGGAAGCACCAACTGTACTTCACTTTCGAGCTGCAGAAAGGGTGCTTCATTATTTGAAAGGAACTATAGATTTTAGTGTTCTTTATAAAAGAGATAAAAGCAAGGGTTTAGTCGGCTACAGTACGTAACAGTGATTTTGCTAGGGACTTGGATGATAGAAGAGCACTTCAGGTCAAGTTTTCATGTTTAGTTCTGGGGGAATTTCATGGTCTTCAAAGAAGCAGCAGGTGGTCACTTTGTCCAAAATTGAAGCCGAGTTTATTGCAGCTGCTTCTTGTGCATGTCAAGCTGTGTGGTTAAGAAGATTGCTCAGAGAATTGGGGTATGTTCAACAAAGTCCTACTTTCTTCGTGATCGCACAAAAGAAGGGGTTGTCGAATTGATTCATTGCCAGAGTCAAGATTAGATTGCAGATATATTAACAAAGCCTTTGAAGCTTGAGCCATTTGAGAAGCTGCATGGTCTCCTTGGTGTTTGTTCAAGTTCGGATGTAAACTGAATATTTGTATGGAGTTCAATTTAAGGGAAAGTGTTAGGTTTTTTTAAGTATTTATGTTTTAATTGAATTGGTCAAGTTAATTGTTAATAATCCCTAGTTGTTAAGGACGTGAGGTAGTGTTGTTTGTTATCCTAGTTTATAGGGGAATCCCTTCAGTCTATTCTTTGTAAGGCTATATAAGCTCAGCTTTAAAGCTTCTGTTAATGAGATACACTTTTCCAATTATTATTTCAATTACTCAAGCTTATAGTTTTCAACAAGTTGCTATGTTGTCCGATATTTATAGTGAAATAGAAATGAGAGTTTGTCAACTATCTTGGAGGCCAAGGAAGATTTCAAGACCATATATATTCATTAATTATACATCTCGATGGTTCTGTGTTCCTTCATATAATGCACGTGGCCTCTTTGACCAGTGTTGAAATTTCAAGTTAACATCAAGCAAGAAATTTTGTTTAGCTTATTTTATTTGACATCCTTTTTTTGTTCGTTTTATAATAAAAATAATTAATTAAAGAAGCAATGTGAAAGTTCTAGACTAAAATAAAAGGAGAGCACTGCAGATTTATCAATGGGTGCCAACAATATAAATTTTTCAATATTTTCCTCACAATTACACAAGTCTTAAAGTTTTTTCACATGAAATACTGGAATTTGGAGGCACAGCCATTTCATGCCGAAATGGGCGGCCTGAAGTGTGGTTCCACCTGTTTCCACTCTAGATGTTTTTCAATCATCCTTTCGATTCTTGGATTCTTGGTCGCTATAATTGCCAACGTTCTTCACTCATGGAGCTTCTTCGGATCATGATTTTGATCACAAGCGAGAGAGATATAAAACAACCAATATATATGATCACAAGCGAGAGAGATAAGAGTTACTGGGGAAGTAAGAGACTACTAATGGAGCTTCTGATGAAGACTTTGATTTGCATTTGGATTCCTTTGACGCTTTCACTCCAGAAGAGCCTCCAGCATCATCGGAAACCCGTTGTGATGACAACGAGGGCATGAAGCAATTCCAAAAAGCTGAGAAGAAAGCCATTAATCAGTCTATTCAAATTTTGCCTCTCTCTTGTATTCGAAAAAACAATTCCTCAGGTAGTTTTTCAGCAGAGGAAAATATAGCTGAGAGAGTTTTGTAGAGGGCCAAAGATTAAAGATGTGATAACCGTTTGTTTGATGAGAATCAAGTTAAAACGTTGCTTCATTTTTATAGTGGGATTTTGTTGACTACATCGAACTTGGAGGACAAGTAATTAGGCAATTAATCATTCATCGAACTTGGGATTTTCTTGGTATTGATGCTTTGACTTCTTTTATACGACCAAAACGGTTGCAACTTCCATGATGCCACGTTTTGTTGCTACAAAGCAGAGATTGCCCAGCTTAACTTGATAATTTGGATTTCTATTTAGAGGGGTGATAATATATTAAACTTATACATACTGCATAGATGATAGGACTCGAACTCAGGATCTTTCCTGGAGGAACAATGCTCCAAATCACTACACTAGTGGGTCATTCGCTTTTCATTTTACTTAATTTTCCTACTTGCACTCCGTTTTTTCAATACTTTTTTCCTTTCATCGAGTAAGAAATAATTAACGTTCTATATTGCCCAATCAAGACCTGGTTTCTGTTTCTCCAAACAACGGAGAAAGTGATGAAGATGAGAAAATTCAGGTCAAAAGATGCCTAGGTAGCTACATGTGGTAACATGAGATGATATCATAAAAGTTTGTATATTAGGCACCAACATTAGCTTACAGGAACCATTTAGTAAAGTACATAGCCTAGGTGTCTATTCGACCATGTCCTTTTGTTATATTTTCAAATGGTGTGGTTCCTACCTACCAGCCTCTCATGCCTCTTTTTTTGTCTTTTTTTTTGTCTTTTTTTTTTTTTTTTTGTCTTTATGTCAATTTCTTTTTCTGGGTTTGACCACTACATAATGTTGGTAAGAATAATTTTGTTGAGTTGTATTCTAGCTAGTTTTTCTTTTGGCTCTTTGACAACCTTGTAATTATAGGTCATGTAATGTATACCCAAGCTCATGTGATAAGGACATCTTTGTCAAACCCATTAGGATTTACAAAAGAAAGAGATGGAAGAGGAAATCATTTAATTTGGTCTTTAAATCTGGCAATGTTTTATTCATGCGATTAATTTCTAACTTGTTCTCTAAGTTTTCTAGACTTTAGTAAAAAATTTAAGTTTTCCATATTTTAGTAGGATTTCTAAGTTTCCTATTTTATTTAGGTTAGAATTTCTTTTTTAACAAGGGATTTTTATCATATTGTCTCTAGGTTTTAGTTTGCTATAAATACCCCTGTCATGTAATTCATTATGGAGTTGAGTTGTTGAGATATAAAGAAAAGTTTATTTTCCAAAGATTGGAGACTACTTGGTGTGAAGCCAAACCCCTAGAGTGATTCCAGACCTATCCTTGTTCGTTCTATTTTCTGTTTTCCATTGTTTTTGCTTTTGCTAAACTACCTAAATTCTCAATTCACCCATATCCTCCATCATCATGGTTATTATTAGATTAGGTTAATTTTATTCCTAGTTGTTTTTCTATGGCTGTGATAATCAATGACTCAACAAAATCAAAGGTTGGCAAAGGTAAATTCTATTAAATTTCAGAGAGATGGGTCAGTGGCCCACTATTAGCAACACCGATATTATCTCCAACTTAACCACTTACAAAGCCTCATAGGTGTGGGGTTTTGTCACAAAATACCTCGGTGATATCAGTAGTGGAACCATTCATTATATCTTTAGTCAAGTTTCCAATGTGGGACTTATATTCTTCAACACCCCTCACGTGGGACCACTATATTGTAAGATCCCACATCGACCAACAGAGAGGGGGTGATGTGCCTTATATGTACATGCTCGCCTCCATCTATCACGAGGCCTTTTGGGAGCTCACTAGCTTCGGAGTCATGGGAACTCCGAAGTTAAGCGAGTTGGGGCTAGAGCAATACCAGGATGGGTGATCCACTGGGAAGTTGGTCGTGAGTTCCCATAAACAAAACCGTGAGAGCAAAGAGGGGGGCCCAAAGCAAATAATATCGTGTTACGCTGGAGCCAATCCCGGGATGTGACAATTTGGTATCAAAGCCACTCTGCCATGTGGTGTGAGTGTGCCGACGAGGACGTTGGGCCCTGAAGGGGGGTGGATTGTAAGATCCCAAATCGACCAACAGAGAAGGGGTGATGTACCTTATATGTACATGCCCACCTCCATCTAGCACAATGCCTTTTGGGAGCCCATTGGCTTCGAAGTCATGGGAACTCCGAAATTAAGCGAGTTAGGGCTAGAGCAATTTCAGGATGGGTGACCCACTGGGAAGTTGGCCATGAGTTCCCAGAAACAAAACCATGAGGGCAAAGAGGGGGGCCCAAAGCGGACAATATCGTGCTACAGCGGAGCCGATCCTGGGATGTGACATACATAGTTGGCCACACGTAGGGCTAAGTCCACATCGGAATCAAACATTCAAACCCAACACGTGAACACCGCGTATTGGGTAAAGAGTAAGAGTAAACAATCAAGCCCAACATGTGAACACCACATAGGGTAAGGGTAAAGGCTAAATATTTTAGGTCCAGTCATTCAACTCGCTCTGATACCATGTTAAATTTCAAAAAGACGGGTCAGCGGCCCACTATTACCAACACCGCTATTGTCCCCAACTTAATCATCTACAAAGCTCAATAGGTGTGGGGTTTTATCACAAAAGGCCTTTGTGATATTAGTAGTGGAACCATTCATTATATCTTGCATTTTATTTTGCTAAGTTTTTGATGTGGGACTTGTATTCTTCAACAAATTCTGCATTACATTCATTAGAAAGCATTTTAAGTATGACTAGTCAACCTATATGAGTATGACTAGTCATCATTTGTGTAACATTTGGACATCCAGCTCATTTGCTTTCTCACGTGTCTCCAACTGTGTTTTTTAATGAATTTTGTTTTTGCTAGTCCAATTATTTGCTGCCATGTGCATTTTTCTCTAACCTACCTATTTAGGGTAAAATGAGAGCAAAGGGCCTTTGAGTTGTCACTTGCTTAGAAAAAGGTTTTGAGAGTTTTCCATTTTTGCTCTGGAACTCTTCTCTAAGTGAGGGATGTTTCTTTCAAAATGAGATTTTCAAATTGCATTTGAAATCTACATCTAGAATAGTCAATCATATTCTCATCTAGCTCTAGGTCAGATTCTCAAATCAATTTCTTTAAGAATGGTTTCTTAAAGAAATCAATTTTTCCTTAGAATCTACAGTTGCCTTCATGTGTTCTTTGAGAGCTGAGCCGCTGGTGTCATGGAGTGAAGGAGCTGATGGACTAGCTGCCAATTCCATGAAAGACTAGCTACTAGTTCTTTCTAAGCTTGGAGAAGAAGGTTGCACAAAGAGGTATAGCTTTTCCTATATAGACTTAGGATTCTTGAGCTTGTGGTTGTAATCTTTGTAAGAACCTTCTTTTCTTAGTGGATTGCCTAGTCAGGTGATGACCCCTAGTTTTTCCCGATGGTGGGTTTTTGGGTGAACAATTTTCTGGGTTTGATGTTCTTGACTATTGACTAGTCATAATCTCCTAAGTATTTCTATTATGATTCAATGGATGTTCACACACTCTACACTTTAGTTGTTGCTAGCACAGAGGATGCCTAGATTGACAATCTAGGCATCCCGACGACGATGATGATTTCGATTTGCTTTTCTTGAATTCCTTTAAAGAAGGAGCTTTTGCACTGTCTCCCGCATCATCTGAGACCTATTAAATGAGGTGGAAAAAGGCATGCGTGCTCTTCGAAATGTAGTGACTTCTTAAAAATCTAGAAAAATTATGCGGTCCTCATTTGTTTTTAAAAATGACAACAAATTAATATGTTTTTAAATCTACCTTTGAGGTGATCTAACAACAAAGAATCTGACCCTCCTATTAATAACTTTTTCCGTAAAGTTTGGTAAAAACAATGACGTTATAATGCACAAAAGTCATCCATAGTACCAAGTGGTGAAGTCTTTAAATACATAAAAACTCTGTTACTTTAGTGAACGATGCCTAATGCGTTATGGCATCATTATTTTTTTTTTCCCTATATGCCTAGCTATGGAGTGTTGTTTGAGATCAAATTTGTAGTAGTGACTGAATAGAAAAGGACATGGTGACTCTAAAATTGATTTTCAAACCGTTTGACTTTTTCTAGGTCAAAATCAAACCAAACTGATAATTACGGTTTGGCTCGGCCGGATTGATGCCCACCCCTACTCAAAATATGACAAGATTATAACCAAATATGAGAACCAAATAATATAATTTTGCTATAAAAGCATATGTAGGCAGATTGCAAATGCAAGAAGCAACTGTAGGGAAAAGCAATGAGGCAGTTGTTCTATTTTGTGCTTTTCCTTTCTTTGGCATTTGGCCCAAGAAGCTGCTTTGGCTTCTGGCCTTGGAAAAAGCACTTTGTGAGAATTGAGAACAAGCTAGACAACCAACAACTAAACTACCATTGTGAATCCATAATGGACGATCTTGGCTATCGCATTCTTGCTCCCCAGCGGGAGTGGGAATTTAAATTTCGAGCTAGCTTGGACACAATTTTAGAGTAAATTTAGGCCAATTAACGGGATAGTTTGACTTTTTTTAATGCCCATTTACCCTGCCAAGAGAAACGGGAGAAGCAACAAAAAGTAAGAGGTAATATCCTTTTGTTTCTTTCTTCTCTAAAATTTCCATCTGCCTCAGTGATGGTGGTTCTCATTCCTGTTCCTTTTTCTCAACCCAAAAAAAAAAACTTTAATTCCTTTTATTTATTTACCTATCTATAGGAGTGATTTATGTTTCTTCTTTTTTTGACTTCCAATATTGCAGATTTTATTTTTATTTTTGTGTGTGTGTGTGTGATTAGATATTGATTCGGTTTTTGAAGATTTTTAACATATATGTTGGGATTAGACATATTAAATTGGACAACAATACAACATATTGTGTCCTATAAGTCTAATATCTAAAGGGGGTGGGACTCGACTCATAAGGACTCGCTTGAACTCAACTCCAATTCAATTCAAGTCGAGCCACCAAATGAGGCCTTAAGGAATAAAGAATATGTAATATAGAACCGTTTGCCCAAAAGTATTGCTAAATCTCAAGACACCCAAGTCATCACTATCATGTAACAAAATGGGTAAAACAGCGTGAGCGCCGCATATTGCTTTAAGCAGGCATACATATTGAAAGAAAACTAGCTAACTACTTCATTATTTCTAGGAAAAACTTTATTTGAATGCATGTGGTCCTAAACAAAACCAAACAAGTCCACAGTGCAATTTGCCGTAATGATTTTCAGTGAGCCCATGTAAACTGCAACTCCAACCTCTTATGCGCCTCGATGAAGAGATACAAGCCATCCTGCTTCACACGCCAAGCGCAGAAATTTCTGGAACACCTAGTTGAATCTCTTTTAGCATCAAAGATGTCGAAATGCCCATTTACATTTCCCCAACTCATGTCACAAGACAACACAGTACTAGGGTTGACGTTCCAGGAAAAGTCGTGTAAAAATAGGATCGAATGCTGGCTTGGATCCACACCGGCGGCTTGGCACTGAACATTCAGATTGGTGTTTTCGGCCAAGTCGTTAAAAAGGGTCACCCGAAAATCAGCCATTGAGCTGCATATGGACAGGGACAGTAGAAGGAGAAGCAGAAAACTTGGCAGTTTGTTCATTTTTGTACTGTTTCAGAACCTTAGAGGAGATTGTAGAAAATATATTTCCTTGTATTTGACATATTACACAAAGTCCCTATTTATGCTAGTATAGGATATCTACTTAAGGTAGGAAATAATATAGACATGAATACAATCCAATTTACAGCAGGAAAGGCTAATTGCTAGGAAAAGATTGTGAAGTTGACTTCTGTGTAGGCTAGGAAAGGAAAGCTGCGTTAACATTTTTCATTTTTTCAATTCCTCCTCAAATTTTAGCTAAGGAGGTGGTTTAGGAGCCCCTTGTGGATGCTTTGATAAAAGAGATATATACGTGTTTTCCTTTTTCTCCTCATGTTTACATTTTTTCTTGATCTTCTTTTCCACTATAATCATTAGGTTTTTCTTGAAAGCAAATCTTCATGGAAGCCAAACAATAAATTTGATATAGAAACATAATTACGGATGCATTCATTAGGAATAATCCAGGCATTTTTTAGGATCAATTTAGGCCAATTAACAGGATAGTTTGACTTTTTTTTAATGCCCATTTACCCTGCCAAGAGAAACGGGTAGCAACAAAAAGTAAGAGGTAATATCCCTTTTGTTTCTTTCTTCTCTAAAGGATAGTTTGACTTTTTTTAATGCCCATCGCTATTTTCAATTTGCACTCTCAACTTTAAGTACACGAACTAATTTTTATTGCCAATTCCCCCCTTACTGTCTAAATCTCAACATTTCATCCAATTTGCCGTTAAATATGAGGGCAAATTGGTCATTTTATATGTCAAAATAATTAAATACTATAAAATAAAATAATATAAAATCTAAAATAAATAAATAAATCATTTTAATAAACAAAAAACAGAGGGGATGGGGAGCTCGAATGAGAGAGAGAGAGAGAGAGAGAGAGACAGAGAGACAGAGAGAGATTGAGAGAAAACGAAGGCGACGACGACGGTGGAAGGGAGAAAAGGTCTGTTTGCGGTGGTGGTCATGAGGGAATGGGGGAGAAGAAAACACCCGTCGGGGGAAAGGGGGCGTTAATGGACTGGGCGGCTCGAACCACCCATACACCTAATAATCCCTTCCCTCCCCATAAATCACTCCCCTTTCCTCACCAAAAAATTTCTCAACACACCCATCAACTATTTGTCTCTTTTTTCCCTCACCCGCTAGGCCCCAACCCCAATAACCGCCCCTAAGTTTCTTCTCGTGGTTTTATGTATGTATATTTTTTTCCGTGGTTAACTATACAGACATGGTGACTTGAGTTGCTCTTTCAGTCATTGGGTGGGCAGCTTGACTGCAGCAAAAAGAACAGCAACTGCAGGAATTTGACATCGCTACAGAAAGAATTGGCCTTGGGGTGCCTGTTGTTTACAAAATCTGGGCTTATCTTTTCTGGCCCCAGCTGTCCTCCTGGACATCAGTTGGGTTGTTATTTGCTCTTGGGCCTCTCAGTTAACAAAAAGAAAAAAAAGGTCGGCTGATTTGTGTCTGGTTTCAAGAATCTATCCACGTTGATAAATGTTTTCTCAGGTGAAGAAAACAAAAATGTAACGCGTTACAGTAGAAAAACATAAAGGACACAGCAAAATATTACAAGTATTTGTATTTGTATTTCATAGAAAATAACCCATTATAATCACCACCACCTAATTAATTGGTCACTTAACCCTGTCATTATTCATTAACAATGAAATAAATAAGAAAAATACTGGCTTTAATTTCATTGAGAAAAAGGACAAGAAAGCGTACAGTTGGACATGATGTTTGTAGTTGTGGTGGAATGCTGACTCCTTTCACCAACACAAACTAATGAACACATTTGATCAATATGCAGCAGCAGCCAGCCACCACACCATGCACTAATATATCATATGATTCTTACCCTTTAATTTCGTAGACCCCATGCACTTTGATTATTACTTCACTTGCATTATTGTATGTTTATTATAATATATAATAGACACCGAAATGACTGGATTGCCCATGCACAACTTTGCAATATAATATATTGAAGTGCAGCATGGCTAATATGGTCATTATCATGAGGAAGAAGCCGAGTGGAGGGTGCCACAGCTACTGCCGGGAGAGCAATGATGAACGGTGGAGATTTGTCCAGGAGGAAGAGAAATAAACAACACAAATAGACACTACATTCTTGGGAGAATAGGCTCTTTCATTTAAATTCAGTTCCCAAATAACATTGGTAACATACCTATTTAAGGACATCTTCATCATCCTACTAATACATAAAACTGACTCACTAATTAATAAATGAGCTTATTAAAAAAGAGAGTAAGAAAAGTCTCAATATAATAACATATTAAAACTTCTTGAATGCAATGATCAAGCATATCTGGTTTAGTTCTCCAACAGTATGAAATGAGGCATTGCAGACAGATTATGTTCATTTGTGAAGGCGATAGGAAGGAATAGCAATTAGACGTTTAGCCCTTGCAACCGTTATGCCAAACACCTCAGTCATGTCCAATTCTTCTGGCAACATGTTATTCGGAAGTTCCCAATCAAAACAATGGACAAGTTGTGCCAACATTAACTGGACCACCATAAGGCCTAACTGAATTCCTGGGCAACGTCTTCGGCCAGAGCCAAATGGGATAAGCTGAAAGTGATTTCCTCTAACATCAACATCGCTACCCTCAAATCTTTCTGGTATGAACTCCTCTGCATCGGTCCAAGCACTCGGGTCTCTCCCGATTGCCCACGCGTTTATGATAACGCGCGATTTTTTGGGTATGTGGTAGCCATTGACGATGCAGTCTTCAGTGGCAGCATGAGGAACCAACAATGGCGCAACTGGGTGTAGCCTCATGGTTTCCTTCACTACCATGCTCAAATAGTCCAATTTCCCCAAGTCTGATTCCTCCACCATTCTCCCCAATCCAACAACATCTTCTAGCTCCTTTTGGACTTTCTTCATTGCCTTTGGATGCCTCATAAGCTCGGACAGTGCCCACTCGACCGTAACTGATGATGTGTCAATGGAGTTCACCAACATATCCTACAAAGAAATTTGCCATTTTTTCACATATTGTGGTGTAGAAGACATAGTCGAAACTATATACGCATGATAAATAACAAAAGGGACATGTATAACAGATCAATTGAAACAAAATTACAATCTTAAACCTTGACATGTTAAATTGTCTCAAAGAAATGATTTCGTTTTACTTCGAGTAATGCTAGAATAAGAATTAAAATGATGCAACGATATGGTGTTTAGTGCCACCATGCCTATATGTCTAAGTTTTTGTGTATACTAACAAATATTATGGCTTTGATATGAGGGCGTTCGATTCGGTATTCAGATTGTTCAGATCCCATGAAGGCCACCATGACATCAACAAAGTCTTTAGTCCTTTCTCCCTCGTTAGATTGAATATGCTCGTCAATGACCTTCTCAAAGAAGGTATCAAACGCCTTGTTAACAGACTTCATCCGCTTCGTGAAACCTTGGAGGTCGAAGGGAGCTATAAAAGGAATGTAATCACCCAAGTTAGCGGCGCCTATCAATTGGACAACCTCTTCGATCACAGACCTGAAACCCCTCGCATCAAACTCCTCATCCTTATACATCTTCCCAAGCACCATCCGGCAGCTCATGACCACGCTGAGAGATGAGACATTGTCACTCAGATCAACAGCGACACGTCCATTATCGGCAGTGGCTCGAATAGACTCAACACAGAGAGCAATCGCGTCTCTCCTCATGGACTTGAAGGAGTTGATTTTGTGGTTGCTGAGCAACTCAAGGGTGCACATCTTCCGTGTGTCGCGCCAATATGCACCATATTCAGAGAAAACCAAGCTCCTTTGCCCAAAAGAGATGAGCTTTGCTCCTTCATGTGGTGGCCTACTTGCAAAAACAAGGTCGTGTGTTTTGAGGAACAGCTCGGCAGCTTGTGGAGATGAGACAACAATGGTGTGCATAAGGCCTAATCGCAAGTACATGATGTCGCCGTATTTTTGGGCCAGCCGATGAAGATCCTTGTCGGGGAACTTCCCTAGCAAGTGAAGGCTTCCAAAAATGGGAAACCCTCTTGGACCAGGGGGTAACATCTTCTTCTTGTTCTTCCACCATGCTTGCAGGATATAAACAAGGGCAAGCAACCCAATTGTTACCCAAATCCAAACCATTGCTCTTTGAGGATGAGCTCAAATGTTTGACTAGTTGAGTGTGTCTAAGAAGAGAGAAGTCTCTCTATGCTCTTCTCTGTATACTTAGTCTCGTTGTGTTTAATGAATGAGGATGCGTGGAAGATCCAAACATCACACGCTTCTTCATCTACGACCATACATAAAATATCCCAAGGCACCATTTCAAATGAAGCATCAAGATTGAATCGTACATGTCAGAATGCAATAGCTACCACAAACTTAAGTTGGTCCTTATCCAATAATTCTATTCTATTATGAAGCAATACAGTATACATTGCGTTTTTTTCGCATCTCATAATTCTCTTTAGGACAATGGAATGATGTGGACCTCATCATCATCACTATGACATCCCAACATGTGCAAGCCTTTGCTTTTTTTTTTATTTTTTTAATAACTAAATGTGCCAATTTGTTCTGGACTATGATTCTAATTTCTAATAAAGGATTTGGTCAAAGCTGGGGCCAATTTGTCTTCAACTCAAATTTTACGAGACTTGTCAGATTTGGTTAAACTTGTCAGATTTATATACCACGTTTGGTGCCTACAATTAATTTGGATTGAATTGGATAACTCTAGTAAGCTATAATTGTGTTACAACTTGGCCCGCATTGTTCCTTTCTCCAAATGAAATAAAAATAGAAAATAGAAAATTACAAACTAAAAGTTTCTGTTTATACACCACCTTATTTTACTTATTCTGACCACCGACATTGGGCATGCGCCGGCCCTTGTACATGATCTTACAACTTGGAGACTTGTGTTTTTGGTAAACAATCACCCAGGCCTTGGGTTTTATGAGGAGTTTCCCTGGATAGACAAAATATGATTTCCTTATCTGGAAGAAAAAAGGTTGAAAATCACATAAAAATAATATTGTACACATTTCCGTTCACCTGCATTAGATGGAGCGGGTGATGACAAATTCCCCGCCCCATGACGAGCAGGTGAACATGACTGATAATGTATGTCGAGAAAAGGGCCACGTACGGTCTGTAAGTTGAGAGAAGGTTGGGTTTTTTTATTGGTCAATGAGAGAAGATTGCGTTGGCAAGAGGGCCCAAAGTGATACTTGATGGAGCAAAATTTCATTATATGTGTATTTATGTCCCATTATGTGGAATATATTAATAGAAAGGATGGCAATAATTGTCCTGGATATTCATGTCACGCAATAACAGTTTGGATTGGACAAAGTATTTATATGAATTATTATTATATGTGGGTCGAAAATGAAAAATGTCGGTTGTAACGAAATCAATGATCACAACATAATTTTAATCTCTAATTTTTCTGAGTGTGTGTGTACTGGCTGCTGCCACACTGATCAATACTGAAGATTGTACATCTTTATAATTTCATATATTTATACAATTTCCAACATCACTGAGTGAGACAATGATCAATCCGTAGTCCGTAGTAACAAAGGCCATTGTTCTTTCGTGGCCAAACCACGGGTCATGTCATGGTGTACCTATTACACTTTTTGACTGCATAGGTCAGGAAAAACTTTCATGTGTTTGATCAATTATGTTTTTTTTTCTTTCAAAATTAAATATTTTCTTTTACCAACGGAAGAGAGGAAACTCAATTTTAAGACCTTTTCGTGGAACTAGTTCATTTTCTGTTTTCAATAGACTAAAGAAAAAAAAAGAAGGGTACGTAAAAACATGTATCATGTGCACAACAGTAGATAAAATGAGGTCCTGCGAGGACCTATTTAATGAAGACCCTTAGATTAATCCACACTCATGGCCCCAATTTTACTCAAACTCTAATTATTCTAATCCAAAAATAAAAAACAAGAAAAATAAAAAAGGGATTCAAGTATATTTAATCTATGCCTTCTTTCTTCCCAACGATACCCAACCATCGCCATTCCTCCCCTCATTGCTTTTCTCTCCAGCTCTTTATCATTCTTCTGGAACACACACACAAGATGGTCTATCTTCACGCCTCCATGCTACTGTCCCAAGGGCGAAACCATGAATTTATATTGGGATGGGCTAATTTTATTTTTATATCCAGCTTTTATGTTATAACATATTCTTCTTCAAAATATTGTAGTGAAAATTTTTATAAGCCAAACAAGTTCATTCATTTTCCAACATTAACACAAATAAGTACATATAAAATAGACAAAAGAATACGTATTGTCAAGCATCACGCAAATATTTACGGTAATAAAAATATAAAAAAAAATAATAAGTATATTCAAATTAGATATGTCAGTGACATTGACAAATTGGCATGTAATCGTGAGATTAAATTGAAATTTATGTTCAATTTGTATATTTGACTTACTTTTAAAACTGTTTATACCGTATCTGACCCTCCACTCATACTTCGACACGTGGAGTAGTAAAACCCCCAATTGCCCCAAGGCAGCGAACAATCGGTATAGGCTAATGATGACGCCTAGCGGAGTCTACAATCGGTATCGCCTACCGATTCTTCGAAGCAAACCTCGAAGGCCACACCCAAAATATCCAAAGACTTGTGTCAACCTCCTAGGGCCCTTCCACAAGTCCCACATTGAAATTAAGTACTAAGAGCATACCAAATGCCCTCTATAAATAGACCCCTTCACTGCAATACAAGAGGTAAGACTTTTTAGCTTGACTTTTATGCTAAATACATTGTCAGTAGCAAAAGCTCTTAGAAATAAACTTACTTCGGCATCGGAGGGTCTTAGGCTGGTTCCACACCGATTCCATAGACCTCACGGGCCTCAACTTTCCTTGGTTCAGGATCAGCATCCCAGGACAGGGAGAATATGCATCAAGCACTCAATCGATCTTCATATCGTACACATCACTTGTAAGTTGCACTCATCTCTATTTGTTCAGTTTTAGTGCCAACAGATTGGCCCTGTTTGTGGGAATCGCTTATCAATCAACCCATATCTCAAAACTCTGAGCCACAAAAATGAAATCCATCTTCGTCCCTCCTTGCCGATGGTCCCATCCTCGATGTCGGTGGCGAGCCAAGCCCAACTCCCCTGCCTCACACACCTCGAACAGAAACGCCTGTTCGACAAAATACTCTGGAAGCTCGCATGGAGACTCTACAACGAGAAATGGCAAAAATGCAGGAGCACAACAATATCCTCTCCTCTAAACTTGATGACACCCAGAGGCAGCTTCATGATCAGCAAACGCACTCAACCCAGCTGCAGGACGGTCTGGAACGGACCATGCAGCTTCGGTAGGAGAAATCGTTTAAAAGCGTGCGGAAGCCCAGCGCTCAGAATAAAGGGAAGCAGCAAGCCGCAGGTAAGCCATCTGCCTCCCGAAGGCTGTTCGTACCCTCCCCAAGGGAGCGTCACCGAGAATACCAAGTTTACTCCGACTGCCGCGATAGGATCAACGATCGGTGCAAAGAGCGACAGCCTTCGCCCATCCCAATCCAAGCCAAACTTAACGATCGACGTCTGGAGGCACTCAGACCAAAATCCCCCATACGTCGAAGGTACGACGCGATCAGCTTGGAAGAGACGGACGAATCAGACTATGTTCCAACTTCACCAGGAACCACAATATCCCACCGATCGGCAGGACCTTCAAAAGAGCACCATAGCCACCGATCGAATAAAGAGAACAATCGGCATAAGGGAAGCGACTAGAGAAACTCTAGCCGAATGGCAGATCAAGAAAAACAAGGATACAATACCGACCGACGGATAGATAACCAGGCGGTAGAAACCTTCTGTAACGACCTTCCTTCTACCGATCCAACCCTCCGTCTCCTCCTCCAGAAGATGAACCGGATCGAGGAAGAGCAAAACCAAGCTCGGATACCAACGTGGGGAAAGGTACAACCAGGGCCATTCACCAAACGCATTCGAACGTTCAGACATGAAAAAGAGGTCCAAGCACTTCGAATATCGTTCTACTCAGGGGTGGAAGACCCTGTAACTCACATCCACACTTTTCAATTGGCTTTGGGTTGCAAAGGGTTCACTGACGAAGGCCAATGCTTATTATTCCCCTCCACCCTGGCCGGAGCTGCCTTAAATTGGTTTTACCGATTGGAACCAGGTACGGTCGATTCTTTCGATCAATTGAAACAAACCTTACTCAACCATTTTATGATTCAGACCGACCGCTTGTATTCTGCTGATGACCTTTATACCGTTCAGAAACAAGACGATGAGCCCCTGAGAGAATATGCGGGTAGGTTTAGCCACGAATATTCCCCATGTCCTGAAACTGACGATAGGGCAGCCTTCGGTGCCTTCAAAAGTGGCCTTCGATCATCTCAATTTTGCTATCTAGTCCACAGCAGCAACTGGACCACCTACGCCGAGCTGATGAAATAGGCAGCTATCCACGCCAAGGCCGAGCATTTCAACTCCAGAGGATCAGCTTCGGCACCACCGAGCAAAACAACACCGGCCGATCGGCCTTCGACACAAAACTATG
Organism: Prunus kanzakura; assembly: GCA_020521455.1. NCBI lineage: Eukaryota > Viridiplantae > Streptophyta > Magnoliopsida > Rosales > Rosaceae > Prunus > Prunus kanzakura. The sequence goes on along the minus strand of BPUM01000873.1, from coordinate 25,931 downwards.
ACTGATTCCCGGCAAATCGGAAGACAAATCAGGCCCCCTACCGAACGGCACCCCCTGCCCCCGCTCCTTACGAAGCAAGAAACAAGCGGAAGGACAACTTCCAGGATCGGCAGGACAGTTACAAAAGGGGCAAGGACTCCGGCAGGCGGACCAACTTTGGAGATCCGAAGAAGAATCAGCCAGAGGAAATCTTCACTTTGCTCAACACCACCTACGAGCACGTTCTCCTGACAGAAAATCAGATGATTCCGAAGCCGAACAACCGCAAACTCCCTCGCCAGAACGAGAAGGACACTGGTGTCTTCTGCCGATACCACCAGTACAACGGCCACGATACATAATCATGTATCGCGCTTCGCAAAATTGTCAAACGCCTCATCAACGAAGGAAAGATGGATCAGTACCTAAGCACAAAAACGGCATCGGACCAACCACAAAATCGGCAGATTAACATGATCAGCGGAGGGGCGCCCATAGCCGAAGCCAGCAATCGTTCCGTAAAAAACTACGTTCGTGCCGTTTGGCACCCCCAGATCCTCAGTGTAGCAGGAGGACGCAACGACAAGATTCGGCGAATCGACTGGGAACCTATCACTTTTTCTGAAGAAGAAGAACGAGGCATCATCTTCCCCCACTCTGATCCCATGATCATACGAGCTGACATTTCCGACTTCGATGTGGGCCGAATCCTCATAGACACAGGCAGTTCGGTCAACATGCTATTTGCCGATGCTTTCAATTCCCTTGGCATCGATTCTCAGCACCTAAACAAAGACATCACCCCCTTTTGAGTTTTTCGGGTGATGTGGTTGAACCAATCGGCAGCCTCCAGCTCCCGTTCGTCATCGGCACTATCCCCAGACGAACGGTCATCTACACTCACTTCCTAGTTGTCGATTGCCCAACGACATACAACGCCATCATCGGGAGGACAGCGCTCACCAAAATGAAGGCCATGTTTTCACCACACATACTCCTCCTCAAGTTCCCCACACACGCTGGCGTTGGCCAAGTGCGAGGGGATCAGTTGAGTGCACGGACATATTACGTTTCGGCAACAAAGGAATCGACAAGGGCAGCGCTTTGCGAGGCATACTCCGTTTCCACCAGTATGACTATACCAAACGACAGGGGAACAGATAAACCCGATGATCTCAGGGACGAGGCTGTCACCCCCCAGGCGCAACCCGTTGAAGATCTAGAATCGGTAACCCTCTCCGAAACACAGCCCGACCGACAAGTCCGAATCAGTACCACCTTAAGTTCGGCGCTGCGAACCGACTTCATTACCTTTCTGCGCGCCAACGCAGAAATCTTCGCCTGGTCTTACAATGACATGCCTGGCATCGCCCCCAATGTCAGTCACAAGCTCAGCATTTGTCCCACCTTCAAACCCATCCGACAGAAACGGCGAGCCTACGATGCCGAACGGTACGAAGCAATGAGGCTCGAAGTGGATAACCTACGGACAATCGGCTTCATCCAGGAGGTAACCTACCCAATTTGGTTGGCAAACTCGGTCTCAAAAAATCGAACGGCGCCTGGAGAATGTGCCAGGATTATACCGATTTAAACAAGGCTTGCCCAAAAGACTATTTTCCTTCGCCGAGGATCGATCAGCTGGTAGACGCCACATCATGCCATGAACTTCTCAGCTTTATGGATGCATAGTCAAGCTACAACCAGATATTCATGAGCCCTGCCGACCGCGAACATACGGCATTCATCATCGACAAGGGACTTTACTATTACAATGTCATGCCGTTCGGCTTGAAAAATGCCGGAGCAACATACCAACGGTTGGTCAACAAATTTTCTTTGAACTCATTGGCACCTCAATGGAAGTTTATGTGGACGACATGCTGGTCAAAAGCAAAACGGCTGATTGTCACCTCCACAACCTCTCCCTCTTGTTCAGCGTCTTGAAGAAATACAACATGCGCATCAACCCAAACAAATGCGCCTTCGGCGTCTCCTCCAGCAAATTTCTTGGCTTCATAATAAGCCAACGAGGCATTGAGGCCAACCCTGAAAAAATCAAGGAATTGCTTGACATGCAGATACCGAGGACGCAGAAAGATATCCAGAGCCTCACTGGGCGTGTCGCCGCTCTGGCCCGATTCATATCAAAAGCTACCGATCGGTGTGCCCCATTTTTTAATGCCCTCAAAGGAAGCAAACGAAAGATTGTCTGTACTGCCGAATGCGATCGAGCCTTCCAAGACCTTAAGGCCTACATGAGCAGAGCGCCCTATTATCCACACCTCTTCCCGGTGAAAAACTCATTCTCTACCTCTCGGTTTCGGCAACGGCACTCAGTTCCGTGCTCATTCGCAAGCCGAACGGCATAGAACTCCCAATTTTCTATACCAACCATGCCCTGCAAGACCCGAGATTCGGTACCCCAAGCTTGAAAAACTCGCCTACGCTCTCGTTCTCTCCGCACGTAAGCTTCGGCCCTACTTTCAGGCTCACACCGTTGCTGTTCTCACCAATCAGTCTCTACTCCAAATACTGCAAAGGCCGGAGACATTAGGTAGGCTAGTAAAATGGGCCATCGAGCTCAATGAATTCGACATCCACTATCACCCTCGGCCTGCCGAGAAAGGGCAAGCCGTAGCTGATTTCATCTCCGAAATGACAACTACATCACAAGAAGCAGATCCGGACAATCTTGCCTCCGAACCAGCTTCAGCAGCCCCGGTCGCCCACCCGACCGAAAGAATGTTTAATCCAGCAATTCCCTTCTGGACCCTCTATGTGGACGGCTCGTCTAACCGACAAGGCAGTGGGGCCGGCTTGGTACTAAAAGCCCCTGACCAAACGACAATCGAATATGCCATCCGTTTCCAATTTCAAGCCTCCAACAACGAAGCCGAGTACGAAGCCCTTTTGGCAGGCCTTCGGCTCGCTAAAGAGATGGGAGCTAGACAACTCAAGATCTGCAACAACTCACAACTTGTCGTTAATCAAGTGCTTACCGAATTCGAAGCTAAGGATACTTCGATGGCAGCCTACTTAACACACGCTTGCCGATTGCTCCACCACTTTAGCGCGTATCAGGTTCAATAGATCCCCAGATCCGAGAACAGCCACGCCGATGCCCTGTCACGCCTTACATCAGCAATCGACGACAATGTAGGTCGACACGTACCGATCGAAATCCTCGCTCGGCGTAGCACCACTGAAATTGAGGTACATGCCGTTCGGCAGAATCCAAGTTGGATGGATCCAATCCACGCATACCTTGTTAACGGCACGCTACCAAATGACAAGACTGGGCCCAAAACTCTCCACCGCCGATCGGCAGGATACCTCATTCTGAATCAAATACTCTACAGGCGTGGTCATTCCTTACCGTTGCTCCGATGCATGACCCTACAACAAGGCAACTACATCTTATGGGAGATCCACGAAGGAGCCTGTGGGGACCATTCTGGCGCAAGGTTTTTGGCCTTCAAAACCGTTTGGCAAGGGTATTATTAGCCAACCCTACATACTGATGCCACTAAACTTGTCCAGAAATGTGACCACTACTAGTGTTTCGGCTCCGTCCCACAAAGGCAGGAACGACACCATCGTGTTCGAGTCAGAATGCCGAAGACACGTTCAAGTCCCCAACGAAGAAGTTGCTTCTCAATCGGTAACTTGGGGGACTACTGTTTGTACCGTATCTGACCCTCCACTCATACTTCGACACATGGATTAGTAAAACCCCCAATTGCCCCAAGGCAGCGAACAATCGGTATAGGCTACCGATGACGCCTAGCGGAGTCTACAATTGGTATCGCCTACCGATTCTTCGGAGCAAACCTCGAAGGCCACGCCCAAAATATCTAAAGATTCATGTCAACCTCCTAGGGCCCTCCCACGAGTCCCACATCGAAATTAAGCACTAAGAGCATACCAAATGCCCTCTATAAATAGGCCCCTTCACTACAATACAAGGGTTAAGACTTTTCTGCTTGACTTTTATGCTAAATACATTGTCAGTAGCAAAAGCTCTTAGAAATAAACTTACTTCGGCATCAGAGGGTCTTAGGCTGGTTCCACACTGGTTCCATAGACCTCACGGGCCTAAGCTTTCCTTGGTTCAAGATCAGCATCCCAGGACAGGGAGAATCTGCATCAAGCACTCAATCGATCTCCAGATCGTCCACATCACTTGTAAGTTGCACTCATCTCTATCTGTTCAGTTTTAGTGCCAACAAAAACTAAACCACAAAAACCAAAGACATAGAAGATAAAAATGAATATTTAGAAAAAATAATGCGAGCAAGAATGGCTACATAATTTTCAATCCAGGAGAAAATAAGGTATACACTACATGAGGAACTTTTTTTGGGTTCATGAGATCTTGATCTTGCTCATTTCTTACAAAAAAATTCATCTTATTTGCTTATATAAGTTGAACTAAGCCTTTAATTTTGTAGGAAGGGATTGTTGACGTGAGTTAACCGAACAAATCAAGGAGATTTATTTTCTAAGTTAATTAGGTGATTTACTTCCTTGTTTTCATATAGTTGACAATCATTGTATAATTAGGTGATTCCAGACCTATCCTTGTTCATTCTATTTTCTGTTTTCCATTGTTTTTGCTTCTGCTACTTAAACTACCTAAATTCTCAATTCACCCATATCCTACATCATCATGCTTATTAGATTAGGTTAATTTTATGGCTGTGATAATCAATGACTCAGCAAAATCAAAGGTTGGCAAAGGTAAATTCTATTAACTTTCATATAGATGGGTCAGCGGCCCACTATTAGCAACACCGATATTGTCCCCAACTTAACCACTTACAAAGCCCCATAGGTGTGGGGTTTTATCCACTACTACAAAAAGGGCAAAAGACGACCAGTAAACAACGACGGTAGATCAAAAAACCGTCGTTGTTTTTTAAAAGACGACGGTAATAGAAACCCGTCGTAGAAACATACTTTAAACACCTAAAAAACCCGCAGACGTATAGATATTGTGAAACCACGACATAGCAAATTAAAAAAGCGTCGTCTTATTACAAAGGTATTTTCAGAGTTAAAATCTGAACCTAAAAACAACGACTGCATCTATGAAATCACCGCCGTAGAAAGTGAAGACGACGATATAAAAATAAGACGCCGTGTTAATTAATTAATAAACACAACTCAATTTTCTTAGTCAGCGACGCATAAATTCAAAGGAATCTACGACGGTTAATTTAAAAAAAAATCGACGATTTAAATTAAGTTACCACGACTGTAAATATAAATTTATCGACTTTTTAATTATACTATACTACGACGGTATCCATAACTCTACTGTCGCATAATTGTACTAACCACGACGGTTTGTTAAATTAATGACGTGCAAATTTTATGCGATTATTCGTCTATCATTACCAGAATGAACTCTGTTCCTCATCATAATCGAACCAGAATGAACAAAGGCAATGTTTTAGAAGTGGATGATGTGCCAATTACTCTCACAAGGAGTTTGAGGGCAAGAAGCTTGTCTCAGCCGCCAAGGAAGGTCTCAAGCTTGATGAGAGTGAAGACGAGGCAAAGAAGAAGGAAGAGTTGAAGGAGAAGTTTGAGGGACTCTGCAAGGTTGTGAAGGATGTTTTGGGTGACAGAGTGGAGAAGGTTGTGGTGTCTGACCGTTTGACCGTGCTGGACTGCCAACATGGAAAGAATCATGAAGGCTCAGGCCTTGAGGGATAACAGAGCGGCTGGGTACATGTCGAGCAAGAAGACCATGGAGATCAAAACACTCCTCGATTCCCATTTTCATCAAAATCAACTGTTTCTTCAAAACTCCTGTGTAGCAAGGGTGGAACCAGACTTAGAACTTGTTGTGGGTTGTGCCCTCGTATGCCTTCAAACGGGCAAGTGCGGCTGCAAACCCATGCAGGTTCTAAGGCTGGTTCCACCCTTGCTACACTGAAAAATGAAAGCGAGGTGAGACAGAGAGGTGATGTGCCTCCAGAGAGGTGAGAAAAAGTTGAAACCCTAATTGAAAAATGAAGACGACAGAAAGACAGAAAACCCATTATTTATAAACAAATCTTTTATACCACGTCGGTTTTTTTACATTATAGACGTTTATATATAACATACACGTCATTTAAATTTTCAAATAAGGTCGTATAAATTATTTAACAACGACGCTATTTAACAACGACGTTGTAATTTTTTGGAAAATTAATTTATTGTGTAATTAAAAAATTACACGTCGGTATGAGTAATAAACACGACGTGGAATTAATTTTGCACCTCGGTATGAGTAATTAAAACGACGTGGTATTATTGAATATAAGGTCGTTGGGTAAATTGGAAAATGACGATTCATCTTTTTTGAAAAAACATTCGTCGTGTAATTCGTTTTAAAAACGTCGTTTCATTAAAACATACCGTCGTGTAAAGTAATATTATAGGGCAGTAATAACAATAGCGCCGTATAATGTATCATACTAGGGCGCATAATATTAATAGCGTCGTTTTTATGAAACGGTTTTTTATTATTTTAAACTTTTCGCCTTCCTGACCCATACTTGCACTGTTTCCAAACCCGAGAAAAACTTTCAAGCTTCTCTCATTTTTCATTCTCCAAGAACTGTTTCAAACTTTCAAGCTTATCTCCTCTTCGTCTTCATCTCTGAACTGAAACACCAAACTCCAGAAGAAAGCTTTCATCGCAAGCAAAGGGTAAGCATTTCTGGAAGGATTTTTGTTCCTGTTTTGCATGCGCATATCATTTTCGTTTTTTTAAATCTTTTTACATTTTTTCTTTCCAAGTTTGATAAAATTTGCAGACAAAGACGAAAAGTTTCCAAGTTTGAACACTACTCTGGTTCTTTTACTTCAACTAAATAAGACGACGGTGGCTTGTTATTTACGTGGTTAGATTTATAGACCACGACGGTTCGCCAGTCACCCTAGCGTCGTGTGAAAGTGTTCTTCGTTGTTTTTTAAAATGAGATCCTTTTTTTGTTTTTGATTTTTAAGGATATATTCATCGCATGTTTGATTTCTCTGAACAATGGTTTTTGTTTCGAAAATCTTTTTAATTATTTTCCTGCTGAAAATATTTTACGTTGTTCCTAATTTTTTTTGTGGTATAGACGACGGTATATTAATATTTACGTCGTTTTATTTTAATACCACGGCGATTTTTATTATTAACGTCGTTGTAATATTTAATACTCTGTTTTTTGATTATATCATAAGACGTCGGTTGTTTATTATTGACGTCGTCGTAATATTTTATCACGTCGGTTATTAATTACCGCCGTTTAAATTTATTATTACGTCGTTTGTTTTGTTCTTACTTCGTTTGAAATATTATAATACGTCGTAGTTTATAAATAATTGTCGTGGTTTTTCTTAATTTCACTGATAAATTTTCACTTGCAGGTTTAATTTGTCTGTAACCATGGTTTCTCAATCCCAAAGTAAGGAGTCTAACTTGAAAAAAAATGAATCCTCGAAGAAGGAGCTTAGTGTTGTAAATCCTCGAACCAAGTCCTCGAAGAAGATGAAGTTTGTTTCATCTTCTGAGACAGAACCAGGCAGCACGGCAACTATTTCTGAGGAGCCAAAGTCAGGTCGGGGTATGAGCACAATGCCCCGTGTTGTGCAGAGAAAAATTCAGAAAATCAAGCCTGTTGTTGAGTACAATGAAGAAGGGAAACCATATGGCCGTGCACATAATGAGATGCAGTCCTACATTGGTGTGTTGGCACGCTCCAGAGTCCCACTTGTGGACAAGAAATGGGTTCAAATATCCAAGGATATAAAAGAGCAGATTTGGGAAGCCGTTGACATGGCTTTTGTGGTTGGTAAAGGGGGCAAGCAAATGGTGCTATCTTCTGCCGCCAAGAAATGGAAGGATTTCAAGTCTACACTAACGAGGTTTCATATCCTTCCATTCATCAAGGAGCAGGATAGATTAAGGCAGCCCCCTGAAACATACAAATTCATAGAGAAAGCTCAATGGGATGCCTTTGTAGCTTCAAGGTTGTCTGAAAAATTTGGGGCTGTGCATGAAGAACAATCACAGAGGAGGGAGAAACTCGAGTACAATCATCGATTGTCTCGAAAAGGATATATTGGTTTTAAGGAGGACTTGAAGGAAATCATGCCTGGGGTAGATATTGATCGATCTACCTTATGGAAAAAAGCAAGAGAAGACAAACATGGTAACATCCCGGATCCAAAGACTGCAGAGAAAGCAAAATTAATTGTAAGCCTACTCACTCTGTTTTAAAATTTTTATTACGTCTGCTGTTATATTTTTGCGTCGTGTGAAAAGTTTTACTACGTCGAAATATTTTAAAACGCGTCGTTAAAGGTCTGAATCTGGAATCCATGCTCTGTTTTTTGTAATTATATCATAAGACGTCGGTGGTTTATTATTGACGTCGTGTAATAAATTAATAACGTCGGTATTTAGTTAGCGTCGTCTGAAATACTATATTACGTCGATTGTTATGTTATTGAGTCGTGCGAAATATTATATTACGTCGAGTTTTTATAAATAACCGTCGTTTGTTTTCTTATTCTGACTTTTTATTATGTCTTTTTGTTAGGATGATTTGCAAAAGCAAGTCTCTGAAGGCACTCTTTCTCTGTCAGGAACCAATGATGTTTTGACAATGGCTTTGGGTCCCGAGCATCCAGGAAGAGTTAGAGGGGTAGGGGCTGGGGTTTCCCCTAAGCAATACTTCAATTTACCTAGACAACAGAAGGTAAAGTTTGCCGATCAATTGAAGGAAAGTGTAAGACTTGTCCTTCAAGAAGAGACTTTGAAAATGGAGGCTAGATCAAGGGAAGAGAGTTTAAAGATGGAGGCTAGGACCAAGCAATTGGTAGAAGCTGAGAGGGAAAATTTGCTGAGTCAACTTTCCAAACTCATCCCCAATTTTGATCAAAGCATGCTGAAACTGAATACAATGTCCCAAATCCAAGGGCAAAGTCCTAAAAATCCAATGTCGGACAAAGCAAGCTGCTCAGGGGCACTTGATGTTAGAGCCCTTCAATTTGAGGAGGATACTGCCAAGAATGGGGAAAAGCAGGAAGAAATGGTAACGTTTTTGAACTTTGAATTCTCTGTTTCTCTGTTTATATTTACCGTCGTGTTAAAGTTATACCACGACGCTCTTGTATTAAACCGCCTTCTGTTAACGTTTACCACGACGGTGAATTTATTTGTTTTTAATTTTTTTTACAATGTCATTTATATATTTCTTTATTTCTTAAAACAGAAATCCGGGGAAGATGAAAAGACAGTAGAAGGAAAGATACTTGAGATAGTTGAACAGGTAAATTCTCATAACTTAGCCTTTTTCATTTTTTTTTTCAATTCTCATTACCGTCGTAATTCTTTATTTAACGTCGTTTAATAAATTTTACACGTCTGTAATTATTACATACCGTCGTCTGTTGTTGAGTACCACGACGGTTTAATTTAATTTTTTACTTTTTGTACAATGTCATATATATTTCTTTATTACTTAAAACAGAAATCTGGCGATGTAGAAAAGATAGTAGAAAATATAGAGGAAAAGAAAGATGAAATGGTAAATTCTCATGACTTTGCCTTTTTAATTTGTTTTTCAATTTTCAGACGTCTATATTTTCTTTAAACCGTCGTTTGTTTTAAATTTCCACGGCAGTTATTATTTAATTGAATGTTTAAATTTTTGTACAAGTTTACATAACGTCGTAGTATATGAAACACCACGACGTTTATTATTTACCGTCGTCTAATTAAATATAGACGTCTGTAATTATTTAATAACGTCGTTTGTTTTTCAGTACCACGACGGTTTAATTTAATTTTACTTTTTCATTTTTTTTTACTTTTTGTACAATGTCTTATATATATTTCTTTATTTCTTATAACAGAAATCTGGGGATGTAGAAAAGATTGAAGAAAAGAAAGATGAAAAGGTAAATTCTCATAACTTTGCCTTTTTCATTTGTTTTATTTTCTTTAAACCGTCGTTTGTTTAAAATTTCCACGCCATTTTTTATTTAGTTGAATGTTTAAATTGTTGTACAATCTTTCTTATATATATATATATATCTCTTTATTTATTATAACAGCAATCCAGTGTTGGAGAAGAGAAAATTGAAAAGGTAAATTCATTAATTATGAATTTTGCATTTGAATTAGACGTCGGTTTTATTTAAACGACGTAATAAAGTATTCATTACGACGGTATTTTTTGTACCGTCGTGTAACTCATTTTAAGACGACGTTTATTATTTAAAACGTCGTTGTTATTTATTTACCACGTCACTTTATGTTGCTTTATTTGTTCAAACAGAGTACTGAAGTACCAGATTATTCAAAGCTGGAGTTGCCATCTTCTTTACAATCCCTTTGTAGTTATGTTGAATCGACACTAAAGCCTCAGGAGAAGGCTATGTCCTTTACTATTGAGAAGGAGGTGTTTGGCATAGATCGTAACACCTTCGTCTTGCATGAAGATATTACCCAATTTGCTGGTATGGAAGAAATTGGGGCTACTGTCGTTGCAGTATATATGAGGTTTGTCCTTATCAAATATTCATTTGACACTCTCCTTTATGTTTAAAAAAAAAAACACTCATGTGGTTTCAATTCATATATTTAGGTGCCTATTTGATCATCTGAAAGCTGCAAATATGGTGAATATGGTTGGCTTTATCGACCCTGCTGCAGTTAGTGCCGACGCTGGTTCATTAACTGACAGATCACGTCTCATAGCCAATCGACTTCAAAAAACAGATCGTGAACAGATTTTCCTGATGCCTTACAATCCAAGGTTAGTCTCCAAACAAAAAACAGGATTTTGTTTGTATGATGCTCTGCATATAAAACTACTTAACCTTTATATTTATTTTGTGCAGCCGTCATTGGGTCTTGATCATTGTGAGAGCAAAGAAGGAGACCGTCTATTTTCTGGATCCACTGCCTGGAAATCGTGTTGTGGATGAGGACGGGAAAAACATAGTGAACTCTGCTCTAAAAATGTATAATACACACATAGGCAGAGTAGGCCGTAAAACACCTCTTTGGAAAACTCTTCCCGGCACTTCAAAGCAACCAAGCAGTGTAGAATGTGGGTATTATGTCATGCGCTTTATGAGAGACATCATAAAGGATACTTCCCTGGATTTTGAGAAGACGGTAAGAAGAAAATTTTCAGATTTATTTTTTATGTCGGTTTTTATATTATCAACGACGGTAAATTAAAAATGCCGTCGTTGAATATATATCCTACGTCGGTAAATGAATAATAGCGTCGTCTGTGAGATTAATCTTTGTTTATGGACTGCAGTTTGCCAAAGGAAAGAATCAAGCGCCATACCCCCAAGCTGCCATTGACGAAGTTAGGAAAGAATGGGCAGAGTTTTTGTGTGTTCATATGGAGTAGAGGAATTTTAGCATACTTAAACATTTTTATAAAATGTACAAATTTTGTTAGAATTAGACAAGTTTTTGTACAAAATTGGTTAGAATTAGCAAGTTTTTGTTGACGTCAACATCCCTGTAAATTTGTTGAGGTTTTCATGTTGTTAAAAACAAAAGATCAGGTTGTTCAAACGACGCTCTTGGTTCTATAGACGACGTTGTTTTCTTGATATTAGACGGCTAGAAGTAAGAGTTTTGGTCGTGGAAAATGGTTTGTACGTCGTTTTATGTGTAAAAATGGCCATGGTTTATAATTTAAACGAAGTTTTGTTTTAAAATTAAGTCGTTTATAATAATTTAAAACGTCGTTAATTTATTAACGCCGACGTGGTTTGTGGGTTTTATTAATAATATTTTATTCCATTTAACTCAAATATTCATAATAAATTTAAAATAAATCCAAAAAATGCAACGTCAACTCCTATGAAGTCATTGTGATATTTTCTTCCCCCTTAAGCTTTAAAAAATTAAGTTTGAGTTATACAAATTTAAAATTACCACCAAAAAGAAAAATGTTATCATGAGTCACAACATCACTTATACTTTAATGGTTTAGGGTTTAGGGTTTAGGGGGATAAAGGTTTATTTTTGGGGTTTAGGGTTTATGGTTAATATATATTAGGCCCTAAAACCATAAATCCTTTTCTATAATTACTTAAACATATATATATAATTTAGGGTTTATATTTTATGGTTTAGGGTTTAGGGTTTAGGGTTTAGGGTATTGATGTCATATTTAACGACGGTTTTATTGTTTTCCGTCGATGATTTACGAAGAGCGCATTTCTAAACCGTGGTTTCTTTAAAATGACGTTGTACACACATAACAACGTCATATTTTTTAAAAACGCGACGTAAATGATTGTTAAAACGACACTATTAATTATATAGACGACGTTGTTTGATTGACATTAGACGGCGAGATGTTAAGAGATTAGGTCGTGGGAAATGGTTTGTACGTCGTTTTATTTGTAAAAATGGCCATGGTTTGAACTCTAAACGACGTTTGTTGTTAAAATTAAGTCGTTTATATTAGTTAAAACGTCGTTAATTTATTAACGACGACGTGGTTTGTGGGTTTTATTAATAATATTTTATTCTATTTAATTTGAAATATTCATAATAAATTTAAAATAAATCCAAAAAATGCAACGTCAACTCCTATGAAGTCATTGCAATATTTTCTTCCCCCTTAAGCTTTAAAAAATTAAGTTTGAGTTATACAAATTTAAAATTACCACCAAAAATTAAAATGTTATCATGAGTCACAACTCACTTATACTTTAATGGTTTAGGGTTTAGGGTTTAGGGTTTATATAAATTTAGAAAAGGGATTTGGGTTTAGGGTTTAGGGTTTTATGGACGAGATATTTTAGGCCATAAAACCCTAATCCCTTTTGAAAAATTATTTGTAAAAATAATATATATAATTTAGGTTTTATTTATTAGGGTTTAGGGCATATTTCTTTAGGTTGAACTTTTAACGACGGTAGTTTGGTTTTGAGTCGTAAGTATATTTACAACGACGGTATTTTTAAAATAAGCGTCATGTTTAGGGTGAACCTTTAACGACGATTATGTTGTTGTTTCCGTCGATGTTTTTTAAAAAGCGCGCTTTCTAAAAATTTCAGCTCGACCTAAAATTTTCAGATTTCGCTCTAACTCTTATACAAGTTGACCATAGTCTGTGTCCTTGTTGGCCAAGTTGGTCTCTCCGTCGAATCCAAGTTGGCCAAGTTTACAACTCCGTCGAATCCAAGTTGGCCAAAAGCTGTGAGCTCTGCCTACCTGTAAGTGCAAACCCTAATCTCATGCTTGTAAATTCATTGAATGATATTCAGTTCTGTGGTAAAGGGTTTTGTGATTTTTTAATGTTGTCGACGGTATGGGTTAATGGATTTAATGTTTAATGTTTTCATGAATCGGGTTTAGGGTTTAATCTTGTCGAATCTTTTAATACTCTCTGTTATTATGAATCGGGAATGGATTTAATGTTTTCATGCGTAGTATATGTTGGTTTCGTGCTTAGTATTAATGTATATGTTGTGTTCTTAATACCCTACATAAAAATTAATGTATATGTTGTGTTCTGAATATATTCTGGGTTCTTGAAAATAAACTGGGATTTCGAAATCTTTTTTATGCATACGACGACGGTTTTTTGAACGAACCGTCGTCTATAAAAATATACCACGACGCTTGTTTTAACTACCGTCGTGGTTCAAGTTCGCTGGCGTCTGTTTCTTGCTAGCATTAGACGACGTTTTTTTAAAACCCGTCGTCTATATATGTGTAATACGTCTGTTGTTGTTTTAAAACCGTCGTCTGTATACTATATTATTTGCTATTAAAACCTTATATAATCTGCTATAGTGATAGTCATTGCTTGTCTTTTCACCTTATTATAGATAATAGGATATAGTGTCCAAGATGGATAAGTCATGGATGCACTCGGATAGAAGATCGAAGGCATATGAGTTAGGGGTGGAGGCATTTTTGCAATTTTCTGTGGAAAATCTTCTAACTACAACGCATATCCGTTGTCCATGTGTTAAATGTGCGAATTTGAAATTGTTTGGGGTTGGAATTATAAGGGATCACTTATACTTTAATGGAGTTGACCAAAGCTATAAGAATTGGACATTTCATGGAGAACCTTGGGAACCAATTGCAACTAGTAATGCTAGTAGAAATGTTGAAGAAGATGATGACCATAGTAGGTACAGTTTTGTGTCTGAAGAAATAGAGATGGATGATAATGATTTTGGTGATTTTGGATCTGATCCTTATGAGTTTGCTAATGTGATTGGGGATGGAGATCAACCATTGTACCCTGGTTGTAGAAAGTACACCAAGTTATCGGCATTAGTGAAGTTGTATAATTTGAAGGCAAAACATGGGATGAGTGATGTATGTTTTACAGAATTATTGATACTTCAGGGCGAGTTGCTTCCAGAAGGAAATACAATACCGGCCTCTATGTATGAGGCAAAAAAGACTATGTGTGCATTGGGGCTGAGTTATGAGAAAATCCACGCATGCCCCAATGATTGCATCTTGTATAGGAAGGAGTATGAAGATTCAACTAATTGTCCTACTTGTGGTATCTCAAGGTGGAAGGAAACCAAAGATGGATTCTTGAAAGAGGGTGTGGCAGCGAAGGTGTTGTGGTATTTTCCTCCAATTCCAAGGTTTAAAAGGATGTTTCAATCACATGAGACAGCTAAGAATTTGACTTGGCATGCTGCTAGAAAATCAATTGATGGTCAGATGTCTCATCCGGCGGATTCCCCGTCTTGGAAACTTGTTGATGATAAATGGCCCGAGTTTGGTAATGAGCCGAGAAACTTGAGATTGGCTCTTTCATCTGATGGATTCAATCCCCACAGTTCTCTAAGTAGCAGATATAGTTGCTGGCCAGTTATCTTAGTTACATATAATCTCCCACCATGGCTGTGCATGAAACGAAAGTTCATGATGTTGACTTAATTGATTTCCGGTCCTAAACAACCCGGAAATGATATAGACGTCTACTTGGAGCCTTTGATTGATGATTTAAAATCTTTGTGGGATGGGATTAGAGGAGTGTATGATGCACACATAGGAGAATATTTTACACTCAGAGCTGCATTACTGTGGACCATTAATGATTTTCCCGCCTATGGAAACTTATCTGGTTGTGTTGTTAAAGGATATAAAGCTTGTCCAATATGCGGCGATGATACACCTAGTCACAGGTTGAAAAATGGCCACAAAATTTGTTACATTGGGCATAGAAAATGGTTACCAATTAATCATCCATATAGGAGGCAACGTGCAGCTTTTAATGGGAAACCTGAATATGGCACGGCTCTGGAGCCATTAACGGGAGAAGAAGTGCTGCAAATGGTTGAAGATATTACTTACATATGGGGATCGAAAAAAGGGGGAGGTGGAGGTGAAAATGATGGTGACAAAGTTTGTTGGAAGAAGAAGTCAAAATTCTTTGATCTTGAGTATTGGAAATACCTTCCAGTGAGGCATGTCCTCGATGTTATGCACATTGAGAAGAATGTTTGTGATAGTATCATTGGTACATTGCTGGAGATCCCTGGAAAAAATAAAGATGGGATTGCTGCTCGGTTAGATTTATTGAACATGGGGGTCAAAACTGATTTGCAACCCGAGTATGGAGAAAGAAGTACTCGTTTGCCTCCAGGGCCTTGGAATTTGTCAAGAGCAGAGAAGAGAGCGGTTTGCAATTCTTTCTATGGTATGAAGGTCCCTGAAGGTTATTCTTCAAATATAAAAAAACTTGTATCTTTACAAGATTCAAGACTTCTTGGCCTTAAATCACATGATTGTCATACCTTAATGCAACAATTGCTCCCTGTGGCAATTCGTTCTGTTTTGGAGAAGCCTGCAAGGTATGCAATAACTCGTTTGTGCTTCTTCTTCAATGCTATATGTGCAAAGACGGTTGATGTTTCCAAGCTAGATAAGTTGGAAGAAGATGTAGTAGTTACTTTGTGTTTGCTTGAAAAATACTTTCCACCTTCATTCTTCGATATCATGGTTCATCTAGTAGTACATCTTGTCAGAGAAGTTCGTCTATGTGGGCCAGTTTATTTTAGATGGATGTATCCGTTCGAAAGATATATGAAAGTTCTAAAGGGGTATGTTCAGAACCGTACTCATCCCGAAGGTTGCATTGCGGAGCGTTATATAGCTGAAGAAGCTGTAGAATTTTGCACTGAACATTTATCTGATATTAGTACAATTGGAGTGCCATCAAGTCAGAAGATAGGAGTTTCAAAGCCATTATCAGGTTGCACAGTGAGCTTAGTTGATCGGGACCTGTTGAACCAAGCACATCTATATGTCTTGGAGAATACGGAGGAAGTTCTACCTTATATCGAGTATGAGTTTTATTCCTTAAGTTTCCATTTTAAATTATTCCTTATGTTTATCTTATATGTTTGGGATCGTAATGCTTGAATTTTTCGTGTCATGTAGGGAACATATGATCCACATCAAGGCCGCTTATCCAAAATTTAGAAAGAGAACAAAGTGGCTGCAAGATAAGCACAATAGCACTTTTATTCAATGGCTACACTTCAAGGTATATGTTATTCAATATTGGACTTTTAATTTTCTTCTTTCTATGTTAGATTGAATTAAGATATGATTAATTTGCAGGTTCAAAGTGAACTTGATGAGGGAGGCAATCATGGGATATCAGAAAATTTAAGGTGGCTAGCAACTGGTCCAAACATGGCAGTGCCATTATATAGGAGCTATCTTATTAAAGGTGTTAAATTTAACATCAAGGCACAAGATGATGTGCGGACAGTTCAAAATAGTGGAGTTTATTTACTTGCACATACCATGCAAGTTGCTAGTGCCAAGGATAAAAACCCAATTCTCTCAAATATGGGTTTTTATGGTGTCATTCAAGAAATTTGGGACCTTGACTACCAAAAGTTTACAATCCCAGTCTTTAGGTGTGATTGGATAGATAGTACTTCTGGCCTTGTAGTCGACGAACTTGGATTTACCCTTGTAGATTTGAGTAAAATTGGACATAGGAATGACCAATTTGTTTTGGCTTCTCAAGTCGAACAAGTATTTTTTGTTGACGACCCGATGCATCATGGTTGGTCGGTAGTGTTATCAGCGCCTAATAGAGAATATAATGATGATGTTATTGGTGATGATGTCTTAGGTGATGTGAGAATTGAGTGTGAGCCATTTACTAGAGGGATGCCAAATGTTGACACATTTGATGAACTAGTGGGTGAGTTTGGGAGTCAAAATATTCGAGATGGGTGTGAAGATATATGGATTGAATGATGCTCTTGTAATTTATGAAATTATTTATGCCATAAACAGCACTACTGTATGACATTAATTTTGTAATAAATTGTAATGTGTTTTCTTCACTTTCATTATGCAGGTTTTGGACACAAAACAATCAGTACATAAAATACTGGTTCAGTATTATAAAACGACGGTCCTTATAAAACTGTGAAAAACAGACGTCTGTTGTCATAAAATTGTCAATAAAAAACGACGTTTTGGATCATTCAACGACGGCATTGAGTTTACCGACATCTAAAAGCGAACTAAAAGTGAAAAAAGACGACGTTATTAACGATATCACGTCGGAGAAGGATAAAGAGCCGACATGTAATCACAAATAACACGACTTCAGTACAATAATACCGACGTCTAAAAGGACAGATATCGAACCTGAACGTTACAAAAGACGACGTCTTGGATGGATTAGACGACTATTATTTTACTAAAGACGACGTATAAATAGAGAAACACGGCTGTCTTTTACATTATCACGACGTTGTATATCACATACTACGTCGTTTGTAGAAATAAATATGTCGTAAGTCATGAGCCTAACATATTTTCCACGTCGGTTATGAAAATATATACGACGTAGTATACATTAATAACGTCATATTTTATTCATTTAAAGACGTAGTATATATATACACACGACTGTGTTTGTATAAAATAGGTCGTCTGTGTTTGTAAAGGACGTTGTTTGGTACAACAACGACGGTGATTTGCCCCTAACCGCTATTTCCACGTCAATATTAATGGAAGAAACGAAGTGGCAATACTATTGCACGACGGTTATATAAATATATTGGACGTCGTATGAATTAATAACGTCATATTTTATTTATTTAAAGACGTATTGTATTATTTTAAACGACGGTATTTGTATAAACTAGGTCGTCTATTCTACTCTCAGGACAATTTTTGGTTCAGTTTTAGTGTACAGACGTCGGTTTTTCTTTGTAAATGACGTTGTTTGTTAGAACAACGACGGTGATTTACCCTAACCGCTATTTCCACGTCAATATTAATGGAAAAAACGAAGTGGCAATACAATTGCACGACGGTTATATAAATATATTGGACGTCGTATATTTTAATAATGTCATATTTTATTTATTTAAAGACGTATTGTATTATTTTACACGACGGCTGTTATATACAATAGGTCGTCTATTCTTCTCCCAGGACAATTTTTTGTTTCATTTTTAGTGTACAGACGTCGGTTTGTCTTTGGAAGAGACGTTGTTTGTTACAACAACGACGGTGATTTACCCTAAACGCTATTTCCACGTCAATATTAATGGAAAAAACAAAGTGGCAATACTATTGGACGACGGTTATATAAATATATTGGACGTCGTATAATTTAATAACGTCATATTTTATTTGTTTAAAGACGTATTGTATTCTTTTACACGACGGATGTTGTATAAAATAGGTCGTCTATTCTTCTCCGGGACAATTTTTTGGTTCATTTTTCAGTATACAGACGTCGGTTGTTTTTTGTTAATGACGTGGTTTGTAATACCAACGACGGTGATTTCGCGTTGTGGTTTTACTTTGCAAAAGACGTCGCTCGATTTTACGACGGTTTGAATTCCCGTCGTCTTTTGCCTTTTTTTGTAGTAGTGATCACAAAAGGCCTCGATGATATCAGTAGTGGAGCCATTCATTATATCTTGTATTTTATTTTGTCAAGTTTTTGATGTGGGACTTACATTATTCAACACGCCCCCTCACGTGAGACCACCACATAGTTGGCCACACATGGGGCCAAGTCCACATCAGAGTCAAATATTCAAGCCCAACACATGAACAGCGTATTGGGTAAAGGGTCAAGGTAAACATTCAAACCCAACATGTGAACACCACATAGGGTAAGGGTAAAGGCCAAATATTTTAGGCGCAGTCACTCAACTCGCTTTGATACCCTGTTAAATTTTAGAGAGAAGGGTCAGCGGCCCACTACTAGCAACACCCATATTGTCCTCAACTTAACCATCTACAAAGCCCAATAGGTGTGGGGTTTTATCACAAAAGGCCTCGGTGATATTAGTAGTGGAACCATTCATTATATCTTGTATTTTATTTAGTCAAGTTTACGATGAGGGACTTGTATTCTTCAACAAATTCTGCATTACATTCATTAGAAAGCATTTTAAGTATGACTAGTCAACCTTTATGAGTATGACTAGACATCATTTGTGTAACATTTGGACAGCCAGCTCATTTGCTTTCTCAAGTGTCTCCAACTGTGTGTTTTTAATGAATTTTGTTTTTTTGCTAGTCCAATTATTTGCTGCCATGTGCCTTTTCCTCTAACCTACCTATTTAGGTTAAAATGAGAGCAAAGGGCCTTTGATTTGTCACTTGCTTAGAAAAAGGTTTTGAGAGTTTTCCATTTGTGCTCTGCAACTCTTCTCTAAGTGAGGGATGTTTCTTTCAAAATGAGATTTTCAAATTGCATTTGAAACATGCTTTTAAGATTAAAATATGCATGTAGAATAGTCAATCATATTCTCATCTAGATCTAGGTCAAATTCTCAAATCAATTTCTTTAAGAATGGTTTCTTAAATAAATCAAATTTTCTTTAGAATCTACAGTTGCCTTCATGTGTTCTTTGAGAGCTGAGCTGCTGGTGCCATGGAGTGAAGGAGCTGATGGACTAGCTGCCAATTCCATTAAAGACTAGCTGCTAGTTCTTTCTAAGCTTGGAGAAGAAGGTTGCACAAAGAGGTATAGCTTTTCCTAAATAGACCTAGGATTCTTGAGCTTGTGGTTGTAATATTTGTAAGAACCTTCTTTTCTTAGTGGATTGCCCCCCAGTTTTTCCCAATGGTGGGTTTCTGGGTGAACAATTTTCTGGGTTTAATGTTCTTGACTGTTGACTAGTCATAAACTGCTAAGTATTTCAATTATGATTGAATGGATGTTCACACACTCTACACTTTAGTTGTTGCTAGCACAGGGGATGCCTAGATTGATGGGTCCTTCTGAATGCCTAGGTTGTCACTAGAATTCTTCTAGGTTTGCAGGTGCTGATTGTTGATCTGGTTTACTTATGTGTTTTGCTTACTTGTTCATAGGCCTATGACTAGTTGTTGACTAGTTATATTGTCTCCAAGATTATTTGATTATTGTTGTTAACAATCTGTTTGAGTAAGCTTTAAATTTACCCCTTCCACCTAAATAACAATTTCAATTGGTATCAGAGCGTCAACTCTTAATGCAAATAGAGAGGTCCTAGGGCGCTAGTTGGTGTTTAGGTGGTGTTACCATGGAAAGGGAAAAAGTTGGAGGCTCAAGCAACTCTCCTCCATACTCCTCAGTTAGGCATATAGTAGGCATACTCAAATTCAGAACTTTCTTTTGCTTGCACGCAGCAAAATAATCACAATCACAATCGAGGGCGATAGGAATTATATATGGGGGAAGTAAGAAACTATAATCGGAGCTCCCGATGACGATGATAATTTCGATTTGCTTTTCTTGAATTCCTTTAAAGAAGGAGCTTTTGCACTGCCTCCTGCATCATCTAAGACCTGTTAAACGAGGTCGAAAAAGGCATGCGTGCTCTTCGAAATGTAGCTTTATAGCAATTTTGTAGTAGTGACTTCTTAAAAATCTAGAAAAATTATACGGCCCTCATTTGTTTTTAAAAACTATAACAAATTAATATGTTTTTAAATCTACCTTTGAGACGATCTAACAACAAAGAATCTGACTCTCCTATTAATAACTTTTTCCGTAAATTTTGGTAAAAACAATGACGTTATAATGCACAAAAGTCATCCATAGTACCAAGTGGTGAAGTCTTTAAATACATAAAGACTCTGTTACTTTAGTGAACGATGCCTAATGCGTTATGGCATCATTATTATTTTTTTCCCTATATGGTGTGTTGTTTGAGATCAAATTTGTAGTAGTGACTGAAGAGACATGTTACATGAGTGGTATACAGTAGAAAAACATAAACGACACCGCAAAATATTACAAGTACATATACGAGAAGAGAACTAAACAACACAAATAGACACTACATTCCTGGGAGACTTATGTTATCATAATTAAAGACTCTTCATCATCCTACTAATACATAAAACTGACTCACTAATTAATACATATTAAAACTTCTTGAATGCAATGATCAAGCATATCTGGTTTAGTTCTCCAACAGTACGAAATGAGGCATTGCAGACAGATTATGATCATTTGTGAAGGCGATAGGAAGGAATAGCAATTAGACGTTTTGCCCTTGCAACCGTTATGCCAAACACCTCAGTCATGTCCAATTCTTCTGGCAACATGTTATTCGGAAGTTCCCAATCAAAACAATGGACAAGTTGTGCCAACATTAACTGGACCACAATAAGGCCTAACTGAATTCCTGGGCAACGTCTTCGGCCAGAGCCAAATGGGATAAGCTGAAAGTGATTTCCTCTAACATCAACATCGCTACCCTCAAATCTTTCTGGTATGAACTCCTCTGCATCGTTCCAAGCACTCGGGTCTCTCCCGATTGCCCACGCGTTTATGATAACGCACGATTTTTTGGGTATGTGGTAGCCATTGACGGTGCAGTCTTCAGTCGCTGCATGAGGAACCAACAATGGCGCAACTGGGTGTAGCCTCATGGTTTCCTTCACTACCATGCTCAAATAGTCCAATTTCCCCAAGTCTGATTCCTCCACCATTCTCCCCAATCCAACAACATCTTCTAGCTCCTTTTGGACTTTCTTCATTGCCTTTGGATGCCTCATAAGCTCGGACAGTGCCCACTCGACCGTAACTGATGATGTGTCAATGGAGCCCACCAACATATCCTGCAAAGACATTTGCCATTTTTTCACATAACGTGGTGTAGAAGACATAGTCGAAACTATATACGCATGATAAATAACAAAAGGGACATGTATAACAGATCAATTGAAACAAAATTACACATAATAAATGGTTCAGATTTACAATCTTAAACCTTGACATGTTAAATTGTCTCAAAGAAATGATTTCGTTTTACTTCGAGTAATGCTAGAATAGAAGGAAAAAGAATTAAAATGATGCAACGATTTGGTGTTTAGTGCCACCATGCCTATATGTCTAAGTTTTTGTGTATACTAACAAATATTATGGCTTTGATATGAGGGCGTTCGATTCGGTATTCAGATTGTTCAGATCCCATGAAGGCCACCATGACATCAACAAAGTCTTTGGTCCTTTCTCCCTCGTTAGATTGAATATGCTCGTCAATGACCTTCTCAAAGAAGGTATCAAACGCCTTGTTAACAGACTTCATCCGCTTCGTGAAATCTTGGAGGTCGAAGGGAGCTATAAAAGGAATGTAATCACCCAAGTTAGCGGCGCCTATCAATTGGACGCCCTCTTCGATCACAGACCTGAAACCCCTCGCATCAAACTCCTCATCCTTATACATCTTCCCAAGCACCATCCTGCAGCTCATGACCACGCTGAGAGATGAGACATTGTCACTCAGATCAACAGCGACACGTCCATTATCGGCAGTGGCTCGAATAGACTCAACACAGAGAGCAATTGCGTCTCTCCTCATGGACTTGAAGGAGTTGATTTTGTGGTTGCTGAGCAACTCAAGGGTGCACATCTTCCGCGTGTCGCGCCAATATGCACCATATTCAGAGAAAACCAAGCTCCTTTGAGCAAAAGAGATGAGCTTTGCTCCTTCATGTGGTGGCCTACTTGCAAAAACAAGGTCGTGTGTTTTGAGGAACAGCTCGGCAGCTTGTGGAGATGAGACAACAATGGTGTGCATAAGGCCTAATCGCATGTACATGATGTTGCCGTATTTTTGGGCCAGCCGATGAAGATCCTTGTTAGGGAACTTCCCTAGCAAGTGAAGGCTTCCAAAAATGGGAAACCCTCTTGGACCAGGAGGTAACATCTTCTTCTTGTTCTTCCACCATGCTTGCAGGATATGAACAAGGGCAAGCAACCCAATTGTTGCCCAAATCCAAACCATTGCTCTTTGAGGATGAGCTCAAATGGTTGACTAGCTGAGTGTGTCTAAGAGGAGGGAAGTCTCTCTATGCTCTTCTCTGTATACTTTGTTTCGTTGTGTTTAATGAATGAGGATGCGTGGAAGATCCAAACATCACACGCTTCTTCACTACAACCATTCATAAAGTATCCCAAGTCACCATTTCAAATGAAGCATCAAGATTGAATCGTACATGCCAGAATGCAATAGCTACCACAAACCTAAGGTGGTCCTTATCCAATAATTCTATTATATTCTGGAGCAATACAGTATACATAGCGTTTTTGTTCTGCCTTTATCTGTCTTTTTTTCATCTCGTAATTTTCTCTTTAGAACAGACAAAGGCCACAGATCAACCGTAGTCCATAGTAACAAAGGCCATTGTTCTTTCGTGGCCAAACCACGGATCATGTCATCGTGTTTGTTACATGGTGTACCTATTACACTTTTTGATAAATTATGTTTTTTTTTCAGGAAAAACTTTCATGTGTTTGATAAATTATGTTTTTTTTTCTTTCAAAATTAAATATTTCTTTTACCAACGGAAGAGAGGAAACTCAATTTTAAGCCCTTTTCGTGGAACTAGTTGATTTTCTGTTTTCAATAAACTAAAGAATAAAAAAAAAAAAGGGTACGTAAAAACATGAATCATGTGCGCAAGAGTAGATAAATGCTTTCGTTCGTGAATCATGTGCGCAAGAGTAGGCAGCATTCTTAGGCCATCAATTACATAACGAAGAGCATTTGCACCTGAATGTTACATGATCATGAGATGCAAGGGTAAGAAATTAAAAAGAAAAGTTGATCCTAAGAACTACTCAAATCCTACAAAAAAAAATTTCAAATATGTTTTTAGTTCAATTGAAATTCTATGATTGTTTTGCTTTTTCCTTTTTGTTAATAGGAGAGTGGGGAATCGAATTTGAAATCACTTTCAACATTGGAATGAAAAATACCACTAGACGAATAGCTAATTGCTAAAAACCGTGTTTGTATTTTTTGGTCTGTAAAAATACTCAAAATAATTAGGGTTTAAACTGATATATTTATTCTTCTCTCAAGGAGGAATATATATACTACATACAAAGTGGGTACAAATAGGAAATATGTACAAAATCTCCTAATTCTACTCAAATTAGATAATTACAATAAAATATAAATTCTATTCATAATAGGAACATTGACTCACGCCAACACTCCCCCTCAAGTTGGTGCATAGATATGGGTAATGCCCAACTTGTCAAGTGAGTCTTCAAATCAGCGCTTTGACACGGCATGGGTCAACATATCTACAAGCTGCTCTAAAGAAGGCACAAAAGGTATAGAAATTAACTTATGCTCCAGCTTCTCCTTAATGAAATGCCGATCAACTTCTGCATGCTTAGTTCGATCATGTTGCACCAGAATGTTAGCAATTTCAAATGCAGACTGATTATCACAGTAGAGCTTTGTAGCAACATCCGGTCTAAACCCAATTTCAGCAAGTAACCACCTCAACCACAATATTTCACAAACCCCTTGGGCAATTCCTCTGTACTCAGACTCTGTAGAGGACCGAGACACAACGTTTTGCTTCTTGCTACGGCACGTAACTAGGTTACCACCAACAAAGGTGAAGTAACCTGATGTAGAACGTCTATCTGTAATATTCCCTGCATAATCTGCGTCAGTGTAACCTTCTAAATCCAAGTGGTCATTTTTCTTAAATAATAAACATCTCCCAGGAGCAGACTTTAAGTAACTCAGAATACGCATCACAATAGCCATATAGTCCTCACTAGGTGAATGCATAAATTGGCTAGCAACGCTTGTCGCATATGCAATATCAGGGCATGTCAATGATAAATAAATCAATCTTCCAACTAACCTTTGGTATCTTTCTTTGTTAGTTGGAACCTGATCCACATAAACACCAAGTTTATGATTCTCAACAATAGGTGTATCAGCTGGTTTACAGTCAAGCATTCCAGTATCTGCTAGCAGGTCCATGACATACTTCCTTTGTGAAAGAAATAAGCCATGTTTAGATTGAGTGACTTCCAGACCTAGAAAATATTTTAGACTGCCCAAATCTTTCATCTCAAATTCAGATGCTAAATGCTTCTGCAGTTTCTCAATTTCTACAGTATCATCACCAGTCACAATCATATCATCAACATAAATAATCAACAAAGTCACCTTACCAGCCCTATGTTTAATGAATAGAGTATGATCAGTATTGGCCTGTTGGTAACCAAACTTCTTCATAGCTGTAGTAAATCTGCCAAACCATGCCCGAGGAGACTGCTTTAACCCGTACAGTGCCCTTTTTAATTTGCACACGTTCCCCGTGCCACCGGTAACGCTATACCATGGTGGAAGACTTATGTACACTTCTTCTTCTAGTTCAACATGTAAGAATGCATTTTTTACATCAAATTACCTCAGGGTCCAATCCAAGTTTACTGCTAAGGACAACAAAACTCTAACAGTATTCATCTTAGCCACAGGTGCAAAAGTATCATGATAATCAACTCCATATGTCTGAGTGAACCCTTTAGTTACTAATCTTGCCTTGTACCTCTCCACAGTACCATCAGCATTATATTTAACTGTAAACACCCACCTGCATCCTACAGGCTTCATTCCCTTTGGTA